>OX424460.1:7583666-8783666 GCA_949152455.1 Lithophane leautieri
CCCGTTTGTTATCGCCGCGAGCCGCGAGCCAATTTGAAAATGAAATTTTGAGCGAGCTTCACGTGTGTCACCGACGGCGAGCCGAGTAAGGTCGCGAACTTAAAGACCGCGTACTTTAAGCACGCACGTCTATCACCCACATAAGGCTCAAAACACAAACAAGGCGGGTGTGTGTCGGGAGCGGGTCTCTAATTCTCAACAGACGCCAGCCAGGAACAAGGAAAATAATGTGCAAGTGTGCGCGCAGATATAGGCTTACTCTCGCTTCCCTCAATCTCATAATATTACAATGGGACAGCAATCCGTAACGCACGACCGCAGGACCGACGACTGTTTAATACTCCCCGACGCGTGAAGGAGGTCTCGATTTGTTAAGAAAACAGTCACCCATCCCATGCATGGAATGAACTCACAAGACGGCAAGCGCAGATTTCTGTGCGCTCGCACAAATCGCACATCTGTTAGCCACGAACCCATAGACAGAGAATAGTATAACCGTGCGTTTGCACTGGCGAAACATTAAAGACAAAACATGTTGAAATCTCTAGTTCCTGTCAAAAATTGTATGGAACTTTGACAGAAAGTAGAGATTTCAACATGTTTTGTCTTTAATGTTTCGCCAGTGCAAACGCACGGTAAGGATAAGCACGAACCCCTCGATACCTCGTTATAACAAAATGGAAACCATTCATATTGGCCCAAAAACAAAAAGCCGGCCAGCAAAAAAAAATATGTTACCCCGGTCGGGGAAGTCCTCCTAATATTTTTTTACTATGGTGCCGAATCTCTACGACCATTCCTTCAGCTGTTTTTCAAAGTTGAAAAATATAGGAATGATTTTTTTTCGTTTTTTCATAGCCTGCCCTGTCCCGCTCCTGGGAAAAGGCCTCCCAATACTGCGCTCCAAAACATAGACAGCGACGTGGCTCAAAGGGCTGCCCAACTTACGAGGGGACTGGGCAGGCAGGACACCCTGCCACATGCACAAACATGCACAAACTGAGAGCCCAAATTAATATTCCTTGACTTATAAACTAAAAACAAAAACATAACCATGAAGTTAAAAACCAATGACTTGAAAGACTTACCGGTGCGGTGGGTGAGGCGGGGTAATGGGTTGGTGCGGGTATAAGGAGAATTTAATCCTCTAGAATTTACTTCTGGACCCTCTATTAAAGGGGCTGGAAGAGCGGGGAGATCACTGCCAGGCTTTCGCCGACAGTATGGTCATGATCTTCGACAGCGTCCCAGCATTGGAAGTTCAAAGATAGGCCAATGCCGCCCTCGAGTATGTTCGAAAATGGAGCTTCCGAAATAACCTGAAGTTTGCACCACATAAAACCTGTGCAATGGTAGTCACCAGGAAGCTAAAGTACGATGTCGCAAGGTAGGGTTGACATGGGCATGTCTAAGGATATAAAATGCTGTGTCAGTTGTGAGCAATTGACCATAAGCCCACATTCAACATCCGCGCCACTAACAAAATCAATCAATCTGCCTAGCCTTTTCCCAGCTATGTTAGGGTCGGCTTCCAGTCTAACCGGATGCAGCTGAATATCAGTATTTTACATGGAGTGACTGCCTATCTGACCTCCACAACCCAGTAACTGGGTAATATGATACCTTGGTAAGACTGGATGTCAGACTTTCTGGCTTCTGATGACCCGTAACGACTGTCAAAGAACCACGAATGACAGCTGGTACCAACGGCTTAACGTGCTTTCTGAGGCACGGAAGAGTCTCGGTATGTAAAGACTCATCCACGGACCAACCCCGGGAAGCGTAGCTTAACCTCATGGATCGACCCGTGCGGCTGTTATTACTTAGCCATATCCACGCCACTAACGTGTGTAGAAAAGCTTCCAAAATCGACAAACTAAAATGAGCCGGGGTCTACACCTGGAGGTCATACGGAGCATTAACAGGGCAGCGGTGGAGCCGGTGGTGATGCACGCGGCTAGCGCCTGGGCGCAGGCAACTAAGAAGGAGTGCAGAAAATGCTGAACACGGTCCAATGAGTATGCCCCCAAAAGCTCTGTAAATCCTACAGCACCGTTTCGCTGAACGCATCCGTGATGCTGGCTGGGATAGTCCCACTTGATCTCCAAATACAAGAAGCAGCTTCTCGTATGTGGCAAAGAGGGAGGTTGAGCATGTGGTAGCGTTTGCGAAAACTCCATATACAGCAAACCAAGCTTCCCTCTACGCTCTGGTGGTGGAGGCGAGAGCTTACGTGGGCGTGGCCTTATCCCAGAGCCAAGATGTTTCGCTGTGTAAAAGTTCAGGCAGGGCTGAAGGAAACCCAACGCGCAGACCACCTTGCGAAAGAGGCTGCACTCAAGTTGAAAGAGAAGCCGGATTATGACCGCGGCCAGGGCTGGTTTCATTTGTCAAGTGGCAGATCTTTATGGGGTGGCTCGAGTGGAACCGAAGATACAAGAAAGGCGAAACACTCCGTCACCATACTGTTCCTCTCATTCGTGATAAATGCCCTCGAGGTAAGTTTTTTAAATTTAAAAAACTTCTGTAGGAATGGTCTTAAAGGGGTGATAGACGTGCGAGCCCGCGTACTTATGGCTACACGGGCGAGCTTACTCGCCCGTGTATCATGCTAAGTACGCGGACTTTAAAACCGCTGAATAAGTTCGTCGGTGATCCAGCAGGTTTGAAATTTTACTCGTAGCCCACATCGTATGTCATCGCCGCGAGCCGCCAATTTGACAATGCAATTTTGACCAAGCTTCACGTGTGTCACCGTCGGCGAGCGGAGTAAGGTCACGAACTTAAAAACCGCATACTTTAAGTATGCACGTCTGTCACAGACGGCGACCCGAACAAGGTCGTGAACTTAAAAACCGCGTACTTTAAGTACGCACGTCTATCACCTACGTTAGAGATTTGGCGCCATAGTAAAAATCAGGACTTCCCCGACCCTGGGCAGCCCATTTTTTTTCGCTGGCACTTTGGGTTTTGGCCCAACTTTGTATTTAAACTTGAAGGGTCTCCTTTTTAATCATTGGGTTATAGGTTTATGTTTTTAGACTCAGTTCAGCGGGCTAGTGGCAACCATAGATTACTATTATATGGTGGCAACACAGAAATCACAGAATACAGAAACTTTTTCGTATCTATTTTGTCTGTGGAATGTGGATTGAGTGAATTGAGTAGCTTGCTACATATTAGTAATCTGTGGAATTGAGTCTTCAGCAAAAGACTAACTAGTCTGTGTTCAGCAAGCAGGCAAGCAAAGCAAGTTCAGGCAATGTTGTGAATGCGAAACAAATTTTTATTTTGTTTGATCTTTTAAAAAAACAAAACACTATATAACTAAGGTTAACATAATTAAGCGGTTTGTTTTCATAGTGTTTCATATAAGTATTAAATAATTGAACGTATCCAAACTGCGTAATTTTAGTCATGTGTATTGAAGTGTTTACGGCGACGACATTCGACAGCAACATCTTTACTTTATTTGAAATATGGCCTATTACGATGCCGGTAATGTCGTAAATCTACCTAACTCATCTGGCCAAACTGATGATACAAATACTACAGACGATCTTACAATAATACCACTAGAAAAAGACAGTTTCGGTGAGTACATCTACGGGTAATAAAAATATAGAGTGTAAAGATCAATTATTTACTGTTATTATTCCAGCAATATGCGAATTATGTGGTCGCGTCGGGCGTCGCGGACAGTTCTACCCAAGAAACAATAAGTTTTGTTCGCTTAGATGCAACGCGAGTAACACGAGAAGACGACATTGTAATTGGAGGTTCAGGTTGATGGAAGGTGCCGAACACATGGCGGGTATGATACCGTTGGAGCCACTGCCCCAGCTGCAGCACTGGCAAACTTCTTTAAACGAGTTACAGGTAAATAAATACCAGTTAATAAGTAATATACTCTGGTATATACCTTCTTTATATTCTTTATATTTTGTCAGCTGACTGTTGACGACACAATTTTTTAAATAACTTGTTTGTTTTAGTGTCTGTACTCAGGCACTTAAACAAACAAGTTATTAACTACCCTAATTGCAAAGTATTTGCATTTTATTTTACAACTAATTGTTCATTGCAGTTTGTAAAAAACATTTATGTACATTTTATTATGACAAAGGATTATGCCCAAGTTATTTCTGTAATAATAAATGGATTACAGTAGTCAGTACTGCAGGGGATTCATTTAACACAATTTTGTCTAAAATGTTATTAGGCTGGACCCATAAAACAATCGGCTGCAGTAGTAGCCAACAGCTATGAATGGAAGGACGAGTTGTTTGGCTGTGATTTCCTGGCTGCACCAGTAAGCTTGTTCAAACATGCTCCACTTCATGAAATGTGGGACAGCACATTTGAGGGCATGAAAGTGGAAGTCAAAAATACTGACATAGAAAATAGCAATGAAAAGATGAGTGACTATTTTTGGGTAGCTACAGTATTGAAAGTGAGTACATGTCTTTTTTTTTATTATTGATCACTGACCCTGCACACAATTCTATGGGTTTTGGCAAACCAATATAATTGTGACAAAATATTCACATTTTGTGAACCATTTGTTAACAGCAATAGACTCCTATCTAAAGGATTGAGCTCCAATTGCCAAAGAGAGAGAAAAATGGAAAGACGAAAAGGAGGCATTTGCCCTGCAGCCCTGCGCAACAGACTCATATCAATAATCCTAGTATCCCAGTTACTATTATTGTGAAAGTTTGTATGATTAGATGTTTGTTACTCAGTCATGCAAAAATGGCTGAACGGATTTGGATGAAATTTAGCACATACGTAGTTTATAACCTGCATTAACAGGATACTCCCCGGTTCCGTGGGAATATCAGGATAAGAAGTATCCTAAGTATCCAGGTTATAAACTATCTGTTTGCCAAATTTCATCCAAATCCCTTCAGCCGTTTTTGCGTGATTGAGTAACAAACATCCAAACACAAACTTTCACATTTATAATATTAGTAGGATTGTACACCAAAATTAAATAAAGCTCTTTTATAAATCCACATTCTATTTTTAAACTTAACTTAGCTTTCTATTTTAATTAAAGCTCTTATGTACAGGTGAAAGGTTATATGGGGCTGTTACGCTATGAAGGCTTCGGCAGCGATGATTCTAAGGACTTTTGGGTCAACCTTTGCTGCTCCGAAGTGCATCCTGTTGGGTGGTGTGCTACTAGAGGCAAACCTCTTATACCCCCTCGTAGTATTGAAGATAAATATACAGACTGGAAAAGGTAAGTTAGTTATTATTACCATAATGTGAATTTTATAAAGATATAAAGTGGTTTATTTATTTATTTGAATAACACATGCCCTAGAACCAAAAATTCGAAGATTACTGCCCACTCCCTGTCACCGAGAGGAGGCCTGTGCCCCAGCAGTGGGAACACTATATGCTGATTATGCTTATTTATTTTAAAATAAATAAATAAGCATAATCAGCCATAAGGGTCAGTTCACACCGAGACTCGACGTGACGCATACTTTTTTCTGATCCGATACAATATCGAATTTATTTACTACACAATAAGGTTCAGGCGCAGCGCTGCACCGCGCATCTCAGCGTACTTTGACACTCGCGGTCTAAACTGACCCTAAGTGTTTTTTTCGACGTTTTTTTTTTGCTAAATATTGTACGGTGGTAAGGAACCCTTCGTGTGCAATTTTTTTCCTATACAATCATATCATAATTTTGAGAATTGCAGATTCCTTGTGAAGCAGCTAACAGGCGCGAGAACACTACCCGCCAATTTCTACACTAAATTGAATGATAGTATCGTATCTAGGTTTTCTATTGGTTCCATCATGGAAGTTGTTGATAAAAATAGGATCTCACAAGTTAAGGTATATTATTTAAAAAAATATTCTTTGTTCTTTATCTAATCATGTAGAGTACCAATCTCTGTGATAAAAGGCCTGTGTTCTGTGACAATTAATTCATAATCAATTTATGTTTTTTTTTAAATTGGTTGGTTTTATTAATAACTAATGCATGAGTAATCTGGAGCTGGAGTATAGACCTGAATAGAATACTCCTGCTTATTAAAGTAGGCAAGCAGGCCTGTAGGTAGGTAGACACATCGACTTCCATAGGTAAGTCGATGTGTGTGCCTGCACGATAACAGTGTTGGGTAACGCGGCACACGTGCTAGCACAGTTGTAGCTACTCACTTGGATGAAAAGAGTCATTCACTTATTTTATTTTGATGTGCTAGCACACACCACACTGGCACAGATTAGATACACACAGAACATTTGTACTTGTGAGTTTTTAACGAAATGAGTCAGTTGATCGAATCAGTCACTCTTTTGTGTATTTTGATCATTTTCAACACACTTGCTCGTAAAGTGGCTCTTATTGAACCGCTTTTAGGTTCATAATGCAGTGTATTATGAAAGCGTGCTTTTTACTTTATATTACCGCACTAGTACGGTAATGTGCGCCACAGATTACTTTTTACTAGTCGGTGTAATGACATGGCAGTATGGAATTAGTAAATACTATCATGGCAGCATGGAATTTGTATTCAATAGAAATTGATTTTGGTGAAGCTTTTTACCAAAGACAAGCGCTCAAGAGCAAGTTATTATTTTAAAAAAAGAACCACAAGCAAAAAAATAACCCATGACTGTCCATGGGATTTTTTTACCATAACTAAACATCAGTGGGATACTATACATTGAATTAGTATGAACTATCCTACTAATAAAAGAGGATTCTCTATTTACACCCGAGCAGAGACTTGTGCTTTTTTCCGGTAAGACCGTGGTTGGCACGCGCGCAGGCAACTTGACCCGCCCCAAAGAACCGCGCTGGCCTGCCCGTGTGCCACCGGGTTCACGCGGAATTAATCTCTGTCGTTCTGTACTATTAAATAAGGGTTTATATCGTCTGTGGCTATTTCAGTCTATATTGTTCACTACCCTAACCCCATTTGCGTATTATTAACATTATTATATTTTTATATAGGCTGTTCAGGGGTATTACCAGTGCCTTTATTTACACCCGCGCGCTCATCGCTAGCGGACAAAACAAAACCAGCCGCCATTTTCCATAAATATTTGTTAACTTTTTTGTTGTGTAGTTAAAATCATTATTAAAAATGTCGATTTGACGTAGGGGAGAAAAGCGTAAATAATAATAAATAGATTTGACTCCACCATGGTACGTAAAGTTTTTTTGTAATTTTTTTTTCTTATTCAAATCATATTTCTTTGTATAGGCTGTCTAACGGTTTTGCCAGTGCCCTTATTTACACCTATGGAAAAACCAGCGCCCTATTTTCCATAAATATTTACTATCGTTTTCGTTGTGTGGTTAATTATTATCATACAATACAAAATTTAAAGTATAGTCACCAACCGACATAGAAGTTTTTAAAAGAAACTCCGGATAGTCAGTACCTGGCAGCAAAGGTCAGTTAAAATTTATAAATATATCATCTCTATAGTTACGTTATTTTAGCCTAAGTTCTTACAACAAATCTGTTTTTTTCCTCATAAGTGTGTTGAAAAACGTCGTATGAAACGCGTGTGCATTGATTATTACACTCTCGGCTACCTTATCGCGCTCGCCTATGGCTCGCGCGAATAATACTGCCTCGGCTGTAATATCCAATAGAGCACACTCGTATCACAATGTACTATTATGTCTTCGTTCACTGTTGCTAGCACAAACATACACCACAGAACCCACGGCGCGTGTGCCTACTCTACTGCGTATGTGTGCCGGGTCGTGTCGCGTTATCGTCACTACTCACTACACACCACACAGCACACACGCGACTCGCGCGGCGACTCCGTGAGTCGGCGAGCACGCGGCTCACTGACACACTCACAGCACGTTCGTGCTAACAAGCCACCGCAGCTTCGCCTCATTCGTGGTAGCAATGTGTGCTAGCACGGTCCTCATTTTAAAAAGGTGTGCTACACATCTCTACACGATAATACAATAAGTTCTTTTACATTCCAGGTAGCTACTGTGTGCGAAATTATAGGAAAACGTTTACACGTGAAATATTATGATAGTTCACCGGAAGACAATGGATTCTGGTGCCACGAAGACTCGCCACTCATACATCCAGTCGGCTGGGCTTTTAGAATTGGACATCCTTTAGATGCACCTCAAAGTTACTGCCAAAGAGTGGCCGCTGGTCGGCTGATACCGAACGACAGTACACCTGACATGTTTTATAAATACCCAAGCAATGAGCCGCCATTGTTTGCGGAGGGGATGAAGCTTGAGGCTATTGATCCTCTGAACTTATCAGCTGTTTGTGCTGCTACAGTCATGCAGATATTGAATGAAGGGTACATGATGATTAGGATAGACTGTTATCCTGCTGACGCGTCAGGAGCCGACTGGTTTTGCTATCATCAGAGATCGCCGTGCATATTCCCCGTTGGTTTTGCTCTGGCTAATAATATCACCCTTGTGCCGCCTGCTGGGTAAGTCAACTTATTTTATAGCCAAGAATGAATTTACAATATACAACGTGTAACAGAATAAGCGCAAGACCTGAAAGTAGTTTGCTCAGAATCGGCTTCTGAATCGATTTCCGTCATTATTTATATATGTTAATTTTTCATGTATTTTTTTTATTTAACTGAAATTAGAACCACTGCGTCATAACAAGGTAATAAGATATTTTATTTAAGGAAATTTAATGCTTATCTCAAAGGAATAAAGCCTATTTAAATGCATAACCAAATTAGTAATACGCTCATAGCTATCCTATGTGTGGTGCGCGTTAAATAAATTGTTAATTTAAGGTGTGGTTTAATTAAATTAAATTACAGATATTATTTTAGTCTTATAATTTAATATTCTAATTGGGGTGTATTAGCTCTTGCGTTTCTTCCGTAACACGTTGTATAACCCCAAAAAAGCGAATATTTTCGCCGCCTATTTTAAAGTGACTGGTGAAGCCCCTGTCACAGTTGGGTGTACTATTATATACCTCTGCCTATACGTATAATAATATCATAGTTCTGCTAAGTCAATCTCACTTCATGATAGTAAGGCTTTTTAGGGTTCTGTACCCAAAGGGTAAAACGGGAAGCTATTACTAAGACTCCGATGTCCGTCCGTCTGTCAGTGCGTCCGTCTGTCACCAGGTTATATCTCATGAACCGTGATAGTTAGACAGTTGAAATTTTCACTGATGATGTATTTCTGTTGGCGCTATAACAACAAATACTAAAACACAGAATAAAATAAATATTTAAGGGAGCTCCACTACAACAAACGTGATTTTTTGGCTGTTTTCATAGGTAATGGGTACGGAACCCTTCGTGCGCGAGTCCGACTCGCACTTGGCTGGTTTTTTTTTAAAAAGGTTTTGTACATGATATAACAATATTACCGAAGGATGCCGTTTCAAACCAGATATTCCTTTAAACCACGTTTCTGTTTTCAGGATAACTATGGAAGAGTTCAGTTGGGAGCATTACTTGACAGTATGCGGTGGGCAGGCGGCCGATCGTTCGTTGTTCGCGGCTCGAGGTCACGTGGTATCACACGGTTTCGTCGCTGGCATGCGACTCGAGTGCGCTGATCTTATGGATCCGCGACTAGTCTGTGTGGCTACTGTCGCTAGAGTTGTCGCTGATCTGCTTAAGGTTTGTTTTTCTTTATGTTATTGGATGGCAAGCAAGCCAAGCCGACGATGACGGCTCATTTAATAGTGAATGGTCACCGCCGCCTGTGGACGTCTGCAATATCAGACACATTGCAGATGCGTTGCCACTCATAGAAAGCTGTAATGTCTCATATGCCTGTAAGAAAACTACACTCATACTCTTCTTTGAATTTTTTAAACATAGAATGGAGTCCCTCTAAAATGGCTTGTGGTACTTTGACATTTTCTGTTAAAATAGCATAAGGACTCAAGCGCCCGAGTTTAGTGTATACAATTTTGAAGAAGTCATAGGTAACAACTGAAGCCTGGGCACTTAAGGCCCGGCGCACATTGGCGGCACGGCACGGCAGAGGATTTTTATGCGACGAATAGAAATGTACCTTTATAGTATGACAATAAAATTGAATTTTCAACGGCAACGATGCAGCGGTATCCTTGGGCATGTCGCGACGTCCTTAAGCATCACCATTGAATTTTCAATTTTATTGTCATATAATTAAGGTACATTTCTATTCGTCGCATAAAAATCCCTTGCCGTGTCGTGCCGCCAATGTGTGCTGGGCCTAAGTGGCTAACATAGCGCTGCCCTAGTTCAATAGTAAGATATCTTGAAAAAGTATGTTTTGAGTTATTCATACTTTTATGACTTTACTGTGACTAATTCACTTGTCGTTATTTGAAATGTGGTTGATTTATTTAAATGATAGCTTATTTTTTTATTATTATTTTCATATTAAGACATTTCAAGAAGTCTGTGTAGAAATAAAAGAAAAGTAAAAATATTCCTGATCACTCTAGATATCGTGAGATGCCAGAATCTTGAACTAGTTTTCGGCAAAAATATGCATAAATGTCTCAGTGAGAAGGCACTTAGGTTGCGTTTCACATATATGCGATTTTTTATCAGAAAGAAGAGCAAATTTTTTACATGATACAAAACTTATCTCAATTTGGACATTTTTAAAGATATCTTACTATTGAACTAGGGCAGCGATATAATCGGCCTATAAAGAATACTGAAACTAAAACTTTTAAAATACTAATAATAAATTAAGTTATCTGTCCTGTAGCAGCTTGTTCAAATGCTCGAAGCTTGCGTATGAAATGCACAGTTCGCGCGCGCAATGCGTCCAGACTATGAAAATTTGTTAAAAAGTGTGTTACATTGCAAATTCTTTCATGTTACATTTCTATAATAAATTTTATTATAACTATTTATATTATCGACCTAATTGCTTTATCAAGGTCCACTTCGACGGGTGGGGCATGGAGTACGACCAATGGCTGTGGGCGCACAGTACGGACGTGTACCCAGTGGGCTGGTGTCGCGCGGTGGGCCACCGGCTCGAGGGACCGCTACAGCCGCCGCCGCGCCCGCCGCGCAAACTGCCTCCCAAGCAGCCCAGACGACGACGAAAACAAGGTACAAATCAATCTGTCTAGCCTTTTCCCAACTATATTAGGGTCTGCTTTCAGTCTAAGTGGATGCAGCTGAATACCAGTATTGTACATGGATACCCCTTCGTAAGACTGGTTGTCAGACTTTCGGTCTTCTGATGACCCGTAACGACTGTCAAAGATCCACGAATAACAACCGAGACCAACTGCTTAATGTGCTTTCCGAGCCACAGAGTAGTCTCGGCAGGTAAAGATGGTCACCGATCCATGGACCTTAGCTGCTTAGCTGCTGCTTGCTTAGCCTGATGGATCGATCCGTGCTGCTGTTTTTACTTATACACGAGCTCCTCCTGTTATTGTGTTGTGTGTTATGTTGTTGTCATGTTGATACTGTTATTAACTGTCGCTATAGAAAAGTAACATAACTTTGTTGTGCCAATATACCTTTTCTAGTTGTATAGGAAATAACATATTTACGTCTTACACTTTCAGGTATAAAAGTCCCACAGCCGCCAAACACAGCAGAGGATAGCTCACAGAACTCAGACATGGGTGATACCAAGAGCCTGTCCCCCCCTACAAGCGTGTCTGAAGTATCGGCAGATGTCCCATGTCTGCCTGAAAATGACTCCAACCCAGCGAAGATGGACGTCGATACAGAGTCTAAGGATAGCACTGAGCCTTCTGAAGAAAGGCTTGCTGATATGAAGCCAGAGAGCCCGGTAAGTTGAGTTGCTTCTTATGTCTATTCAAAAGTATCTGATGAAAATATAAAATCGTGTTCTGGGCAGACACTGGTTGAAAACTTCTAAATATAAATGAATGTGTAATTTATTCCATTCAGTGAGTGCATAAGAATTTACCCTGAACAGGCGCCGTATTATGATCTATTAATGCCACCATTTTTCCAGTGTGAGTGAGAGACGGAGGTATACAAGGCCGACAGCACCATCCTTTTTTCGCAGTGGAATAATGATGGCATTAATACTTCATAATACGGCCCCTGGATTTGTTTGATCAACCAAATTGATCTCATTGTAATGTTTACATTTTATTTATTTCAGAATACACCTACAGACATATCTCGGAACACACCAACCGATATATCTCAGAACACACATGATCACACTGACATATCTCAAGATTCAAGTCAGAACATACCGCAGCTTTCCCCAATTGCTTCCATTGAGGATTCAGACCCTGACAAGGTGATACCTAGACTAGTCAATACTTCAGTACCCTTAGATGTCCTGAACTCTGTTGATCCTGAGAACTGGACCACAGCAGACGTTACCAGGTTCCTCACTGTGAACGACTGCCAACCCTATTGTGTTAACTTCACAAACATCACCGGCCATATGATGCTACAGCTGACAAAAGACGAAATCATCGAACTATTAGAAATGAAAGTAGGTCCTTCATTAAAAATTTTCGACCTGATACAACAATTAAAATGTAAAATAAAACAACCTCAATGCAGATTGCTAAGTAGTTTTAAGTAATGTTTATTTGAATAAGCTTCCTAAGTTCTCGTTTGTAAGACAAATAATTGGCCTGTTGGGAACCGATCAGCGTTATTGCATATTTGGCACTGACAAAATCATCGAATAAAAACAAACCGGCCAAGTGCGAGTCGGACTCGCGCACGAAGGGTTCCGTACCATTATTTATAAAAACGGCAAAAAAATCACGTTTGTTGTATGGGAGCCCCTTAAATATTTATTTTATTCTGTTTTTTTTTTGTATTTGTTGTTATAGCGGCAAACAAATTACATAATCTGTGAAAATATCAACTATCAACAAATCAAATCAAATCAAATTTTAACTATCACGGTTCATGAGATACAGCCTGGTACAGATGGAGAGACAGACAGACAGACGGACGGACAGCGGAGTCTTAGTAATAGGGTCCCGTTTTACACTTTGGGTACGGAACCTTAAAAACAAACTGGAGCCATAACCATAAAATTTAACTAAATTGAAGAGTAGTTCGCAACCAGCGGCCATTGAAATCGTGGAACTATACAAACGTGTAACGAAGTAGCATTGTCAACTTTTAAATACAATATTAAACATATTCTACTCCCGCCTATATTTTGGTATCGCATAATAGCCGATGTTGTTTATTATTATTGTTTATTAATAAACATATTTTGGCCAGTCACTAATGTTCAATGTCAGATTTGTATGTAAGGTAGTGTGTCTTTTATATTCGCTATTATTTAAATTTTCATATTTATTGATTTTCATTCAAAGTATGAATGGCTTTTAAATTTTACCGTACCACAGAATATTACAGAAGGCGCACTCCGCATTTTAGGTATGAAGCTACAAGTACGCGGCGGGCTCGTCTTGTCGGGCCAATTCAGTGAGCGTAACGTAGTCAAAAGATACAAGAGTTACGCGATAGATAGAGAGGCAACTTCTAGGTGAATATAACTGTAGGTAATTAGCCCTGTGCGACTTTTTTTTTTTTTTTGAGTTTGCGATATCCTCAAGTTTGCGATATCCTCCCGCTCTGCCCGCGACTAAAACCCACCCGTGTTCCTTAGTTGCCTGTTGCCAAGGTCTCGGTATCCCTTTCGGACTTTCCCGCAACCCTGGCAGGCATCGGTCCTAGCGGACCCCGCCAATTGTGCTGACATCTCTTTGAGGCGCGCGTGAAACACGACGCCCCATCGACCCGGGCCTGGTCCTTATCGGACGGCGAGCTACCCGTTTCTCGCCGTCCGCAAGCCCGCGCCTATGGTGGCCGGGAATCCGCCTGGGATTCCCGACGCCCAGGGCGTCTCCAGCGGCGGCGGTTAGGGGCGTGTGGGCGCAAACGTTGCCTCTCCCTCACGCGTTCCGCCTCCTCCTTCGCGAGCATTACTGCTTCGCAGGAGGTGACGGCTTCCCATGCCCTCTCGCTCCGTACCATGGCCTGGACCAGGGCCGGACGCGAGAGGTCATTGCTGCCAATCGCCTCCACGAGGACACGGCGGTGCTCCGCCCAAGCAGAGTATACCTCCACCGTATGCTCCACCGTGGTCTCCGGGCGATCCGCACAGTGGTGACACCCGGGCGTTTCCTCCCACCTAATCCTATACAGGTGAGGGCCTGTATCAGGCGGAAGGCGAGGACGCCGTGGCGCCTCTCTAGCTACTCCTCAAAGAGGGGACTTATCGCCGCAATTGTGGCGTGCCCAAGCCCTGTGCGACATGAGTTTCACTTTATTGTGTCGTAGCAAAAGTCGCTTATTATTTAAATGGTTTTGCAGAGTGAGCCATCTGTATTAATTTGTGACCGTACCAATGTAATTTTATTCTTCTAGATTAGTAATTATCTTATCTTAGCACGCGGGTGAGATTTTTATTGTTCCACAAGTACCTAATGAATAATCAGAACAGATTTATTAATGAAACTATGAATTTACTACATTAATGTTCCTTTTGGATCAAGCACTGTTTATGTATATTGTTTAACTTATTTGTGAATGGGCAAACTTGAATGTTTTATGCAATTGCATTTTTATTTGAAAGTTATTCATTTATTTTAGTATTTTTGTGATTTGGTGTAGATAAACCGCCTTTAGAAGGATTGTAGTTTGAACAGCATTTGTAAAATTTCTTAAGGGCCGTCAATACCGATTGATTAACTCCCTATGTTATGAAATGAAATAAAACTATTTTCGTGTGTTTAAACTGATCTCAGTACTTATTTCACAAATAGTAATATAAAAATTAAAAAAATTGCAATGTCTTCTTTGAGACAAGTGAATTTGAGACCTTGAGAGTTTTTATTTGAATTATTTTTTTCTGAGTGAAATAAAATGTGGCATGTATTTGATGTAACTTTTACGAACTTCTCCTAAATATTACAATGTTACTGAATATTTTTATGGGAGTGATTAGATATGTTTACATTACATATTTGTGAATAACATAAAACCTAATTCTTCGAACTGCAACTAAAGCAATATTGACTTAGACATCCATAAAATATTTTTAATCTCATCATTTACTTATTTACAATGACAAAATTGGTGATATTATAACGATATAATTTAGGTAAATCGGTATTTTGTATCAATACATTTAAAATCATGAATCTTGTATGAATATGATATGAAAGCGTTGTCTAAAATTCCGTTGATCAAGGATAGAATTGTAATGGGAGGAAGATTATTGTAAATATAGGAACTATGGCATATTCCTCATTTTAATGTATCATTGTGGAATTTTTGTGTTAATTTTAATAAATATGACCAAACGGAATTTTAAGCTTAGACAAAAAGTATATTCAGTGATAAATACATTGCCTTTTTAGAGACTTACATAAGAATTTATATCATCTAGTACCATCAGCATAGTATGTGTAATAGTTTGAATGTTCTGGTATTAAAAGCGAAACTATACATAATCCTGTGTTTTTTATTTGAACTTTTATCACATCCTTATTTTTCAGAAGTAGTTATAAACTTTCATCCACACTGCACGCTTCAGTTTCGGCCCGAAAATTAAATAAGTACCCTGATCATCTTAAAGAATTAAGCAATAGGGTTCATTATAGCTTTAAGTGCTGTTAAAGACCTATCACATACATTCTGTGTATCATCAGCATTTCACCAGTAAATATCTTTATTAGTGCTCAAATCTTGCAGAATTTGATTAGTTATTAATCTGAAACAATTACAAATAATAATTAAGTCAAAAATCATAAAATCAGTTGAAGTTTATTGATTTTTGGTGTTTTTTTTTAATGCATCTTCTTACATACCTTATAGTTTGCATTTGCACTGTTGATGCGTAAAGTGAGCAACACAAAATGTTTCCAGATCGCTGTGCGTGACATTTGTGGTATTCTGAACACCAGTAGGTCTCGCACATGTTAACAATGTCCTCGTTCATTCCTTTAATTAAAATAAAAGTGAGAAATATGACCAATACAATCAAAAATCTTTGAATTAGGGTTGAAAAGTCTAGAAGGCAGACCTAGCGAAGCGCGGTTGTTACTGCCAAACGAATGTCAACATTGTTTTCTTTTAAATATAGTCGAAAATGTGGAAAGACCTGACTTAAACCTGAGAAGCACGCGACCTCTATTTGATTTGATGGTATTAAGGGTTAATGGAAGTTTATTTATTTTGTACTTTATTTCAACTGCAGCAAGGTCGATATTTGTTCCCCCAGATCTGCGCCATGCTAACAGCATTAGGTCCTGCAAAAGGAAAACATGCTAAAAGTACCTTTATGATTCCCATCCTTGAGTTTTAATTCCGGTGCCAGATCTCTCGCCGAGGTAACGTAAAAAGTCCTTAAAATGTCCATTCTGTGTGCCGCCGACATCCCTCGACCCTTCTGATTAGATATGTGCAAATGGCGCGAGAATACACATCGTCGCTTATCTATGTTTAATACAAGTACCCTGCAATAAGAACTGATGATTAAGAAGGGTCTTAGTTGGTGTACGTATATATGTCTGCCATGGAACTGACACTGATATAGTAATCATCCCATGGAATTAGTATGTACTATATGTATAATATCATCCGCAGCCCTGACCACCTGTCTACCCAAATTACATAAGACAGTCCCCCAAAAGTGTTTCTAAATGGTAAGAAGTGGCACTACAAACTCCCCAGTAACACATCTGTCTGTTAAGTTGGAAGAACTAGTGCAATTCTGCCTTTCTCTTTAGAAAAAAGCTGGTATGAAATGAATATTATTCTAGGCGTATGAATAAAATAATAATAAGTTACACTAATGGGACCTACCTACCCTAAGACACATGGCTCAAATGTCAAGCTCATGGGAAAATTTCGAGGGTGTGCAAGTTTAGCTTCTTTTATAATCGATGCATAGCCTTCCCAGCATTGTAGAACTATTTCATCTATCTGCGATAAAGCAGGGGTCGCTCCGCATACTACCAAAATGTAAACATCTGCCAGAAGTTTGCATGTCACTGCTCTGAAGGCAACCTGAAAAGTACTTTATATGAATAACTTGACTAGACTTACTTGGTCAAGTTTAAAAGCGCGCTGGATTTTCAACTTTTGGTAGTGAGCGAAACGTTGAAAATCTAACAGCGCAGCAAGCGCTTTTATTTAGGTGTCACTTAAAATACGGCCGATATATCTTGGCAGGTCTGAACATAAGCGCTGCGAACTTTAGAGCATGTTCTCTGACTCACCCTAGCACCATGTCACCATTTGATTCCTAAAAAAATGTTACTACGCAGCCCTCTGCGCGAATTTCGGAACTGCCAAGTTATAACGGCTGTATTTTTGTTTTAATGAAAACGGGGATTGTTGTTTAAGGATACTAACATTAGGGCTCATCTGTGGTAAATACACAGGTGTATCTCTCAGTGGTGCACCATCTTGAGCTGCAGCAAGCAGCAGCATCAAACGGGCCTCTCGTGGATCCAGCTCGCTGAAGTCTGAACTAGTAGCCACCAAGTGACCGTGAATAATAAGACATGCCCATCTGCCTGTCACACTGTCTGCATAGTTGTCGAGAGCTTGCTGAAATTAATTAGTTATGGTTATTTTCTATACATGAATCAGTTTAATATGATGTTGAGTGAGAAAAATAATCCGTGGTAAACAAATATATCCGTGGTACTTTTTAAGTTACTCATATATACGAGAAACTTAGTGAGAACCGCCTGCACTGGTACGGACATAAGATGAATGTATGACTAAAAGAGTCATGAATATAGAAGACGGAAAGAGAGGCCGTGGACGACCACCAATAGCTTGGCTATGAACTATAAAAAATGATATGATAGCGAACAACACAATAAAAGAGACAACGCACAACCATACGGTGCGGAGCAGAAGTACTAGAAGGGCTGGCTCCAAATAAATTGGGATAATAGCTAGGAGAAAGAGAGAGAGAGTGAGTGGGTCTGTCTTGAGCTGGCCACAAAGCAATAAGAATAAAAATTAGAATAGTTGGTACCTGTAATTGTTGCGCCTGTGGGCATAAAATACTTTGTATCAAATCCAATACCAATGTTGGAAGGGGACTGGACAATGCGTTAGGATCCAAAGACTCTAACAAGTAATCCAGGATGGGATAACATTGTCTCAAATCTCTTTTAATTTGGTCAATATTCTTAAAATTGTCCAGCTCTTTCTTTCCGATGCAGAAAACCATGGCATCATGAACACAGGATAGGAGAAGTTCTAGATCACATTCCAGTCCTCCTGTTGCTATGCCGATCAATGTTACGCTGAAAAGTTTACATCAAAATTATTACTGCAGAAACCTTGAGACATAACAGAGGTTAAATATCTTCAGTAAGTATTATAAAGCAGGAATAAATTTTATTTTCATAATGTGAAAGTCAACCAAGCCGTTTGCCATTAAAATCTGTTGTGAATTAAAACATTGACATACCTTTTACAATATTCTTTCCAAAGAATAGCTCCATTATCAACTTGAGTGTCTATCATGGATAAATTGTGACATTTACTGAACATATTAATGCCATGGAGAGAGGCTATGGTGGAGAATTGTACCTAAATGAAGTATGGGGTAGTTCGTTAGTCAGTCTGTGCCAGTAAATAATTGTGTTCGAAGAAATCAGTCTACTAGATAGCTGCTATTGTAAAATTTTAATTTCTAGCTTAGTGATATGGATTTTTTATTTTCTCTTTTGGGCATATTTAATTTTATATACTTAACTGAATGTTGTTCATTTTTACTTACACTTTCATTATTACCGCGTTTTCTTGAAAATATGGGAACACCACTTTCAGTGGCTACAGCAATTACGACAACAGACATTTCAATTTTAAGTTACAATATCTATTAGAAATAGAAGTTTTATAATGTTGCGAAAAGTTTTTCGAAGTTTTAAAGTGAAGTTTATTGACCCTTCACTGCCATTCAGAATCCTTGACATTGACCGCCCAGTGTTGCCAGGACCGATGCAAAAAACTCCACTCACACACTTTCACGGATTATTTCAGGGTCTCGGTTTCTGCATAAACGTTATTGATAATTTCATTCTATAGGTAAAAACTTTACAAGTTTGTAAATAACACAGTAAGTCAAGTATTCAAAATTGTTCTTATAATAATAATAAATGTAAATGTTATATATGTTAAATATGTTGCGACTGATGGAGCTACTGAAGGTAACAGAAACATTCAGTAGCGCCATCAGGATGGAATTTGGTGTGGACAAATGTGCAGTCATGCATGTAAAGAGAGGGGAGATTATGGAATCCGTGGGAATCCAACTCTCGGATTCCACAAACCTTAGATCCCTCTCCTCAACCGAAACCTACAAGTATTTGGGTATGTCGGAAGCATTAGGCATCAATGGTGCCGACATGAAACAATCGTTGAGGGAGCGCTTCTTTGGCCGCCTGAATAAAGTGTTAAATAGTCTTTTATCAGGCGGAAACAAGGTGCGAGCCTTCAACGGCTGGGTCATGCCGGTTTTGATGTATTCTTTCGGCATACTCAAATGGACTCAGACAGAACTTGACACCTTGGATAGGAAGGTCCGTACACTGCTGACGGCAAATCGGATGCATCACCCACGGTCATCAATGATGAGACTGTACATCCCGCGGAAGTGTGGGGGTCGAGGTTTCTTAAATGCCAAAACCCTTCACAACCGCGAGATTTGCAGTCTCAGGGAATATTTCCTTCAAACTGACGTGAGGATGCACCGAGATGTGGTCGCAGTGGACAAGGGCCTTACCCCGCTCTCCTTGGCGAAAGAGAACTGGCGCAAACCTACAGTACTTGATACTAACGATCGTAGGGAAGTGTGGCAAGGCAAAGAGCTACATGGACGCTTTTTCCGGGCACTCCATGGGCCTGAAGTAGACTTTCTGGCGTCTGTATCCTGGCTATGTTTCGGCGACCTCTTCGGGGAAACCGAAGGTTTTGTCTGTGCGATTATGGATGAAGTCATCATGACGAATAATTACCGGAAATACATTGTCAAGGACGGTACGGTGGACATCTGTCGGGCATGCCACTGTCCCGGTGAATCAATTCGACATATTGTTTCCGGTTGTTCTCGTCTTGCTAACGGCGAGTATTTGCACAGACACAATCTAGTAGCTAAGGTTATCCACCAGCAACTTGCCTTGCAGTACAACCTTGTGGAGTATGAAGTACCATACTATAGGTATGTGCCCGACCCAGTTCTCGAAAATGGTCACGCCACAATGTACTGGGATCGATCTATCATCACTGACAGGACTATTGTAGCCAATAAGCCTGATATTGTGGTGATAGATCGACGAGAGCGCCGTGCAATGATTATTGATATCGCTGTCCCTCATGACGAGAATCTCGTGAAAGCTGAGAAAGATAAAAAAATCAAGTATCTTGACTTAGCACATGAGGTTGTCGACATGTGGGACGTGGACTCTGCAATCATTGTGCCGATAATCGTTACGGTGAATGGCTTAATAGCGAAGAGCCTCGACCAACATCTCAGGAGGCTCTCATTGCGCGGCTGGGTCAAGGGCTTGATTCAGAAAGCAGTACTCCTGGACACGGCACGCATAGTGAGGAGGTTCCTCTCTCTAGAGCCCTGACCACCGGCAGCTTGGACCCTGATCCTGGTGCCGATGGGCTACAAATTTTTATATTTTTAAATGTTTTTTATAAAATATTTAAAAATGTAAATATTATGTTTTTAAGAAGAAATAAATAAAAATAAAAATGTAAATGTATAATATGAAAACAGACATAGTGAACACACACATTATTACTGAAGCACTTATGTTAAATTCATTTATAAAAATTAAGTACATCAAAAATAGATTATAGTGGGTATCTACTTAGTGCTTGTGTACAAGGCGCGGCGCCGGCAGCGCGGTGGATAGCATGGCATGGGCGGTGCGGTGAAAGCGTCGAGTCCCCGAGCACTTACTTACATAATATTACCAGCACCACTTTTTATATGTATAATATAATGTATTTATGAATAAGGTATTCCCGTGCTTAAAATATAGTGGAGTAGGAAAGATCTAGTTGTAGGTACTTATTATTTTATATTCGTAAGTTTTTCTCTAATATTTAAATAACTTATTAATGGATAGAATAACTATTAATGGAAGGTACATAAGTACCTAGATAGATTACGATTTTCATATTTGAGTAGACTGTTGATTTTCTGAATCTGGAGTTTGTATTTCGTTAGCTGTAATGAAACGAAACAAAAATTTAGGACCAATACCTTAAAACACGTAAATTTTTTATAGTTCATATTTGTTACTTACAGTCACCTTTAGTGAGCAATTTAGGGCCAGCAAGAGCAATGAGTAACGCTCCTAGAGGTGCTGATATCATTACACTTAATACACTGACCGCTAAGATTGCTTTGGCATAGTATTCTTCATCTTCTTTAGAAGCACCTGATGTTTGTCCATTATTAACTAAGTCCAAAGCAGCTGGTCCTAAAGCTGCCTGGAATTATAAGTGTGTAAGTAGATAAGTAGATTTATCGAAGTACAAAACTTTAAAGGCCCGTTCTTTACAATTTGTACCGGTTTTTTAGAGTGGGTACTAATAGATATTGGTATGCATCAAAAAGGTCTGTATACCTGAACAGTAGCTTTCGCTGTCCACGTGAGGCCGATGAATATTTTTTCTTTACTATTGAGACCACAGCCAAAGCTGACAAAATACGTGGAGACACCACGTAATACTAGACAGGACACGAGGCAAATAGTAGCCATTTTTATAACTTGTGGATCTAAGGCACTAATCTGTTGACAAAATAAATTATTATTATTAAAAAGGCAAGCAAGATCCATAATAAATTTTGTTTAAAGGCATTACTAACCGTAACTTGAGCTCCAGTGAATGCAAATAATATGGGCTCGAAGAATATCCACAAGATTCTAAAAATATTACTGACTGGATTTTTATTTACAGGCCAGCCCTGTTTCTCCCAAAAGTATGCCGCTACGAATCCTGACGATACTATGGCCAGGGGACCTAAAAGTAGTATTTTTAATAGAGAGGTTACTTTTATTTAAATTTAAAAATTCAAAGAGGTTAAGGTACAAGCTTTAAGAATATTTACCTGCCCCACTCCATCCAATCATGCTCGATATAAAATAAGAAAAAAGGCCCCCTAGGAAGAGAGCTAAGAATCTTAATGGCACTACGTAACTGTCTCCTTTTTCGGGAATAACTGACGTCATTGCTCCCCAAAGTGATCCGAGGGCTACACCAGCAATAATGGATAATGGTCCCTGAAAGTCAAATATGTACATAATCAAAACCATAACTTGAGTTCTTATTTGTATGTTTGCGGTTTGCTTACCAATGACAGCGTTGAATTAGCATAGAGCTCCAGAAGAAAAGAAGAAAACAAATGGATTAACTTACCTTAATTATATTAAAAGTGGCAGATCCTGTTGAGAACATAGCGTTTAGAATAATTGCAAAGATAGCAACACTTATGGAGTCATCCACTGCAGCTGCCGCAACGACAATGGTTGGGATACCCTTGGAAACACCATAACCAACGTCACGTAATCTGAACAGACATGGGACTACCACTGCTGGTGACACTGAAGCTATCATTGAACCTAGAAGGAAGCCTGAAACAAAGTGACGAGCATTAGAGACTATGTGTAATCAAATGTAAGCAAATTCGAGTTTATATGGTGAAGGGCTTATCTAGGAAGAAATATACTTGTCTACCCAAAGGACCAAAACAGTACCTACACTAGAGGTCTAAATAAAAAAAGTTATCTACTAACCCCATATCCAAGGTAACTGCAAGAGATAATGTGTGCTGATGGATATTGCAACGCATTCTACCAACCACGGTAAGAGACCTAGCTGCAACACAGCAGCGTAGTGTTTCCTTAAAACGGCTGCATCCAGGCCAAGTCCAGCTCTGGTAAGGATAATGACCAACGCAATTTTCCTGAAAAGTTTGGTAAATGTGAAAAATTACGATTAGAATCTGAGCGCTCACAACAAAGATCGCCAAAGAGTAAACAAAAAGGCACATTTACCTTAAATCCTGATTCAATTTTCTGTAAGAATCTGTCATATGCACCAGCTGAAGATTTTGGAAAGCTATACCAGTCAGCAGCATGCCTATTAGCGCTGGCAATGTTGTGATTTTCAGCCATAGCCAGCCTATTAAATACGCGGAGATGACTAGTAGTGACATACTTAGTAGCTCGCCATTTAATCCTATCGACTCACCGAGCTCTGCATATAGGATACCCCATGTGAGAAGGACTGAAACCATAACAGAATCGTATTGTTCCAAATAGAATGGTATTATAGAAGGTGTCATATCATCGCGTTTCATTGATTGTCAAGATATTATTTGCATATTTTACCGGACGACGGCAGTGGGACGAACGGGAATACACGACCACTGGAGTCACGATCATTTTAATGTGAAGGTATAATGTTGACAATAGGTGTGAGTGACTTAGATAAACATAACTTTATTAAATTAGGTATGGTAAGGTCACAGCAGCCTCCTGCGCTGGCATTGCCCGCATTCTATAGCTATACTCGAACTGTATAGGTATTATTCTACTTTCCAACAAAAATATGATGATTTTTATTTTTAGTGTTTTGGCTGAACCTATCGTGATATTGATCATGTAAACAGAGATAAACTAGATCTCGTGGATAATCAGAATAGTAGGTAATAGGTATCTAATCTCTCGTTATTACTAAGTATATTTAGTTACCTAATGTTCGTTACATGCAAAATAAAACAAAACTTACAGAACATTATAATGCTGATTTGTTGTGCCGACTGTCTGTAGGTTGAAAAGAAAGGAAAGGGAAAAACTTTTGACCACCATGACGGTTGCCATGATGGTGTCGAGTCTTCTTGATGACATCGCAAGCAAAATTTTTCCCACCATCTGCAATTTTAATGGTTTAAATAAAATAAAATACCGACCTTTAAAATAATTTCTCGTGTAAACCTACAATATATTCACTTACCTATTATGGCTTTTTAGATTTTTACCATTGTCATCTGTAAAAAATATCAAAATAATTAGATAATGTTCCAAATGCGTGTATGCATAGTGTATCTTAAAATCGTGCAAATAAGTAGACAGAAAGACAGGCAAACAGATAAATCTAGAAAATGAAAAAAGAGTGTCAGCAAGAAAACAAATATGACAATGAACAAACACAGAGTAGTAAACAAATGGAGACTTATATGTGTAACTGCAAACGTAACGAAGGACACCGGCATTAAATTTCTTTCTTGCAGAAAACACTAATACCTAACGGAAATAATAATTGCGATGGTGTGTACGTATGTGTCTGTAACCTATAGGTAACATACTCAATTTCTTTACTACTTGTATCTAAGCGATGCGTGCAATAAAGTCCCAAATTATAGCTTACTAAGATTTTTTTACCTACGAACGTATATACCCGAACACCTATAAACAGTAAACACAAATGAATGAGACATGTAGGTATAGGTACCTACGCCGAAACACATAGTTAGATAATACACAAAAAAAAAAAAGTTTGTCTAACCTGGAGTTTCATGATTCTGTTCCATATCTAAGTCTATGTAACCAGGCCGCTTAGCTGAAAACATTGCGATGGAAATATATTAAAAACACTTAAAAATTAATTTGCTTACCTACACGTGTCTAACGCGCGTCACAAGATCACAACAATAATTTATTATGAAATAGTTCCTATAGATAATAATATGATACCTGACTACACAACTTATAGTGCAACTGTACCGTGAATAAAACCAACATAAAACGCGGTAAATATACTGAAGATGATTATCTAGTATTGTAAAGTAGTTCGTAGTATTTCAAGTTATCATCTACATAGTGAGCTCTTGGGATTTGTCTAAATGACAATTTATATTATAGGTACTAAGCAGAAAAAGTTTTAAGAATTATAATCATAAAAATCATCAATTCAATCAATTTCATGAAATCATGACATTTGAGGATTAGTCTAACTTACGGAGTTGTCTTGCTGAATCTAATGATTATAATTCTGTAAAGCCATTTTGCTACGGTCGCGAATCATATTTTAATCAACAAATAACCTGACACTGACTTGTAAATTGCTAAAAACGTAAGAAAATTTTAATTTCGCGGGCTATCTTTGCGCATCCCCCCTTTCGATAAACTGTAATAAGTACAATTAAGTCGACCGACCGATATCAGACTTTTAAAAATCCTATCTTAAAATCAAATTGTAGGTGCTTGGTCCTGTGGACTTTCAGGGTTGTTTTCGGCTCCGACTGCACGTATACCGCGACCACCATCGGCCACTCTTCTAGAGCTGAGCCACCGTTCTGTCAGAAATATTCAGAATCCGTTAAGAGTTTAAAAAATTATTCGCATTTATTTCGTAACCATTTCATAAGCCTAGGAAATTAGGAATATGAATCACTGTGAGTTCAAAATCCTACGTCAATACTACTATGAATGAGTCATTGGCTTATTTTTAATTATTTATGTCGTTTGTTTTGGTGCTCCGCGGCATGTTAGACAGAGACACAGATTTACTGTTTGTGAGTTTTTAGGTGTGACATCTCAAGGTAAGATTACTATGAAATTGTAATTTATAATGTAAAAAATGTTTTGACTTTATACCTACACCCGTGGCACGAGTTTTGTAAATGTAGTAGGATATCTTTTAAAACAGCGTAACATCACGCCATCAATATTCAGAATTTAATAAACCACTTTACTCAGCCTTCGTAGATTATTCGAATGCCTTCGACAGTATCAAACAGTCCAAAATATTCAAATCTTTAGAAAACCCATAACTGGAACACTGGTGGACCGGTGGATTTAGGCCTCATAAGCAATTAAATGAAATTGTATATTCTGTAAATAGGATATTGGTATCACTTTAACACGTCAAATAAGTATACATATACCACAACAGCAACGCAGACATCAAACTTCATTCTACAGGACCTTCGTTTTGGATACAAAAGGGTGGGTGACTCGCGCTCTCCGAAATAATGAACCATTTAGACGGGGCCAATCCCCGAGACAATCCACTAGATAGGTACTTGTACTACACAGGTACAAAAGAGTAGGTACCTACCTATTTAAGACATTGCTGATTGTAAGCTACCGTCTGTCTTGGTCTCAATAAAGAAAATAACAAAAATATTTTTATAACTTACCGCTTGTAAACAAGTGCAAAATAATATCATCTAAACAATAAACTTTAACAATATGGACAAATTAAAATTATATTTTAAATGTAGTTTTCTGAGTGAAAAACTAAATGTTACACCGATTTATGAATTAAAATCTGATTATTGAAATTCTAAAATACTGCAAAAAATGATAATCTGCTCGGTTTCACTTTTGTTTTACAACTAGTGTCCAGTTGTTAACTTGTATAACGTTTACGTTACGGGAGAAGGCCGCATAAAGTCAAAAGTCAACAAGATAAATGAAATAACTGAAAACATGTGGTTCCTATCGCATGTGATAAGTTTATTTGCTCTGGCAACAGTGGCAACACTAGAAGTAGAAAATGTAAGTACAACCAGGGCTTGAAAACGTTACCAATTCACATTAAAAGTTATTAAGTAACGGTATTTCCGGAGAGATACCTTGGTATCGGTACGATTTGGTAGCGTCACTTAGTAGCATAACATAATAATAACGTTAAAAATTGTGGTAAAAATTACCGGTATTTTTAACGTTATTGTAAAAATAACGGTAAAACATTACCGGTATTATTTTTGTTATTTTATGCGACGTTACCGGCCCATTTTTACCCGACTACGGCGAAGAAAAAAGGAGGGTTATGATTTTGATTGGTATGTATGTATATATGTATGTATGTAAGTATGTTCATCTGTTCCCTCCTATCTTCTAAACCACTTATCACAATTTGACAAATGAGGTATCGTTCGAAGCGTCTTGATCGTCCGCTGGTTATAGGCTATGTGACGTCACATTAAATTAAAAATGGCGCCCTCTAGAGGACATAAAGTCAGGAACTTAAAAAAGATAATTGTTTAATCGTACCATGTTGGGTATAAAATGAAAGGGCTTAGTGAGCACATTTCAAAAATATATATATATTATTGTTATAACCACGAAAGAATTAAAAAAAAAAAGTATATCCGGAATAAGAATAAGTAAAATCCGGTGTCACACGTAATCTGTTCGGTTTATGCCCTAACACGTGTCACTCCGGATTTTTAATTTGTCTGTCTGCGGTGTCTTGTTTATACCTGTTTAGTCGTAGTTGGGTTTTAGTTTTTGTTACTTAAATTTTTTTCTCAAAGTCTGCCGGCGGACAAACCAACCAAGTATATTCACAAGAACAAGCACAAGACAGAATAACAAAGAGAATACCTATTATACACGCAAATAGTCGTACGGCACAGTCTTAGCATCGATGCAGTCTGAAATTTTTAACGATATCCAGAACGACGGTAACAAAACTAAATAATATCGATAAAATTTTCGATAGCATAGATTTTAACGTTACGTATATTTAACGGTAAAATGTGCCAGATATAACGTTAAATATTATAACGTTATTTAATAGTTAACGATACCTGCATCAGAAGGCTGTAACGATGCCATATTTTTAACGGTATTTCAAGTCCTGAGTACAACAGACTACGATACCAAACAAGCACAAGGTTTCTGTCAGATTATTTTATTTTATTTATTGAATTACATTATGTACCTACTGAGTTATGAAAGCTAATAGTTTTCCTGTACATATTCGCAAAAATTGATTCTAAATAAATTATCTGGCGGCAGATACATATACAAAAAAACCCTTACAAAAGTCAATGAGGTAAAGTCCGTGAACTACTTTTAGGGAAATCAATGAACTAGGTACATATATGTATAACTTTTAAAAGAGATATTATTACCCATTTTGCCACGAAACCTTATTGTGTTCCCTAAAGATAAGGTAAGTATTTTTTAAATTTATGAGCATTTGGCAGACAGCTGTTTTGACAGCTTTCTACTTTGTTGTTTGTTTATTTTTGCGGAGGTATTGTTATTCGTAATTTCGTACAGTTTTATTCGCAAGGAAACGTTCTAGCATAATTACTTCTAAAAGGTTTAAGTTAAACCTACGGCCCTAAAAAATCATGTTAAAGTAAAAAAAACCATAACCTCAAAATGTGTTTGTTCTGCATGTAGAATTTATGAACATATTAGAAAAAATATATTTTGTTGGGTGTAATGAAAGTAAATACTTACCAAATTAAGTACCTGGGATGAGCAGTTTAATTAAACTCAAGTTACTCCATCTATTTAGTTTTGTTTACCACAACAAAATTGCGATAGTTACGCACATAAACTACTTTTCCAACTAAAGCGACGACTTGTTAATATAATTTATGGGCATAAAATAAAAGGTAATTATGGATTTTAAATAATGGTTAATTAGCATTATATTATTTTAAGTAAATAATAAGACAGGCACATGAGCATGACAAAAGTGACCAATGGGCAAAGGCAATGAATTAGTTTGACAAGATGTCGTTAGATGTCACTAATTTAAATAATAAAAATCTTGGTTTTATTTCGAAAAGAGCTTTCTTGATCGACGGAAAAGAGAGAGAGGTAAATAATACAATTAAATTCCAAAATATCGAATGATTATTGTGTCATAGGACGTAGGACTTATAGAGTTAAGAGTATTACTAAATAATAATTGTGAATACACCGCATTGCTTCAATTTACCATTTACCAATAAGCTTATCTCTACATTTTGTTTGGTTTTCAGATTATAATAGAGATTGTGATGTTATTGTTAACTTTATCTCTATATTTTAACAAGGATTAATTAAGTTTGTCAGAAAAAGTTGCACAATGCTTTAAAGAAATAAATATAATATATCATATTTAAAAAGAAAATGTCATGAAAAATATTGGTTTTTGTTTTCTGTAGGTAGGTAGAACTTAGAAAACTAGAACCAATATTTTTCATTATATTTTTTTTAGTAGGTAGGTTATGTAGGTATGTATGTACGTACCTACCTACAGAACATAAAAAAATCTCCATACAAGTATAATAGTCAAGGAGTCGGTCAGCTATAATCAGAAAGTTGAAGCTAGTTGTCCATTTCAAAACGTAGATTTTTATGGACAAGGACTGACGAGAAACTCCAAGGACACTCTTTCAAATCACATTATTACAAAGTGGGTACCTACTGGGTACAATACTGTACCACACCTGGGCAAAGGCCTCCCCAAAATTCTTCCAGCTAGTCTTAGTCTGCGCTAACTCGAACGAGTCCTCATGGTGAGCGTCCAGGCCCCGTCCTGAGGTATTTCACCACATTTTAAGGGTCCGCGTCCATCTTTAGGCATCCATTTCACCCATTCCCAGAAGATAATTTTTGATTGCCTAAATTCAACGTAGAATATTTAAAGTCGTGGTTTTTTTCTGCAAAAATGGTTACAGGAGGGTAGAGAACACGAACGAGATAAATCTTATTTAGAGTGCTGGGCCCTGTTTATCAAAAGTCACAAGTCTACACGTTCACAAGTTACCTAGAATGTTAATTTTCGTTAGATTTATAGCTCATTTCCATATTCATAATCAACCTTAATGTTCCTACTACTGGGGCACGGGAATCAGGTCATCTCTCTTTTGACCACATAAAAAAAAAGAAAATGGAATTTATTGCGGTACTAGAATAAGCACAGCACTTGTAAACTTGTAAGACGGAATAGAGAGACGCCGGACACGGACACTCAGGATTTGCTATGATATTCTACAAGTTGTAACTTAGGTACAAATAATTCTTTGATTAACGAAATCGAATAAAATTTTAAAATATAAAGTACTTGTGAATGTGAACTAAATAATGAAATTTGGTACTACAAGGCTTGTATGTTTTGATAAACAGGGCACTGATCTGAAGGTGCAAAACACTTCAATATGACGAATAACGAATCCTTGATTTGTTTCTTTCATCTCCGGAAATTGTACTACATGATGCCATCTGTTATGAAAGAGATTGAAGAAAGAAAGGATAGCAGGAGCAATAAACGCAAGTCAGTTGTGTTGGTCGGCTACTGTATAGAGGCAGGGTCAACAGCAGTTTGCACTGTGAATCGCGATCAAGGGGGGCATTTTACTTTTCTCTGCGTGTTGATTTCGCATCGTTTGCTGCTACACCGCTGCATTGACAGCGCGCGCATTGAGTTCTATTTATAAATATTTAACTTTTTTTTAAAGAGGAATCCTCAATGACTTGATAATTGTGTTTTTTTTCTGAAAAATTGTATGCTGTGCCTATGATAATGTGTGTAATGAAGTGCGGGATATTATTGTGTTTAGTAATTGTGTCCACGGAATTAGGCAAGTATTAATTAAAATCTACACGTAATTGGTGTTCTTTCACCACGTGCTTTATAAATAAAATCATATCTGTTTATAAAGGTTTCATACGATCTTTGTTTTGTACCTACCAACACAGTTAGGTATGGTATGTATAAAAGGGAGACAGACTCTACAATCCAAAAGTGACTTCGCAAATACAACAACACCAGAAGCTTCCCATGAAATTCATTTTCCCATAGCTACCGGGTAGGTATCTGTACCGGTCTCCAGATGTCCATCGGTGTTTACAGGAATCGACATCACTCGATTATTACCCGGTAGTAGGTTTTGCACAAACTTCTGAGAATCAATCAATCACCCAACATCTGAGGGGCTTTTTGAACCTCCAACTGTCGCTAACGAGACACAATAGAATTTTAATTGTTATCGGCCTATAAGAGGCCAATCAACAGAACGTACGCATTTGCATCTCATTCGCAATCTGTCAAAAATACATACAATCAATTTTCCAAAATTTTTGACAAGTTTGACAGATTGCGACTTGAATGTGAACGTTATCTAAGTACGAGAATTGGCCTTCTGAACAAAATAGCAAGTTCAGGTTTAATGGTCCACTAGAATGTCATTTAATCCGTTACTATAGCCACGTCCATCACACACTGATACGGTCTCTTTACATGCAATCAATTCTGTTTTTTTCAATAATGTTCGCTGACAATCCGAGAAGAAAATACGAGTATGTCTCATTTAATTGGTTTACATACACATTGTAATGGCCTCTTCATCTTAATTACTTGGCCATTGATGCGGATAGAACTGGTGGCCGTTTCATCATAAAGATGGAAATAAATATAACAGTAAATCTAAACATGTTTCTAATAGTTGGACTGGTTCATAAATATAATTATATTTCTATGGTCTGGTTAGTGTTAATTATTTATATATCGAAAAGTTATCATCACGTGTCGTCTGTATATCCCGAAGTAAGTGTTACTAACATCCTATTTAGCCAGGTACCTATACTCCATTTGAAATAAGATTAGACATTTATACAAACCTTTTTACAGTCCGTTCAACCGATTTTGACTTCTATACCGTAGGCATAAGGATGGCATTAAAAGCAAAAAGGTTACACAATACCAACTGTCTACTGCAGATGCCATTTGTCATGCCACAAACGCAATAGAAGTCAAAATCGGTTGAACAAATTGTAAAAAAAGGTTTATTTAAATGTCTAATCTTATTTCAAATGAAGTATAAGGATATTATGATCCTATAATAAATGTAATAGGGGACAAAAGCCAATTTCCATCAACCGGAAACTAATTATGACTCAGGGTTCAATTCCCAGGGTAGGCAGTGTTACTGGGTTTTACCCTATTATTTTTTTTTTAGGTGTTTAGGCTTAGTGAACTGTAGACTTTTATTTTTAATTTTAATTTAATTTTAATATTTTTTTTATCTGAAACTTTTTGAATGGCCTACACTGTCCTCCCATAACTATTAACACTGTAATTCGAAATTATTGCAAAAGCCAATTATCTTTTAAAAGAGTAACCATGGAGTTTCTTGCCGGCTCTTCTCCATAGGAAACGACCAATTGGAACCGTGCACCTAGCTTCTGACGTTTCATAAGTGCCCATGTAGGCTTATGTGAAATAAAATATTTTGATTTTGATTTTTGATTTTACCATCAAGAATTTCTCAGTAGCATCCCCGGACTCTGGGTTTGTGAGTCTGGTTTGTCCCAGTTGATGGTTATAGATTCGCCCCGCGAAACTGTCCAGCTGTGAATCTGTCCAGTTGCTGCGGAGGGCTCGTTACTATAGGTACACCTCTGCCTAATCCTTCGGGGACAACAGGTGTTATGTTATGTAATTCTGAGTCCGGGCAACAACTGAAAAGTTCCTAATCGAAAAAGTCGATAACAATTAGGTATTTTTGTGACCTAGAGACTAGGACCCCACAAAGAGGGAATAGGTATACAATTAATCACAGTATTGATGTAGCTAGACTACACTCGTACAAAATTTTCAACCGATACTCCGTACATACCGTTAACGGGTAACATAAAGCAAAAAAAAAAACAACATTTTGCATTTCATTACAAGTCGTTACATAAACCGTTTACCGGTAACACAAACATAACAGGCTATTTGCACTAAGTACATAACTGTGAAAATAATAAGAAAAAATTAGATGGGCCTCTATGCCACAATATAGATAAGTAACAGTATTATATATTCATCGAAAAAGGCCGAAACGACGCGCTTCGATATCTCATTTTAAAATAACGTGGCAGTAGCGGCGGTTATACACGGACGCCGAAGGTTTATCTGCCGAACGGTCGTAAGTAATTATTTCATGGTCACTGCCGAGACATAATACTGTTACTTTATTATACTGTGGCTAGGCACCCATCACAAGCAAATTTGTCTGTTTGTTGTACTTACCTATTCATTCTGATTAATAATTATTAGGTACATCGCCTGAAGTCCATTGCTAAAAAATGGGTTTCATACTTCACTAATAAAGAACGGTAACAAAGCTTCTACATTGATGAATGCATTGTAACACTGATAAAGTGATGCCGCACCATATCTTCGTAATAGCATCATCGTGACACAATGGAAGGAGTATTTGCTATTTTTACCGACTTCAAAAAAGGAGGAGGTACTATGTTCGGGATGATTGTTTTTTTTTTTTTTTTTTTTTTTTTTTTTAGAATAAAATACTCTTTATTATGTACTTAAATCCTTAGAGAGTATTATAATAACTTAGGAAATACAGAGATATGTAGAAGTTACTTATACTTACATAGGGTGACACAATGGGCGATCTTACACAAATAAATAATTTACTTACTTACTTACTTACAACGTGTTGGGACAACTGCTATATAATTCCGTAATACATTTTCGGTAAATGAGTAAGACTTATCTGTTTCCTTAACTGTTTTAATTGACAGTTCAACAACATTCATTGCGCTATCGAGTCTCTACAACAAGAATCAACATTCATTGCGCTATCGAGTACTTGTAGAGCAGATTTTTTTCGAACATATGAAGCAATAGGTTAGCAATCTGTTTCAAATTGATTCAGATTTTGATCGTTTATTACGCAATTGGGGTTTTCAGCTGCGCCGGTTAGACTGGAAGCCGACCTCAATATAAGTAGTTGGGAAAAGGCTAGGCAGATTGATTACGCAATTAGGGTGCTGGGGGCCTACCACCACCGCTTACAGCAGTATTATTTTAATCTTACTTCAGTGGGGGAAAGAGATGAAGCTATACGTCCTGCAGAGCGTCATCTCTTTCCTACACTGAAGTAATATGAAAATAATACTGCTGTAAGCGGTGGTGGTAGGGCCCCTGGTAGGTACTTCATCCTATCCTATGGCAATTTTCTTCAAGTCGAGGTAATCAATTCAGGCGGTCGAACACACGAATATGAAAGCAATGGAAAAGAGAAGAGATTTTTGCTTGATTGAATTCGATAGAAACCAAAAGTTTATTACGGTTTGAGAAAGTCTAAAACCTACTTAATGATTCTAGTTCTCCGCATTATGTAGTCTTATAACCTCATAAACATACCATCGGCTACTTTCACTTGATCTATCAATTCGAAATTAACTTTTGCGTTTATTTTGGTACTTTCGCCAGCCACACTGGTCGATACATCAGGTTAAGCTACGCTTGCAGGGGTTGGCCCGTGGATAGGTAGGTGGCCATCTTTACGTATCGAGCCTCCTCCGTGTCTCAGAAAGCCGTTGGTCCCAGCTGTCATTCGGGGATCTTTGACAGTCGTTACGGGTTGTCAGAGGCCGAATGTCTGACAACCAGTCTTCCAAGCATACTTATTACCCAAATGAACTGAAATGTGGACGTCAGATAGACAGTAGCTCCATATAAAATACTGGCATTCAGCTGCAAATTCAAACTCAAACCATTTATTTTAATTAAACCATTTACAGGCACTCTTGAATTGTCAAAGAGTCGGTCAGTTAGTCAGAAAGTTGATGCTAGTTGCCCATTCCAAAACGTAGATCTCTATGGAGAAGAACTGGCACGAAACTTCAAGGACACTCTTTTAAAAATAGATATAGATATTACAAAATCCCGGGTACAGTTTTCGTGTTGCTTCATTATGTGAGCACAATGTGAAACAAAATCAATTCAAAATAAAAGATTAAAAATAAACCCTGGTAGATAAGTAAGACCAGTCTCAACCGACCGACGGACGCGACGGCGCCCGTTCACGAACATAACACGTCAGTCAGCACCATCCAGCTCAACCATAATGTAGGGAACCGAATGATCCAACACACGCGCCACCATCAGAGAGACATTTAAGTGAGCATGACATATTCTCATCTGCCATGCTCTTTCAAGTCAACATACATCATGATATACCATAATAAACGGCTCCATGGTAGGGTCCAAAGTTTATGCTGATCTCGCATTTTAAAGGATTTCCGTACAATGCGAGGTCAGCTTATACTGGAAATGTATAGCTTAATGTGTAGCCGTGTGTACCTACACCATATTCTCTCTATTTATATCTCGGAAACGAAAGCATTCTATTGTTCTTATTCAACCCCCAAGGATATGCTTGTGACAGCAAAACTTATGAATTATCTCTATACCCATTATCTTGAAAATAAGTATTAAATTCAACAATATTATGCAAATCTGCATTCTCTATTTATTTTTAATTCTTAGTTTTTTACTGTAGCTGTTTCGTGAGTTTTACTCGTGATTTTGATGTTATTTGCACCTTCAAAATAACTACAAAATGATCGTAGAGTTTACTTTCATGCCAAGACGTCTATTTTTATCAGAAGATCTATTTATTTCATACTAGCGACCCGCACCTGCTTCGCACGGTTTCTATGACTTGAAAAACAATACATCGAGATTTTTTAAATTATTATGTAAGTTTCATGTTAACGTAATCCTAACTAATCCTTACTAATATTATAAATGCGAAAGTGAGTTTGTTTGTTACGCTTTCACGCTAAAACGGCACAGGGGTAGATCATGACCTGGAATAGGACATAGGATACGTTTTTATCCCGATATTCCCACGAGATCGAGACATACGAGGGTGACACCGCGAGACGCCGCTCGTAATATTATACATGCGAAAGTGAGATTGTTTTTTTGTTTGTTACGCTTTCACGCTAAAACGGCTGAACGGATTTAGATAATATTTGGCACATGGGTAGACCATTAGGACATTTGATACTTTTTATCCTGATATTCCCACGGTATCGAAACTTACACGGGTGAAACTGCGGGCCGCAGCTAGTACACTATAAACCTTCAGAAATCAATTTTTTAAATTATGGTGAAAAATGCATCAATATCCGTTGCGTAGTTTAGAAGAACAATGCGGCCACACAGATAGATAAGAAAAGCGACTTTAATTTATAAATGTATGTAGGTATAGATATAGATTATCCGATATTGGTACACACGGCTACACATCGAGCTATACATATCCAGTATAAGCTGACCTCACATTGTATGGAAATCCTATACAATGTGAGATCAGCATAAACTGGAAATGTATAGCTTGATGTGTAGCCGTGTGTACATACTTGAGAGATGCATACGGTTAGGCTGGAAGCCGACCTCAACCCAACATAGTTGGGAAAAGGCTAGGCATATTGATTGATTGATTATTTAGTACCTACTTTAGCACAAGAATATAATCAGTGCTATAGATTATTCTTATAGTTCTAGTCAATCTAGTGACTCGAAAATTCTTCAAGGACATTCTAATTAACTACAATGGTTTTTGGTACGCGGGTGTACCGCGCGGGGTCATAAGCACTTCTGTCTTAATACTCGTCATCATTGATAAGGTCTTGCATGAAATTGCGACATGAAATATATGTATGATAATCATTATTTCATCCGAAAAACGTTCTTTGCTGAATGTAGGCCTTGAATACAGGGTCAAATTTAATTTAGCTAGCGAAACCTTACAGTCGTGGTACGTATCGATGTCTAAACATGTTAAAGCAAAAAAATAATTAATTTGAAGACAGATATCTCAACTCATACTTCAAGTTACTAAATTACTAGCTGTCGTAGACCCAAAAAAAATCAAATCTTTTTATTTCATCATCTGCCTACCCTTTTCCCAACAATGTTGGGGTCGGCCTCCAGTCTAACCGGATGCAGCTGAATATCAGTATTTTACATGGAGCGACTGCCTATCTGACTTCCACAACCCAGTTACTGGGTAACACGATATCCCTTGGGAAGACTGGTGGACAGACTTTCGGCTTTCGGCGGATTGGGGCATCTGACGACCCATAACCACTGTCAAAGATCTACAAATGACAGCCGGGACCAACGGCTTAACGTGCTTTCCGAGGCACGGAGGAATATCGATATGTAAAGATGTCACCCATCTACGGACCAACCCCGGGAAGCGTAGCTTAACCTGATGGATCGAACCGTGCGGCTGTTATTTCTTAGCCACGATCTTTAAATTTCATTAAAGTAAGTGCATTAGGTACAATTAATTATTAGATCCTGAAAATAAACTTAGTAACTATGCCGCTAAGCATAGGTACTAGGTTGTCTCCGTTGTTGTAGGTTGTATAGGTTTATACTCGTAAGTACCTTTCTACGGCGAAATTGGAAAAATTAGCCCCACCTGCTGACCTGCTGACCTGACTGCTCACGATACCAGCTGATCTATTATGTAGACAACTCACCGTGAAAACATATGTGAAGTAAGCAGTTTATCGACCGTTAAAAAGTTATATTTATAAAACGTAGGTAATTTTAATGAAATCATAATTATTCTATTAACACTCTTGTCTCGACACGCGAGCCGTAACAAAGATGAATTTATTTTGTAAATAAAGCACTTTAACATTGTTTCATTACAACACCTAGGTACAGTCGACCGCACGTCAGTAACACTTAAACTTCAATAGAGTTAGTCCAGTTAAAGACTCCAGCAGACGGGGGCGACGCGACGGGACACCGGTAAAACAATTTCCGTGAAGTTTTCATACAAATTGTTCTATCAGAGTTGCGTCGCGCCTGTCTGCGGGAGCCTTAATATTGGTTTTATTATCACTGACGTGTGGACATGACTGTGGAAAAGCAACAAGAAGCCAAGATACTATATCAATGGCATAATAATATATACGATCACATTGTTCTGCAAACAATAACTAGGTAGATATGTGCTGTAAGTATCTAAACATAGTCTTGAGAAAGTAAAAGTGATTTTTTTCATACAAAAAGATAACCAAGTCTATTATTATAGAGCAATAACCCCCTTAAGTCTTTTCAATTACCTTCATTATAACTATGTATGGTTAGTTGCAGTATTGCAGAATACACACACAAAAACGGGAGCTGCACATGGTTGACATTAGAGTGCGTTACATCAAATAATAACTTAGCCATAATGTTGGCTCCAATTTAAAAAAACTGACCTTGCGGCAGGCGTAGCGTATTCGTGTTGGTCTTACAACAGTAGAGCCAACATTACGGCATAGGAACTATTTGATGAAACGCACTCTAGTGAGGCTTCCGGCGATAGAAAATAACGTCAGTCTCTGCAAAAAGTTTGGTAATGAGAATCGTTCCAAAACGCCCTGATTAGGAAAGATTGGACTTGACATTACTATAATAATGGAAAATAATCCATAATTATGGATAGTTAGAGTGAATTTAACCTTTATCAGCTTATTTAGGTTAGTATTCCATTGTTAGAAATATCGAAATACCTGTCCACATCACAAATAACTCACAATCTTGTGAAGATCATCACTCCGCCTAGCCTGAGGGAGCCGTCTTACACACTACATTTGCGGTCTCTACTAAAGAGAATTTAAAAATTCGGTTACCATAATATGAGCGTTTGTGCACTGCATCCGATTCGATCTGAGGAATTACGGTCTGAAGTGCCCGTAGTACAGTTCAGCACTAGATCTGAAATCTATCCGTCCGTATTTGACATTGCCAATTCGGCCGGAACTGGGATCTCAGATTCGGATCGAATACAGTGCGAAACAAACGCTCTTACAGTTATCAGTTCTATGCCTAATATGGCCAGTCCATTGTCCCTTCAGCTTGCTTATTCTGTGAGCTTCGGGTCTCTGTCTGTGTTCCATTACAAATTCCCTTCAGAGTGAATCCAAGCAAGTAACTTCTGAACCGTAGTTAATTGATTCAGGCGTGAGTTTGCGGAAATCCATTATAACATACAATAGACGTAGATATATTTAGTAACTTATTCCGCTTAACTATTCTTCAAGAGTCATAAAAAACCCTGTAAGAAATCGACACGTGTTTCACCTCTCAACGAGACATCCTCAGGATGACGATTGACCAGTCGCATACCAGAACACGACGTGTTGCCACACGCTGCGCGGCGCGGTGTGGTTTTTTATAACTCTTGAAGAATACTTAAGCGGAATAGGTTACTAAATATATCTACGTCTATTGTATTTTACTGTACCGTAATTTAATATTCATTTTGGTTACTAGTGACCTATTAGATTAGGTGATATCATTGATATATTTAATATATCAATGGGTGACATTAACCTTGCACACCTACCGACGGACTCATTAACAAAACCTTTGAGCATTCCGCTGGATGAAAGGGATAGTGGATCCACCACCGTGAAGTTTTTCGCATTCTACTGTTGTTTTACCAATTACCTTTTAAAAATGACCACCCAAGTGGATACCTGATGTGATGATGCATAAAAAGTGGGACAACTTTCAAAGAAATCAAAATAAATTGTCACTACGCTGGTAGTGTACGGAATTTAACAACGAAAGTACTTGCGCAATGCGTTTACGCATTGAGCGCGGCAAGTTTTGCTCTCGTAGGTCAGAACGGTGGTTGGTTATGAGAAGATGAGAGTGTTTTGAGAGGCTATGCCCAGCGGTGGAGGTTTGCTATAAATAAGCCTGATGAGGTTAGATCTGATGTAGTGACGTTAAATCCGACTTTGATCGTTCCGACTTTTGTTTTTTTTTGCGCTCTATTGTTATTATCTGTCGGGGATGCTAAGGGGCTCTTGGCAAAAAAATACAAACAGCCGCACGGGTCGATCGAAAGCTACGCTTACCGCGGTCGGTCCATGAATGGGTGACCATTCATCACATATTGGGACCCCTTGTTTTTTTAAGTTGTGAAATCATCAAATGACTTCTCCCCCTCTGGGCGGAGCGGGAGGGCGTGTCAGACTTCTACTGACTAAAACCCACCCGTGTTCCTTCAGTTGCCTGTTGCCAAGGGCCCCGGTATCCCTTTCGGACTTTCCCGCAACCCTTGATATTGGAACTCCTTGGAAAGCACGATATCGCACCTCCACTCAAATAGTGTCATAAGTCAAAAAATCAAAATTTCGAGAAAAGGTGTTTGGCAAAGAAACTTTCATTTAATATTATAATGGCACTTGTGCCATCTAGGGATAAATATTTAAACTATAATTAATAAAATATAACCACGATCTGAGATAAGATTTTGAAGTTTTCTGAAACGAATGGTACAATAAAAAAGGTTTTACATTTTTTTGAGTTGTGACACTATTTGAGCAGAGGTGCGATACTATACTTATAATTAAATTCGGCGCAACCCGTTTTCTCTCTCCATTCTCCCCTGTGAACCATCATGCTATCATTCACTCCGTTCTCTTTCATAATTATTATAATTCCACATACAGTCCATATCTTTCTTTTTATAGCTCTCTCCATCCATAATAACATTTAGGCAAATTTTATAATTGGAAATAAAAAATAAACGACATAAATATGCTAAGCAAAAAGAGTTTTGCATTTATTAAAAATATTTTTGCACACTAACTTTCTATTCATTATTGATTCTATATGCTATAAAAGCTCTGGTTAGACTTGAAGCCGACCGTAACATAGTTGAGAAAAGGCTAGGCAGATGCATACGCTATAAAAGCTAGCAATTTATTTTATGTTAATGTATTTGCAAAATTCCGATGTTTTAACAATCTCAATTACGCAATAGGTACCCTACATGCGAGATTTTTTGTCGTTTTCCAAAATGGCATTTTGCAGTGATATCTTCACGAAGTGATAAAGGTAAAAAAATAAGTATCACGTGACATTTTAAAAGGGCATTCTTGCCCCGTAGGTATGTGATCCGAATTGTTTTGGCTCCTCACTTGTGTATTACGTCAGCCAATGTGATTACCTACCAATGAATGCCCTCTTTGGTATTCGAAGCAGTGCTCAAGCCCTTTTAGTGGTGCTGTTATAATCAGGTCTGTCAGTTATGTAAACATTACCTACGTGATTAAAATAAATTCAGACAATGAGGAAGACGAAGATGATAGAAATTGGGTCGCTGAATACTAATACTTAAATGCCATGTTTTACCGTTTGACTCACAGAAGTATGATCTAGCGAAGCAAAATTCGCCCGCGTGTAGGTTGGAAATTTATCCCACGGGAACATAGTATCCGGATGAACGATATCCTATGTCCCTTTGTGCCAAACAATGAAATCTGTTCAGCCGTTGAGGTGTGAAAAGGTAACAGACGGACAGACAGAGTTACTTTCGCATTTGTAATATACTAGCTTCCGCACGCGGCTTCGTCCCGCCCGCGAGGTATATCGATAAAACGTATGTCCTTCCCGGGATGCCATCTATCTCCTTGCCATTTTTATCGAAATCCGTTTAGGCGTGTAAAGGTAACAGACAGACAGACAGAGTTACTTATAATATTAGTATGGATGAAAGTAAATTCAGTAGATTTAGAATAGTAGGTAGGTATTTAAAAGTCTTGCTCACAATTTGTGCTGCCTCTTGGCCAAGGCCTTTCTACGAGTAGTTTAGATATTTGGTATCTAACGATCAATTTGTTTGTTCTGTTTCTTGTATGTTGTCCAGTCTATAGCGTTTATAACAAATATGTGTAAACAATATCTGTGTACCTGATTATGTGCCTATCTGCTACAAACTGGCCTGTCCAGTGGTTGGTGGTGAAACTGGAAGTTATGCTAGTGTGTTCCCCTTCACTCTCCCTGATAAAGTTTCTAAGCCTAGGAGCATCGTTTATAATGCCTTTTAACCATCATTATAAATAAGGTTTTAAAAATTAACTGTACAAGCTTTAAGACGTGCTTTATTTAGACCATCGAACTGAATAACTTATACTATGGTACCAACTTTGAAATCGTAAAAAAAAAACAGTTGTCCCATCAGTTTACAACAGCTGTTTTTTTTGTAAACTCGTCAGTTTATTATATTAGCATAATATACTAATTTCGCTTTTTGTGCGTTGAAGTAATTTTTTTTTGCGAACCATATCTGTAAAGAAACTCTTTGCTTTCACCTACGAGCCAGTCAGTGTGTTGAAGTTTATAATTAAAAAAATATCTCTGATAACAAAAGGGTTGAGTTATATGTTACCTACATATAACTCAACCCTTTAGACACCGAGAGAGTCTATAGTACCGAAATCGAATAAAACACTTCTTTATAGTATTATACTGAATTATAATAGTTTAAGAAATCAACGATACATTTTATATTAATCTAATCCGCTTGTCAGCCAGGGGCCGACTCACTATATTCTCCTATTCTAAATATAAACTGCTAGAACGTTCGAATGAAGAGACTACTGCCTTTCTTAACAGCCTATACAATTTAAGGTTGCTAATTGCATAAAACCTTACAGTACTGTCTCGTTAGTCTAGTGGGTCCAACTGCGAGAGTGTGTGGTCCTGGGTCGGATCAAGGAACATAATATACTGACCTACGACAAGGGTTGGATTTTTTTTTAGTCAGGCGTGTCTGTTTCTTCCATTTGCAGTAGCAGCTATACTCCATTTAAAATAAGATTAGACATTTAAACAAAACTTTTTACAGTCCGCTCAACAGATTTTGACTTCTATACCTCAGGCATAAGGATGGCATTAAAAGCAAAAAAAATAACACAATACCAACTGTCTACTGCAGCTGCCATTTGTCATGCCACCAACGCAATAGAAGTCAAAATCGGTTAAACGAACTGTAAAAAAGGCTTATTTAAATGTCAAATCTTATTTCAAATGGAACGGACTGTAAAAAGAGCTTATTTAAATGTCAAATCTTATTTCAAATGAAGTATAGGTATTTGGATTTGTGTCCGGTTGATGGCAATAGGCTCGCCCCCTATTACATGGGACTTGGGGTGTAGGTAATCTCTGGCTAACCTTTCGAGGTACCTATACAGGCGTGCTGTTACCTTAGCTATTATACTAACTGTTTCTCACGGAAGACTAAAGCATGGCAGCGTGCGAACGTAAAATAAACGTTTCCGTTTCTTTTTTAATTACAGTGTCTGAAGTGGATGGCGATCTAGCATCCATGTTGGATTTCCGTTACTTTCGATGTGTTATGAAGCGAGAGTGGAAGTGTCCAGACAGCGAGATTAACTTTTTTATGTATACTCCGTAAGTGTTTTATTTACTACCAGTACCAGAATACTACAGTAGCCTTTTTTATTGCTTATTTACAAAAAAAATAAGTTCATAATAAAGTAATATTAATTAATTTTATTATTGTTAGATAGTGGGTCTTAATCTTCTTCCTTCTAATGTTTCCAGAGAACATCTAAAACCGTATTTCGTGGATCCTCGACATCCAAAACTTCTTCGCGATTTTGGTTGGAAGAAGACGAGGAAGAATGTTCTCATTATCCACGGCTTCAATGGTACCTACTCTAAAACACCGATGACTTACATTCGAGATGGTGAGTTTATTTAAGAGTGTGCCACTACAGCCCAACGCGAGCGATTTCGTAGCTCTCGCCCCGCCCGCCCCCTCTACAATAATACGCGATGGCCGGTGGCATGGCGCGCGGCGACGGGTGCGTGAGTCGAGTTCGAGTTTGAACGGGCGGCGCGGTGCCGTGATGCCCCCGGCCGCCCAGCTGATCAAGTTCAGCGATCTGTGCCGGAGATGGGCCGTGAACATCGGCTTTCGTGAATTTGAACTTGATATTCGTATATGGCAAAAAAAAGTATTCGTAAAAAAATATGTCGTTCAAATAAAGTTCAAATTCACGGAAGTAGGTACTTATTTAAATAAATAAATAAAATGTTCCAAGTAAATATTCATCAACGTTTATTTATTAAACAGTTTATTACGTATATTCATTCAGAGTATACAATACCAGTAAAATAACAATAAACATCCCAGAAAAGAAAATAAGAGATAAACATGTCACTAATATCACGTTTTAGGTTTCAACAAATGACGCGACGCGCAACAATCGTGTGTATACCTACCTACCAAGAATAAACTCTCATAACATAACTAAACTCATTTACATTTTGATTAGAAATTTGAACAAAACTTTTTACAGTCCGTTCAAACGATTTTGACTTATATTCCGTAGGCATAAGGCTGGCATTAAAAGCAAAATACCTACCAAGAATAAACTCTCATAACATAACTAAACTTATTTACATTATCATTAGAAATTTTAACAAAACTTTTTACAGTCCGTTCAAACGATTTTGACTTCTATTCCGTAGGCATAAGGCTGGCATTAAAAGCAAAATACCTACCAAGAATAAACTCTCATAACATAACTAAACTCATTTACATTATCATTAGAAATTTGAACAAAACTTTTTACAGTCCGTTCAAACGATTTTGACTTCTATTCCGTACGCATAAGGATGGCATTAAAAGCAAAAACGTGATTATAATACCAACTGTTTACTGCAGCCGCCATTTGTCATGCCACCAACGCAATAGAAGTCAAAATGGGTTGAACGGACTGTAAAAAAGGTTTGTTTTTATGTCTAATCTTATAGTAAATGTAGTATATGTAAAAAAAAAATTCCTTATGTGTTTATTGTATAGTAAATGTTACCTTATAAGTAAAAAATCAGCTAAGAGCATGTAGAGCCATGCTTAGTATATGGTTCCGTGGCTGTAATTACACACGACTATAACATACTTTTTATGATGTAATCAAATAGAAGACTAAGGAGTATTGTTTGCTAAGATATTTTCTAAGGGCAATGACATTTGAACTGGGACTTCGTAAGTATTTTGCAGTATTTTCTTTATTATTCGAAAAGATATACATAATCACATTATGCTAGAAATTATTTTAAAATAGTTTTGACTAAGCAACGTAGAAGTTTAGGTTGTATAGTTTAGAAATGGCAAGGGGGGAGTAAAATTGTAAGGCAATTTCTTTTTATTATAAAAAAATTTAGATATCATATATTATTGATCATATCGGAAACCTAAAAATAACATACATTAGAGCGTGTCATAGTATCTAATCAAATCAGGTACAAATGCACAATACGCTCCACGAAAAATGAGACTTGACCGCGCATCCCGCGCTCCTTCAGCTACCCCGATGACGCCCGGTCCCTTACCGCGCCTCAAACCTCTAAAGAGACCTAAAATCGTTTACTGCGCAAGTCAAAACACGTGGTGTGTCAAGTCTCATCTTAAGTGGCATGTATTGTATAGGTAAGTTGTCAAGAATACAATGTGCAACCACCGCTACGACCATTGCGTCAATTTTACATATTATTGAAATCAATAATGGATTGCTTACATTGTCGTATATGTGGTGTCGTTACTGTCAGTTGCTTCCTGCGTTTTTGGAACCTTGGAAAAATGTGAATTTATTGGGTTTTGTTTTCTTTTCTTGGTTTTTTCTTTTCTTATGGTCGTAGGGCTTATTTTTCTCAATGGCATATTGCGTGTTTTTCGCGGATCCAACAATTCCGGCAGTGAAGACTCCAAGTAAAATGTCTTTAGTTTGGGAACCATATGATCGTTCCACAGTTTTTGGTCGCATTGTATTATTTCTGTTTTTATCTGTTCATTTGAACCAGTACACACGGCAAATAGACACTCTCTTCTTCCTGTAATATTTAACTGTCCTTGCACTTGGAAATACCAGTGGTGTTTTTTATTGATCAACAGTTGGCCATTATTATACTTCCAGAAAGTAATTTTCCTGTTTTTCACAGCATCTTCCAAATTCGTTTTGAAGCCTGATACGGGACATTTCGTTTCTACAATCCTATTTTCATCTATCACTCCGTCAGGAGTTGCTCCTAAAAATGGATGATTTTTATCGATGAATAGGCCACAGGGTATAATTTTAATATTTTCTTGCAGCTCAAGTTGACTCAAGGTAATTTATTCATTAATTTTACCATGTTTGATGGAGTTAACACAAGAGAGGTCTTTCTGATAAAGTAAACTTTTAACTATGCTACCTGACATCGTACTCCTCTTGTTTATAATTTTGCCAAAATTCGATGCTGTTAACAGATTCCTTCGCATTTCCATCCATTTACTACAATCACTCTGGAGGACTGTTTCTCTTTCAATGTTGGTTCTTTCTTCGTCAGATTTCTCCAAATTTGTTAAAAATGTATTTTTCATTCTTTCTAAATCTTCTACAGGCAAATCAGGCTTCACACAATTCTGAACGTAGTTTTCATGTTCAGTCCTTTTCTCTTTCTATTGAAAAACAAGCTTTCTGGGTCGCATTTTAGACTTGGATCTGTTTCTTTTCAGTTTTCGCAATTCCAGGTGTTTCGATTTTGACATTGGGCTCACACCAAGAATAAATTTTTGGAGCTTATACTGAAAAGAAACAGATCCAAGTCTAAAATGCGACCCAGGAAGCTTGTTTTTCAATAGAAAGAGAAAAGGACTGAACATGAAAACTACGGTCAGAATTGTGTGAAGCCTGATTTGCCTGTAGAAGATTTAGAAAGAATGAAAAATACATTTTTAACAAAGGAGAAATCTGACGAAGAAAGAACCACCATTGAAAGGGAAACAGTCCTCCAGAGTGATTGTAGTAAATGGATGGAAATGCGAAGGAATCTGTTAACAGCATCGACTTTCGGCAAAATTATAAACATGAGGACCACGACGTCAGGTAGCATCGTTAAAAGTTTACTTTATCAGAAAGACCTCTCTTGTGTTAACTCCATCAAACATGTCAAAATTAATGAATAAATTGCCTTGAGTCAACTGGAGCAGCAAGAAAATATTAAAATTATACCCTGTGGCCTATTCATCGATAAAAATCATCCATTTTTAGGAGCAACTCCTGACGGAGTGATAGATGAAAATAGGATTGTAGAAATGAAATGTCCCGTATCAGGCTTCAGAACGAATTTGGAAGATGCTGTGAAAAACAGGAAAATTACTTTCTGGCAGTATGATAATGGCCAACTGTTGATCAATAAAAAACCACTGGTATTTCCAAGTGCAAGGCCAGTTAAATATTACAGGAAGAAGAGAGTGTCTATTTGCCGTGTGGACTTGGTTCAAATGAACAGATAAAAACAGAAATAATACAATGCGACCAAAAACTGTGGAACGATCATATGGTTCCCAAACTAAAGACATTTTACTTGGAGTATTTACTACCGGAATTGTTGGATCCGCGAAAAACACGCAATATTCCATTGAAAAAATAAGCCTTCGACCATAAGCAAAGAAAAAACCCAAGAAAAGAAAACAAAATCCAATAAATTCTCATTTTTCCAAGGTTTCAAAAACGCAGGAAACAACTGACAGTAACGATACCACATATACGACAATGTAAGCAATCCATTATTGATTTCAATTTGATTCAGTAGCAATAAAGGTGCCTAAGCATTATTTATAGCTGTTCCAAAATTCAAGTCGATAGCATTAGTGTCTGAAATAAGCGGCTGTGACAGGCAGACAGACGTACTCGCACCATAAGGGTTCCTGTTTTTACCATTGTTACCAAAACCGGAACCCTAAAAACCGTCGAATCGAGAATATCCTCCTTTTAGAATTCAGTAAAAATACGAGTAAAATACGCACCACGAAAGAAGAGACTTCACACACCGCGTGGTTTGACTTGCGCAGTAGACGATTTTAGGTCTCTTTTTCTTCTTTCGTGGCACGTATTCTACAATTTACTATCGATGCATTCATTTCCATTTCCTTCCTTTGATTCTCATAAACTAAGTCTTCGAGCTCATCATCGTCGTCGTTCACTTCGTCCACCATGTTGTCTTCGTCATGTTGGATTTGTTGTGTTGGTATTTTTTTGTCTTTGCTAAAACAATAAGAATTTAAACTTTTTGAATAATAAATAGCAGTTGGGCCCGGCTTCGCTCACGTGGTAACCGAAAAAAAATTTCAAGAATCGTACCCAGGACCTCACGCTCAGCAGTAGCGCTTGCGACCGATGAAGCAACGAGGTAGGTCAACGAACGGGGATAAAAAAAATTACTTATTTACTTTTATTCTATAAACGGATGACTTTTTTTCTCTCGAAAAAAATGGGTGTAATGGGTGAACGGAGTAGAAGCTTATGCCATACTTACCTAGTTTTTTTTATTTTATTCGAAATTAAAAGCATACGCTACTTGTGTATGATTTGAAAATCGATATTTTTTATCAATTTGTCGTTTTTTTTCCAAAATTTCTCTTTCTCAATACAAACAATTATAAACAAAGATAACATCTTACAATTTTACATATACTATGTGAACTTACGCTACTACTTACAAGGTAAAAAAATCAAGTAAACGGCAATTCGAATGTGTGATACATTTTACCCACAGTTTTGCTTTGTGGTAGGTATTTGCAAGGTGAGGTTATCTAATTGTTCCCTCTCAAATCAGCTTATTATAATATTGTAAACAGAGAACGAGAAAAACTGTCCCACCGTAATACAGTTTATAACTAGTGCTATCGATTTTTTTATTCTGCATTGAGTCTTACTAATAATTGCGTATCTAACCTTTTAGATTCATAGAAAATAAGTACTAGTGTAGAACTTGTCGTAAGGTTGTTTCTTCTGACAAAATAAAGATTATTTATTTATTATGTTCTAATATGAAAAGTTTATTTGATATTTGTAGCTTTTTTTTTATAGATCAATGTATTTCTAACCAATGGAAAAATGAAAAAAAAAAATAGGTATGCCATAAGTTGCTACTCCGTTCACCTATTATACCTACCCATTTTTTTTCAAGACGGTAAAATAAAGTCATCCGGTATATTATGTAGGTATTTATTTATATACTTACTTGTCCGTACCGCCAATCGATAGCGGCGAGTCCCCAGTTCCCTGATCCAAATGTCCGTGCGCCGCCGCTGCTGCCGTCACGGCCGGCCACGCGACGCGGGTGCCGCCGCCGCGCCGCCGCCGCCGCGCCGCCGCCGCTCGCGCCGTATCTACGCGCGCCGGGTGGCGGCGCCGCCGGCGCCGGCGCCGGTCCGGTTTCATTCGTCACATTTTCAAGCTCAATGAACGAAATGTTTGGTTTTCTGCAAATGTATAGTCATAATAAAATAACGTAACAACATACTTAGCTAATAAGGTCATAACACATAAAATTCACATAATTATTTACCTGTTCCTGACCCCATAGTATTAGTTACCTATTATGTAGTTTGTAAATAAAATATTTTATTTTATTTATTTATGTATTAGTAGTAGTATTATTCCCTGTATCGTGGGTTTCAGAACCTACGAGTGATACACTACACACGGCTACACATAAAGCCATACATGTCCAGTATAAGCTAAACTCTCATTGTACGGAAATCCTATACAATGCGAGATCACCATACAGTTGGTATTATAATCACGTTTTTGCTTTTAATGTCATCCTTATGCATACGGAATATAAGTCAAAATCGGTTGAACGGACTGTAAAAAGTTTTGTTTATTTCTAATCTTATTGTAAATGTAGTATACTTATTTACAAAAATAACAATATAAACAAAGCGTATTTTGCGAATGATCAAATGAATTTAAACTTTATCAACAGCCAGCAGCAGGGTGAAGTGACACTAGACATGAGCTTTATCTCGCAGCAATAAGGTTGAAACTCGAAACATAAGTTTGCAAAACGAACCTTTCTGTTCATCCCTATAATAATTCGAAATATATAAGTAGCTACGTAAATAAAATAATTGATACCGTTATTTATATCGGTAGTTATGTACTTACTTTCTTTTTCCATCGTTCAGAATACGAAATTGTTTCCTCAGACGTTTTAATTGTTTCCTTTTTCCGAGAGGTTTCTTTTTACCCATCTTTATTTACACTTTGCAACTTTACACACACAAAACTTTTTCAACTCCTTTTTTCCAGTAAAACACAAAACAAAATAGTTCAAAATATAAGCCGAAAATTAAATAGTCCTCTCGCTGCTGTAACGCGTTTGCCAAACATAGGTTCGTCCCGCAACACATGCCGTAGCAGACTGATTGAACAAATTGAAAAGGATAGCGCTATTACTACCGCGTGCAAAATGTGAGATAGCAAGAGAGTGTGCTCGCTTAGAATGAAATAACGTAAGCGCCAAATCACATAATTGCTAATCACGAGAAAACAGTGTAGAAAAGTTAAAAAAAAAATCGTCACGATTTGAGATAATATTATTACCTATCTATTCGATTAAAAACCATCATTAAATTCCTTAAGGTTTCAGAGATCTAACTAAAACTTAGTGTAAAACGAGGTGTTTTGTTTTTTTTTTTTTATCGAGAATTTTTTAATAAATCGTGTTTTCGCTTCAACAGATTTAAAGATTATAAGTCCAAGTTTAATGTGTCAAAATAGCAAACTCCTAGGTCATACAGATACCTAGATTAAGATCGCCCAATATCACCAAAACAGCATCATATGGACTCTTAATCATTATATGCACTGTTGCTTAGGTATTTATTCTAGGTTTCCTATACGGTTTAGTCCCATCTCTTCCACAATGCGTTTATATAGGGATCGGAAATGTTTGTAGGTATAAACGCTTATGGGACGAGATGGGAAGGGAAAGAGATTAAACCTTCTATAACGGGTGTAAAAAGACACTTAACGATGCCGAAAGTCACTTGTTATTCCCGTCATTGTGATAATTTTTTTGTTCTGGAACATTCTGGTTATGGAGTTGAAGGTCAAAGTTCCAACTTTTTCAAACGTTTTTTAAAGAAAGCAAGTTTTAAATTTTATAACTTAATTTTAAATAACCCCACAAACCCTGGACCGTTGCATGCACTCAGAAACACAGTGCTTTGCGTGCGTTACGTTGCGTTGTGCACTATCGTAAACAGCGATTTTTCGCAGCAAAAATAAAAGTTGTTTTCCAGCAATTATTTTTGTCCAATGTTACTTAATTTCATGTACAGAATGTGTAGTTGACGGCTATGTGATGGGTCTTTTTCAACCTGTAGGTACAGTTAAAAATAAATCTATAAGTACTAGAATAATATTATAAAGTCGCAGTGAGTGTCAGGGGGTAACCTCGGAACTACTGATCCGATTCCGAAAATACTTTCACTAATGCGAAGTTATAGTATTGCAGAGTGTCATAGGATGTATTTCAAATTTCACGCTGGGGACGTCGCAGGTAGAAGCTAATATGATAAAATCAATAACAAAGTAAGTATTGGCAAACAAAACATTAAGTTTCACATCTAATCCGGCTAATAATATCAACTCGTTATATCAGTGAGAAGACAAAAAACAACCAAGAAGAGTATTCAATGAAAGTGATAAATATAGAGACGACCGACTTTGTGCGCGTGATCATACAGAAGGCGGAACGCTCGATATATCTTTGCGTTGTTTTTACTTTATAGTTATACTTAGTTATCAACTGTAGGTAACACAAGACTGAGATGGAAAGCCGGTGATATTCTATTTAAAATCAATCAGTTTTTGCCCATGCAGGTGGCATGGGATATATTATAACTTTTCGTCTTTCGGCAGTCTTTGCCCAGTTTATAGTAAAGAGTTATGTTTCATGCTTGGTTGCTTGAGTATCATTAAAATGATCTCTACTCTAGATTATTAAGAAAGTTTAGTCTCTAATTCACAAAATAATTACCTACGTACAAAAACAGCTTGAATTTCTAAAACAAATATTAAGGTCTATCCACTTACAACTACTGCGGTAACATTCTAACATTCACTTCCGCCCGCGTGGTATGTCGACTAAAAGTAGCCATGTCCTTCTCCACTAGAGTCCAGCGTAACCACGCCATGAACCATACAGCACATTTGCTTATAGCCGAAAAGCTAATTGCAGATAATTAAAAGAAAAAAAAGGCCTCGCTTTTTTTTTTTTTGGGAAATTATCAAATTTCTTCTCCCGCTCTGCGCGGTAGGAGGGCGCATCAGATTCTTACTGACTAAAGCCCACCTGTGTTCCACGGTATCACTTTCGGACTTTCCCGCGACCCCGGCAGGCATCGGCCATAATGGACCCCTCCAGTTGTGCTGAAATCTCTTTGAGGCGCACGTGGAACACAACGCGTCGTCGACGCCAAGGTCTACCCCTGTGCAAAATTTCATCTAAATCCGTTCAGCCGTTTTAGCGTGAAAGCGTAACAAACAAACAAATTCACTTTCGTTTTTATGATATTAAGTTAGGATTGTATGACCACAGTAACTGTTCAGCCTGTTTATTTACCTACATTGTGTATAATCTAACTGTTTATCTGTTTACAGCGTATCTATCTCGCAAAGATTACAACGTGTTCATGGTAGACTGGTCGATGCTCACCAGGTTTCCTTGCTACCTTTCTGCGCTATCTAATATGAAGTAAGTCTATTTTAAGTGATTATGAGGATTATGATTTATCACGATCATACACAGCTTCGTAGGACTTTTACACTAACCTTTAGCATTACCTAACATTGTTGTTATAGACGATATTCTGCCAACATTTTTATTACCGGATCCACATATAGGCCAATGGGGAGACAACAAAATTACTAACTTATCCAAAAAAGTCCATCTCTCTAATTTCCCGACACCTTGTTTACGCATTTTTCCACTTACTTCTCTTTTTAATGTAACATCTTTCCTCTCGCTTTCCTGCAGTTTGTGGGAGTGATTTCGTGAAAAGGGACGGAAGTGGTTGACAGGAAGCTGGGAGAAGCGGGCTATTTGATTTGACCAATGAGCTCGTGCGGTGCTTGAGTTGGCCTTCAGATGGTACCAACCCATTTTCCGAGATGTTGGTACTGTCAGCCAAAATGTCACATGTCATAAAGCGTCATAAAGGCTCGCTCGTTTTTGTTTTATTATTTTAAATCTGTGAGTCTATAATATAATTGATATTTATGTTATACCATATACTTTAATCGTGGAGTTTCTTGCCGGTTCTTCTCCATAGGAAACGAAAAATTGGAACCGTGCTCCTAGCTTCTAACGGTTCATAAGTGCCCTTGTAGGTTTATGTGAAACAAAATATTTTGATTTAGATTTCACATATTTTAAATAACTGATTATGTTAACATACCGTGGGGTGGGATCCTGGTGATCTCCTGTACAGGTATTCCTAGTGCGGACATCAGTCTTCCACAAACTAGTGCCACATAGTTTTTTAAACCTGTCTAAATTAATTGTATGAATAATTTTTTTGAATTTGAATACATAAAAGCCGTGACTCAAGTCAACGGTTTTTATTAATTGAATTCGGCCAGATAGTGAGAGTGTATATCCGTTAAAAACTTTCACTATTTAGTCGAGAGAAACCTGTTTTTTCTTTCTTTTACGCTGCGGTCATTTTTAAGGCAATTTCTAGATACTGAATTATACTAAAAAAATATTAAACTCGTTCATAAATTTTCCAGAAAAGCAGCTCAATGCACGGCTCAACTCTACTCAGCGATCACGCAAGCTGGGGCGTTAGCAAAGATGGTCACCTGTGTGGGACACTCCCTGGGTGCTCACGTGTGTGGCATGATCTCTAACCATCTCACTGAGAAGCAGTACAAAATTGTTGGTGAGTTACCTACTTCTTCTCTTGTATTGGCACGAGCTATGCCACACGAGTCGATCCATGAGGTTAAGCTTCGCTTGCCGGGGTTGGTCCGTGGATGGGTGACCATCTTTACACACCGAGACTCCTCCGTGCCTCGGAAAGCACATTAAGCCTTTCCCGGCTGTCATTTGTGGATCTTTGACAGTCGTTACGGGTCGTCAGAAGCCCGAAAGTGTTGGGGAGGTTTTGCAGAGCAAACCACAGAAAATATTGTAAGTGTATTAGGAAGGTATAAAAGCAAGAGCGTAGAAAATGGAGCACCGTACAACAATTTTATGGCTATTTCAATCTAGACAGCTAGACACCTTTTCTATCTAGCCAGTAGCCAACGTTACTACATGGAGGTGATATATCTTCAACACACCCCCTCAACTCCAGTACGAATTGTATCTATCTTTATTTTCGCACACACATTCCTAACGCACTTATTAGTGTTTCGTGTCTTACGCGAGGTAAAGGTTTGGTGAGGACATCTGCCAACATCTTGTCAGTTGACAAATATTCCAACGTTATATCTTTATTATCGCGTAGCACATCCCTCACAAAGAAATGTCTAATATCAATGTGCTTACTTTTCGCATGATGTATACCATGATCCTCGGCAAGGCAAATAGCACTTAAGTTATCAGCATGCATTCTTACCTTACAGAGTTGATATAAACCTAGCTCTTTCAACAGGCTATTCAAATACACAGCTTCTTTCATAGCTTCTGCCAAACTCACAAATTCAGCCTCACAAGTAGACGTCGCAACGATACGTTGCTTGTGCGAAGTCCATGATACGCTTGCACCACCTAGAATGAATAAATAACCCGTAAAAGATCGTCTGTCAATGATACAGCTACCCCAATCTGCATCTGCATACCCTTGTATGCATAACCCTGTCGGCTTAAACGCCAAACCGTGAGTTATCGTACCTTTTAAGTATCGAAGAACTCGCTTCGCAGCCTTCCAATGAGTTTCCTGCGGGTTTTCTGCAAACTGCGCAAGTTTTGCCGTAGCGGTAGCGATATCAGGTCTAGTCGCTACACTTAAATACATGAGCGCACCAATTAGCTCTCTATAAGGAAATTGTTTCCCTTTTACTACTTCTTTTTCACTAATGACAGGATTTCCAATCTCCATTGGTGTCAGGATAGGATTGCAATTATCCATAGCATATTTCTTCAAGATATCCTTTATATACTTCTCTTGTGACAAGAAATACGTGTTGCCACTTTTCTTTATATCTATCCCAAGACAAAAGGTTGCTTGACCAAAGTCCTTAAGCTCAAACCTCCTGGCCAATTCCTGCTTAAATTTATCTATATACATTCTCTTTTGCGATGCGATCAATATGTCATCTACGTAAACAACAACAAAACCAGGACCTCTCCTTAAAGTAATGTTTCTATCACCAATTCCAGTAGATTCTGTATTCTCTGTACTTCCTTCATCAATCATTGGCACATTCGGTTGAATATCTAATGGAATTACTTCTCTTGAAGGTTCATCACTAATTGGTACATCCGGCTGTTCTTTAGTTTGAATTTCTATATCAACAGTCTTTCTAACAATACTCTTTTCACATTGTGGTTCAATTAGTGATTCATCAGAGACCTTACACTCAATTTGAGTTTGTTTACCTTCCTGAAATTTTACATCTCTCGATACTACGATTTTTCTACTTTCAGGTATCCATATTTTATAGCCATTAGCATCAGCTGGATAACCCACAAAAATGCCGAGTAAACTACGTGCTGCAAACTTATCCTTACCTGGTTCCTTTTCCAAGACATGTACTTTCGTGCCAAACGTTTTTAAATATTTGACATTCACAGGTCTCTCAAACCATTTTTCGTACGGAATTTCACCATTCAGACTGCTGGTTGGGCACCTATTACGCAAATAGCATGCAGTAGCTACAGCTTCTGCCCAAAAACTTGGTGAAATACCTGACGATAAGATCATGCATCTTGCCATTTCAATCAACGTACGGTTCATCCGTTCGGCGATGCCGTTACTTTGAGGTGAATATGGCGTCGTAAGACGTCTCTTAATACCTTCATTTTCTAAAAATTCATCGAATATTTTATTTTTGTATTCACTTCCATTATCCGTTTGTAAATATTTAATTTTTCTTCCAGTCAAATTTTCGACATGACATTTAAAAATCTTAAACTTTGACAAAACGTCACTTTTATTTTTCAGCATATAAACTTCACACCAACGAGTACAGTCGTCAATAAAAGTAATAAAATATTTATTTCCGCCATTCGATTGAACTCTCATTGGACCTACCACATCAGAATATATTATTCGCAACTTCTCGTTGCAGCGTGAACTGGATTTCACAAAAGGCAACGATACCATTTTTCCTTTAGCACACACATCACAATCATGCAAGTTACTATCAATCTTTATCGGATCAATACCTGATTTCTTTAGTACTTTCATAAGATCCCTAGCATTCAGATGTCCCATACGCTCATGCCACCGATACAGATCAACACTTTTACTACATACCACAGACGCTGAAGCGTCCAACTCCCTCAAGTAATACAAATCACCTCGCCGATCAGCGGTCAGTTTTACCTCACCTTTTTTAACTGCATAGGCTACGTTGTGCTTGAACGTGACTTCACAACCTCGTTCAGTAAGCTGGGCGATGGAAATTAAATTACTACGTAAATCGGGAACTAACAGGGTATTTTCAAATTGAATTTTACGCGTTCGATCATCATTGCATGCTAATAACTTAACTGTACCTTTACCTTGCACGGTTGTCAAAGAATCTGTGGCTAATTTTAATTTTTGACTCGCAGGGAGTATCTCAGCAAACCTTTCCGCGTCATTGCACATGTGAGAAGTGCAACCACTATCAAAGATCCATTCTTGACGGCGCTTCGCATCAATAGCGATGCGGTAGTCATCTGAAACATGATTTATGGTTAAGGCTTCACAACTTTCATGACTAGTGCATGACTCCACACGTCGGGTTTCTTGAGTCTTCTCCTTTTTCTTTGTGCAGTCCGATGCCTTATGGCCAAAATTGTGGCACTTAAAACATTTAAACTTAAATGTTTTTCCAGTAATTTTCTTCGGATGTTTGTCCAAATACATGGCGCCTTCTATTTTATCAACTTGAGCGTTTCCTCTTGAACTATCTTCTTCGATTATTTTAACTCTTAGTTGCTCTGGCTTTGGGAGTTCATCTCTAGACTCTATGGCACATCTAAAGTTTTCATAACTTCCCGGAAGACTGTACAGCAACATGATCGTTAATAAATCATCATGGATTTTTATATCCATTTCTTCCAATTTGTCGACAGCTTCAAAAAAGGAATCAAGGTGCTCACATACCTTTTGATTTTCACTCATCCTTTGTAACATGAGCCTTTTCATTAAATTCGCTTTCTTTGCAGGTCCTCTTGATGCAAACAAGCTCTCTAATTTCAACCATACCTCTCGTGCAGTCTCCACCCTTTTTACATGACGAACTACACTCGGATCTAATGCCAATATCAGTTCAGACCTTGCTTTTCTGTCAGCCGTCTTCCATGTCGATATATCAGCATCGGTAGTAGGTTTTGGTTTTTCTCCACTTACATGCTCCCAGAAGTCATTTTTTATTAACAATGCTTCCACCAGTACCTTCCAACTGTCGTAGTTGTCCTTCGTCAATAATTCTATACGCACATTCGAAGTCATTTTTCTTCCTACATGTACTTTTCAAATCTTTTACAATTTCGAATTATTTTCACAACTCACTTTACTGCCCTGAGCCCATAACCATTGTTGGGGAGGTTTTGCAGAGCAAACCACAGAAAATATTGTAAGTGTATTAGGAAGGTATAAAAGCAAGAGCGTAGAAAATGGAGCACCGTACAACAATTTTATGGCTATTTCAATCTAGACAGCTAGACACCTTTTCTATCTAGCCAGTAGCCAACGTTACTACATGGAGGTGATATATCTTCAACAGAAAGTCTAACAACCAGTCTTACCAAGGGTTATCGTACCTATTACCCAGTTACTGGGTTGTGAAGGTATGATACGCAGATGCTTCATGTAAAATACTGGTATTCAGCTGCATCCGGTTAGACTGGAAGCCGACCCCAACATAGTTGGGAAAAGGCTAGGGAGATTGATTGATAAGGCAAAGAAAGAACACATAGGTACACGAGAAGACCAAGGTCGAGGGTAAATCTACGTCATATCCACGCAAAACAGCTATTGCTCAGCATAATGCTGCAACCCCATTTCCAGCGACAGCCGGTGCGGCGGCGCTGACTCGAAAGAGGTTGTATCTATTTTTGTGGTTGGAATAGCTCCAGCTCGGAGTGGGACGCTACATATATCTACCCAAATAAAAAATGTGCTGTTGTATTTATTTAACTTTAATTACCAAATAAACTAATTAAAGACAGAGCATACAATAACATACACTTAAAAAGAAAATATACAAAATTGTGGAGGCTACTTTAACGCATCCAGTGAGTGACTTTACGGATAGGTCTGGATAGTTACAAAAGTAAAGTTCATAAGTTCGTAAGTTACGTTGCTAAGCAGATTTTTTTTTTTCGAACTTATGAAGCAATGGATTAGACATTTGTTTCAAACCGATTCCAATTCTGATTGATCGTGTATTACGCAGTTAGGGTGCTGAGGTTCCACATAATATGGAGTATTGTCAGAGACTAACAGAAAAATATTTTCTTCTACTGTGATCTCGTTAATAGAGCATCCGTTCTTCATTTTAATTTGGAAATGATGTGGTAAACCGAATGCCAGGAATAAGAGGAAATTGCTTAAAAGAGTAACCGTGGAGTTTCTTGCCGGCTCTTCTCCATAGGAAACGACCAATTGGAACCGTGCACTTAGCTTCTGATTTTTCATAAGTACCCATGTAGGTTTATGTGAAATAAAATATTTTGATTGATTGATTGATTGCTCAAATGGCGTGGCTTTCACGGTAGTTTAAATTATATTGGCTCTTCTTGACTTATCAGTTTTCTTTACAATATTCATTTTAACATATCTTAATAACATTTATGACCGCTTTTGAAGAGATGCCGCGTTACGTTGGTACAAAAAAAAAATGCTTTATTGTTACTATAACTACATAATATTCCTAATTTATAATATATATTTTTATAAATTGAATACGTAACGTTAAGTTTCACAGTTGTGGTTGTTTTGGCAACGCCAGGGTCACTGTTTTAATTTCCAAGTATTGGTTGATGCCGTCTTCGCCCCTGAAAAAATAAAATATTTGTGAATTAATTATAGAAACTGTTTTACCGTTTCGTATGGGTGTCCACTGCATGATTTAATATAGGAATGAATGAATGAATGAATGCACCGACCCCAGCGTGGTTTAACTATAACTAGACTTGATAAATCGAATGAATCCCAGGATTTGCACTAGCCTCAGGAGCCTCATGGTTCATGGGGCTATAGAGGCCATTGCATATCAAGGAGTAGACCGGGGGGCGCGGTAATGGTAGGGAAGACCGTGCCCTTCGGGATAAGGAAGGATTTGCGAGCCATACCCGATATGCATACTTGAGTAGGCAATGGACTAGTGGAGAGACGGGTAATATTTATTATTTACATTATTTTTTCTTAATTAATTTACTGTTAAAATCTCATTCAACATAAGATATGACTGTAGTTACTTTAAGAGATTAGCCAATACTTACAATTCTCTACCAATACCAGAGTCCTTAAAACCGCCAAACGGAGTTTGACATGTTGTGTGGTCATACGTATTTATCCTGAAAAATAACATTATAAAACAAATAATAAAAACAATATTCGTTTAATTCAGCCTATTTAAATGTCCATATTAGAGCTCATGAGACATAGTAAAAGTGTCATGTGGGTGGCTGTATGGAAATAGATCAAAAGCTGGAAAGTAGCATAATATAGCTCATGAGACATCGCGCCTAATAGCACACACATGTTATTAAAATCACTTTTTTATCCTGTGGATCATCAGGGGGCCTAAAACGGCTACATTAGCGATTCCTCTAAAAGAAATTCATTTCCTGAATTTTCAGCTGTCATTAGCAGGGAATTCCTCTAATTTGATACAAAAGCAATTCATAATGTGTGGACCATTTTACGAATATCCATAGAAAACTGTCAAACAGATGAATTATTTCGTAATATGAATCGCACGCAGATCCTATTATGAATTGTCACTTTGTGACATTTTACGATGATTCATAATATTTTCCTATTATGATTCTGCCAAAGTGACTGTTTTAAGCCCCCAGAAAACTACAAAATATAAATATAATAGCGAAAATCTGCGACGATTTCCGTATCCAGACATGATAATTACTTAACTCCGAGTTTACAAACTCTACATTTATTTAATTAATCCGATTAAACTAGTTCTACGTTTTAACTGTCTCTTTCAGAATCAGTGGGTCATGTCTCGTGTAGGTGTGGCAAATAAAAATGTAAAGAAAATATATGTACCAGGTTAAGGTTTCTCTGGGTCTATGCCACCCGAAACAAAGTTTTATAATAACAATAATAAATGTGGGCCTAAGAGAAATAATATTTACCAAACGGAGCCAGCCCGGACTTGTTTGGCGAAGCTAAGAGCGGTTGTGATATCATTGGTGATGACTCCGGCCCCGAGACCGTAGTTAGAATCATTTGCTCGATCGATAACTTCCTCGAACGTGTCGAATTTAAGGATACTTTGGACTGGACCGAATATCTGGAAAAGAACAACATAATTTGTAGTAGCCAATGGTTGAAGGCCCCGTACATTAGCACTTTGTAATTGTTGGTTCAGTTATGGAGTACATAGAAAGAACCACAAGTTGAGTTTAAAGTTATATTAAAATGTATAAGGTTGACAAGTTATGTGGTAGCGATTCTTTCTCTTGACCAGTGGTTAGTTTCACCGTTATTGTCTGACTCGTCGTGCATCGCCTAAAACGTTATAGTTATAGCATGATGTTTGTGACGCACGACATCCAAGTAGGTGGCTGCGTTCGCAAAGTAAATGTACGGTTGATGAGACCGTACATAATTCTATATGGCACTGCGGGAAATTTAAAAGAATTTGTGAAAAACTTCAATAGAACTGGCTTGTTTATAAAAATATTTTGGATTTACCAAACCCACCGTACTGGGTGGGCTTGGTTTAACCATAAACCACGTTGTTAGTTCGACAGACAAACATGATGATGAAATCTATTCACGACGATATCTTTGGACTTTGTTGATTGTAGCTTCCACCATGGCCATAGAAATATTTCGAACTGTGAAGAGAGTGTGTTCCATAAATACTATTTGACTTCGAATTTTTGTGGTGTTTTTATGTTTTGGCAAAGAAATAATCTTTCCTCACCTCTTCTCTAGCAATCTTCATATTGTCAGTAACATCAGCGAAGACAGTAGGCTTGATGTAGTACCCCGTATCTCCAAGCTTGTCACCACCAGCTATACATTTCGCTCCACCCTCTTTACCAGCTTGGATGTATCGTAACACTCTGCTGTACATCTCTTTGTCAATCTGGAAATAGAAAACAATTTTTTACCAAAGCTTTCGGAAGGCTCGAGTAATTTTTAATTTTTTGTAGGGTGATGTCAATATTTAAATCAGAAGTGCGCGGTACTAACACCGATCATTTCAACACAAAATACGGAGTCTGAAATTGTGGACGTTGGGTTAAAATCGAAATTACATAATGTTCTAAGATCTTAAAAGATGACGATGATTTTAAAAATACTGACAAGGCGGTGCTGGTGTGCTACAGGTACTTTCCAACCCTTAAAACAGGGGGCTTAAAACAGTCACTTTAGCAGAATCATAATAGGAAAATATTATGAATCATCGTAAAATGTCACAAACTCACAATTCATAATTATGATCTGCGTGCGACTCATAAATACGAAATAATTTATCTGTTTGACAGTTTTCTATGGAGATTCGTAAAATGGTCCACACATTATGAATTGCTTTTGTGTCAAATTAGAGGAATTGCTAATGACAGCTCGAAATTCAGGAAATGAATTGCTTTTAGAGGAATTGCTAATGTGGCCGATTTAGGCCCGCAGGCGTGGTGTTATCTTAAGATATCATACCTGAGGTCCTTGCTGTACATCATCGAAAGGATTTCCGACAGACCTATGCGAGGCGATCTCAGCAGCCTTTTGCACAAACTGGTCGTAGATCCCAGACTGGACGTATGTTCTTGTGCCAGCGCAACAACACTGGCCACCATTGGCGAACGCCGCTGCATGAGCTTTCTGAGCTGCTTGTTCAACTGCAATGACAAACATCACAACTGTATCATCTTTTAGACCTTTCGGAGACCATTGATATTGGTAGTAGTTTCATATATGCACATAAAAAAAATCATTCGTAGCAAAACCGTAATTACGTTTATTTATTTTTTGTCCGTCGAAAATCAAGGACGACTATTGCTTTATCTTCAGAATGTAATGATAAACACTGATCTAAAGCTGATTTGGCGTTTTTTTTTTTGCTGCTAGTCACAACGTGATTAATTGCCGATCTGCCAAAAAAGTGGGCTAAAACTTGAAATGTGTCACAAGTAGATACATTGTCATGGCCGTGGAGTTGCTTGCCGGTTCTTCTCCATACAAAACGACCAATTGAAACCGTGGACCTAGTTTCTGACGTTTCATAAGAGCCCATGTAGGTTTATGTGAAATAAAATATTTTGATTTTGATTAAGGTTGAAAGGGATTCGTTAGAAAATAAATTGTAGTTACCATCGGCATCATTGAAGACCACCAAAGGACTCTTGCCACCGAGTTCCAAAGTGACTCGCTTCAGGTTTACAGCAGATGCTGCTCCCAAAATCAGGCGGCCTACCTGGAAATATAAAGCAATAATTCAATTCTCTGATGGCATTTGTCTCTAGATCACTCTGCCAATATTTGGTAACTATTATAAACTCGCTGACCCGACAAACGTCGTCTTGTCCAAACAATAATTCATATAAAATTATCAGCAGTTCTGAAGTAATGCTGCTTAATAACGAACTGCTATATAGATTAGTAGCTGCGCCCCGCGGTTTCATCCGCGTAAGTCTTGATCCCGTGTGAATATCGGGATAAAAAGTCCTATATCCTATTTCCGGTCAAGGTCTATCTCTGTGCCAAATTTCATCCAAATCCGTTCAGCTGTTTTAGCGTGAAAGCGTAACAAACAAACAGACTCACTTTCGCTTTATAATATTAGTTAGGATAAGAATAGCCCGATGACTTCAACGGCTTGAATCAAATGAAGCAGATTCATGACTACGAAAGCCATTTTAGTATCGGTCCCATATTTGAGACGTCTTCAATTTTGTTGAACTAAAGAAATGCGACATACCTCAGTAGATCCAGTAAAAGCTATCTTATCGACATCAGGGTGGTGTGTAAGCGCAGATCCTGCTGTGGGTCCGTACCCTGGAACTACGTTGACAACTCCGGGAGGGAACCCTGCTTCTTTAATTAGGGCTGCCACTGCCAATGCAGTAAGGGGTGTCTGTTCTGCTGGTTTTAGGACTATTGTGCAACCTACAAGCCGTAATTAACGTAGTAAAATATTTCACGCTGGTTTAAATTCATATTTCCAGATTAGTGTTAGTGATAACCCTTATATGTATATATTTTCTCATTAATTAAGACGAGTATATGTAAATAACTAGTAAGTTCCATATTTACATTTCCGATCGTAAACATTAGCTGCTAATTAAAAATTACGTATAATGTTAATAATTGTACTTACTTAATAAACAAATAATACATACCCGCCGCCAAAGCTGGTGCAATTTTCCAGGACAACATTGGTATCGGATAGTTCCATGGTATGATCTGTCCACATACACCTACTGGCTCTTTCAAAGTAAAAGATAATACTTCACCATCTGTAAGAGCCAAAAATTTTATGCATAACATCACGGTTAACATCCGAAGGGTTAGGCAGCTGTGCAACAGATTAACAAACATCAAAGACATTTAAAGGCGTGTAAAGTCGCGTGTAATGTCTAAAACCGCGCAGCCGAAGCTCGTGAGTTTATAACGGGTGTAAAAAGACACTTAACAAAGCCGCAAATCACTTGTTATTCCCGTCATTCTGATAATTTTTTTTGTTCTGGACCATACCTGTACCCTTTTGGTTACGGAAATATTGAAGGTCAAAGTTCCAACTTTTTCAGACGTTTTTAAAGAAAGCAAGTTTTAAAATGTTATAATTACATTTTAAATACTCACAAACCATTAACCGTTGCAGCGCCCATAAACACAATGTTTTGCGTGCGTTACGTTGCGTACTACCGTAAACAACGATTTTGTTCACCAAAAATAACAGTCGTTTCCCAGCAATTATTTTTGTGCAATGTTACTTAATTTAATGAACAGAATGCGTAGTTGATGGCTATGTGATGTGTCTTTTTACATTCTGTATACGTACAAACTCACGAGTCTCGGCCGCGCGGCTTGGCCTCACGAAGCCGCGCGGCCCTTAAGGGGTTGCGGCTTTATTTTATTTATCGTGTAACTAATGTAACGCGAATTCTGCGTTTGGACTGGACTACGAGCATTACATGTAACGCTCGCGCTGATCCATTGGCTGGTTTTTAGCTCGCAAACAAAGGCTCTCACAGTCACACACTTACAGGATTCGCGTTGAGTTTGCATACCGTACTACACTATTCTCAGTACATTACACTCGTCAGTACACACACGGCTTATGCTAGTTACCATAAATAACACGAAATACGCAAAATAGCTTTAATCGTGATTTAATTATGGAACCCTGTCTATCAGACTAATAAGATCTTCTGCCAGGGTTGCGGAAAAGTCCGAAAGGGATATCGGGACCCTTGGCAACAGGCAACTGAAGGAACAGGGGTGGGATTTAGTCAGTAAGTCTGACACGCCCTCCCGCTCAGCCCAGAGCGGGAGAAGTCAATTGATAACTTCCCCACAACCAAAAAAAAAAGAAGACTAATAAGATCTTATTAAACAGACAGTTCCCCCCTCAAGACGGCTTCATAAAGAAAAGCACAAATTCGAAAAAAAATTGCGCCATCTTTAGAGCCTTGGTCTAAAATGCAATAAGGATAATATAAACGATGTTATCTCACATTATCGAAATGGGTCCACAATGTAACACATCTATGCCAATATAACCTTAGCAAATACTACGCACGTAACCTTGATTTTCAAACATTATCTACAAGAAAACAAATGAACAGCTGTTTATGATTTTCATCTGGAAATGTATCACACAGCAATCATGCTTGATCCTCCCACAAGATCGTGACAAAAGACGTCAATGAATTTATTATCTCAATGTCTAGGAGAGATAACATTAACAATGCGGGTATAATATGTAAATTATGATCTAAATCAAATCAAATAGAATTATCTGCAATAAGCATGTTGCAGATAGTTGGTGCCTATTTAATTTCGTTAAGAAATCGATATGCAGAAAATAAAAAATTATCAACCTATGCTATAATCAGGTAACGTGTAAATATGTGATAATTAAATTATATAATATAACTCATTTAAAACACTTTTAATTTCTTGATCTTTTTAATTTAGATGTGCGTAGATTCGATATTAGCCCACGTTCGCATGGACTCCCTATTTAACACGACGTTAATTGCCGCACACTGGATTTTCAACTTTCGGTTTAGCAGCGTGAGTTGAAAATCCAACTGTGTACTTCTTCAACGCGCTAGGGATGCACTCTGTTGGCTTCTCAACATTCGGTCCATGCCGAGTGCAGAAAATCCAGAGGACGGTCAAAAACTTTGCGTCGTTAATAAAGCACTCGTACGACAATAGCGGATTAGACTGAAAAATAAAAACGAAAGAATCTAGCCTTATGCAACCGTCATTCTTCCTTCTGTTTTCGTGCATCTTTCGGAATTCGTACGATGCGCATCTTTTGTAAATCAGTGTGAGAAGAAGTGGTTTACCTGCAGGGATTGTATTTCCCAAAATTTTGTCAGCTTTGCCGGCGTAATATCTCAAAACAGTCGCTGAATAGTACACTTCTTCCTCGGCGTCTTTCACTGGTTTCCCGCAGTCCAAGGTTTCTAGTTCTGCTAAGTATCTGGCCTGAGATTCTATCAGATCTGCCAGTTTGAGCATTAGAAGACCTCGTTGTGAGGCATCCATTGTGCGCCACGCTGAGTAGCGGGCGAAAGCATTTTTGGCTGCTGCAACGGCCAGATCTACATCGGCCTGTATAACACATCAGTTTCAGTTTACGACAGTTCTTTATTTGGACGATATTACACTGAAACTTTTAAAATTGATAATAATTAAATATTGTTCAGAGAAGTTCGTTAGTTCGGAGCCCCCTTAAATATTTATTTTATTCTATTTTTTTTGTATTTGTTGTTATAGCGGCAACAGAAATACATCATCTGTGAAAATTTCAACTGTCTAACTATCACGGTTTATGAGACACAGCCTGATTACAGACGGACGGACGGACGGACGGACAGCGGAGTCTTAGTAATAGGGTCCCGTTTTACCCTTTGGGTACGGAACCCCAAAAATTAAATTTTTTACTTTGAACTATCTGTCTGAAGACAAATTCGGGCTAAATTAAATTACTGAACATTTTTATTTTACATTTTGGTCGTATTTACAAAATAGGTCTGGATCAGGACCCTTATCTTTCGACTGTTCTTACATTCGCGGAAACTAGGGTCGTTTTTTATTTACATGTTACTAGCCCGCGACTTCGTCTCCAATACAGGATAAAAACCCTATGTCCATCTCCAGGTCAAGGTCTACCCTTGTGCTAAATTTCATCCAAATCCGTTCAGCCGTTTTAGCGTGAAAGCGTAACGAACAAACTAAAAAAACTTTCGCATTTAGTAACTTAGGAAATTAGGATACCTGGCTTACCTACTAATAATTGCCTTGATATTATAATAATATTGTACAATGATTATTATGCAGTAGTTATTACTAATTTATTTGCTAATTGGGACTATTAAAGTGTTGATACCTGGAATTTAATAACTGCAGTTACGGCGAAATCATATTGATCGTGGGAGATGAAACAGATTCCGTAATTGCCCTTCTATTGACGTTTAATTAACATTCTGTCCTAGTTTTGCCTCTCAAATTGCCGTTATAATAACAACGTTTCATGAAACAAATTGTAATATTTTTTTGAAAAACAGTTATCAATTCATGTCTCTCTACAAACGGAGCAGATGTTTCAGTTATGATGTCGTGATTATTTTAATTGCTGCCATAGAACCTTAGCATTTGCTCATGTAGATACTGCTGATACTGCTGGGTACAATTATGTTTTTTACGACTTTCTAAGAAGTCCGTTTTGACAGCTACAAAAAAATTTAAGTAATAAAAACTTTTTTTTTTTTAAATTCTTTTGGGGTTATAATATATATATTTTTATAATGTGCTCATTAAGCCCTTTCATTTGATACCCAACATGGTTCGATAAAACAATTTTTTTTTAGTAGCTGACTTTATGTCCTCTAGAGGGCGCCATTTTTAATTTGATGTGACGTCACGTAGCCTATAACCAGCGGACGATCAAGACGCTTCCAACGATACCTCATTTGTCAAATTGTGATGAGTGGTTTAGAAGATAGGAGGGAACAGATGAACATACTTACATACATACATACCGGTCAAAATCATAACCCTCCTTTTTTCTTCGCCGTAGTCGGGTAAAAATGCTTTGCGTAGAGATGAAAAAATAATTGGTTTCTTATAAACTGATTCTCGAGACATATCGATTGAACATACTTAGAGAGTTTGTTATCGACGTCTTATCTACATTGATAAAAACTGATTCTCAAGGCATAATGTTTTATTACATGTACGAGAACGAAACGTCAAAACAGACTTCTTAGATTGTCGCGAGTTTAGCTCTAAGGGGCTCAGTTTATGAATTTGCCACCTTAAGAGGTAATAGCAATACTTGGTCAAATATTCTGACTTACCTTGTCTGCTTCAGCCACTTGTGTGATGACACTCTCATCCTGAGGGTTTATGGTGGGGAATGTTTTCTTGCTGACTGAATCTACCCACTCATTGTTGATGAATAACTGTGAAAAAAGATAGCAAATATGAGTATTTTGTATTTTAACATGATACAGTTACTACCCTGCGCCAGAAGAACCCAGCTCAGGTGACTTTCTAGTGTAATGTAATTAATGGTTTACCGAAAGTAATCGTCTGATGAGTGAACTAAGTGCCCACGTTATTTGGTAAAAAAGTATCTTAACAGGATTTGTTATGAAATTGATTCTATCCTCCAGGTAATTACGTCGTGAGTGAATTATATGCGCCATTATTACTAAGGAATTCTGCACAGGCCGACCCTATGTGGGTATTCCAGTATTTGAAAACTGGTTCTAGGCCTCAGACCAAATAAAAAACCAAGACGGAGCGCTGCGAACATTACAGTGAAGCATGCTAAAACTACAAAACGGCTCTGTACATACACGCTCACACACACACACATTTACAATGACACTACAATCAAACTACACCGAACTAAGTGCACACATGTTTACGAAACCGGCCTCACGTCACTGTTAACAGCGTTCTGTCGTGGTTTTTTATTTGGTCTGAGTTTTGGCCTACGTTTCAAAACATCAAAATTTATAAGACTTATCACAGTGCTGTAATGGCTAGTTTTCTTTAAACCAAAAACTTAGTTCGGGGATTGCAACGTCGGATGAAGAAGCTACCTTGTGATAGTTAGATCTCCCATAATCACGAATTTAGGACCTATGGATCTATTCAATCATTTAATAGACACTCCAATGTCTGTATCCCTGTGAGCGTAGGTCTGTCTTCACCTTTGGTTTTAGATATAAAAATAATCCTATCAGAAATACCTAAATATACAAATAAATAAATATTTAATCACTTTGTTGAATTTAATTTCTTTAAGCATTTTCTTGGTCATTTCCCGTTTTCTTTTGTTGACAATAAATTGAAAACTATTTGATTAATTCATAGATGACTTTTGAAAAAAATGTTGCAAATGTTTCAAAATCAAAAATTTGTTTTCGCGGGATTAACAGAGAGATTATTTAGCCGAATGAAGTGGAAAATAAAAATCGGGAAATTGGTCTTACTATCTTAATTTCATAAGTAGGCATGCTTGTTTGACAATCTGCTCTTTATTTAAGCAGCACTTCGCAGGCTTTTTTTCTTAGCATAATTAGCCTTTTTTCATAGTCTCATTGCTAGGACGAAGGCCTCCTCTCTGTGAGAGCGAGTGGGCCGTAATCCACCACGCAGGCTCAGTGTGGGTTAGTGGATGGTTTCCTCATGATGTTTTTCTTCACCGTTCTGAGTTCAGTGGTGATGAAATCATTTACTTACACAGAGTAAAGTGCCTGCCTAGATTCGAATCTAAACCTACAACTCGTATGTCGCGGCCGTTTCCACTGGCCCAACCAGTGCTCTCAATTGAAATCTGGCAAAATATTTTTTCTTGCTTGTTTATTTTCAAATTTCAGAACTGCAGTAAGGTACAATAGAATTGAATAGACGAATTCTATTGTTCTAACGGCCATTTTCTGCAAAGAAAATAACCGACGCGTCAACACAAGTGATGCGATTGGCTGATGATAATTAATTCAACCAATCACAGCATGCGCGCTTGACAATTTGTCTGTCAAAATTTTGTGTTCATTTTCGTTCCACAAACCGGGCGTTAGAGCCGAGTATAATAATAATTATCTTTATAGTTTAAGTAAATTACATGTAATAGCTCGGCATGATCAATGGAGATTTTTTATGAAAAGCCTAAAACAAATCTCATTCGCGAAGTTTACTGTGTACATATCTACTATAAAAAACATTGACCTCTTGTTGCCTGAACCAGAATTGGATACAGCTCTACTTGCACTTTTTATAATACTGATGCAAGTGGTGGAATTAGGGGTCGAGAATATCAATATAATACTCTAATGTACCTACAACAATCTCTGGACTATTATGAGACCATGACCTCTGACTTTGCTTCGGCATGTCTTCTCCGACATGGTCACCAACTCAGACCAAATAAAAAACCAAGACGGAGCGCTGCGAACACGGAGTATTGTTTCTATACTCCGTGGCTGCGAACAATACAGTGAAGCATGCTAAAACTACACCACCGCTCTCTGCATAAACACACACTTATTGACAATGACACTACAATCAAACTACACTAAACTAAGTGCACACATGTTTACGAAACCGGCCTCACGTCACTGTTGACAGCGCTCTGTCTTGGTTTTTTATTTGGTCTGAGGTCACCATAATGATAAAGTTGAAAATCATTTGTATAATTTCATTCCAGTCTCTCAACCAAAAAAAAAAAAAAATATTTTCCCGTCCTTCTTTTCATTTTATCAAAGTTTTATTTATCGGAAATGTAGTTTTGTGAAGTAGATAATTAACGTAACTATCGTCAAGAGCAGTTTGTTTTTCTAGTGATAGCAGAACGGAGTCATAAAAACAAGATTGGTCAATCATGTTCATTAACACTCGTATATTTTATTAGGTCAAACTGTATGTGGGTTTTCTTAGTATCGTTAACTTACTTGAAAAAAACAGCCGCTGTACTGTTAAAAAAACCCAGGTATTTATATTTGTGCTAAGTAAGTATATCATCTGTCCTAAACTACCAGACATAAAAAGACATATCAATGCCGGGTACCCGCGACGTCCTACGAATCTATAAATATTTAACGGAGCGGCCACAGATGTTTTATTTCTCAAAATTGTTATTGATTTGAGTAATTTGACACTTACCTTTGTGTACTTAACGTCTACTTTCACCATATTTGTTATTAAATATCAGCTGTTTGTTTATTACACTGTTCGCGTACGCACCCAAATCCGGTTTTAGGAGTACTGCTTAGTCTGTGGCTTCAGGCAAACTGACACGAATTGGTAGTTGCCAGCATCAAAATTTAAAATAATGCGACGTGTAACCTATTTATTTAGAACTCTTACTTAGGAAATGGAAAAAGAAGATTGAAAATACTAATATAAAACTGGCCAAGTTCGTGTTAGACCACGTGTAGTGAAGGGTTCCGTAGTTAGGATGAATATTTTCGCATTTATTTTTGCTGTCGGTAAAATCAATACAGTGCGTATTGATTTTACCAGTAGCAAAAATAAGTTTGTGTTTCATAGTATAAATGTAAGAAAAAAAAACGTGGTTATTTCGAAAACATCCCATATGTCACAAGATAATGACTTAAAAAAAAAACACTCAGAAACATCATCATCTTTTATTTTTTTAGGCTTCCAACGTCACCTTTTTCAGTAGCTATACAAGGGTATTTTTTCTTTTTCTGTTCCATTGAATTGAGTAGGTATGAATTTTCTTTTTTTCTTTTTGGTTTATGGTTCCGTACCCAAAGGGTAAAACGGGACCCTATTACTATGGCTCCGCTGTCCGTCCGTCCGTCCATCTGTCACTAGGCTGTTTCTCATGAACCGTGATAGTTAGACAGTTGAAATTTTCACAGATGATGTATTTCTGTTGCCGCTATAACAACAACTACTAAAAAAGAGAATAAAATAAATATTTAAGGGGTCCCATACAACAAACGTGATTTTGTTTGCCGTTTTTATAGATAATGGTACGGAACCGTTTGTGCGCGAGTCCGACTCGCACTTGGCCGGTATTTTTTGCGTTAGCATGTTCTAGTTTTTTGAGGAGGACTTGGCATTTTCTGGAATCATTTGGTTCTAACGTTTAGAGATATAAAATATTATTATCACCGACGACGTGTTTTCCAAGGCGTACGAGATAGCACCTAAAGCGGGAATTCTGGTTATCTGGCAACTCTTGAACTTGAATTTGTCGACCAATCATTGCGTTTACTGTGAATTAAACCATATAGAAGAGGACACAATGCCTAATTCAGAATGAATGAAAAGCGAGTCATTTAAATAAATAATCGTTTCATACTCCACTTGCCGACATTATCTCATGCCATACAATCCTTATTACTTTGGTCTGTTGTTTTATCTTTACCATTTATCTTGTCAACTGACTATACAGATGCATCTTTTGTGATTTTAACGTTTTTAGAGCGATTAGTGGCTAGGTTCACACTGCTCTGTGTCTGGAAAAGATTTGAAGTTCGATCCGAGCGTAAAACTATAATTATTTACCATAAAAATATAATTATGTATAACAAGAAGTAACCCTTTTATGGTAAGTTCACTGAATGGTACTCTTTTGTTCCCAGGTTTAGATCCAGGAAGACCTTTGGTATCAGACTATGGATCGCGCCAGTTCCGCCTGGGCAGGGATGACGCATACGTGGTGCATGTCATCCATACCAACGCTGGTTTCCTTGGCGAAGATGGATTGGTGGGACATGCTGACTTTTGTGTCAATGGCGGAAGACTTCAACCTGGCTGCAAAGGACATGTTATGCGTAAGTCTTTCGCAAGTGTTTTGTGTTTTCCGCAATCACCCAAATGGGATTTGAACACATCAAAGGCTTTGTGCACTTTAGGCGGAACACACGGTCTGTTCAAGGCCATTTTCCCGCTAGATGGCGCTGAAGTCAATATTTTTTGTTTATTTTGTTTTATGTGAAATTGGAGCATCACTAAGTCGTAGGAGTAGTTCGTGCGGTACTCGGCCATTACGCTTCATTGAACTTGGTCATATTAATGCCTCAAATCCAATTAGACACAAAGGTGCAAAATAAATCTGCCATTCGGGTGGATAATCGTCCAGAGTCCAGAACCATCGAAATCCATCGGCACCGCCGCCATTAGCCTGTGCTGCGCAAAGACTTTCGCGTTACTGAGTCAAAATCATGCAAATCATAGAATCTGCCTCATTTTGGCAGTTATTGTACGCTATAATATTATTATCTTTTTTTTAAATTCACATCTCGTAGTCATGTTCATTTATTATTTTTCGTTCAATTCCTACAGGTGTAGCCCGTTGCAGCCACTTCATGAGTGCATGTTACTTCGCCGCGAGCGTGCGTAAAAAGCGACGTTTGGTCGGTATACCGTGCGACAGTACATGTCCTAAGGAACGAGGGCATTGGGGGATCAAATTCGACAGAAAAACTGTGGTGCTTGGTGATGAGGTTCCTGATTCGTAAGTCCCTAAACATATTTTTTTAGAAGAGGATAGCACCCGGTTTCTGAAATGCCGATGTCAAGTCTCTCAACCATTTTTTTTGGTTGGTATTTTACCTCTGATGTTGCATCACTGTCAAAATCACAGAAATGTTTAATCTGGGGTAATGTTGAATTGCTGCTGACAATGTAATAGTTATGGTGTAAAGGTGTGTCTAAACATTGAGCGGCAAGAGCGCAGCAGCAATACGCGGCAAGAGCGCAGCAGCAACACGCGGCAAGAGCGCAGCAGCAACACGCGGCAAGAGTGCAGCAGCTACACGCGGCAAGAGCGCAGCAGCAACACGCGGCAAGAGCGCAGCAGCTACACGCGGTGTTTGCAGGACACATTTCTGCCGCGCTCTAGTTAGGACTAAACCGACAAAATTTTGCGCGGCAGTACTGCACGGCATATCCGAGACACGCCGCGCACTTCAGGTGGCATCAGAACTATAATGACAGCGGTTGCGTGTGTCGGTTCCTTCAAACACAATTACCGACGAATGTTTGCTAGAAATGTTTTTGCGCGCCAGGTAAATAGAAGCGTTCGGGCGCGGCACGCACGATTGCCACTGAATGTTTGGACACAGCGCTAAGATGTAGTTCCACTTCTTTCGTGCTTCAGTGGTGAAGCGGACTTTAGCTGTTGAATTAAATAACAACGGCTAATCAAATCACTTGAAATAAGTTTTGACAGCAATTTAATTTGCATTGCCCTTCGAGTCAGTTAAGACTTTCTGTCTTCGTCTACACACTTTATCAACATACTGTGTTCACCCATCCTATTTTGGAAATGTTGGAATGGATTTAATGATATATTTTCTTGTTTGTATCCAGGGCGCGAGGGATGTACTGCATCAGTTTCGACCACAACGAAGGTTGTCCATTCGACTGATTCTGTTAAGGTAGTTAGTTACCTAATTCTTTCGTCTCCAAAGAGATGGTTCACAGTAAAGGGTTACTTTTAAATCGTACACAAATCCAAAGTAAAATTTTTTGTTGTTAAGTTATTTATTTTGTAATTAAGAAATAAAATTAAGTTTTGTTACATTTAAAGTTTATCAAAGGGTTTTATTTGAATTTCATACAATAAGTGGAAATGTAGATAATGCTGCAAGAGTTTTTCTGCAATTTAAGTAGATATTATTAGTCGGCCATTTTATAAATTGTGCTTCGAGCCGGATAAGGCCTTTCAGGAATTAGTGGAAAAGGTGATAAATGAAAGTATTTATTTGAGAAAGATAATAATATGTAGTAGGTACGTATACCCACTACTGATTCAAAATTGGGTTTGAATATGACTTCATCTGTTTAATTAATGATCCTTTTTCGATGGAGACATCGTAACTTGAATATTAGCGCAGGAGAAATTGCAAGCATCACTGTAGAACACTGACTTGAATGTCCAATTCCCGAACACAAATGTACCACCAAAATAAGACTGTGCTATCCCCAGAATGTCGACGTTGAATCTGTAGTGTCCCTGAAAAAAGTTCCATAAGGTTAAAATCATCTCGCTTAGTGGAGGTGCATAGGTTTGTGTGGTGTAGAAATTATTTCTGATCTGATCCATTTGTCATTAAAGTAACGACACAGTTTTTCAAACCATTTTCTAAGACTGCGGATACGGTATCGTTACCTCAGTGTAATTTTATAATTTAATTTTATTCATTTTGTTACATCACATGCTTGAAAAGCTGCTGTGCCCCTCGTTACCTCAGCTGCCGACGTTCTTTGTTGGATATAGATATCCCCAAGCATGGCTGCTTGCATGAAGATACAGGTTCCCTGTATGGACAAGTTGGAACGGATTGGTACCGATCGGTGGGGGTAAAATAGTCCCATACTTTCTGCGCATAAAGAAACAGGTTGAAACTTGACGGTATCGACTACACTTTTCATGCCAGACACCCGTGGGTTAATGCGTACCTGTTAGTATCGACCTGCACCGTAATTGCGTAATACATTATCAATTACAATCTTAATCATTTTAAAACACATACACACAGACAGGACAGGGACAGGGACAGGGTTGTAGTTAACCAACTCATGCTAAATTAAGATCTTTAATCTGTATACAGTGCAATGTACTTGAACTTTGTGGTAATAAATAATTTATTATTATTATGATTTTGTATATGTTTATTATATCTCGGGACCATGGGGTCCCGGTCTTTTGGAAGGCGTACGAGGGGCCGAAGCCAACTCGCAGAGGCCCCTTAGACAATTTTAAATGGGATGAGGCACCAACCGACGATTATCCCTGTATGCACTATGAAAATACACCCAAGGACAACCCCCGGATGGTGTAGGACTATTGCAGAACATGGAAACAAAACATATTGGGCTATGGGTTTGGGTGGCTATAGTGTACTGGTTACCGAAAACTATTGAAGGACTATGTCCCCTGCCTGATCAATGTTTTATATATACACGGATAATATGGCAGGGGTGACTTGCACACTCAATGGGCCCCCGAAAACGGTCGCTAGCACATAGTGACGTAGCGACAAGGAGGCAACACTTCCTGAGGTGCTTGAGAGGAGTGGAGAGCTATTCCACGGCTATCAGGACAATCCCGGAAGTACGGTCAAGATCCCTACCAGCATCTTACTGGAATACTTCCTTCCTCCGAGCACGTTTGCTCTAGCGAATCTCCACTCAAGCCGGCCAATCAAGGCAAGAATGAGGTGGGAGCTCTATTCCGCGTCAGTGTTCACTCCAGCCGGCCAATAAAGGCAAGCCAGAGATGAGGAACGAGACTTGTCCCGGGAGGTAGGGTCCGTGGGGTCACTACTGCCCAACAGCTCGCCACATGTTGCCCTGCGGGTTTTTGTATCTCTCTTGGTCTGGCTCCTCACCTTAGACCCGTTCCGGCAAAGTAAACTCTACCGGCACAGACCTAGGGTGCGGAGCGCGCGAGCCCCACCACGACGTCAACGTAGAGATACAGCGGTGGGGTTATTATTATTATTATTAAAAACAGATTGCTAATCCAATCATCACAAGCTCAAAAAAAAATCTGCTCGAAAACGTAAATAACGCAATGAATCTTGCTTAACTGTCAAAATGAAACAGATTAGTCTTAATCGTTTACATATTAGATAGTTGTAACGACAAATCAGGACCGGAAAACCCGTATCTTTATGCAAGCACCCTATCACCAAAATGACCTGTCCTACGCTGCCCACATCCAGCAGTGGGCAAACTACGCTGAGTCGTCGGTCCCCAGTTCCCGCTGTACGAGGGACATACTGCGTCTTCCGTTTGCTTTCTCCATTGCCCTTTTGGATGCTGTTCTCGTTTCGTTAATTAAACTCAAACTCAGTTAGGCACAGATATTAATATATACTTACTTTAACAACGAAGCAGTCTTTTGTAACGTTCATGAGTGAGCTGAACAAGGGCCTCAAGAACAGATGCTCACACGGTTTCTTCACTTGCAGTCTAAGAATATCCTTTCCGTTAGTCGTAGCGACGATTTTACCCTGAAATAGTTATTTTAGTAACAGATAAGTTTGTCCGATTCGTTATGCTCAATTAAAATACGAGCGACCCTTCAGTGGTCGCATATGATGTGTACATCGACATCTTCGCTGACGTTTTTATGATATAAACAATATTCGTCATCCTCGTCATCGTCATCGTGATAGTCATCACCATAATCATCACTATCAACATCATCATTCTGTTTACAACCACTCAGAAAATAGGTTGGTACCATCTGATGGCCAACTCTAGCACAAAGAGTGCTCATTGGTGAAATCAAATAGCGCGTACTTCCCCGGCTTCCTGTTACACACTTCCGTTCCTTTTCACGAAATCGCTCCTACAGATTGCAAGAAAGCGAGAGGAAAGATGTTCGATATCAATAAAAACTTTCTATGCCTTTACCTTTGACGGTGATACATTCTGAAAAACCGTCAAGTCATATTTTATCGTAGAGGAGTTGCTAATCGTAGCTGTTGAAGACGCACAATCTTTTTGTTTCGGCCCTTTGCATATGACGAACTGTGTTATTGATAAATTGAACGTTCCCTGGAAAGTAATATGAATCATCATCATCATCATCATTTCAGCCAAAAGACGTCCACTGCTGGACATAGGCCTCCCCAAGCAGCCTCACTTCGACTGGTTCTGTGCTACCCGCATCTAGCGGCTTCCTACGACCTTTACAAGATCATCGGTCCACCTTGAGGGAGACCTTCCAACCCTACGTCTGTCGGTACGCGGTGGCCGCTCCAGAACCTTTCGGCCCCATCGGCCATCTGTTCTGGGAGCAATGTGCTCTGCTCATTGCCACTTAAGTTTGGCAATTCTTAGGGCTATGTTGGTGACCTTGGTTCTCCTGCGGATCTCTTCATTTCTGATTCGATCACGTAGGGAAACTCCAGGCATAGCCTCGCCATTGTCCTTTGGGTGACTTTTAGCCTTCTCATAAGTTTTGAGCGACCATGTTTCAGTGCCATAGGTCTCCACTGGCAACACGCACCGCACTGCACTGGTCAAACACTTAATTTGCTTTAATATAATAAGTCTTGTAATCTGAAGAAGTCGTGAATAGTTATCATAATATTAAGAACCAGTAAACACTAACTTTAGAAAATGGTCTTTATTAGGAAAAAGACCACGGCCACAGAGGACCGATGAAGGTCATAAGATAGGTGAAGGATATTGACTTACATAATCCTTTTGTGCATTTGGTTCTACGTAGGCAGTGTAAACTGTGATCAGCATAAGAAATTTTATAAACATATTTGACTGCAAGTAAGCTGCACGTTTGATGGGAATGTAAATGTTATCACGAAGATAGTTGAGTAAACGTTACAATTAGGGATTATTTTTTTGTAAAAAAAAAACAAATGATTACTGACCAATGAAATGGTTCGTTGAACAATGAACTTACTTGATTACACTGTGGATTAATGGAAATTGAACATTTAATTTCGTTCGCTGGAAATAGTTATGAATATTTATAGAAATGGCCTTTAAGCAGAAATAAATGATGATAATAGTTATACATTGTTACAACATATACATTTTCAGGCCTCCCCCTCTAGGACCGAGGCCAAATATTTTTCGATATTAGCATAGCTCATGACGTAAAGAGGTGCCATAAATAATATGAATTAAAAATCTAAAAAAAAAGGGCTAGCGTGTGTATGTAAAATGTGAAAAAAATTATATCTGCGGTATCTGAATTAGGTACCTGAGGACTCGATAGCCTGGTTTTTCAAGGCAGGACTTCAGACAGAGATATATTTATTGCATAACTGAGTACTTGAACGCGCTAATCTCAAAAACTACTGGTTTGAATTTTAAACTTATTTTTGTGTTGGATAGTCCATTTATCGAGCAAGGTTATAGGCTATATAACATCACGCTACGACCAATAGGAGCGGAGCAAACTGAGTACTTACATTTGTTCAAACTTTAAACATTACATTTTTAGGCTCAACAGTGTACCCGTGTCGGATATAAACCTTGGTAGCCCGCGAAATTCAAATTTTCTTACGTTTTTCGCATTTTGCAGGTCAGTATCAGGTTGTATGTTGATCTAAATAATGATTCGCGGCCATAAATACCGCAGCGCCTTGTGTGACGTTGTAGATAGCCCGGAACAGACGTTTGAAGAACACATATTGTTTATGCGTAATCTGATTATTTCCTTGTTGTTCAACTTACCCACAATTATAGATTGAAAAATATAAAAAGTGTAAGCTTTTTATATTTTTATACATAAAACTTTTTTTTTACTTGTTTTTTTCAACAGTTGCACCAACATAGCTTTGGTGCAACGTTGACTAATTGGTAAAGGCGCATATTTTTCTTCTGTTTGCCCTGTGACCAAATTACAATGGGTTTGTGTAAGAGAATCTGCATCGTCTCCATAAATGCAACAACACAGTGTCATCACCGTGGTACTTGTATCTTTCCATTCAGTTTCGTCAGTCATCGCGAGGCAATGAGGCAATAACCCAAAGTGCTACAGCGAAGAAAAAAGGAGGGTTATGATTTTGACCGATATGTAGGTATGTATGTATGTTCATCTGTTCCCTCCTATCTTTTAAACCACTTATCACAATTTGACAAATGGGGCATCGTTGGAAGCGTCTTGATTGTCCGCTGGTTATAGGCTATGTGACGTCACATTAAAAATGGCGCCATCTAGAGGACACAGTCATGAACTAAAAAAAATATTGTTTAATCGTACCATGTTGGGTATCAAATGAAAGGGCTTAATGAGCACATTTCAAATATATATATATATATATATAATAACCCCAAAAGAATTAAAAAAAATTAAAGTAATAAAAACTAAAACCCAACTACGACTAAAAAGGTATAAACAAGATCCCACAGACAGACAAATAAAAAATCCGGAGTCACACGTGTTAGCATAAATCGAACAGATTACGTGTGACTCCGGATTTTTAATTTGTCTGTCTGTGGTGTCTTTTTTATACCTTTTTAGTCGTAGTTGGGTTTTAGTTTTTATTACTTTAATTCTTTTTCTCATGTTCTTGACTTATGGGTTACATTTGTATGGAACTTTTGCGTACTTGCTTTGATTGACGTCATGTTCACTTTTACTAAGACGTCGTATTTTATCCACACATCGTTAAACAAGTATGCTTTAACTTCGATGCAAGATTTTCTTCTAAGTGGTTTACAAGCTTCGTAGTTTGTCACCTTTAAATTGAATTCTCCCTGATGATGGTTCACAGTATAGGGTTACTTTTAAATCGTACACAAATCCAAAGTAAAATGTTATGTTGTTAAGTTATTTATTTTGTATCTAAGAAATAAATTAAGTTCTGATTCAAAATTGGGTTTGAATAAGAATTCATCTGCTTCATTAATGATCCTTTTTCATGGGAGTTAACTCAACTTGAATTTTAGTGCAGGTGAAATTGCAAGTATCGCTATAGAAAACTGCCTTGAATGTCCAATTGCCGAATATAAATGTACCACCAAAGTATGACTGTGCTATCGCCCGAATATCAGCGTTGAATCTATAGCGTCCCTGAAAGTGACATAAGCTTAATTAAATCCTCTTGCTTAGTGAAGGTTTGTGTGGTGTAGTAATTATTTCTGAGTTTTTTGTCAGTAAAGTAATGGCACAGTTTCTCAATCCATATTGTATAACCGCGGATACACCAAGGACACCGAGACTCGAGGACTCGGTGTAGGTACACCATGTCGGAGAGCCACGCTGCAGCTTCCATTTTCATTCTCCATTGCCCTTTTGGATGCTGTTCTCGTTACGTTGGTTAAACTTTCAAACTCAATTAGGCACAGCGGTAACAAATACTTACTTTTAAAATGAAGCAGTTTTTTGTAACGTTCATGAGTGAGCTGAACAAGGGCCTCAAGAATAGATGCTCACACGGTTTCTTTACTTGCAGTCTTAGAACATCCTTTCCGTTAGTCGAAGCGACGATTTTACCCTGAAATGGTTATTTTAGTAACAGATAAAGTTGTCCGATTGATGGATTGGCAACAGGGTTAAAGCGCGTATTCGTAAAGCTCAATTAAAAACGAGCGTCCCTTACAGTAGTCTTACATGATGTGTAACATCTGACATCTTGGCTTACGTATATAATATAAACAATATTCGTAATCATAGTCATCGTCACCGTCATAGTCATCGTCATCATCATCATCATCACTATCATCATCAGCATCCTGTTTACAACCACTCAGAAAGTGGGTTGGTACCATTTGACGGAAAACTCCAGCAACGCGCGCGTTCATTGTTCAAATCAAATAGCGCGTACTTCCCCGGCTTCCTGTTACACACTTCCGTCCCTTTTCACGAAATCACTCCCACAGATTGCAGGAAAGCGAGAGGAAAGATTTTACACATCAATAAAAACTTCCGGGTCCGGATCCGTGAAGACCGGTGCTCGAACTGATGATCAGTAAAGTCGAGTAATTAAGAAAAATACATAATTAAATATATAATCAATAGGATTTATTTTAACACATAGTCGTTTTTGGCACTCGCCAAATTTCCTACGCCTTACCTTTGACGGTGATACATTCTGAAAAACCGTCATGTCATAATTTATCGTAGAGGAGTTGCTAATCGTAGCTGTTGCAGACGTACAATCTTTTTGTTTCGGCCCTTTGCATACGTCGAACTGTGAGATTGATAAATTGAATGTTCCCTGGAATATGAATATTGTAAATGATTTCAATGAACAGGTATCATAAATTATATTATGAGCCAGTAAACAATAACTTTAGAAAATGTTCCTTATTAGGAAAAAGACCACTGCCAAGAAGGACCAATGAGGTCATAACAGGTGAAGGATATTAACTTACATAATCCTTTTGTGCATTTGGTTCTACGTAGGCAGTGTAAACTGTGATCAGCATAAGAAATTTTATAAACATATTTGACTGCAAGTAAGCTGCACGTTTGGTGGGAAAGTAAATGTTATCACGAAGATAGTTGAGTAAACGTTTAGATTTAAGGAACATTATTTGTAAAAAAATAAAAAAATAATTGATACTGGCCAATGAAATGGTTCGTTGAACAGTGAACTTCCTATATGATTATAATGTGGATGAATGGAAACTGTGCATTTAATTTCGTTCGCTGGAAATAGTTATGAATATTATAGAAACGGCCTGTAGGTAGATCTATAGATAGTAATACACCGACGAGCAATATAACAACCGACTTCCAAAAAAACACAAAAAAGTGAAAAATTATTTCGGAAGTCGGTGTCTTTGCTTTTCAGTTTTTGTTTTTTGCCACCGACTTCCGAAATTAAAGTTATTTTTCACTTCTCTGTGTTTTTTTTGGAAAAAGTTTTTATTTTTCACTTTTAATTTGTATGGGGTAGATCCCCACACAAATTCGAATATCACCTGCTATGTAAATAACAGTGACGGAGTCACATAGAACTTCGTCTACACTAAGTGGGAAAAATACGTAGTGGGATAAATAACGTATCGGTACAAGTACGATTTGTTTTTATTTTTATATGGGCTACTAGCTTTAGCCCGCGGCTACGTCCGAGTGGAAATTTTTCCACGGGAACGTACTGCGTCACGATTCTGTGGAAGATCTTACCACCGCGATTCAGAAAATCGCGTCATTAGCATACGCTGTCAAATGAGTACACTGGCAAACTCAAACTCTCCGTTCCAAACCAAGTAGTACCTAATTAGTTTTGATCGAGTGGGCAGATCTTAATGAATGAAATAATTACTAAGATTTCGTGTCCACAACGCTGCAGTCGCACTGGTGCGCGGTGCCAGACCGCATGCTAGTATATACGAATGAATATCGCCCATGGCGCAAGGGCGATATGCACCGGCACCGCAACGGTGCGGGAGGTGCAACGGCGCGGCGCGTACATTTTTTTTTCATTTTCATTCTGAGATGTTCTGAATTTTTTTCATCTTGTGATCCGGCCCTGTTGCGGCTCCAGCATCATGTACAGGAAGCCTAAATTCACCTCAAGATACGGACTATGACTATATTTCCAAACCCTTAAATCCTCGTGACCCCGGGCGCGCCGTACTCATGCTGCCCGCCTCGCGGAAAACTTAAACAGCCAATGATTAACAATTATTATTAATTATTGGTTGTCTAAGTTTATTAAATAATTTGGTATACAAAACGATGAAAGTGACCTTTCATCATGGAACCAATTCTCCTGCGAAAGAAAAAGTTTTTGCTATGATAATTTCGTAAGGTATGAATAAAAGTCGATTATTCGGAAAATATTTCAAATCGTAAAAAAAATCTGTTTTCTGATTTTTTCCTTTGTATACACACAAGTACCAGGCTGGATAACAAATTTCAACTTTCTAGGTCATCTGGAAGTGGGTTAGGTTTTTGATCTATAGGTAGGTATATAAGATAGGTAAGTCAGTCAGTGATAAAAATGCAGATTTTTAGACGTTAATATCTCAACAACCGTTTGAGCTGTATTTATGAAATTTGGGGGTTTAGTTAATCTAAGGGGTTATAATAAATAAGCCAAATTTTATGTGTATAAGTTAAATAGATTTTGAGATATTGAGGGGTCAAAAGTGGCTCCAAATGGTTCGTGTAATATAACACACGGCTGCTGTCTTTTTTTGAACTTTGGCTTGACACTCTGCCGCGTGTCTAGATACTCCTTTTTAGGCAGTCATGTAAAAAGCTAGGCGGGTGTTATCAGTTCTGAGCTGCGGGCGATATTTGTGGTAAACTTGAGGCATAAGCGCCTTTGAAGTATCTAAAATCATTATTTACATATTCCAACAACGATCCAATGATAATCGAATCAGAAATGAAGAGATCCGTAGGAGAACCAAGGTTACCGACATAGCCCGAAGTATTGCCAAACTTAAGTGGCAGTGGGCAGGGCACATTGCTCGCAGAACAGATGGCCGATGAGGCCGAAAGGTTCTGGAGTGGCGACCGCGTACCGGAAGCCGTAGCATTGGAAGGCCCCCCACAAGGTGGACCGATGACCTGGTGAAGGCCGCAGGAATGCGCTGGATGCGAGAAGCACAGAACCGGCCGAAATGGCGGTACTTGGGGAAGGCCTATGTCCAGCAGTGGACGTCTTTAGGCTGAAATGATGATGACATTCCTACAAAGAGGTCGAGACCAAGAAATAAAATGAAATAACCACGACATATTTTAACATAACGTCGAGTTTTGCTTTTAAATTGAATGAATTGGTTTGTACTATGTAATTATTTCAATTCTAACATATAAATTACAATTCGTCTCTAAACTACCATCATGGTTCATTGGCTACAAATGATCATGATTTGTCTGATTTGTTTGTAATCCTACTAATATTATAAATGTGAAAGTTTGTGTGTTTATGTGTTTGTGTGTTTGGATGTTTGTTACTCAATCACACAAAAATGGCTCAATGGATTTGGATGAAATTTGGCAAACAGACAGTTTATAACCTGGATTAACACATAGGATACTTTTTATTCCGATATTCCCACGGGATCGAGACTTAAGCGGGTGAAACCGTGGGGCGCAGCTAGTATTATTATAATATGTATAGTCAACCACAAATCAGTGGTGACACTTGTTCTACGAAAACCTCCCTTACTGCTACGACATAAATGTGCTGTCAATATGAAATCGTTACCAGTGATAAGCGGTTGCCTGTACAAAACAGTGTGGGATGTATTAAAGCGTATCCATGGTTCACCGCACAAAATGATCTCATGACCTCAGAGCGTGAAGGGTGCCTCATGGTCTAGTGGTCATTGTGATATAGAATCCCCGGGTTTGATTCACAGGTCCAGGCGAAACGTAAGCATAACACATCTGTCCCAATCCGTTAGGGTAAAAGGTATGAGTACAATGTGAAGAGACTTCTATCTGAGGTATCTGAATTACCTTAGGATTCGAAAGCCTGGTTTTTCCAATTATCCGTAACCACGGAGTATAGAAAGTATAACTCCGTGTCCGTAACCCTTTATCATGAAGACCGTACGACGGAATCAGCGGGGTAATTATGTTGTACACTTACAGTAGATTGCGTTTCATCAAATAGTTCCTTTTGCCGTAATGTTGGATCCACTGTTAATGAAAAAAACGGACCTATTGGTAGCATCGTAGCTTCGTAGCGTATTTGTATTGGCATATTGGTCCTACAACAGTGGAGTACGCACTCAATGGTTTTCATTTTGACGGTTCAACAACGTTCACTGCGTTGTTACGTTGCTGAGCAGAAAAAAAATCGAACACATGAAGCAATGGACTAGAAATATACTTCAAAATCGTTCAGATTGTGATGAAAAGTGTGTTGCACAATTAGGGTATTGGTTCTTCATTGCAGAAAGTATAAAAACGCACATTTTATTGAAATTTTCTTTATTGTCAAATTAATAGGTAAAGGATCCCCGAAGCGATCAATTGCAACTGTCAATGTTCACGTGATTGATACACGTTGATGCGCAAATTGCGCAAGTGATTGACAACAATATTACTACAATTGCAATCGATCGTTTAGAGGAGGGTTTTCCATTTATACGAAAGTTTCGTTACATTTTCTTCGGAGTGATCATTGTCTGAAGGATTTCGCAACGCATATTGCAGTAATCGTTGAAGAACAAACTCTTGTACGTCCAGTTTCCATACATGTACTTGCCACCTGATAGGGTGCGGAAAATAGCTTGAATATCCACGCTAAATATATGGCGACCCTGAAAGGATTTTCTTGTTATTTTTTTTTGGCAAAAAAATAATCAGACTTTTCAGGAAGACGCATTCTTGAGTGGGGATCGCGATTCAGCAAACAAGGGTAGGGAACTCAGGCTAGGAACAGACAAACTTTGCAGAGTGGCCGATGACAGCTGGATCAGAGGCTCTAGACAAAGTGACATTCTATCAGCGATAACGATGATGGAAAAGGCAAAAATTTATAGTACTGACATAAACCATCGAAAAGCTTATGTCAATCCTGTTGAAAGTCGTTGTAGAAATACGAAACGCCTTCAAAGCGATTTTCACTTGAGCAGCCGACAACCAAGCAAAATGGCGTTTGATTGAAGAGGCTTTTGTCTACTTGTGGGGGGTTGTATTACTTTAGGGAAATGAAAATGATAATTTACATAATTTATAAAGCAGTAGATGAAGTTTTCCGCGAGAGTAGTAGAGAAGATCCCTATCAATTCAATTCAATTCAATTTCAATTTAATACAAGTAACCATCATGACTCATTTGTTAGTAAACTTATCCTATGTTAGTAATAATTAAGATAATTATACCTACATAAATTACTGTACAATATACACAGCGACAGTACTATCCGACGTTTCACCGCGGCTGCACTATTCCATGAGAAATGGCGCAGCAGCGATTCACGTATGGACAGTCCAGCCCGCTCGAAATTAGGGACAGGATTCTGTTGTTGCTGCCCCACACCCCACGTACCAGGGATGCACAGCGCTTACGCATTGTGGCAAAGAAACAGTCCACATGTGCGTCTGCGAACATCCCCGATGCGCTGCAGTAGCAGGGCAGCCTCAAAAACACCCTAAACGCGTTGTTGTACTGCACGCGGAGGGCACTGTACGATTTTCGAGTATACAGGCTGCTTTTGTAAAACGCAGTGCAGTACGCTTGGATAAGATTAACTTTAAAGCTTACTGAACAACGAGCAAACCTGCAAGCCAGCATGTTCGCTCTAACCGACAAGGCCCTCCGCGCCCGTTCATCGTCCGCTTCATCGTCCCTGAGGTCAGGGGTAAATATGTGGTCAAGATATTTAAACTTTTATGCAGCGGCATACCATTAAGGTAAACTGCCATAACCACTACCATTAAGGTACATAAACAGGATATCTACCCCTCGCCCCAAAGACCATGAATTCTATGAAATGGTCTCAAGCTGTTTTGTTCTGTTACAAGCTGCTAGATTTAGTACGGACATTTAGCAACGCATCGGAAAGCTCTTCGATTCATCTATACTAATATTACAAAGCTAAAGAGTTTGTTTGTTTGTTTGAACGCGCTAATATCAGGAAATACTAGTTGGAATTGAAAAATTATTTTTGTATTGGATAGTCCATTTAACGAGGAAGGTTATAGGCTATATAACATCACGCTACGACCAATACGAGCAGAGCATAAATGAAAAATGTTGCGAAAACGGGAAAAAATATTTCTTTTTGAGAGCTTTCGTTGCGTGCGCTGCGTAAACGGTTTAAGTTACGCAAATATCATGTATGATGGAATTGTTTCTCTTTAAAAATTCTAAAAAAAAGTCCGCGACAGCATATGTCTAACTTTTAAGATTGACTCACTATAACCTTTTTTATGTTCGAAATTAATGCATTATTTGCGAAGGAGTTTCGTCAACATAATGTTAATTCTTATTCAAATTAATAGTTTTAACATCAAGGGTATTTATGTATCAGTAAAATACTTTTTAATTCATTCGAATCGGACATTTAACTTCGGAGTTATCACGAAATGCAATCCGCGAACCGTTCAACGCTGGCGCCGCGCCGCGCCGCCGCGGCCGCGACGTTCCCTACTCTAGAGAGGAGAGGATGGGCACACGAGTAGACCATGACCTGGAATAGGACATAGGATACGTTTTATCCCTATATTCCCACGGGATCGAGATCTACGCGTGTGAAACCGTGGGCTAGTCTGGTATGTAAAGGCAGTGGTTCGATTTTTATCGAATGAAGACAAAAGATCCAAAAATCAGTCTATCACCATTTCCTCGGGGGAAAAATATTTCGTACGAGTTGTATATACCTACTTCATAAATACCGCAGGGCCCTGTTGTGACGTTGTAGATATTCCGGAACAGAGGTTTGAAGAACACATGTTCACACATGTTGTTTATGCGTAATCTGATTATTTCCTTGTTGTTCAACTTACCCACAATTATAGACTGAAAAAAATATAAAAAGTTTACATTGACAAATTGGAGAAGGCACCTGTTGTGCTTCTATCTGCCCTAGGACCAAATTACATGTAGGTAAGAGAATGTGCATCGCCTCCAAAATGCAACAACACAGTGCCTTTTCCGATTGGTGAAAATACAAAGGTACCCACCACGGTTAGCAGTTCGATTGATCTGCTTACCGTGTTACTTATGTATTTGTCCATTCAGTTTCGTCAGTCATCGCGAGGCAATGAGGCAATAACCTATATTGCTATTTTCTTAACTTAGGTTACATTTCAACATTTGTAAGGAACTTTTGCATACTTACTTTGATTGACGTCATGTTCTCTTTTACTAAGACGTCGTATTTTATCCACACATCGTTAAACAAGTATGCCTTAACTTCAGCGCAATATTTTCTTCTAGGTGCCTTACAAGCTTCGTAGCTTGTCACCTTTAAATCGAATTCTCCCTGAAAATTTAATTTAACAATGATTCGACAAATGTCTGTTACCAAAAAAATTGTATTTTATCAGTGTCCCATCGCTTTACACGATTGAAAATATCTTATGTTGTGGTAAAAATGTTAGCCAGTCGGCAAGGTTGTAAGTTGGTTCACTACAAATGACCAACCATGGTCATCTACCTAGTCTTTATCCAACTACCTTTGTTGGGGTCGTGATCAGCCGCTACATGACCGACCAACCGTCTCCCAAAAGCGATAAACTCAGGTTGTTGACAAGCTAGTTTTCTCACATTCTTAACATGACTTCGGGCAGAATTCGGCTAAAGAATTAGCCTGTCAAGCTGCACCCTAAGTACGTGACACACGATCAATCACAATCTGTATCATTTTGACAGTTCAACCACATTCATTGCGTTATTAACGTTGTTGACTAGACAAATTTTTGGAACTTAGGAAGCAATGGATTAGCGATGCCTTCAAAATGTTTCAGATTGTGATTGATCATATTTTACGCAATTAGGGTACTGGATAAATCATTTATCCTACAATTCGCAATAAATAAGTAAGTTGGGTACTCACATACTCAACTAAAGAGGTTGTGACTACTATACAAAATGAAATAAAAGTTATAAGTTTAAACATTGCGTGTATTGTGCTCATGTAAAGATATAGCGAATATGTAAAATTAAAATATTGTATGTATAATATATATGTCTGTAAACAGTTTAAAAAATCGTTATTCATAGCTTATGAATTAAATGTTACATGGTCTGCTGAACAGAAATGATTTATGAATATATGTGTTATTACGATTATGTTACAAGTAGTTATTATCTTTGAAATATAATTTCAACATGAAGGTCAAAAAGTGTAATACTTACTAGTGCCTATTGTTGAATAGGTACTTGCAGGTATTAAAAAATTAACACACATACATCCCTAGCTAGGTCATACAAAATAGTTCTGAACCAGGTAACAAACTTATAAATTAAAAGTTTTGTAACAGACGGCTTCTTTTTAATGGATAATTAAAATCAATGGATAATTTCGAGACAGCTCCGACACAAGTACTATTGTAACTTAATGGGGCTGCCTCAATTTATGTATGACACAATGTTTAAGTAGAAATAAATATTTTTGTAATTTGAATAAAAAAAATAAAAAATCTATGGATGGAACTGGAACTGCCGACTCATTTTTTTAGAGCAGTGGTCTCTTCTTTCGTGTTGGTAGTGACTAACCTGGTGCCAGAGTTAAGCCGCCCAAGGGCCTCTGACTGAGAGCAGTGGTGGCCTAGTGGTATTGGCACCGACGAGTTGTAGGTCGTGGTTTCGAACCAAAGAAGGCGCTTAACTTAGTGTAAATAATGTCATCACCATGCACTGCTTTAAAAACGGTGAAGGAAAACATCGTGAGGAAACCGGCAGGTCCTAGAACCAAAAATTTGAAGACATGTGACGTCTACCAACGCGCACTGGGCCCGCGTGGATAACAGCCCACTCCCTCTCGAGAAAAGGCCTGTGTTCCAGCAGTGGGAACATATAGGCTTATTATAATATTTTTTTTAAATGATGTAATTTGTCATAGTAATTCACTGGAAGGATTAGGATAACATTGCGATAAATAAAAAAAAACAATAAAAAAAAAAATTGATACTTTTGTATTTTCACAAATTAATCAATAACAAATATTTTATAGGTAAGTACTATATAAAAATAATAGTAGTCTCGTATTTAGCGGGGATTTGGCATTTGTTTCAGTTTGCTTTACTTGATTTACAGCTGGGGTTTCTTGGGAAGGGCGAAGGACACTGTCTTGGTCTCCAGGTACTGCAGGATACCATCCTCACCCCTGAAAAGATAACATAGTCACATGTTCACACATCATCATCATCTGCCTAGCCTTTTCCCAACTATGTTGGGGTCGGCTTCCAGTCCAACCGGATGCAGCTGAATACCAGTATTTTACGTGGAGCGACTGGCTATCTGACCTCCACAACCCAGTAACTGGGTAATACGATACCCCTTGGCAAGACTGGTTGTCAGACTTTCGGGCTTCTGACGACCCGTAACGACTGTCAAAGATCCACAAATGACAGCCGGGACCAACGGTTTAACGTGCTTTCCGAGGCACGGAGGAGTCTTGATATGTAAAGATGGTCACCCATCCACGGACCAACCCCGGTAAGCGTAGCTTAACCTGATGAATCGACCCATGCGGCTGTTTTTACTTAGCCACGAGCTCCTCACATGTTAACACATATCAAAACAAATATAGACTATAGAATAGAATAGAATACTCTTTATTATGTACACCATAAAAAATACAGATACAAATGTAGAAATTTAACATAGGGTGACACAATGGGCGGTCTTATCGCTAAAAGCGATCTTTTACAGACAACCTTTGGATGGATTAAAGCGCGAAGGAGAGATAATACTGCAGGCTGCAGGTAGTCAGTGGTGTACCATGTATATATACAATAAATACATAATTATATACGGACATGATACATTTTACAAGACTGAATTGTTGGAAGTACGGGTTTTCCTGGTAAATGTAGGTACCTAATTTCATAGTGAAACATCATAGTTACACAAGATTTTTTTAGAATCTTCATAGATTTAGTAATAGTCAACAGTCGACACTCCTTTTAGTGGTGTCCTTTTAGTAAGTGGGTCCTGGGGGCCTATTACGAACTTTAAAAAAACCTGGCAAGTTCCAGGCAATTCATTTCCCTGCATGGTTAAATTTCGTATTATGACATTCGTAATTCTGACCGATTTCACGCTGGGTAGTTTGTCTATGGCTGGCTTGTAATTCTTTGCCGTAACATTCAGAAACACAATCAAATATTTATCGGTAAGTTACGATTTTATTTAAATCATGTATTTTATGAAAAAATAATAAATTATATATAATTCTAGTTACTAAAAGTAGGTTAAAATATGAACGCAATGTATATTGTGCTATATTATTAATTCATTTAATAATTTTGTGTGGTTGCAAATTGTTATGCGCGATTAAGTTTCCGAACGTACTCCACTTGAAGTTCAGCGGGGAATTTCACAACTTCATGTACGTATTGTTGTCATTGTTGCAGAAATAAATGAAGAAATGTATAATTTTAAGTATGTAATAGATTCGAAGTATAAACGAAAATATGGTTAGGGATGGATATGGTGGTGGATGAAAATACTTACACCACACCACCGTGTGGTATTTTCAAGTGTTTTTAATTATCAGTTTTCATCATGATAATATTAGAATTAGAGGCAGTTGTTGACATGTGGAATGTGAGCTCGGCTATCATTGCATTGTGCCGATTGTCGGAACGGCCAATGGCCTGGCTCATGGCCGAAAGCCTCGACCAACAGCTCTCGAGGCTCTCGTTATGCAGTTTGATCAAGGGCCTGATTCAGAAGGCAGATAAGGCTCGCATTGTGAGGAGGTTCCTGTCTCTGCAGCCTTAACCACTGGCCTTAGACCCTGCTCTCGATACCGGCGGATCTATTTTTATATTTTCAAATGATTTTTTTAATGACTTTTATAAAATATTTAAAAATGTATATTATGTATGAAAATAAATAAACAAGATATGAAAAGGCAGTTATAATTATTATACATAGTTTAGTGGATGAGAGTTCTCGCCCTCGTCGGCGACTAACTTATGTTCTGTTGGAAAAGTTGTGGGAGTTTTACAATTTGATCGATGTTTCGGTAATTTTATCACTCAGAAGTGCCACTTTCTAGAGTTTCCAGAAACTCGAAACGGTACATATTCGTCACATCTGATATTTTTTTATGTTAGCTGGATAACGCTCGAATAATTTCGCCAAATAAATCCAAAACAATTCAATAAAAGGTCCTCTGAAGCAGCTTTTATTGAATGGATTGTGAGGTTACATAATAACAGTTTTAGTATGTCAAGAAATGTCAAACGAACGTTCGTAGTACGATATTGCCAGGCAATATTCGGGCAGAAGGCGGCCAGGGTGTCACGTGACCGCCGACTGGCTTGCTTGACGAGTTCATAATACGAAATTGCAAGGCAGTTCTGTTTACGCCGTAAACTGCTTGGAAATAAGAGTTCATAATAGGGCCCCTGAGCTATTTCTACGTTTGATCGATATTACCTCACACAGAGAAGTCTGTGTTCCAGCAGAAAGAAAATTATAGGCTAAATAAGCTGTTATGACATAACAGCATAATTATTATTAACTCTAAAATTTTCACACTTAAGGTAAAAAAACCTAACCGACAGAAGTCAAAACTGGTATTAGCGCCATCTATATTTTAGATTATAGCACTACGGCGCGCGTTATCGCGGTCAAGTATTTGAGGTTTCTGAGAAAATTATACTCACAATTCGCGACCGATACCGGATTCCTTGAAACCACCGAAGGGAGTTTGAGGAGCCACATGTTCGTATGTGTTGACCCTAGAAACAGAAATAAATAAACACTTAATTTTTTATTCATAGAAACTATGCCTTATATGGCGTAAATATTCCAGTATACAAGTTACTCATTTCTATTTATAATATCAAAGTGCGCTTGAAGTACTTCTTCTTACAAGGTCATATGCGAACAGTGTATTTACTCATATACACAGTTCGCATATCTGGCAAGCGATTAGATTCCAATATCGGCCAGGTCATCAATCTAATAAGGAATTTACAAGTTTTCAAAGACTTTGGAAAATGTTAGTAGAAAGTATTACTTTATGCAGGTTTCTTCTGGTAAATTATATCGACGAAGATTATTTTAAAGAAGAAAAACATATCGAACCACATGGAGCCAGCGCGCACATGCTTGATGAAAGCGAGGGCGGTGGTGATGTCGTTGGTGATGACACCAGCACCCAGACCGTAGTTGGAGTTGTTGGCTCTGTCAACGACTTCTTCGAAGCTGTCGAACTTGAGAATGCTCTGGACCGGTCCGAAGATCTAGAGATGGAAATTGAGAATAATTTTAAAATCGGTGTAACATTATTAGCTAAAATGTTATTCATTGTTCAGGATACATTAAAGCGTATGATATAATAAATAGGCATCAATTTTATATTATGAACAAAATATAAGAATTACACTATGACGTCTGCTTAAGAATCATACCAAAATAAGTATTATAATAATATTAGTTAAAATGTAATTTATTGATTAAGAAACATCAGCGCGTTTTTATAATGTATGAACAGAAATATTTAAAAAAAATTAGAACTGGCCTTAGATTAAGAATTTGCGTCTTCACTACAAAAACAATGATCAGCCACTTAAACCGGAAATGGTATATGTAATTGACACTCCTTGCTAATAATTATGATAAAAATATAGCAATAATTACTGGTATGAACGTAGTATTGCCGTCAGAATATTGGAATTTTGAAAAATATTTCTTTAGCAGGATTCAATTCTCTTAAGCGTTAACGCATAATATGGTTGTTCGTACATTTGTGGCCCAAAATGATATATCACTTCCAATGGGTTCTATGTTATTGTTACCCACCTCTTCCTTAGCAATCTTCATGTCATCCTTGACATCAGCGAAGACAGTAGGCTGGACGAAGTAGCCGACTTTGCCTTGGCGGTCACCGCCAGCGACGCAGCGGGCACCACCCTTCTTACCAGCGTCGATGTAACCCATAACTTTGGTGAACATGTCTGTGTCGATCTGAAAACGACGGTAGAGATTCATTATTATAGTTTACTTTTAATTAATAATTTAATTTTGATCGATGTTATTATGGGTATATATCATAGACATGGTATAGATGATTTAAATATTTTTCAACTATTGTTTCGTGAATTAGATCCAATTTTCTATGAATAGCATCCTGAATTGATTTTATTACCATCATCATTTCAGCCAAATTAGGTCCTCTGTTGGCCATAGAAAACCATCAGTTCCGAGCTGCCCGTCCTGCATCTAATTTTAGTAAACGATGGAATCAGATTGATGAAGTTCTCTCTAAACCATGTTTATAATGTAACTCTTTCACGTACCTGAGGTCCTTGTTGAACATCTTCGTAGGGGTTTCCGACGGTTCTCTTCTTGGCGATCTCCGCGGCTTTGGCGACGAACTTGTCGTAGATACCAGACTGAACGTAAGTCCTGGTGCCGGCGACGCAGCACTGGCCAGCGTTGGCGAATGCAGCGCTGTGAGCGATCTCCACGGCCTTTTCGACTGTGAATAAAGAAAAATAATGTTAATTTAATTTCATGGAAATATCGGCTCATTCATGAAACAGTGGTACCGAGAAGGGATTCTGGTCTAATTCTTTCGACAGTGAATAGAAGTTGCAAGATGTAGAAACGAACATGAGCATAATAAAGTTGTAGTAGACGTCATGCTCCCCAGCAAACCCCGTCACCTGTTTTTTCCATTTATAAGTACGGTCGTACCCAATATGTGTACTCAAGTTGTACATACAAACAGTACTTTGAAAGGGTAAGAGTACAGATACCTCAATTTTATTACACTGTAGAGCATATCTCCAGCAACCCAAAGTAAAAAAAAATATGAGGAAAATTACGTAGATGCTTATTGTAATAACAAAGAAATGTCTGAAAATTATTTTACTGTTGCCTTTACTAATAAATATGCAAGTTGTGACAAGTTGAATGGAATGGAGGAATGAAGTGGAATGTCAATTATTGCCAATTAATGATACTCGTAGCATGGGACGAGTATTTGAGCCACAAGATACAAGGGACGCTTAGTTTATGGCTTGCTGAACATGTCATATATTGTACTTCTACTTTTTGATGAATAAACGATATTATTATTTAAATAATAATGTGCAAATGCATGGTCGTATCGTTTTATTGTAAGCTCGGTGCTTGACGCTATTAGTGGCTAAATTTGTTTAGCAGCATTGGTTTCTTCAGAGAATAATGATAACAATGTCAATTTTATTCTATTGGCAGGAGTTACCGGCCAATTCTTGAAACAACATAAACGGTAGCGAGAAGGGATTAGATCGGATTTCAATGTAAGAAACTAAATCAAGGTTGACATTAAACAGAGAAATACATATATATATACATAGTAAGTACCTATCTTCGTGTTAAAACAAGAATATTTTATGAATATTCATGATGCTGAAACACGATCAGTAACAGTTTTTGTAATAATTTCATAATTAGGACAGATATTTAATTAACTTAAACTAGAAATCACGCCATGGATAAATGAGTTTAATTCCTTATTAATCGGTTCTAAATGATCCCATTTTCATTTTAGATTATAGATCAACCGTCTTAGGCAAATTATGTCAATTAACATTTAATTTCATTTACAGGCACTTTTGAATTGTCATCTCTATGGAGAAGAACGGGCAATAAACTCCAAGGACCCTCTTTTAAATATAGATATGCCAAATGCTGGGTGCAATTTTTGTTACTTCTTTAAGTGAGAACAATGTAAGAAAAAGAAAATCCAAAACAATTCAAAATATAATGGGCTTATGTTTAATCAGCCCTGGCAGATAAGAGATGACCAGTCTCAACTGGCGGCGCCCGTTCACGAACATGACGTGTGGATCAGCACCATCCAGCTCAACCATTTTGTAGGGAACCGAATGATCCAATACACGCGCCACCATCAGACATTAATAAGTGAGCATGACATGATCATAGTAACATGGATCTCCAAATGATCAAGTAAGAAACTTTGTACTTGACAAAAAGTCAGATTGAAGATTCTGTGCCTAGAATACATAAACCATTTTTATTTTTGTGTGTTTTACTAACAATGCTCCTCGCTTTCTTTCCATGTAACATTGTTTTGGTCTGTAATAAAGATATAATAATTAAGAGATAAAACTTACCCAACATAATTCTCTCACTGCGACAATATTTTATCAACACCAATGAATACTTCGTTTAACTTCGCACACTACATACACCGTCAATGAATACATATATTTTAATTAGCATTATGTCAGAATTAGCTGAATGATTAAACGATAAAATGTAAATTATTACTGTGTGCTCACATGGGTCAATATTTTTGTTTTTTTTTATATCTATAAATTCTACGGCATCTCGTACTTTACGAGTATAGTACCTACTCATTAAGAAGTAATAAGGTAAAAGTGAGATAAGAACCGAGAGAAAAGTTTTTATTGAAGCGATAAATGCACATCTATACCTCAGACCAAATAAAAAACCAAGACGGAGCGCTGCGGACAATACAGTGAAGCATGCTAAAACTACACCAAAGCTCTGTGCATACACGCTCACACACACACATTTACAACTATTTACAATGACACTACAATCAAACTACACCAAACTTAGTGCACACATGTTTACGAAACCGGCCTCACGTCACTGTTGACTCACTATTCTCAATTTAGTCTTCACAATCATTTGAACGGTTTAAAAAAACAACTGTTCAACTGTTACAATAAGAATGATGAGTTTTTGACAGATTTTGTATGGCAAATCTGTCAAAAACTCATCATTGCAAGACCATTGACACGTTTCAAAATTAGTAGACTTGGCCCCCTGGGCAATTGCATTCAAGTGTGTTGGCGATTAGTTCAATAAAGATTAATGTCTTCTTCAAATTCTTACATGCATTAATTGTGTAACTAGGGAATCTGTTACTAGACGACTTACAAATTCAATATTTATCTTTGCATCGGGCTCATAATTAGATGAGTTTCGTTACAATATCAGTACGACTACGATATGTTCAAAGTAGCCAACCAATTTAATCAGAGAACTAGCAATCGTGAAGATATCCGCTAATATTATGCGAGTATGGCTTTAGGGATATGAGGAACAGGCTGTAAAGTTCACTCATACTCCATAGAAAAGGGAGGATCCTCCGTCCAGACGGGTGTTGTGTCTGGCGGGCAACTGCCCAACGATTGATGTCGGGTTCTTGTATATATGTCCATTGCATGGTAAACTTTAATTGCGCGATGCAGGATTTATGTGACGTCAGGATTTTTGTGTGACGTCAGGTTTTTGATGCGTAGTTCGCATGTGGCTATGTAGATACCGCCACATGGCTGACCCTGAGACGATAAATGCCTATGTACGCATAACTATATATCGCTCTACATCTATTTACATCCACTGGCTAAATTGTCTTTGTCGGAAGCTCAGACCAAATAAAAAACCATGACAGAGCACTGCGAACAAATACAGTGAAGCATGCCAAAACTACACCTCCACTCTGTGCATACACGGTCAGACGCACACATTTACAATCAAACTAGACCTCACTAAGTGCACATATGTTTACGAAACCGGCCTCACGTCACTGTTGACAGCGCTCTATCTTGGTTTTTTATTTGGTCTGAGGTCGGAAGGTATAAAAATGAAGTTACCATCAGCATCATTGAAGACGACCAGCGCGCTCTTGCCTCCAAGTTCAAGTGTGACTCTCTTCAGGTTGACAGCGGATGCGGCGCTCATTATCATCCTACCCACCTGTGTAAGTAAAAATACATTCCTTTATGAATCGCTATGTGAAGCACGTAGCTAATAGTTTGCATTGCTAATAAATAATGTCGCACTTAGTAAAGTGGAAGTAAACATTATGTTTCTGTAAATAGCTTAGAAGACAACATAATAATAGGTAATAATAAATTCATTTATTTCAGGTAAAATACTCCCATTGCAAAACATAAATTAATAGATATCAAAGATCAAATAAAACTAAACTAAAACAAATAAAATCAATAAAAAAATAAAAATAAATTGATTAAATAAAAATAAATATATTAAATAATGAATTATAATTATATTATCGCGCTACTAGTCCCCGAACGAAGGTATAGTGTGTGAGGCTGTTGCCAACCGGGCACAAATCCAGACTACAGACTGCTACTGAGGAATTTCTGATGGAAAATCCCAATAACCTTTTGCCCTACCTGGAAATAGATTCCAAGGCATACGGTCCTGGAATCGACCAGCTTAGCAGTCGACCAACTAGGCATTCCAAAAGAGCAGGGGGCTTAAAACGGTCACTTGAGCAGCATCATAATTATAATGAAAATAATATGAATCATCGTAAAATGTCACAAACTGACAATTCATAATATATGATCTGCGCGTAATTCATATTACGAAATAATTTATATGTTTGACAGTTTTCTATGGAGATTCGTAAAATGGTTCACAAATCATGAATTGTTTTTATCGCAAATTAGAGGAATTGCTAATGACAGCTGGGATTCAGGAAATGAACTGCTTTCAGCGGAATTGCTAATGCGGCCGGTTTAGGCCACCAGGTGTTTGAATAGAAGTGGATGAAAATGCAGTAGGTCAAGATAAAGCCGTAAAAGTTATACCAAGTTAGTTAGCATAGATTACTATTGTATAGTTAGTTATACATTGTAGCAACAAAAGGTATTGCAAAGTGCAAAATAATTGACGATCATTAAATTCGAGAAAATATATTTATTATATTCGCTCACGCAAACGTTGCTTGGGAACGTAACTGACATTTTATTTAGAATATTTCGAAGATTCCAGTTTCACTTTTATATCTTTAGCAAGTACAAAATGAGATATTACTGAGAAAGAGTAAGATTTTGTTGTAAGTAAAGGAGACGGGGATTTCTGGGCCTGATTGTAATAAGTTGACGTATGGTTCAAAAAAAGGGTTATATTTTTCTATTACAAAATATAAAAAATCAACCCAATTTACAATCTGGAAAATGAGAAATCCAAAAATTTTGTTAAGGTTACGAACAAAATGGAATATCGATTAAATTATAATCGATTAACGTGTCAGAGTTCATACTATTAAAAAAAATGCTTTTGCCATAAGATTAATTCAATTACAATAATTAAATCTATTAGAATTAACATATTAAAACAGTTTAAACAAATTAAATATCTACATAATAATGATAAATCTTAAAATCGATTCACGTTTGCTAATCGATTATTGTATTTATAGTCTATGCTGGCATGACATGCATGACATTGTCAGTCAGTCACAGTGTTGCCATATATACGGATTTGTCCGTATCTGTACGGATTTAGGAAGTCCAATACGGATAAATCATGCTTACGGATTTTTATACGGATTTACGTACAGATAGACTCAACCTCAGGCAGATGCAGTACAGAGCACAGCATATTCCAATATTTTTTTCGTAGTTTTCATTTTAATCATATTTTAGTCTATCTGTTGGAAATATTATTTTTATTTCATGGCAATACCACATAATAGAGCCGTAACACAAAGATGAGCTGTGGGGAATCCCGTGCCATAGTTCACGTTCGAAACCGTGAATCAAAGACGATAAGCTCTAATAGCTGTCTTGTTCTTTTGTATGCGAAATGAAAGAGAAACGTTATTAGTTTATTCATTCATTCAATATTTCTTTATTTATGTTCTACCACTCTCACTCAGCAGCGCCTACCTGTTTGGACCAAGTTTTATTTCGTCGTTGTAGTATTAGTGCAATAAATAAGTATACTTTGAAAACAATGGCTGGAGATGCAAAAAAATCGCGCATAATGCAGCGCTTCAACGACGATTGGTTGACAGAATCTACTTTCAAGGTTTGGCTCACACGTAGCAAAAAGGGAGATACGTTTGCATTTTGTAAATACTGTTTGAGCGACTTATCTATTGGAAGTGGAGGTAAGAAGGATATTTTTAAGCACATGAACACGACTAAACATCGAAATTCAGTACCTACAACGTCCCAAAGAACACTCACAGATTTTTTGCCAAAAAACAATGAAGGCGTGAAAAAGGGTGAGATTTTACTGGCGGCTTTTGTAGCAGAGCATAATTTAAGTATGAATGTTATGGAACATGTGCCACAACTAATCAAAAATATATGTACTGACTCCGTTATAGCTAAAGAACTCAGTTGCGGAAGAACTAAAACTACGGCCATTATAAAGTCGGTAACTGGAAAAACGAATGAAAATAATGTTACTGAACAGTGCCGAAACCGCAAATTTTCCCTTCTCGTAGACGAAAGCACTGATATGGGATGTATTAAACACCTTTGCATGGTTGTTAGATATTATAATGACGAAAAAATTACCGACGCTTTTCTAGGGATAATACCACTTCAAGACGCAACAGCTCAAATTCTTTATGACTATATAAATAAATTCTTCACTGAAAATGAAATTCCATACACACAAAACATGATTGGATTTGCTGCAGATGGTGCTAATACTATGATGGGCCAACATAACTCTTTGGCATCCAGGTTTCTTGCAGACATTCCTCACCTTTACATAGTTAAATGTATCTGCCATTCCTTTCACTTGTGTGCTTCCTATGCATGCTTAAAACTAGCTCGCGAGCCTGAGGACTTGATAAGAGATGTGTACAACTATTTTAACAGTCCGAAACGCAGTGCACAGCTAAAAGAATTCCAAGAATTTATGAGCTTAAAACCGCATAAACTGTTACACCCGAGTCAGACACGATGGCTGTCAGTACGTGCTGCGGTTTCCCGACTTTTGGAACAATATCAGGCGCTCATACTATACTTTACTGATGCTGCATTTACGGAGCGTTTAAGAGCAGCCGAGAACATCTTGCATATGTTAAAGAATCCTTACAATCAACTATACCTACAATTTCTAGAGTTTTCTTTGAAAATATTTAATGATTTAAACCAGTTGATGCAGTCGGAACGCCCGCAAATTCACAAACTCCATGAAAATGTTTGTGTCGCTTATAGGAGTCTACTAGATTGTTACATAAATGACTCTTACTTATCCCGAACTGAAATACAGAATATTGACTGCGCTGATCCTCGTAACTTCAAACCGTTAGAAGAAATTTATCTTGGAGCAAAAGTGGCCATGTCTCTGGGATCAAACAGCACGGATCTTAATCCAAATGACGTCAAAGCATTCAAATTGCGTTGCCTTCGACTTTTATATAGAAGGAGCAAAGCAGATAAAAACCCGCTACAAGTTCAAAGATAATATTGCGAAAAAAATGGAATTTCTAAGTCCAGATGTCGTGCAATCACGCAAAATACAATCTTTGGTTGATATAGCTCTTTTGTTTCCCAATATTATTGACGCTGAAAATATACCAGCTCTAGATACGGAATGGCGACATCTACGGAACAACACAGAGCTGCGTTCTACGGATTCTGGGGACAATATAGAAGAATTCTGGAAAAAGATAATGACTGCTAGTAATCCCACTGATGGAAAACTTTTTTACCCAATATTGACCACATTCGTCTCAGCTTTAATGAGTCTGCCCCACTCGAGTGCGGCGGTAGAGCGAATCTTTTCCACCATAAATCTAATGAAGACGAAGCAACGAAATAAATTATGTACAGAGACAATAACAGGCTTGCTACATACAAAACAACTTTTAGGGAAATCGCCCTGTTTTGATTTAAACGTTAATTCAGACATGTTAAAATTGATGAATAAAGATATGTATAAATTTTAATAGTTTCATTTTTATATGGAATTCATACGGAATTTTATTCAGATTGGTAATACGGATTTTATACGGATTTTTTCAATGAAAATACAGATTTCAAGCCTCCTCCATATGGCAACACTGGTCAGTCACTCACTCGTTTCGTGTCGCTTAGTGCGTGAGCGTTTTTAGTGTGTATAACAATAAAAATACTAATAATCAATTTATCAATAACAAATACTATCAATCAAAGGGCAGCGAACTAACCTCAACAATCAAACAAAATAACAAGTGACAACGACACACAGTGGAACGAATGTATGGGAGCGGTTGGACGTAGACATGTCCGAAAAATAAGAGTAAAATTATGACAAACTAATGATGCCATCTTATTCGATTACTTAATGCCTTCATAAATTGTGGTGATGAATTTCTTCATAACTCCCATATTTCGGGAGTAATTTGAGAAAATGTGAAATTTTACTATGAAAATGAGTGTATTGAGCTCTCTCCCTCCTGATTCCGGGCTTGTTTCAAGTAGCGGTCTCTAATATCGTAATGCTATTACTAAGAGCTATATTTAATACTAAGACACATAGTGCGCCAAATGTGCACTTTCTGGGATAAAAGGAAATGAAAATTTAAAAAAAAAAACGTTTTTTCCCCATTTGTATTTACTTTAAACCGCAGACAGACTTATTAAGAGGTCTATAAATATATTATATATATACAGAAATATATATTAACAAAAATATTCACAAGAACTGATGAGAGTATGACTTTTAAGTAAGTTGATAATAAATTACCTAGTTTCATTAAAAGTACAATAAATAATTAAGATGTAAGCTCTAATTTACTAAGTTACACATTTTAAAACAATAACATCATTTAATTATCTTCGTCATCATCATCATCATCAATTAATTCAAATTCAGAATCGATGTCCGCTAAATCATTTATGTTAACAAATTCGATATCACTTTTCTCAGAATCCGTAAGCTCATAAAATTCCTTAAAAGAAGATTTTTTTACAAACTTATTTCCTTTTGGACGGATACTTGTAACAAGTGGATCAGAAGACAGTAAAAGATTGTGCATAATATCTTCATTGCATGAGATACTGCTATGCTTTCGAGAATGCCCCTCTCTATATTTTCTAAAATCTTTATTTCTAGCCTCAGATGCCTCTTCGGATAGAAAACCAATGGACACAATTGACATGTTCTGAACTATGTCTGGCCCATGCATTAAAATTTTATGAAGTGAAGAAGGCATATAATACCATGGGTATAACTCCACGTAAAGCTTAGCAGTATCAAAGCAGAACTCTCGGAATTTAGTTACGTTGATCTTCTCTCCTGATGAAATACACTGCAAGATCACACAGATTTTTCTTAAAAGCATAGCATCTATTCCGGTCAGTTCAGCAGATTTAGTGTAGTTTTCAAAAAATCTCCTTGCCGAGTTGCCATTGTTGGTGGATCCACTGCCTTGTTTCACAACATCGAGAAGTAAGCCCGTTTCTCTTCTTACAGCCTCTTGAACTCTTTTCTTCCTGTCATCAACTTGCCTTTTTGCTATATCACCCCTTACTTGCCATGATTTTATGTCTAATTTGTAGGAAATGTGTAATAAGCATTCCATTGAGCGAATCCAAGCGTGAAGGGTGCTTAAGCTATATTTATACATGTCCTCGTTTGCGTGTTTATCTTTGATTAACTCTAAATTATTCATTTCTTTAGGACAAGCCTTGCATATGTCACACACTGAAGCTGCTGTATTGGATATAATGGAATGAATTTTACCATCAATCATTGTCAACAGCAGTTGGTGTTTGACACTAATTCCATCAGTGATGGTGGATGGAGTTAAGGCTTCAATCTCTGCTTCGATTTCAGCCATCTCTCTCTGCACATTTTCTTTGGTTTCCTTTATAAACTTAAACAATATTGGCCGGCAAAATGAAGTGGAAGATGGTCGCTCGTTTTCCCAAATTGTTACACCTTTTGAGACGAGCCGCAGTGGTACAAGACTAATCATAAAATTACTAGCAAGATCGATTTGCTCATCTTCACTCGTCCTTTGATGATAAATGCTTTGGCTAGATGATCCGTCAAAACCCCATTTGCTGGTCAATACGAGCTGTTGATTGGGATCAACAGGGGTTTCTAACGACCTAATAAGTCTTCTTGAGGTTAAATCCATCAAGGCTTGTAATTTGATTTTTGCAGAGCTCTCTGTAACTGTGAGATCTTCTTTGGCCGGATAGCACTTAATTTTTTCTTTAACCAACATGTAGTAACTCGGGTATTGAAGAGCTCCTTCTTGAGTGTTGAAATCCCGAAGAGTGTTATAGCGCCATTTCGATAAGTTCATCGATACATAAAGAGCCAATGCCTTCAAAGGGGATATTTCCCGTACCTGAATTGATTTACCTTCAATGAAGGCTTTGATTTTTGAGGCCTCTTCTGGATTCTCCGTCAAGTATTTCATAACATAAGCTGTATCGCTTTGTCCTGCCTTTTGAAGCGCCCTTTCGGCCGAAAACATAATTTCAGCGCTGCTACTGCTGCATGAAAGACTATCTTCAGTGGTGCGTCTTCTTTTTTGCCGGTTACTAAGGTCCTCAAAAGATTTACGAGGACTAGGATGTGTACAAGTTGAAGCATCAGATTTAGCAGGAGAAATTATGGGCTCGATGACGTCACTTATATTTTCTGTAGAAGGTTCCATATTTTCATTCTGTAATTCCGGCCATTGAATTGCAGCCTGTAGCCAAATCTCATGTTTCTTCCGAAACTTATCTGTGCTTCTTCCAGACTGTGTCCATTTTGCATAAATGCGGTAGCAAAATCGACGACACCAGTCTTTTAAACTTGTTTCAGCACTTTCACATAACTGAACACAACTGTTATCTTTTAAAACACTGAACAAATAGTTAAAGTCGCGTAAATCTTTATGTGCGCGTGCGCATAAAGCAACGTGAATATCAAGATTTGTATTAAAATTTGGAAAATACATTGCGAGATTAGCTTGGATACAACGAGGTGTAAATCAACACTGATTTTAAAGTTACTAATAGTGACCTATTTATATAAAATCCAGGTATCCCAGGTATCCTTTGTTAAATATTGCAAGGTAATTAGTTATTGTGATAATTAGTAAATGATGCATGCTAAATTAGTGTATTAAGAGCCATTTAGTAATTAAATAATAGCAATGTTCTTATCAGTAATCATTAGTGCATCAGTTTTATATGTAAACCTTAAGTCCCTAATTATATATCCTAATTAGCTTATATCTTCTCTAATTGGCTGCTCAGAAATGTTATTGTAATAAGGTAAACCTTTAGAAAAACGGTTTTAATCAACAAAATAAACAAAAAATTAAAAAATTGTGTTATAAAATAAACATCACTCTTTATCCCAGAAAGTGCACATTTGGCGCACTATGTGTCTTAGTATTAAATATAGCTCTTAGTATTAGCATTATGATATTAGAGACCGCTACTTGAAACAAGCCCGGAATCAGGAGGGAGAGAGCTCGATACAGTCATTTTCATAGTAAAATTTCACATTTTCTCAAATTACTCCCGAAATATGGGAGTTATGAAGAAATTCATCACCACAAGTTATGAAGGCATTAAGTAATCGAATAAGATGGCATCATTAGTTTGGCATAATTTTACTCTTTTTTTTCGGACATGTCTACGTCCAACCGCTCCCATACATTCGTTCCACTGTGCGACAATGGAATTCTTATGACATTTTAGTAGCCAGGCCGAGGTAGCGTCACTATTATGCCGCAAATAAAAGCATTTTATCCGACAGGGATACAGTGCCGCTAGCGGCGCTCTATATACTTCCTATAATTAACATCCTATCTTTAATAGACAATCCCACTCCAAAAATCAGCTGTTAAGTATAAATTGTAACGTAACCTCACTTTAACAAAATCTCTCAGCTCTCAGATTGCCAAAATCCGCAAAATTTTCAGTGATGGTTTGATATTAAAGTAGTTATCAATTGACACCAATGTCATCTCTACATCCAGGCCCAAGATTGTATGAAAGCGTATCCGTCTCCTTTATATCTTATTTAACAAGAATATATTTGCATAAATCATTTAAACTATATTCCATTTGAAATAAGATTAGAAATTTAAACAAATCTTTTTACAGTCCGTTCAACCGATTTTGACTTCTATACCCGCAGGCATAAGGATGGTATTAAAAGCATAAAACGTTACACAATACCAACTGTCTACTGCAGCTGCCAAGTGTCATGCCACCAACGCAATAGAAGTCAAAATCGGTTGAACGGACGGTAAAAAAGGCTTATTTAAATGTCTAATCTTATTTCAAATGGAGTATAGCTAAAACTAATAACTTTAACATGCTAGAATCTAGGGGCACGCGTCAGTGCTCCCAGCCAATTAGAGCAAAATTAATCCTGTGTGATAAATGTGATAATGCACCCAGATCTACAAAATTATAAGTTTACCTCAGTGGAGCCAGTGAAAGCAATTTTGTCGACATCAGGGTGGTGTGTCAGGGCAGACCCAGCGGTGGGTCCGTAGCCGGGGACCACGTTGAGGACTCCAGCAGGGAAGCCAGCCTCCTTGACCAGGGCAGCCATTGCCAAGGCCGTAAGAGGGGTCTGCTCAGCGGGCTTGAGGACTACTGTGCAGCCTATAGAAAAAAAATACAATTAGTTCATGTTCCTTTAGCTTTATCTGAGGAACTAATAATTATTGTCACAGTAGTTGTAGTTAGATAGAAATGAAGCATTACATAATTACATAGGTACATTAGATCAAGGAAAAAAGTCACCAGAAATAATCTCAAAGTGGCTTATTCGGACATTCCACAATATATTTTTATTGCGTTGTAAGATTTACTATTTATTTCGTGAAAAAAAAACTATAAAATGTAACTACTTACATAATTTTTAAACCTGTCAGAAAAAGTTATGCCGTAAAATAATACCTACAAGTGCATTTATTATAACTTGACCCGTGACGCGATTGGTAGTACTGTTCTGTCAGTCGCCATTTTGAACTCTATTAGTATTGAAACTAAGCTTGACAAGCAATGGTGCCAACATGACGGCAAGGGACAAGTTATAGTGAACGGTCTGTACATCCTACTAATCCTACTATCCTACTAATCCTACTAATATTATATATGTGAAAGTTTGTGTGTTTGGATGTTTGTTACTCAATCACGCAAAAACGGCTGAACGGATTTGGATAAAATTTAGCAAATAGATAGTTTATAACCTGGATTAACATATAGGATACTTTTTATCCCGATATTCCCACGGGATCGAGACTTACGCGGGTGAAACCGCGGGGTGCAGCTAGTATTTACATACAAATCTTAAATAAACAAGAAACTTACCGGCAGCGAAGGCGGGGGCGATTTTCCACACGAACATGGGGATGGGGTAGTTCCATGGCAGAATTTGGCCACAGACACCCACAGGCTCTTTCAATGTGAAGGTCACGACGTCACCGTCTGAAATACAATGGCGGATTTAACAAATGGCTTCGTACAAGGTCATGGTTAAATTGAATAGACTCTAATAGTTGCTATGTGCATGTGACATGGGTATTTGAGTTTGTTTACTGTGTAAAATGCTGTCCCGTCTTCAAATAAGTGTTCAAATATTTGGAATACATTTGAATAATATTTATTGTTGGAATAGATTTGAATATTATTTATTGTTGCCACAGGCATTTACTAATAAAGTTGGGGACAATAAATTAAAAATAAACAGAATAATCTTACGTGGATAAATAGAAAACTAAACTATGTACAAGGTAGCTAATTAATATAAAGTGAAAGATAGATGTATAAGATACAAATATATTTATGTATATGAATATAATTTGAAACTGATGTTGACCTCTCTTGTTTTAAAAAATCAACTTAAATCGTATATATTGTGTCAATAACAATAACAATTTAAAGATACGAGTACTAACTTTAGCAAACAAACAAATTACCTTATTTAGTCATTACGCTGCCATGTATGCCACATCTAGTAATTATACATCTACTTTTACTTTAGATCTGTGTTTATTTGGTTGGTGATGAGTTGATAATTACTTTTTTATCACTACCTTCCCATTTGTACTTTTAACGTAATTTCTGTACGCTCATAAACGTTTTTGGCAAACCTAGTTTCTCAGTAAGTGAATTATTGTTAATTTTTAATGAGGAATAATAAAGTTCTTAAACCATGATGTCTGACAGTTTTTTCTGTAGACCGGTAAGAAAAACTTTGATATTTCTCTAGTAGCATACTAGTAAAAAAGTCACAGTAATTTAATAATGATTTTTATCTTATATGATTTTTCTGAAATATTTACTTACTAGCTAATCTGTGATATCAAGACACTATGAAATTAAGATTGATTTCTGTTTCGATCAGTAAGTAGATACAGCTGTAGCTGTACCTATATTATGTTAGTGACGTTTATGAAAGTTGATCTAATTCTAGATACAGACTAGAATAACTAGATATGTTGTATCAAAGACTGGCTCTTGCGGTTTCTTAAATATTGCTTTCTCAATATTACAAAAATAATAAAAATAAAAAAAATGTTTTATGCCAAAAACATTTTTATCAAAAGTGAAAAATAACTTCAATTTCGGAAGTAGATGGCAAAAAACTAAAATTCGATATCAAAAACACCATCCACATAGAGTAACTGCGAAAGATAAGTATTATTGAAGCTAACTCAAAAACTACGTAAAGTTAATAAAATTTATTTGGGGACCATCGCGCAAGCTTCATCTACCAAATGAAATAAGGATTTTCAAAATTGCTCCACGATTTACGAAAATATCGATGGACATACATAAAAAATCATACAGACGAACATAGAACCTCCTCCTTTTTAGAAGTCGGTTAAAAACGATATTCTTTCAATAATGATTAATGCTTTTGATAAGGCAATTTTTTTTTTTGCTGTCTTGAGTTTTTTCGCTAGCAGTCTTTAGTCTCGACAACTGGTTAAATAAATTGTCTGAATAACAGAAAAAAATGTCTGGAAGACACTGGTGTTTATTTCACCTAGGTAGAAATTAAGTCCAAGTGCTAAAATCTTAAAAAGTGGGTACCTGCGGGAATAGTGTTGCCAAGAATTTTATCGGCTTTGCCGGCGTAGTATCTGATAATGCCAGCAGACCAAATGACTTCGCCTTCTGCCTGTTTGACGGGTTTGCCGCAGTCCAGGGTTTCCAGTTCACCAAGGTACTTGGCATCTCTCTCCATGAGGTCAGCCAGTTTGAGGAGGAGGCGACCTCTTACAGAGGCATCGAGGAGGCGCCATTCTGAGTAGCGGTGGAACGCCTTTTTAGCTGCAGCTACTGCAATGTCTATGTCAGCCTACAAAAAAAAACAACATTATTTTTATCATTAAAGTGATATTCTCCTGATAGAATTTCGTTCACGGCGACTAACGCAGGAGATATTGTATGCGCAAGTGTCTTGCCAAGGGGTAACGTATTACCCATTTACTGGGTTGTGGAGGTCAGATAGGCAGTCGCTCCATGTAAAATACTAGTATTTAGCTGCATCCGGTTGGACTGGAAGCCGACCCCAACATGGTTGGGAAAAGGCTAGGCAGATGATGAAGTGTGTGCGCAAACACTTATACTTTTTACTCTCATAGTCTGATGGGATGGCAAACTGACACGAACGGGGAGATCTCAGGCGCAGGAACCACGGCTTGACGTGCTTTCCGAGCTACGGGGTGTCACTACACCAAATTTCAGATTGCTACTAAGAAATTCGTAATGGAACAACCCAATAAAACTTTGCCCGACCTGGGAATCGCGCGAAACCCAGCAGTAACGCTTGCCATCCTCGGGACCAACGGGACAGTAGTCACATGATATAGCAGTCTTGCCTGAAGCATTAAGTCTGCCTTTGTACAGTTTTTTTTTTATTGTGCATAAAGTATTAATAAATAAATAAATAAAATAATGCTGGAGATGAGCCTCTCCAATCGTATGTCATTTAACTCGATCCAAAGTTGCTTTTATACCGCTGCTATCAGCCAGCTTAAGAAGATCGTCGCTCCAAGTTACTAGAGCTGACCTGAGGGCCTCGACAAGTGACGATCGCTTCGAGAGCGTTTCGTATTTCTACAACAACTTTCAATAGGATTGACTTATTAAGCTTTTCGATAGCTTATGTCAGACCTATACATTTTTGCCTTTTCCATCATCGTTATCGCTGATAGAATGTCACTTTGTCTAGGGTCTCGGGGCCTATTTACTAAAACCAACAGGCGACAAGTGAAAGACGACAATCCGACAATTTTACAAGTTTCTTAAATATATATTTTTTTGCTTTATTAAACAGCACCTGTCGTAGAACTAAGTCAGTCAATTTTAATTTTTTTAAATTCCCAATTATGTCGCATTGTCACTGTTTGATGATAACATCACGAAAATAAAAATAATTTGGTGATATAATGCTAAACATCATATCACTAAACACTTTTAGTAAGAAGACGTAATAAACAAGAATATTCGACATCTATCGTGATTTCGTGGTATCCCTAGGGACTTCGTGAAATCCCTGGTTTCCTAATTTCCCTGTGACATAATTACATAAGTGAATAAATTCTCTAAACGATGGTGAAAACCTCATCAAAATCTGTTGCGTGGTTTAGAAGAACAACGCGGACATACAGACAAACACGAAAAGCGACTTTAATTTATAATATGTATAGATTAATGTACATATAGTAAGGGCTGTATATATATTGTACAGTCTTATTAAATATCTTAAAAGTCATTTTCTATGTTTTTCGTAATATTTTCTAGTTTCCACATACCTTGTCGCCTTCAGCCACCTGTATGATGACACTCTCATCCTGAGGGTTGATGGTGGGGAAGGTCTTCTTGCTGACTGAGTCCACCCACTCATTGTTGATGAACAACTTAACAGAAAAAAAAAATACTATAACTAGTTTTTTTTACAAAATGCCTCTTTTATCTATAAACTGTTAATTAATAAATAAATATAATTTTGAACGCCTAAAAACAAAAAACGAATTTATTTACATTCTTTTTAAGGTAAAAAAACATTTTAAGTTAGCAAAATTTTTTTTTTGAGGTAATAGAATGCTTTTTCCTGAAAGTTATTTATTACTTTCTAAGTATTATTTTTTCTAAGATTTAGACAATTATTTCGAACGATTAGGTGTCTAATAAAAAATTTAACTTATTGTTGAACGATTAAATCTACACGTACCCTATTTTTATGAATGAAAATTGACTTTTTTAAATACATTCATAATGAACCGTACCATTCATGAAATTGTATTATTTCCTGAAAGGTGCGAGTAGGTAAGTACATGTATCGCGGAATAACAAGGCAATCGTTTCACAGAAACCGCAATATTTGGACTGAAAATGTATTTCGTACAATAGGTACTGATGCGCCAATCACCTATTGTGGTTTCGTTGGGTAATTCAATACTGAGTTTCCAGTACGTTGCAATGTGTACCTATACCACAAGTATTGAATACACTAGTCTGAAATTACAGTCTGTCACTAACCGTGTATCTTCTAAGAAGGGAACCTGGCATTGTACGGAAATCCTATACAATGCGAGATCAGCATAAACTGGATATGTATAGCTTGATGTGTAGCCGTGTGTACACATAAAGTCAAATATCAACAGAGGACATACCTATATAGAGACAGAAATGTGGAATCCAGTTGGCTTGTAATGTAAATATAATTGATGTGAAAAAGTGAAAAAATGGCGTGAAAAAGCAACGTAACAATTCAACTTATTTCAATTATTATTTAGGATTTGTGGGTATTTTTTTTAATTTGCGATTCAAATGTATTCCATTTAATATGATCAAGTATATAATGCTATTCCAGATCTCTGGCTCTCTAAATAAACGCTCGATTTGAACCAAAATCTATCTCTAAAAATAATTATCAAAAGCCATAAAATAAAGAAAATATCAAAAATAATAAGTCAATACATGAACGTCTGAACAGTAAATCAAGTATATAATGCTATTCCAGATCTCTGGCTCTCTAAATAAACGCTCGATTTGAACCCAAATCTATCTCTAAAAATAATTATCAAAAGCCATAAAATAAAGAAAATCTCAAAAATAATAAGTCAATACATGAACGTCTGAACAGTAAAGTAGGTATTTTAATTTTATGAAGCGTAGTCATTTTATGTACGTTATTCATACGTGAGCCGGCAACCGATTGAATAATTTTGTAAACACTTTTTTAACCTGCATTATTTTTGAGAATTTCATTGTAATCTCTTTCAGTTATATTTTTAAAGGTACAATATTTAAAATAAAGACATAAATAAGTCTTACCTTAGTGTATTTGATGTCTACTTTAACCATTTTCAAGCCGGGTTTTTCGAGCACGTGCGTTCGCTCCAGTGGTCTGATATAAATGGTTAGTTTTCGCACACCGAGCCGGTAATAAGCATCGCGTCACACACATAGCCACGATAAAGTTTGTACCGCCTCAATACAGATTATATTGACCAGTGTTCCGTACGTTTTAAATTCTATAATAATAATGGTTGCAGAATTTTAATAATGTTAGATGGAATAGCAAAAGTAGCACTAGTTCGTTTTCGTCTCCATCTTGCGTATTTTTAGGACGCATGCGTGGGACGCTACAGATGCAATAGCGCATGCGTTAAAACTTGTAAAACATAGGAGACGAGGTTAGAAAAAAGCCTAGAACCAATTCTATTTTATTGTTAATTTTGACGTTCAAATCAAAAGTGGCTTTTCACCAAGGAACGTATTTACTTTTTCATAGCGTGCTTCAAATATTTAATATGACTTTGACTTCAACGTTGTTCTTCACAAATTGACATTCACCAGCGATAACGATTGTGGAAAGGCAAAATTGTTTTTGTATTGTCATGCTACCAAAAAGTTTTATGTCAATCCTGTTGAAAGGCATTGTAGGAATACGAAACGCTTTGGAAGTGATTGCCACTAGTCTGTTTGGAATTAACAGAAAAAAATCTTGCATATTTATGCTGCTCTCGCTGTGACTACATGTTCACACTCATCCATTATTATGAAAACAGTGTGTTCTACACTGGCCGTCAAAACTTAGTACCTACCACACTTCTAAAATTGCAATAACTTTTAAATTACACAAAATATATATTTTCGAATTAAAAAGGATTACAAAAATAATTTAATTTTTTATACAAAAACTTTATAGCCGATAATCGTCTGTTAAGGAATGGCTAAAAAAATTCAAATTGTTGCAGCTTTTGACTCTTTTTGTTTCTGTTTTTGTTTTCACATTTATTTCTTGGTCGATAAAATTTGATACAAAACCCAAGGTGTCACACAAAAAATGTGAATTAGGCGTAAAACTGTAGTTATAAATGTTGTTTGAGTTTTTTGCCAGTGAGTTAAAAATGGCAATTTTTTGGTTTAAGTTAAAAACGTTACTTATGTATAATAAACTAAATTTCCAAGAAAGCTGATGAAATTTGCTATAAAACGTTTTTTATTTCAAAACTCTGGCTTCTACAGTTTAGGAGAAATCGCAATTTTACAAGTGTAGTACTAAGTTTTGAACGCCAGGATTTTGTATTTTAATTTTATTGCATATACAGTTATTTTTCAGCACTGGCCTCCTGCTGTTTCTTTCTTAAAATAGAAGGTTTTCTTATTTGTGTGAACGTCGCCTTTAATTTCAGTGTCCTTAACATATTTTGTTTTTTGTTTACCTAAAGCCCCAAACACAATAAAATTGTTGCTTCAATGTTATCGTATTCCACAGGTAAGAGACTTGCATCGTGTAAAAGAGGCATTACTACACGCACCGTAATTTAGTTTTGATTGCGTCCGCTTCAATACTGAAAATAAATCTTGGCATTGGCATTATGTTGAGGAGGTTCACAGTGTTTAATTATAATATCAGTTCGGTATAATTATTATCTAATTAAAGTGTGTATGCGTGAGTTGTCAATATACTCATTGAATGATTTGACAAATTATGATAGGGTTATAATTTAATTAGTCTAGACTTGACTCATTTTTATGCAACTTCATCATAATTGGTGTTTTCAGGGATGGGGATCAATTTCTTTACCTAATTCCTGAAAATAGAATCCCAAATTCACAGTCGGTACTAATATAAATATCGAACTTTTTTGCACAGATATAAATATTTGCGACGATAAAAATACAAACGTCAAGTAATCTTATTACATGGTATTGTGCATGGTATTCAGTTCCTATCTTTGCCAAAGTGCATTGTTGAATTTTCAATGCTCAGCCGAGAGTTGAAATTCCAATAGTGCAATAATATTTAGGCATTAATTTATTGAAGTGTCGCCCACAGAGTACATTATAACTGAAGTGTTGCCCACTGTTAGTGAAAACGGGCATTAGTTTCAAGTGTTTACAAATTATAGCTATAATCTATCATAAAATTCTTTGAAGGTAATTAGAGATAAGCAGGTAGGTAAGTATCTAGCATGGAATGGTCCAAAATACTGGACGTAGGTAGTGGTAGGGATTGATAATGTAGAAAGTCACGCCTGAAGGTAATCCTTGTAGATATGGGCAGAAGAGTAGGTCCTTCCTGTACCCATTGTACGAAAATTTTAGCAAAATAGAAGAAAAATATTTTATTTGGACCAAGGAAACAGAAAAAAAAAATATACGCAAAAGAAAAAAACTCATTAGACGTATTTTTAGTTCAATTAATGTATATTTTTCAATGCCAATTAACATTAAATACTTTCCACTGTTTGCAATCACAAGATTTTATTTATAAAGAATTTTTTATTATTAAACTGAAGGTATAAAGTTTTATCATTGGGTGTCCTCATTATAATAAAACAGAGTTCTGTCTTATCAGGACGTTATTAACAATAAAATAATAAACAGCATAAAGTGAAATGAAAAACAAAAAGATAAGAGGAACAATTCATCTGTTTAATGCAATTAATGATTAAACTTATTGTGATGGCGTGATCAATATTGATCATTATTATTCTCTTGTTAAAGGTATTTTTTTAAACCTAGATAAGATCCATAGAAGTATGAAACAAGAGGAATAGGCAAGCTAATAAATTGATTCAATAAATTCTATATTTAACCCCCGACAGAAAAAGAGGAGTGTTATAAGTTTAACATGTGTATCTATGTGTCTGTCTGCGCCATCGTAGCTGCCAAACGGCTGAACCGATTTTGATTTTGTTTGGTTTTGTTTGAAAGGTGACTGGATCGAGAATGCTCTCAGCTATAAAAAAAAAAAATATTAGATGCTTTGTTTTTGACGAGGGTTTTTTAAATTAATTTATCTTTTTGGTATGCAAAAGCTCATCAGCATCTAAAGAAAAATAATCAATTCAGCCCTAACACTGCAAGGACAACCGACCATGATGAAGATGTTGGGATGAGCTGTAAAGAAAATAAAGAAAAAAATACCTGCCAGGTGCGAGTCGGACTCGCGCACGAAGGGTTCCGTACCATTATGTATAAAAACGGCAAAAAAAAACGCGTTTTTTTTTTTGTATGGGAGCCCCCTTAAATATTTATTTTATTCTGTTTTTTAGTATTTGTTGTTATAGCGGCAATGGAGATACATCAGCTGTGAAAATTTCAACTGTCTAACTATCACGGTTCATGAGATACAGCCTGGTGATAGACGGACGGACGGACGGACGGGCAAACAGCGGAGACTTAGTAATAAGGTGCCGTTTTACCCTTTGGGTACGGAACCCTAAAAAGAATAAAACCTGAAACACAAAATAATAAAAGTGAAAATAATTATATATGTATCGATATAGAGATGAGAGTACCTATAGTATACCCACATTTCGCCAGTTATGTTTAAGTCCCATAATTATCTGTTATTGGGTTTTTCCATCTGGAATTTGCAGCAGACTGGAATCTGGATTTGTGCTAGTTTGATGGCAATAGGCTCGCCCCTTATTACATGGGTCAAAATAATGTTTTAACAAAAAAGTCTATGTCCTGTAGTGAAATGATGAAGGCTGATAGAAACAATACTCAAATATATACCAAACAAATATATACATAACAATACTCAATAATAACAAAAATCAAATATAACATTGACAACAAAAAGATTACGTTAGGAGTGTTTGTAGATTTGAAAAAAGCTTTCGACACCGTTAGCCACGAAATACTTTTGTTGAAACTGAATCATCTAGGTGTATCAGGTCCCGCTTTTGAAATGTTAAAATCGTACCTTAAAAACAGATATCAAATTGTTAAGATTGGTGAAACTCAAAGTGAACCGCGGCCTGTTACTTACGGCGTCCCCCAGGGCTCAATCCTTGGGCCGTTACTTTTTCTCATCTACATAAATAACATCCATGAAATTGGCCTAAAAGGGGATATTGCACTATACGCCGACGATACGAGTTTGTTTTATTCTGGTACTTCAATGTGTTCAATCGTAAAGCAAGCTCAAGATGACCTAAATCTTCTACATACTTGGCTTAGATCAAACTTACTGACAATAAATGCAACTAAAACAAATTATTTAATATTCGCTGCAAAAAATAAAAAGATTGGGCATCACAGTAACTTACAAATTGATGGTCAAGCGCTGAAGAGAGTGCATCAAGAAAAATACCTTGGACTTATACTGGATGATCAACTGTCTTGGAAACCACATATAGAAAATATTAAAAGCAAGCTCACATCACTAACAGGTGCGCTCCGTGGTATAGTGCGATGTCTTCCTAAAAATGTGCGTTACACTATATATAACTCGATGGTTAAATCTCATTTGGACTATCTGATTGAGATCTGGGGAACTGCCACCAAAACAAACTTAAAAATACTTCAAACTGCACAAAATAAAATAATTAAAACATTATTTGGATATAACTTTTTAACACCAACTGAAAAAATCTACAGAGAGACACGACTTATGAACCTTCATCAAATGTATAAGTATAACACATGCATACTCGTCAGGAAAATTCTAACTAAAGATATACACTCCCAAATAACTTTTACGAAGAGGGCACAAACTTACAAAATTTTAACCAGGCAAGCTAATGATATCTGCTTAACCCAGCCTAGAACTAAATATGGCAAGAGGAATATCATGTATGAAGGGGCCGATTTCTATAATAAGTTACCTAAAGACATAAAAGAAATTCAGTCGTTCAACAGTTATAAAAAATATTTAAAGGAATACATGCTAAAAGATAAAGCCACGACATCAGATAATAAAAAAAAATAAAAAAAATTATAGAAATAATACATGTTAAAAACACATTAAAGTAGTATTAAACAACATTAAATAAATATAATATCGCAAATGATATAAGAATTAACTAAAATAACTTAATATAATAAAATACACATAAAATACATATAATAATGTAATATACACAAAAACAAATATATAATATACAAACCAAAAAAAAAAAAAAAGTGGACTTACAATTCAACAGTAAAATACCTACGTTAAAAAGAAAATCGCTTATCTCCCTACACTGTGTCATAGGCCTTAGTAAACACGCAACAACTATTGAATTGCACCCTACCCTCATTGCTTAAAACTTATGTTTCTTGTGTGTAACTACCTGTTACTGACATGTTTTGTTTTATTTGATGCGAGTATATAATTATTTTTTTGAGTCGAAGTGCTATAAGTATAGATATTATTAAAAATGTTAATTTTAAGATACGTACCTACCTTGTCTACGCTTGTTGTTAAATACGCTAATTTTTAACCATGTTTACTCTGTAAGTGAATTTTGTAAATTCTTTTGAGTAAATAAATATCTTTAACCGTAATACAAGAAAGCAGCACTCTAATTTCGTAACACACTTTCAATCACAATCTGAATCATTTTGAAGGACATAGCTAATCCTTTGCTTCATAAGTTTGAAAAATTTGTCTGCTCGACAACGTAGGTGTTGTTTTATTTTATTTTATTACTTGTTTTATTATTTTTGTTAGTTTTAATGTTTGTTTTTATTGTTATATTTCCTGTGCGTGTCCCAAATAAAATATTTTTCTTTCTTTCTTTCTTTACGCAATGAATGTTGTTGAACTGTCAAAATGAAACAGATTGTGATTGATCGTGTTTTCTGATCTCTAAACACACACAAAAATGCACAAATCAGCACAACTATGCATTCATTTTTTCGTTGTGAAAAATTACAAAACACATTTGTAACACAACGTATTCGTATAGCACACTTTATAGTTTACTTTGAGTGGCATGACGGCGAAGTTGTAATAGATGGAAGCATATGTCCAGGGATTTGCCATACAAAATCTGTCAATAACTCATTATTGTGAGACCACTGACATGTTTGTAAATTAGTAGACTTGGCCCCCAGGAGAAGCACGCTTGCCTAGATGATACTCGTTACTCAATAACTCAAAGAAACTACTTCACCAAAACTTGACATTAATGATATTTTAATATTATATAATTGTCATTGTATCCTGTGAGGAGCTCGTGGCTAAGTAATAACAGCCGCACCGAGTCGATCCATCAGGTTAAGCTACGCTTGCCGGGGTTGGTCGGTGGATGGGTGACCATCTTTACATACCGAGACTCCTTCGTGCCTCGGAAAGCACGTTAAGCCGTTGGTCCCGGCTGTCATTCGTGGATCTTTGACAGCCGTTACGGGTCGTCAGAAACCCGAAAGTCTGACAACCAGTCTTACCAAGGGGTATCGTATTACCCAGTTACTGGGTTGTGGAGGTCAGATAGGCAGTCGCTCCATGTAAAATACTGGTATTCAGCTGTATCCGGTTAGACTGGAGCCGACCCCAACATAGTTGGGAAAAGGCTAGGCAGATTGATTGTCATTGTATCCTATCAAACGATATTCCGAATATCATGTAAACACACCACTTGGAAGTACTCGATAACTAGACTTTAATGACATATGTAATGGAATTCAAGGTCTTACATACAACAAGCATTGTTTGAGATGTGGTCTAATACATTAAGTGAGGTTTGAACAATGAAGATCCAATTCACTGTGTTGGGTCTAATATCATGGTTGAGACTCTAGGCGGAAGTTCAGAATTTATGACTTCGTGTTTTTATAGACACGTGCAGTTAATGTTTTTTCTTTCTCCACAACGGGGAAGCCCTTGACCTGCAATGACCTGCATCTCACCTGATGGTAAGTGATGATCAGGCCTAAGGTGGAAGCGAGCTTCACCCTGAATCATCGACCACAGAGGAACTGGCTATCTTACCTCCAACTGCCGAAACACAACAATGCTGTTAACTTTGTTGTTATGGCGACAGACTTAGATAAGATGGTGGTAGCTAGCCAGGAGGACTTAGAACAAGCCCTACCAACCAACCAAACCGAGCAGACAATTTTGCCTCCACTGGGAGTCTAACCCGGGACCACAGAGGTGATTAATGTTGTATCATTGGAGCTCTCAAACTCGATGTAGGTTAAACTTTTACCCAATTAACAAGATCTCCAATGGAATAGAAGGAATGTTTACAAAAAAAAAAAAATTGTCCTTCAGAGAGAGTACAAAAAAAATATTGGACACGTATTTTTAATTTTTTTACGTTATCAAAAAATTACGGCAATACATTGAGTTAAAATGTGGCATGACGTCACTGGCCGGTAGATTTTATACTGACTTGTGACGTAGAGCGCCCCCACTCCCCAACTTTAATACTTTTATCTAAATATTTTTTAGTAATATGATAAACCAAAAAATACGTTTAGGTATAAAAAAAAAATTAATCTGCCTGACGGGCTTCCTTTTTTTTATCCAGTCAACATCCCTATTGATATTTCCATTACCATCATCATCATCGTGTTTACCTATTTGGGGTCGATGCAAGATGTCTTGTTCTTCCATCATGGGCTCTAGTAGTCTTTGTTCGGTAGTTACCCCTTTCTACACAATTATATCATCTTTCACAAAATCCGTCATTTTGGCCTCCATACTACAAACTTTCCTCACAATAGTTATCTATATTACCAATCCATTTGAAAGGATACTCAAAATAGTAGCGGTCAATGTTATCTATCCAAGACTGCCGTCATAACGAAAAAGAACAATAAACTTTTTTTTTTTGTAAAATTGGGTTATTGTATACATAATAGTAATCAGAAAAAAAAGGTGCATTTGCCAGTTTCTACATATGTTTTTATGAGTAAGATCTTTTTAGATATTATTATAAGCTAAAAGGGCATAATTACACCATTTTTCACATTAAGATATGGAAAAGGGTCTCATATGACCATGATTATGTTGAAAGATCACAAATTTTGCTAAATAAAGAAGCCCATCTGTTCCATATTAAAAATAAAAGGCATATGAGCCAAATATGCCTATAATTATTATAATTCACAATACGGCTTAACACTGAGTTTAAAAGAAATGACACAACTAGATGTGAAAAGAGGTGAAGTGTCGGTTCCGAAGTAAGTAACTTAATTATTTTTTATTTAACGCGAACAATTTTTTAAGAATTGAGTTTAAAAATAGGAAGTAAAACTAAGTCTTTGCAACTTTTGAAGCATTTTCTTATTATTAAAAGGCCTTTTCATTGTAATATTTCTTATATTATGTACATTAAATACTAGATATAAATGTCACATTTGGTTATTTATGCTTTTACTAAACTTAATAATCATATTTTTACATAATTTATTTCTAACTTCTTACATAATAATTTATCATATTTTTACATAACTTAAAAGGGAAAATGTTGATTATTTAATAGTAGCGAAAGAAATAAATTATTATTTTTAAATAGTTTTGTAGGAAAAATGTAAATACATTCATTATTTTTTCTAAATAAAAAACCATAATTATAATTGTATTTCCGAAAACCAGCAAAATATTTTAAACTTCATTTTCTTATTTACAAAATGTTAGATATGCCTTTTTACATTACGACGGTAGTGTAGGCAACCTGCTGTTTGGTATAGAGAATATGGGATCCATGTGAATTCAGTCAATGAGATGAGTGAGTTCTATTTTTTAATATAAAATTATTAAATTATTTTTAAATAGCCTAGTAAGTTTAGAATTCCTCCTTTTGCATTGCAGGTTAAAAAGCAAAAAAAAAAACGCTGAGAATATTAAAAGTTTTTGATAAGTACAAAGTTGTTTTGACTGTTCCCCTCGCTCTTTTATTGTCATCCAACCAGACGTCCTTGAATAACAGTCGTTCCGGTCTGGGGTCTCACTGAATAGAACCCCATTCGCTGTGAAACACGTGAACTGATTCCGACCTTTACTAGGTACTGGATATTATTTCTTTTGACCTCTAGCCTAATGTATGCGATCGACTATGACTTCTCTTGAAATATGAAATGACAATGTTGCAAGTAGGTACAAAGTTCAGGCATAGTGTTAGTGTTTATACCAACCAAGCCTCGGATACCGGTTAAATTTTCAAACCGATATTACTTGACGCAAAAACCTTGGTATTCGGTTTCGCTCGCTTATACCGGTTTTTTTAAACCGGTTTTTGAAAAATTGTTTTTTTTTTCGGATTACCGGTTTAGAGCTATATAAACCAGTTAATACGTCTAATAAACAGGTCGTCGACACGTCGCATAAACCGGTTAATTTAGGTTAAAATAAAGTACTCTTAACATTCGCGTTCTTTAGAAAAGTTCGGATGAAAACCGAAATAAACCGGTATTTTTAAAACCGGTTCCGAGTCTTTATACCAACCTTTCATATATTCATAGGAAGTAAACTAGAATGCTATCGGAAAGACACCAGCTAGATGCTATCTTTGAAGGATAAAATCAGAAATAATTTTATCTGGAAAAGAACCGGAGTGATCGACATAGTTTGCAGAGTAAGCAAGCTGAAGTGGCAGTGGGCTGGCCATGGTTGTCGAAGGACCAATGGTCAGTGGAGCGTTCCGGAGATGGACGAGACCTGGAGTGGAGACCGCGTATCGGTAAGCGTAGTGTGGGACCAACGACCTTAAAGGAAGCTGGGACAGACTGAATGCGGAAGGCGGAGGACAGGGTATTGTGGCGCAGCGTGGGAGAGGCCTATGTCCAGCAGTGGACTACGATAGGTTGAGTTTATTGATTGACTGCAATGAGAATAGAATAGAATAGAATACTCTTTATTATGTACACCATAAAAATACAGATACAATGAGACTTCTGTCAAAAGATTGTGTGTTGACTTTTCAAAAGTAAACAAGAATGACTACTCATTTTCAATTTACGTTGTTTCCTAATTTTTTTTGGTAATTCCTCCAAGAGTGCACATGTACGTACCTACATTCATTTTGCCATGTTTTGTTATTACAAGTGTGTTGATAAAGAAATTATGGCGGGTCGTTAAGATAGACGTGTGGTTAATTAATATTAATTTGTGTCGGTTAGTAACAGATGTAGGTATTCTCATTGATGTAGGTATTATTTCTTTCATTCGAAAGTGTTGAAATCTTACGACAACATTGGCGTTAGTACCACAAAGTAGGTACCATAAAGTTTCAAGAAGTTTCTCTGCTTAGCCTTTTCCCAACTATGTTGGGGTCGGCTTCCATTCTAACCGGATGCAGCCGAATGTCAGTCAGTATTTTACAAGGATCGACTGCCTATCTGATCTCCACTACCCAGTTACTGGGTAACATGATACCCCTTGGTAAGACTGGTTGTCAGACTTTTGGGCTTATTACTATCCGTAACGACTGTCAAAGATCTACGAATGACAGCAAAAATTATCTTATTATAAAATATATTATAGTTATTTTATTATCCTAACTAATATTATAAACGCGAAAGTGACTTTGTTTGTTACTCTTTTACGATAAAACCATTTTAATTTTTATTATTGATTATACGAGTGCTGTGCATAAGTGACGAATTCACCGCAAAACTGTCGAAATACAATATATTTTTAATGTAGTAATTTAGTGAATAAGTCGTTGGTGTGTCAATAAATAAATGAAACGGCTGAACGGATTTAGCTGTTTAGCACATGGGTAAACCTAGATAAGGTATAGGTACTGTTACTGTATACAGGACGTATGGCAACCCTACTGTAATCATTTAGCCACGAGACCCTCATAGTCTTAACGCCTAAGCTCCTTGTGTTTAAAGTTTGGTACGGGGCGGAGACGTATGTAGATACCAAATCAGTATTTCTGACTCATACCAATCCTATTTATCAATCAATCAATCTCACCTTTATCAATCGTGAATTCGTGAGGCCCTGTGGTATGCGAAATCATGATTTTATTTTCTGCTCTGTGCTGAGACCTCCTATTTTTTGGGATTGCATGCTTGCTGTTATGCGTTTTGCGTGAATGTGACGCATGTTTTCCCCAACCTTTTGTATTTTTTTTTTTTTTTGCCTCATTTTTACCGCAAATAAACGTATTTTCTTTCTTCTTTCTTTCTTTCTTATCCCATCTTTACATCCTAATAATTTGTGATTACAGATTCAAATTGAATTTGATAGCAAAACTCTACAGATAGGATGGATATTGATATCTAAACATGATCAAACAAAAAATAATAATTTGATGGGATTTTTTCGGGCATAAAATTGGCAATTTGGATGTTTGGTATATTGTCATAGAGGTAAGATAGTTAGTCTGTTGCCTGTATAACGTCAAAAGTTTCCATGAATCGAAATACACTGTGATCAAACAGGGTGTCCCTGGAAGTATGGATCAAATCGAATAGGAGCGTGGGCAAGGTAATTTCCGAAGTTTGTAACCCTGAGAATTTTTATTCGCTAATGAAACTTTTTCCCACACTTTATCATTTTTTATCATCACAAATTGATTATCGTAGGTAGATAGCTAGGTACATATAGTAAAAATATAAGCTGAAGTACCATTAAAATTACACTTTTTTTTTTTGTAATATTAGAAATTGACTAGAGTATACCTACGCATCAGAAATAGATGTTCACACGGTTTCTTCATTTTTAACCCTAGGTACTCTTTCCCAACTCTCTTCTTCTTTCTTTCTTTTTTGGCAGTAGGCAACTGAAGGAACACGGGTGGGTTTTAGTCAGTAAAAGTCTGACACGCCCTTCCGCTCCGCCCAGAGCGGGAGAAGTCATTGGATGATTACCAACATTAAAAAAAAAAAACAAAAAAAGGTACTCTTTCCCAATCGTCATGGCTATAATTTTGCCCTGAAAGTTACAAAATCAAAAGTGAATCAATTAGGATTCATGTAAAGATCGTATTATTGATAGAAGAACCTATAGTCGGTTCCAACAGTATCTGATAAAAGTGTAAACATAAACCTGTTTAGGTTAAAAACATTACCTACTAAAGGGAAGTAAAACATTCATTCATTAATTGCTTATATTTCAAATACTTTTAACAGATCACAGGTAGGTACTTACTTTTGTTGGAACAACACTTTGTGCCACATTCACATCATATAATTCATGTAATTCATCATGGCTTGTGATCTGAGTTTTCATAACAGAGCACTCCTTATGTTTCGGACCCTTCGGACATTTCCACGTCAGTCATCGTTAAGTTAAACGACACCTGGAAACAAGTTGTTGCTATTATTAAGACGAAGGCGTTATAATAAAACATACAGGGGTTTATTCATAAACGATGATTAAAGTTAAGTGACGTTCAAACGTCAAAAATATATGGTTAAACAGTCGCTAATCATTACTTAACTTTAAGCAACGTTTATGAATAAGGGGGACCAAATAAAGTCACTTTTCGTGTTTGCCTAAGTGTCCGCTAGTTCTCCTAAACTACACAATGGATTTTCATGCGATTTTCAACATAGGTAGTTTAGGGAACTTTATTCCTAAAGGTTTATATATTATAGGTAATATATTCATATTAAACTTAAATATAATAAAGAAGAAATCTCGATGTTTTGGCAAGATTTAAATATCTATGAATGCAGTTTAAATTGTTTTTTAAATTCAAATAATGTTTTCTTTCAGTAAAATGTTCCATCTACAATATTCAAGGTACTTTCCCTCCATGTGGCATATCCGTGGGACGCCCTGTATACCTCTCCTATTTAGGCCTCTCCAGTTGTTTGGAAAGAGCAGTGCTGGCTCAGTGGGAACAGCTGTGGCTTACGAGGTGCAGATAGAAAAACCCAATAACATTTTGCCCGACCTGGAAATCGAACTCAAGACCTCATACTCAGCAGTAGCGCTTTCGTTCACTAGACCAACGAGGCAGTCTTAATGTTATGATATTATTATTATTTTCAAAATGTCTTCAACATATCTCGGGACCCTGGGGTCCCGATCCTTTGGAAGGCGTACGAGGGGCCGAAGCCAAATCGCAGAGGTCCGTTAGACATCCATAATGAAATGGGGCACCAACCGACGATTATCCCTGTTCGCACTATGCAAGGGCACCCAAGGACAACCCCCGGTTGGTGTTGGGCTATGGCAGGATATGGAAACAAAACAATGATATTGAACTATGGGTTTGGGTGGCTAAAGTGGACTGGTAACCTGGAACTATGGAAGGACTATGGCCCCTGCCAGATCAATGTTTTATATATACACGGATAAAATGGCAGGGGGTGACTTGCACACTCAATAATGGGCCCCAGAAAACGATCGCTAGCACATAGTGACGTAGTGACAAGGGGGCAACACTTCTTGAGGTGCTTAAGAGGAGTGGAGAGGTATTCCACGGCTATCAGGACAATCCCGGAAGTACGGTCAAGATCCCTACCAGCATCTTACTGGAATACTTCCTTCCTCCGAGCATGTTTGCTCTAGCGAATCTCCACTCAAGCCGGCCAATAAAGGCAAGAATGTGGTGGGAGCTCTGTTCCTCGTCAGTGTTCACTCCAGCCGGCCAATAAAGGCAAGCCAGAGATGAGGAACAAGACTTCTCCCGGGAGGTAGGGTCCGTGGGGTCGCTAATGCCCAACAGCTCGCCACATGCTACCCTGCGGGTTTTTGTATTTCTCTTGGTCTGGCTCCTCATCCTAGACCCGTTCCGGCAAAGTAAACTCTACCGGCACAGACCTAGGGTTCGGAGCGCGCAAGCCCCACCACGACGTCAACGTAGAGATACGGCGGTGGGGTTATTATTATTTTTATATGTTTGTACATCTCGGGACCCTGGGGTCCCGGACCTTTGGAAGGCATGAGAGGGGCCGAAGCCAACTCGCAGAGGCCCTTTAGACAATTTTAAATGGAATGAGGCACCAACCGACGATTATCCCTGTTCGCATTATGCAAGTGCAGCCAAGGATAACCCCCGGTTGGTGTAGGACTATTGCAGAACATGGAAACAAAGATATTGGGCTATGGATTTGGGTGGCTTGGTGAACTAGTTATCTTGAACTATGGAAAGACTATGGCCCCTGCATGACCAATGTTTTTAAATACATAGATAAAATGGCAGGGGGTGACTTGCACACTCAATAATGGGCCCCCGAAAACGGTCGCTAGCACAAAGTGTCGTAGTGACAAGGGGGCAACATGTCCTGAGGTGCTTGAGAGGAGTGGAGAAGTATTCCACGGCTATCAGGACAATCCCGGAAGTACGGTCAAGATCCCTACCAGCATCTTACTGGAATACTTCCTTCCTCCGAGCACGTTTGCTCTAGCGAATCTCCACTCAAGCCGGCCAATCAAGGCAAGAATGAGATGGGAGCTCTGTTCCTCGTCAGTGTTCACTCCAGCCGGCCAATAAAGGCAAGCCAGAGATGAGGAACAAGACTTCTCCCGGGAGATAGGGTCCGTGGGGTCGCTACTGCCCAACAGCTCGCCACATGCTGCCCTGCGGGTTTTTGTATCTCTCTTGGTCTGGCTCCTCACCCCAGACCCGTTTCGGCAAAGTAAACTCTACCGGCACAGACCTAGAGTTCGGAGCGCGCAAGCCCCACCACGACGTCAACGTAGAGATACGGCGGTGGGGTTATTATTATTATTATTGTAATCTTCTTTTAACGGATTTAGTCCAGCTGGATAGTTCTAGTAAAAAGAAAATTATTTAAAAAACAAAAAACGCGCCAGCATAAACGCATAACTTAAAACCCGCCTGCAAAAACGCATAACTTAAAACCCGCCTGCAAAAACGCATAACTTAAAACCCACCTGCAAAAACGCATAACTTAAAAGAGAAAAACAAGCATTATAATCTGTAGAATTTTGGTATTACAGGTGGGGAACAAACCAATAACCTGAAATATGGTGTAACTGTTGTTTGTTCCCCGCCTGTAATACCAAAAAGCTTTTTGGTTTTATATATACATATATTGGAATTGACTCATTACTAGCTTTTATTTGATACCAATATTTTTGTATCGTTTTTTTAAACCTTCCCCTCTCTTTTTTTGTATTTGTAGAAGCAATCTATAAATATTATATAGCATGTCACTCCCACAATTAAGACGAATCTAATGACACCTCATTAGTTAAAATCCATCAAGCCGTTTAGGCTACAGAGCGTGCCAAAGAAATAGACTTACATACAAACATACATACATACTCTCGAAAAACATTACCCTCCTTCTGGGGCAGTTGGGTAAAAAGATAAACTGTTAGTAAGATACTTTTGAAGCAATACGTCGATTGTTGGCATTGACAAGTCTGAAAAAGCGGCTTCAGTAACATATTTTCACAAGGCTTATTGTGCTACATTCACTAAGGTTGATTGTTTTTTGATGAAATAGGCATCACCTTAGCCTGAAAAAAAAAAGGGAATATTTTACTATGACAACAACTTTTACTATGATTCAATTTGTTACTCTTGTGGCATTCAGAATCAATCAAACAACAAAAAAACCAGCCAAGTGCGTGTCCGACCACGCACAGTGGAGAGTTCCGTAGTTGGGATGAATTTATCGCAATAACGAACTTAAAATTGTAAGTAGTTGAAAAACATGTTCTCCCATACATTCCAACTTCAAATGTAAGTTTGTACGCACAATATTGAGACAATCGCCATGTTATAGCTGTTCGAAGGAGCTCGTGGCTAAGTAATAACAGCCATACCGCGTCGATCCATCAGGTTACGCAACGCTTGCCGGGGTTGGTCAGTGGATGGGACCATCTTTACATACTGAGACTTCTCCGTGCCTCCGAAAGCACGTTAAGCCGTTGGTCCCGGCTGTCACTTGTGGATCTTTGACAGTCGTTACGGGTCGTCATAAGCCCGAAAGTCTGACAACCAGTCTTACCAAGGGGTATCGTATTACCCAGTTACTGGGTTGTGGAGGTCACATAGGCAGTCGCTCCATGTAAAATACCGGTATTCAGTTACATCCGGTTAGACTGGAAGCCGACCCCAACATAGTTAGGAAAGGGCTAGGCAGATTGATTTCTAGTTCAACAGAAATAGTACTGTCAGAAGTTACATTAACTGAACCAACAGCACAATCCTTATTTATCGGTCCTTTAATGAACTTGAAACTTTACCCAAAAAGTTTGAAAAAACCTTTAAAAAAAAATTACCATTGAAAGGCAGGTTAAATTAGTAGTTAAATTCTCTGACTTTACCAGTCATCAAGAAGAATGGTAAAGTCAGAGAATCAAATACATGACCGACTTAGATTATGACGATTTGATTGACGTAAACTCGCGACAATCTAAGAAGTCCGTTTTGACGTTTCGTTCTCGTATATGTAATAAAACGTTATGCCTTGAGAATCAGTTTTAATAAATGTAAATAAATCATCGATTACAAACTCTCTAAGTATGTTCAATCGATATGTCTCGAAAATCAGTTTATAAGAAACAATTTTTATTTCTTCATCGCTACACAAACGACAAAGAGTTTAGGTGTATTTTCCCTGACTGTACATGAAGAAAAAATGTCATGTTACTGTTCCAAACATCTTTTGTATTTGTTTATTAAAAATACTCACATAATTATTGTTTTGTTGAATTTGTCAGTACGACAACAGACGTAAATATTATGAAATAAACATGTATATTGGTCATGATGATCGTAAGTAAAAGCCATGAGAAGAAACTTGTACAAAGTACTTATTATACCCCCGAAAGTTATAACAAAAATATCGTGTAATAACATTTGCGATACCGCCCGTCAAAAAATTAGGTACAGTTAAGCGAGAAAGTGCTACTACCGAAATATTATTTTTAGGAACCAACTTTATCAGATTATATTTAGTTTTGAACCAAAGATTACATTTACATTAATAATATAATGCATATTTTCTATTGGTTTTGATTCCAAATGGCACACTAAAGAAATAGCTATACATAAAAGAAAAAGCAAAAGTGTATTAAATGACGCAGAGATCATTCGACTCACTGGAAAATATGCGAGTAAACAGATTTCAGTGGTTCAATTCCTGCAAGAAGTCAGCTCAATGATAACTATGCACACCAAAATATAATTATTTAGTTATTTTTACTCAGGACCGTACTCATGACCCTTCTGATACGTTGTAATTATAACATTTACACATGTTGATTGTTGATTTATATAATTTTTTTGAATTATTTTTAAAGGTAAAATTTTCAGTAGGTATATTTAAGTAAGTAGTTATTTTTTCAAAAGGTGTTACCATACTCTACAACATAATATGTTATAAAACAAAAGTTTATAAAGTAAAGTAAAGTTTATTAATCAAAAAGTAACAGTACAATTTAGCCAAATTCGGTGAGCCACAAACTAAGCGTCGCTTGTATCTTGTGGCTCGGGAGTGCGATTAACAATATTATGGTTACCTTCAAGTGTGAGGGTATTAAAGATAAATATAATAATAACAATAAAACATAATATGTCAAATTCTAGACGTAAACTAAGGAAAAGTAAAAATAGTACCTATACATTTTGTTGGGCTTGTGTAGTTGTGTGTGGTGGGGTGGGGTGTGTGATGGTGAGTGTGGTGGTGTGTGTGTGAAGTAGGTTCTATATCAAGGCTTCGGTGTCATCTTATGTTAATATTAGAAGGGCTGAGGTTAGGATTTTCTTACAGTTTTTGGTTGAGCAGTCTCTTAGGTCGCAGATTTTACTGACTTTATTGTAAGTGTTTGGATAGGAATAATGCGTACAACGCCGAGCTAGTTCAGATTTGGCGTTTGGTATGGGTACTGTGAAAACACGTTTGTTTATTATTTCGTTGTAGTCAGGCCGTTTTTTCATTTTAGCGTGGTATTTAAGAGTTGCTTGGAGTATAAAAATTTGTCGTACTCTGAGAACTTCAAACTCACGGTAGACAAGGTCAGTAGGGAACCTGAAAGGTTTTTTGAGAGCAACCTTGATTAGTGCCCGTTGCGCCCTCTCTAGTGTGATAAGTGTGCTTTTTCCAGCACGTCCCCATATGCCGATACAATATTGTATGATTGACTGGCAGATTGCGAAATAGACCATTCGTAAAATATCGATAGGGGTACAGTCCCGTAGCTTTTTTAAGACGTGTATTAATTTACGTACTCGGGAGGATAGGGCATAAATGTGGGCTTTGTACGTTAGGTTGTTATCTATGGTTATTCCGAGGTATTTAATTGTATCAGTACGTTCAAGGATTTTGCATGTGCAGTTATGGTCAGAGGCATTATTGCGTACCTGTAAGCAAGTATGTATTTTTATAGACATAGTTTGAGAGGGGCTAGAGGCACTGGTTTTGGAAAAGGCGATATATTTGCTTTTACTGACATTTAAGGTCGGTCAGTAAGTTTATGTCTAGGGAGTGCGCTATCTGAGTGAGGCCTTGTTCCGCCAAATGAAACACCCGCTCCCAAGTCTTGTCATGAAAAACAATAGCTGTGTCTTCAGCGTAGGAGATCACTTCAGCGTTACATATAGAGAGATTTACTACGTCGTTTATGTACAGCGTGAACAGCGTTGGGCCGAGAATACTGCCCTGCGGGACACCAAATGTGATAGGGAGCAATCTGCTTATGTATTTTATAACTTAATCTGGACGGATCCTAAGATATTTTATTTTTATATATAAGAAATATATAAAAATAAAAGAAATTGATATATAAGAAATTGTATGTTTGAGAAGAAACTAATAGTAAAATTGTCAAAAGCTATGATTTGATTTGTGATAGTAAATAATTTGATCTGAAATAAACATGCTTATTAATAATCGCTTAGTACTTTTTTTTTCGACTGTACCACTGCGATTTCGTCTGATATAACAGGATTATAAAGTATATTAGCTTTTCGGGTGGAAACAAGAATGGGGGTGATCAGTAATAACTCGTAATTGCGATCATTATTTATTCGTATTTACCGGAAAAAACGACAATTTTGGATTAAATTGAATGTCTATGAAAAAAATTTAAGTGGTGCTATTATTATGTTAAATAAGGCCAAGGATTGATATTTTTCTTCTGTTTTAGAATGCCTGTGCCTACCTACGTAAACAAAATTGTACAAACGAAATCCAAACATTTAGAGCCTAATCAGAATAAGATAGAGGATTGATCGAAGATGTTGAAATATTTCCCGTTGCGAAAAGAGCTACAAAATAACAGTAACTGTTTTGTTTCTGCACTGTTTCCCTAATGATTTTTGATCTACGAGAACCTATTATGAGGAGTCATTTCGATTTGACACACGCGGCACTGCCTTGAGAACATTATCACATTAGTGCGAAAATAAAAAAAAATGTCCAAAAAAAATCGCTGTAAATAGAAGTAGCTGCTAACTGCAGTGATGGTGCATGACGGTCATTTATTGCGGAAGGGCCGCGGAAAGTTTTAATTACTAATATTATAAATGCGAAAGCAACGAAGTTAAGCACAGAATTAACAGTGGATGGATGAAATGGTGGCAGGTCACGGGAATAATCTGCGACTCCCGCATTCAGGATTCATAAAAAAATGCTGTCTTGTATGGATCAGAATGTTGGGCCACAAAAGGGATCAATGAAAGGCAATTGCATGTAGCTGAGATGAGAATGCTAAAAGGAATGTGTGGTGTTACGCGAATGGATAGAATATTAAATAACTATTTATGAGGAACTCTTCCTCTATGGGCTCCGCACCTGTCTAACGTCAACACCCCCTCGGACCGTGCGCCACCAGCGGCGCTCGCGGTGCGCGGGCGATTTATCAGCGCTCGCACAAAAAACATAAACACTTGAGATATACTGAACGCAGCTCGTTATCGTTAATTGCTTTGGGTTCTTGAATAAACAGACCACATACATATGTATAAACAATGGGCGGATGACTAAAGTGAAATTTACGAATAAAGAATGTTACGTAATGTGCATGGTAGTGGCTTTGTTCTTTTGTATTGAAGATTTACAGAAAACTACTAAATCAATTGTCACGAAATTTTGCAGGTAGCGTTATGAATACATATATAATCTTAGAACCATATGAGAATAAGACAATAACAGAAAATAAAAACACAAATGACATGACTTTCAACGTGTTGCTAAGGATCAAATTTCAACAATATAAAAAAAAAAGGATCTTTTTGGTGTTGAATGATTTAGTTGACGAGAATATCTATCTGGCCATAGACTGAAATTGCCACAGACGATATAAACCCCTATTTAACAGTAGAAATAGAGATTTATTCCGCAAGAACGCGGTGGCACACCGGTTCAAGTGGCATACGCGTAAGCCACCCGCGGTTAAAGAGTCACTGGTGACTGAAAAGTTGAGCGGAAATAGGTTGTCATGGTATGGGCATGTGATGCTGAAGAAAATGAGAGAAATGTCGGCAGGAAAGTATTGAGTATGAATGTGAATGGCTATATGACTAGGTAGTACCAAATAAACGATGGATGAACTAATAGAGAAGCATGGAGAAAAATAAATGTTGCCCCAAATAAATTGGCATAAGGACACTAAAATGACGATGATGATGTGTTCCGCCGAAAAAAAAAAACAACATGCAACTTTAAAACAGAAACCACGGTTATCTATTCGTTATGGCTTGAAACTATTGGACTTGGAACAGTACTAATTGGAATTGGGATAAGGGCAGGTATAATAACGACTCGCAGAAGTCGCGGCGTATTAAGATTGGTATTTCTACCAGAGATGTGCTATGCAGCTATGTATGCTGCGAGGATGTGAAAGCTAAGCTACGTAACTATGTGACCGTTTCTACTAATGCTAAGCTGTGTAGCGGAGCGAGTAAGATGCGCTATGAAGATGCGCCGTCGCTAGGTAGCTGTGCGAGGAAGATGCGCCGCTCGAGCTATACGATGCAACGACAGTAGGGAAGGCACTCTGCTCTGCACATAGTTACACAACTCGCGCTTCCATAGCTCCCATCCATAGCACGAATACCTCCATATAAAAACATAGCTAAGTTGAACCCATTTTCACCAGTGCTATGCTATGTGGATCAATGAATATGATTGGTGGATATCTAACGCATCCAACGCAAGCATGGCACATCTCTGGTGGAAAATCATCCTAATACGTCTTGGATCGCCTTTATAAAGAGGTTCTTATAAAGGCGATCCTAGGCTGCTGAAGAACGGCATTACTTTAAAAGAGGAAGGGAAATTGGATTAACAAAAAAAAACACATTCGTGGTTAGCGAGTAATATCTATATTTAAGAAGTAAAAGTCCAATACACCTGTTAATTAAGATTTTTTTCAATTATCGCAATTTATTTTTGTATTTACGTGTACACAGCTAACTATTTACACTTTGTACAAATTAAATGACTAAGTAACTATATAAATCAATACAAAAACAATAAAATCATCGTCCTTATACTAAATGGGAAAAATACGTAATATTGAAGCTAACTCAAAAACTACACAAGCAAAGTTAATAAAATTTATATGGGACCACCTCTGAAGCATGAGCTACCAAATAAAATAAGAATCATCAAAATCAATTCATAATTGGCGGAGTAATCGCGTTATAAATAAACAAAAAAAAAGCAATAACAAGCAATAAAAAGCAATACTAATAACTTAAATAAGTGCATACATAAAAACAAAATAAACTTGAAACTAGAAATGCCGATGCATTCGACCAGTTTTTATGACAAGTCCTTTACAGTTCAAGCAGTACGGTTATGGAATGCCTTGCCCGTGTCGATAAGGCGTGCTCAATCTTTGTCCACTTTTATAATTCTGGTAAAAAAACACTTCCTCTCTCCTTAAACATCGTCATTAAATATAGCTCCTTCCTCCTGTTTCACGTTTATTATTGTATTGTTTAATATATATATATATATATTTATATAGATAAGTATATGCTTTATGTATATATGTATTTATTGTATGTGTAAATGGTACACCACTGACTACCTGCAGTATTATCTCTCCTTCACGCTTTAATCCATCCAAAGGTTGTCTGTAAAAGATCGCTTTTAGCGATAAGACCGCCCATTGTGTCACCCTATGTTAAATTTCTACATTTGTATCTGTATTTTTTATAGTGTACATAATAAAGAGTATTCTATTCTATTCTATAAACTTAGTCAGGAGAAATAACGATAGGTAGAGGAGAAAACGAATCCAGCAAATCAGCGCTGGAGTGACTTCACTTTAAAAGATAGAAAGATAAATATCTACGAGTATCTTCGCAGGGTACACCAAACTCTGTGATAGGCAATTGGAAAGCCCTATTCCAATATTGGACCGCTATAGTCTGACGAATTGATAATTACGTATGTCGAAAAATAATAGCCAATATTTTTTTCAAGAACAACATTTATTTTCAACTATTTCCGGGGTGTCAAAACCAGAACTGTATTAGTGCATAGAAAATTACAATTGCTACTATAAAACATTGATTTCCACCTTTGAGTCCCATAGAGATACATCCCCCCGAAATATTTGTGAAACATTTCTTCGATATTTAAGCTGACTTTATAAAGGCCCTGAAAAAAAAAAAAGTCAGAATAAATGTACATATACATACAGCATCACGCCTGTAGTCCTCGAAGGGCTAAGAGCAGATGTTTACCCATAGTACACCCACATTACGCCAGTTATGTTTAAGTCCCATGTAGCGAGCCTGTTACCATTCAACCGGGCAAATCCAGACTAAATGTACTTTTTGTGAATCTACGTTACGCTCAAGATAATTACTGAGCATGTGGAGTCCATATGCTCAGTAGGTAATTATCTTATATGGACATACAACATAGTATTATGGACAATGCAGAGTACTTTTCTCACAGCTGAGAATCATGACTCTGTTTCAGTATTTCGATGGTTTTTCTTTGAATTTGTGCTCGGTTGATGGTAATGGGCTCGCCCCTATTACATGGGACTTAAAGATAACTGGCAAAATCAGGATCTGCTAATGTACACCTCTGCCTAATCCTTCGGAAAAACAAACCATGATGTTTTGTTATTTTGAATGTTTAACATAATTTTCATAGAAGATTTTTAACTTTTAAAGCTGTCATTAACTACTTATATTCCATTAATTTGTTGCAGAAAGCAACATTAGGCTTGAATTCGTCATACGCTGATGTTGGTCGCGTATGTCGGTCGCGCGTACGTATATGTATACGTTGTGTTCTATATAGCACCATACTGCGACGCTGAAGTCTGCGGCGCGTATTACATTGCTACGCATACGAGACCAACTTACACTCAATTTTAATGGTTCTTAGATGAAATTGATGAAATTGTTAGCGTTAATAATCGTTAAGGGGCATTAAGATTTATCTTTGTGCAACGGGGTGTTAGCCCAGCTAGGTGCCTAGTTAATAGGTAAACTGTTAGTTAATTACTTTTGGTACAATACATCGACTGCTGGCATTTAACAAAATCTGAAAAAATGGCTTCAGGAACAAACTGTCACAAGGCTTATCGTACGGCATTCGTAGAGTATGATTGAATTTTGATGAAAAAGACATCACCTTTGCCTGAAAACATAACAAATATTTTACTTTGGCAACAACTGATTCACAAAATTTTATTTGCTGATTGATGCTAGGATGGAAGTCATGAAAGGGACTGCGTGGCTATCGTCCTTGAGACCTGCCCTAGCAGGCTAGATTCCTGCTTCGATAGCCTAGCAGTCTTCAGGAAACTAGCCAGCTATGGGAGGTCTGAAGGGCGATAACCACGCAGTCCCTTTCATCCCTCCACTTAGGGTTGCCACATGACATATTAAATATTGTAACGTGTAACGTAATAAATTAAGTTGCCAATAAATTATCATCAAGTTCAACGGGGCTTCAATTTTAAAACCAGCAATCCTACAGTAGGTATAATAAATAGTATGAAAATGCTTCGTTGGTCTAGTGCAAGCGCTACTGTTGAGCATGAGGTCCTGGGTTTCCAGGTTGGGCAATGAAGTTATTGGGTTTTTTTATCTGGAATTTTTCAGGGTCTGGATTTGTGCTCGGTTGATGGCAATGCGTTCGCCCTCTATTACATGGGACTGGCGAAATGTGGGTGTAGTAATACCTCTCTGCCCAACCCATCGGGGAAACATGGCGTGGTGTTATGTTATATATTATGAAAATATAAGAAAACCTTACTTTATCTAATGCAGTATTTTCAATAACAGCCAGTTCAATATTGACGGTACTGTCAGAAGTTACATTTACTGAACCAACAGCACAGTCCTTATTTTTCGGGCCCTTACAGAACTCGAAACTTTTCACAGATAGGTTGAATGAACCCTGAAATATTTAATGTGTATTGAAGAGAAAGAAGTAAATCATGAGGAAGAATGGCAGAAACGGCGGCAAAAGTTATTTTTTTCTGACAACGGAAATTCAAACTCAAAGCATTTATTTCAATTAAACCATTTACTTTTGAATTGTGAAGGAGTCGGTCAGTCAGAAATTATGGAGCTAGTTGCCCATTCCAAAGCGTAGTAGGTACCTATGGAGAAGAACGGGCAAGAAACTCCACAGAAACTCTTTTAAATTAAAATTAAAATTATACAAAATGTTGGTTACTACAACGCGGTAGGTATTGGAACTCCCGCAGACTACAAAATTTTAGTGGCCGTTAGTTTGGTTGGTTTCTAAATCAGTGTGAAGATGTATGCAAGTGCGCACATTATAACGATTCGGTATTGGCCGATAAAAAAGTTTAATGGGCTACACGATTGCCTTCAAATTGAACTGTTGGCAAACTCTCGGCCAATTGCTAAATCAATATGGCGTTTTTCCACGCGCATGTTAAAGACAGAGAAATATTTTTTAATTAAATGGACTGATTACCAACTTAAATTGCACATATATAATAACATCACTACTGTAGTACTGTGACAGTTGTTTGAAATGGCTATGGGACTAATTATAACAAGCGCCTGAGGCGTGAGCTCAGAACGCGGCGTTTTGGGAGTTCAATAAAATTGTATGAATTTCTATGTAACGAATAATATCAAGCGCTCCCGTCAAAGGGCGCGCGACAAACGCGCGTCGAAGGCGCGTGAGACGCCCGCCGCTCTCGAGCGCCCTCGACGAGTGGCTGCATGTTATTTTTTTACTTTGTCGTTTTCTCTGAATCATGATAAACTTTAAAGAAAAAAGAAACAGTTATACTGAGCATGTTGAGGGTTCAAGAGTTACAACAAAATGTGAAAATCTTGTGCGTTTCACGAGCGTCCAACACACGCCGGGAGCGTCCAAAATGCAGCGAACCGAGCGCGCGCCTCGGGCTTGTTAAAGTCTAGTCTAGTATAGACTAGTCCCTATAGCACGGCAAAGAAGTTGAGGTAGGGTATCAATGTCCCGTACAATTATTTTCCTGTGCCTAATTAAGAAAAGAAGTTAAGTTACAATTTCAAATATATTTTGTATTTTTTAGTTAAAAATACTCACATATTGTTTTGCTGAATCTGTCAGTATGAAAATAGACCAAAACGTTATAAAAATAATATGTATATTATTCATGATGAAATGTAATTTATTTCTGACATGAGGGACGTAAGTAAAACCCATGAGCCCATACCTACTTAAAACATAATTGTGAATATTATTCGTATTTAAGTACCCAGATTATAAATAATTTCGGCTTAAATTGAATGTCTATGAAAACAATTTTAAACGTTCCAATTATTTGTTAAATAGGACCGAATACTGATATGTTTCTTCTATTTGAATGTAGGTACAGATTACCTAATGTAAACTGAATAAATTAAATCCAAAAAAGGTAGCCACGACAAAATAAAATGCAGGAATTATCGAAGATGTCGAAATTAAACTCGTAGTGAAAATGACTATTCGTTTCTGCATCGTTTCCCTAATGATTTTTGAGATACATACTTACATATTTATGAGCAGTCAAGACGATTTAACACGCGCGGCACTTCCTTGAAAACATTATCATATTAGCGATAACGTTCAAATAGGACTACAAATCTACATAATATATGTATTATATCCTTATATTTAAACAAATATGTCTTTATTCCACAATTTTCGTTATTGCACCTACCACTATTTGTTTCTGCATTACCCAAAGGTTCTGTATATTTGAGTGCTTGAAGTATTAAATAAATAAATCTATGCAAATAGAAGTACCCACTGCAATGGAATGATGGTGCATTTAGGGTATTTTTTTGTGGAAGGGCAAAAAGATTTACTTACAAAAAAAATGCGGGAGTGTGTTACCTTTTCACGCCTAAACGGATTTGGATGAAATGATGGACCATGACCTGGGTTAGAACATAGGATATTTGTTTTCCCGGTAATACGTCCCCGTGGAACAATTTCCGACCTCCACGCGGGCGAAGCTACGTGCAGAAACAATTTTTTATATATTTAATTAGGCATCAAAATATGAAAAGCCTGACTGATATTTGCCATAATCATAGAGTTGTAAGTAATGTACAGTCACGGACTTTAATTGATGAGCCACTTGGCACTGTTCGTATTTTAGCTGTGTAATGCAAATCGGTTAGTTATACTCGTACATCCAGACACTGAAAGTCATGTCTTCGTATTAAAGAAGAAGAAAATTATGTTAAATATCTTTACCGGTTGGCTAACCTGAGAGCCAAAACTACAAACTTGACAGCAGAGTGACTACCCAAAGTCGACCAATTGCAGGTCTAGCAACCGTAATCCAGCGACGATTGAGAGATTTTAGAGTAGCCATAGTAACGTTGGCGTACGGAGAAATTGTAATTACTCATTTCGACAAATTCGAAAATAACGTCTCTGACATCGACATTTCAACTGTCACTATCTTCGGTTAAGTTTTCAGAAATATCGAGTTAGTGAGTTCTGATTCAAAGGAGGTCAGTATCAAATAGATTGGATAAACATTGTATTTATTTATCATTGAGAACTTATTAGTCAACCTCTATGGATAAGACTATTTCCGATTACTAGCAATTTGTCATCTTGTTTACGAGCATGCGATTTGAGTTCGTGTTTAATCGTGTATTCTCGTGAATGCATGAAACAGCAAAATTGAAAAGTTTGAAAGTGGTTCATCAATTAAAGTCCGTGACTGTACATCGAGAAAATATAGCGCGCAAATCCATTTAAATAATTAAGATTGTGTGATTTTTTTTTTGAAGTGACAGCTTCTTTATGAGTGATATTTTAAATTCGTTAGGATACTGATTGTGGGAGAAAATTTTGGTCACAATACAAATCTACGCACGCACACAGTCGCACACGTATACACTCTAGGGTAGTATAGATCCTTCGTCCATTTTGGCACAATTTTGGTTTCTTTTGACTGTACAGCGGAAGTGTGACTGTGAGATAAATTATAAAAGCAGCCAATCAAAAAAAAAAAATATATATTCCGTTAAACAATATTAATCTCTTCATTTTTCGCTATCAGGCAAGCTCCCTGCGCTGTTATACGATTTAAAAAAACACTGTTTTCAGTATGTTTTAGTTAAAACAATTCATAGTAATCTAATTAAAGTAATAGCTTGTTAGAATTTCAGGAAACAGAAATTAAATTGTGTTTTGTTCTTTTATTTTTGTTATAAATTTTCTGCAAATGGGATTTTCCTTTTCTATTTCTCCGTGCTAAATATATACATACACACACACATACACATAATATACATACACATACATAAACCTGCTTCTATCCTTATACAGCATGTAACAAAAACCCTGACCAATCCGTGGGGTGTTGGTGTTGTTAAGAATCATGCTGAGAGTCTATTTATGTTTTTTTTTCTTGGATTACGTAAAAAAAAAATGCCACATTTTATTTCAATGGGGAATTTTACCAGGTTTATTACATGGGGAGCGGGCAGCCGTCGTTTAGTGGGTGTCATAACTTATGACCTCTGTAAAAAATTTGCTAATCCTACTAATATTATAAATGTGAAAGTTTGTGTGTTTGTGTGTTTGGATGTTTGTTACTCAATCACGCAAAAACGGCTGAATGGATTTGGATGAAATTTGGCAAACAGATAGTTTATAACCTGGATTAACACATAGGATACTTTTTATCCCGATATTCCCACGGGATCGAGACTTACGCGGGTGAAACCGCGGGGCGCAGCTAGTCTATAATAAAATTGGGGTAATTTTGGTACTAAAACGTGAATTTCAAATTGTAATAACGTTTTTATTTCCATTTTTTTTTGTTGGTTTTATTTTCTTGTAGTAGCTATGTGCCTCTTTCGGATCGGTTTTTTTACATACTGCATATTCCTAGTTACTCCTAGTTTACTTTCATACATATAATTATGGTCATACACGCACTCCAGTCACAAGTAGGTACTACGCAAGTTATTTTTTATTTACTAATTCCATGCTTTTGGAAAATTAAAGAAATATTTTACCGTCAATCAATGTCAATGTTGAATTACTTGTCATTATCACAGAGTACATTTGGTCATTATTGTATTTGAAGAAAAGTAAGACTTTCGGAATTTTTCTTTACAATTAAAATTTATTTGTATATTTCCAGACCAAAATGGTTATATAGGTAGAATTCAAACTCAAATTTACTGACAAATGGTTCTAGATTATGTTGAAGTAATTGTGCAAATTGCTAGTATAGGTTTAGTAATAGCAGCAGCTGGATTATGGGCCGGCGCAGGAGTGACTATGAGGCCGAAACACAGAGACGAACAGACTCTCATAGGAGGGACAATCTGGAGCCAAATAATAATACCTATTGGTCTAATGATTTCCAAGGTAGTAGACGAAGAAATTGATCTGTTTATAGAAGGATATTATTTGGTTGTTGGAACATTGCTTCTGTGGACAACTGGAATTCTTCTGGTTAGTATTTTGCCATATCACGAGGTCTTTATTACCATATTATTATATTTATTGTTTATAATTACTTATCTAAACTTCTATACTACTCCTATTTATTTTTTACTAGCGACCCACTCCTGCTTCGCACGGTTTTTATAACTTGACAAAACATCGAGATGTCTTAGTTATAATTATACAACATTAGTTTTAGTTTATTAATTAGAGTTTTAGTTTTACCTTACTAATTAGAGGAATATCATATACTATACATATACATATAGTATTTTAATTCTGCCTCCTCCTCCATCATTCTGGCATGCGTGTATGATTTGCGGATAGGTACTTAGTGAGTGTCGTGTCGCTCGGTGTCAAACTTGTAACCTAGTTTACATATTTTTGGGACAAAATATAACATGGTGTAAAAATTATTGGAATCGATTCAGCTACTTATTCTGAACAAACTATATTCAGGTTTCGCATATACTAAAAATAATATTGTATAACTTTAATATTAACGTATTATACCTACACATAAATCTTCCGGAATAAATTCTCTAAACGATGGTGAAAACTTCATCAAAATCAGTTGCGTGGTTTTGAAGAACAACGCGGACATAAAGACAAACAAGAAAAGCGACTTTAATTTATAATATGTATAGATAGATAATTATAGATTTATTTGTATAAATATGAACAACCATACGAGAAGAAGAGGTAAAGTGGTTTTTGTAAGTTTGTGTGTTTGTTTATGGAAATCCCTATAAATATTGATTCGATTACAAATATTCTTTCACCAATAAAAAGATATACTATTCCCAATTGACTAAAATGCACGGTTCCTATGGTAATCTCTATGCTGGTGAAACCGCGGCCACTGCCTGCTGGTATAGGTAAGGCTGCCGCAGACAGGCATTTTATAAAATGTCCAAAATTTTTTCATAATTCTAACTAATATTATAAATGCGAATTTGAGTTTGTTTGTTACGCAATCACGCTAAAACGGCTGATCGAATTTGGATGAAATTTGTCACATGGGTAGAACATAACTTAGAGAAGGACATAGAATACCTTTCATTCCGATATTTCCAAGGGATCGAGACTTATGGGGGTGAAACCGCAGTACTATAATAGTTCCATCGATAATTTCTTTCAGATAGTGCACGAGACAAGAACTTATAAAAGAAGGACACAGAGGTTACGAGCACATACGTCGCAAGACAGTAACATTTCGACGACGCCGCCGATAAAGTACGACAAAGCGTACTACACGATAGGCGTCTTCTGTCTCCTAGCCGGTGTTGTGAAGACAATTGAATTGATCGTGTTTGTGATTTTGGCTAAAGAGGAATTAGAGACGGAATCGTCATAATTCTGTAGCTAATAAATTCTATGAAGACCGGCCAGACGGATTTAGACTGAACGCGCAGCTGTATTTGCAGAGGCTGGCGTGTCAGCCGCGCGTTTGAACAGGCCGTCCGACCATCGAATGAAATATTACGTTCGACGACAGGCTGCCTCCACCCGCACCTTCAGTTTGTGATATCTTGCTACACATTATGACAGGTTTGGCCTCATAGATTTGATCAAACAGTCCTGAGCCTAGACAAGTGACAATCGCTTCGAAAGCGTTTCGTATTTCTACAACGACTTTCAACATGATTGAAATAAGGTTTTCGATAGCATATGTCAGTCCTATACATTATTACCGTTTCCATCATCGTTATCGCTGATAGAATGTCACTTTGTCTAGGGCCTTAGATCTCTAGAAGTAAATAACCAGCACAAAATAGTAAGTACAAGAACAGCAGTGTTCTAAAAGCTTTCCGTTAAATTCTACTTTTATTATTTTGGATCTAAAGTGTAAATCATCATCTCTTTATCAATTGGTTAATTTTACCATATTCTAACAATTGAAACACAAACATAAAAAATAATTTAGTAAATAAGAAACAATGTTTTTATCAATGTTTAATTTTTTACCCATTTCACAGGGTAGTCTTCTGAGGAATACAAGAATGTAAGGTTAAGCTAGGAAAGTATTTTTAATACACACTGCTTAACCCTACCCCGTTCCAATAAACTGATGATGGTCTGTATACTGGATGAACGCTAGTGGAGAACACCGCAAGGAAACCTGACTTGCAGGTAAGGGTTTAAAATTGAAACCCACATTGAGCTCTCGTTCCTTGTACCATATTATTAAGTATTAATGCCATCATTTTTCCAGTGTGAGAGAGAGACGGAGCTAGACAAGGCCGCTAGCACCATCCCGTTTTCGCTGTGGAATAATGATGGCATTAATACTTCATAATACTACCCCTTGTCTGTATGAGAATAGGCATTTAAGGCCCAGTACTAGCATATTAAAATACATACACAAAAGTATAATTAAGTTATTACGAGCGTCTTAACGTCACTGACACAATAAACCTACAGACGCTTGTATTTCTCTGATTCGAAAACGGAACCTTCTAAAAGGCTGGCTGATTAAATAATTATACTGCTGTTAAAACACACAAACACACAAACAACACACACACAAACACACAAATGGAACACACAAATGTTACTTCACAGATTGAAATACTGGGGATGGGTAAGAGGACAGAAATGGGGTACATGGTGGTGATATTGAACGAACTGCTTTTTTAAGGCAAAAGCGCCAGAGTAGCCCGTGAAATTAACCTGTGAATTGCAAAAAAACGTAAAAAGAATGATTTTTTCCGGCTATCTTAGGTTAGGGCATCAAGGTACCAAGGATTTGTTTAAGAATTCACTGTCCCGCAATCTGCTGATCATCGGCATGGCACAATCATCCTTTAATGTTTCCGCCACAATTGGGACGCAGGCCTTCTCTCAAAGAGAGGGGATGGGCCGTAATCCACTACGTGGGCCCGGGTTGATGGATTCAGCTGATTATCGGAATTATGTTTTTATTGCAATGATGTTACAGCGAGAACGATATGGCTAACTATCAACTAAGCCTGTCGCAGGCCACTGCTGGACATAGGCCTCTCTCAGGCAGCGCAATACCATGCCTACGCCTTCCGCATCCAATATATCCCAACCACCTTTTTAAGATCGTCGGTCCATCCAGCAGGGGGCTTCCCACACTGCGCTTGCCGATACGCAGTCTCCATTCCAGGGCTCGTGTGTTCCACCGGCCATCGATCTTTCAACAAACATGGCCAGCCCACTACCACTTTAGCTTGCTTACTGTACAAGCTATGTCTTGCAACTCATAATTTCATTTCTGATTTTATTATTTAAAGAAGCCCGCTCCATAGCGCGCTGAGCGACCATGAATTTGTGGACGGTAAAATTATAAAGCTCAAAATAGAAGATGTTCTTTCTGTTTTAAGGGAGGTAAATGCAGTTGCATTTTTTAAACCTACGCAATATATATGGTATAATGGGTGTGAAGAGACCCATCACAAAGCCGTCAACTACGCATTCTGTATATCAAATTAAGTAACATTGCACAAAAATAATTGCTGGGAAATTTATTTTTGGTATGAAAAGTCCCTGTTCACGGTAGTGCGCAACGTAACGCACGCAAAACATTGTGTTTATGGGCATGCAATGGTTCAGGGTTCGTGGGGTATTTAAAATTAAGTTTTACCATTTAAAACTTGCTTTCTTTAAAAACAAACGTCTGAAAAGTTGGAACTTTGACCTTCAATGTCTCCATAACCAGAAGGTTTCCAAGGATGGTCCAGAACAAAAAAAATTATCACAATGATGGGAATAACTCGTGACTTTCGGCTTTGTTAAGCGTCTTTTTACACCCGTTACATGTTATTAATAACAAGACAAGTTTAGGGTCTGTGGGACATGTCAATGAATGCATTGAATGATCGTATTTATTAATCACATGCCACTATTCTTTACTACACAAGACTTGTTTAAACAACATATGACATTGCTTGGTCAGTCCAATGATAACGTTTGTGCGCAGGGAATGCTTTATACAGCGTAGTATAGCTTGACAAATCCTGTTGATAGTTAATTGATTCAGGCGTGACTTTGCGGAAATTCATTATAAAATACAATAGACGTAGATATATTTAGTAACCTATTCCGCTTAACTATTCTTAGAGTCATAAAAAACCCTGTAAGAAATCGTCACATATTTCACCTCTCAACGAGGCATCCTCAGGATGACGATTAACCTGTCGCAAACCAGAACACGACGTGTTGCCACACCGAGCTCGCCGATTGATGCTCTGTGATTGGTCTGCGTCCAGCGCAGCACTGAGAGCATTTCGTTGAGATCATTTTGTTACGGTAACTTTGCGTGTGTATTTAACTTCGACATTAATATTTAAGGAGCGCCTCCGCTGCCGGTGCTGGCACCCAAAAATAACGCCGTTGGGAACCGGCAGTACATTACTGCCGGCAGCCGAGATTAATAACATCGGCTGCCGGCTTATCTAATCTGCCAGCGAATCTAACTAGTTCGGTTCCGGGTAGTAGGTACTTGATTACTGGAATATGAAAATGATTGATTATGGAAATATATTATTGGAAAAAAAAATTGCTATAATACATGTTTTTTTTTTATTCAGGCGGGTGCATGCATAATTAAAATCCTATGCCTACCTACTCCATAATGCCAAATTGCCAACCCCATTTTCCGCTTTTTCCAAAGTCAGCGCCGGCAGCCAATTCAGCAACTGGCGCTGGCAGCTAATTCAGCAACCGGAGCTGGCAGCCAATTCAGGACACGGCGCCGGCAGCTGAGACACTTCCTAATATTTAACCTAGATATAGCAAAGAAATCTCGATGTTCTATTATCTCACCATTGCACCCATGTCAAGCAGGTCAGTGACAACTGGGCCCGAGTCAACTCAACCCGAATAATAATACCAAATAATACGTCGTCAAAACGCCTAAAAAAGTAGTGTGTACCGTCGGCATCGACTTCTTAAAATATTGAAGATTTTGTTAATTTATTGATAGATTTTATTTATTTATTATTATGAATAAATGTATATTAAGTACATGCAAAAATCGCCTAGACTTGTATTTTATGTTCTTTTAGACTATTGTAAATTTGATGTACAAGAGTAAGATATAAAACTTTTCTATTGTAATCAGAACATGTGTTAGCAAAGGAACGCTTGTCTTTTTTGTCCAGAAAATATACTTATATATGTATCATAATTGTAACAGGCGTTGTAGAAGATTATGTTTTCCTGCTTATAAGTGAATAAAAACCGAAAGCTTCGGAAATCAAAATTAACAAAACTAATTAATGACTTATTTTAAAATATCAATTTTCTGCCTGGCCGTACAAATCACCGTAATCGGGAGTAAAAGATCTAGTTTTATTATTCAGGTTGAGTTGACTCGGGCCCAGATGTCACTGACCCTGTGAAGTAGGGGTGGGTCGCTATTTATCTATAAGAAACAATATCGACAAAAGATCAAATGCTGTATGTATAATATAGACAAAAAAAAAAAAAAGTTCGCTTAGCTTTGTCTTGCACATCGCTTCAGCTCGCAGTGTAGTATCACCCTTAACAGTAATGAGCTATATAAGGTATTCATAAGTGATTCTATAACTCGTGTGTATCATTAGTGTCGTAAGCGGCTGATTGACATGTGTGGCGAGGAAACTAGGCAGAGATAGAGATATAGCAAAGATGCCTTTTGGATTGTAAGTAATTGATTTTAATTAATTGGAAGTGAATACGACAAAGAACATTATTGCAAGTGTTGTATTTAGGCGGTGTGGGCCAGTCTTTGTAATAAAAATTTGTGTATAATAAAAAGGTTGGATTTAAAATTGTTTCTGAAATTCAAGTGATTAAAATTTTATAATAGTTTTTTTTTTTCTGATTTTGATGTTCCATTTGTTTAAGATAATTATATGATATTGGAGATGTGCTTGAAATAATGGTATACTTAGTGAGATTTTGTTTTTGAGTAAAATGTGTTTAAAATCCATCAAACCCTTTTTGTCGAGCTAACCATAGATCTAAGTAGTTTTTGATGTCATTCTTATCGTACACAGCGGAAAGGTAAACTGGTAAAATTTGAAATCTCAAGGGTTTATTTTTACGCATAAAAAGCTTATAATATTTTTCTAATGGATTTTTTTTTAGTAGGTAACGTGATATTCTCATAATTTATATTTTTTTCCTATGATATGAATTATAAATGGTTTCTATTAAGCCTTTATTTTACGAGATAGGTGTGGCTTTCGCAAAAAAAATCGTAATTAAAAAAAGTTACAGCAAGCAAAAATTACTTATCCACAAAACTCGCATTATTACATAAAATTTAATATGCTTACTGAATTAGTTTTTTTTTTATCTGAAATTTTCAAATGCTGTTAATAATATCATAGAGTGAAAAAAAAATATCTAACGAGCTGTATATTTGAAATAAAGCGAAACTAAAACTAGCTGAAGAGCGAATAAATTGATGGATGCATCATGGCAAAGAGGCATAACTTTTAAAATTTGAACATTAAAGTAGGTATTGATTATGGATAATGTACCTACAGTTTTGTCAATATATTATTAAGATTATGATGCGTTACCATCAATCTGTACCACGGGTTCTGAATATTAGAGTTACACGTTAAATTAAACAAGTTTTTGGTTCTAAATTCAATACGTTCTTCTATAATGTATGTACTTCTTACTAATATAGGTACAATTAAAAATTATACTTGGAATGTCAAATAACGCTGAACCATCGTTCCATACGAAAATATTTACAAGCACTTTTGCTAAAGCATCAAAGAGCTATAAAACAGAAAAGACTTTTGCTAAACCGAGATACAATAAATAGAGAAATTCTAAAGTGCTAAAGCATTGTTAAATATAAAATGTACAGTGAGCATCAATCACTTAAGCGACATGAACTTCAGAAACATCAAAAAAAACGTCGCTAAACCATGATTAAACCAAGAAAAAAGTGCTCAATTCGACGCAAAACTTAGACTAATCAACGCAGAAAAAATCAAGTTCAGTAATATAAATAACTCAATATCGACTTAAATGGCGCTTGAGCCATTTTACCTTTCCACTGTCCTAAGGACAGACCTTCAAACGTAATAAAGTTATTTCTAACTTTAAGTTTAAATTTATGGAAAAACTCTGCTTATTTCGTTCCATATTTGTTTAATATACAATAAATGCACTGTGTCATCTCCTAGAACTTCATGTTTTTACGAATATATTTCTCACTAAGGATTTCATTAAGAATATACACTTGGGAGCAAATAAATCGAGCCACTTCCTTTTTCACGTTTAATGAACAATATTTTTGGTAATATGGAACGTATCAATTCGAACTATATATCGCCTAAAAGTTTATAGAATAACCTCTACAATGAGGGTAAATTATTGAATAATAACCTTATTGAATGATAAATTATTGGCTCTGAAAGAAAAATGGTAATGTTGATAGAAAATTAGTAGGCTTAGAACGGTCCAGAAAAACAATTAAAAACGAAACAATAACACGTCAATATGGGTATAATTTACAAAAACCCCCAATATGACCTTTTTTTAATGGAGTACAATCAAAATGTCATAAGCAAATTAAATGCGATAATTTTATTCTACCCTTTGAACTTTAATTAAAAATGTAAATTTGACAACTTACTACCCTCATTGTAAAGGCTATTAAATAACCTTTTAGGCGATATATCTTTCGAAACGATGCGTTCCATAATACTAAAAATAATAACCATAATGCGTGAAAAAAAGGAAGTGGCTCGATTTATTTGCTCTCAAGTGTAGTTATTCAGGTTGGCGTTGTTCCAGGTTTTTTTTTCCATATATTGCACGCCTCATAACGCGAAGCTTTTGAGGAAGTATAGAAAGAAGCATTACTCTAAACTTGCCAAAAACAAGTGCTGTCTTGCATTTTGATTGCCTCTTTTTAATTGTGTAGTGAATTTGTACTAACTAATTCCAGTGTCATTTTATATTACAGTATAATTATCACTGGCTTACTGGCTTTTGGTGCGTACTGGACGACAAAATATTTGATGAGCATGCCGGATCCATCTCTAAAACTCGTTACGACCCCTCCAACAACCATTATCCACTAGGTATAACAAAGCAAGTGACCATGGCAACCACGACAGCAAGATTATAACGCCATTACGTTTAAAATGCATAGCTATTGCGAATTGTCTGGTATTTTTTATTAGGATATAAGTTTATTTTAGTTTTGTTACTTAATTAAATAGCTATCTATTATGTGATGTATTTTTTTTTGCTGTTCTATTTTTATATTGTGTTTATGTAGGTACATCTTTTCCTACCTTGGGACCATGGGGTCAAATCCAACTCACAGCGGCCTGCGGGGTAATTGCGTAGCACACAATAAAAATTACAATTCATCGCAATTTCTTTCACTTTCGCAGTTCAGCCACGTTCATTGAGTTATACAAGCCTCGGAACCGGTTTAAAAAATACCGGGTAATACCGGTTTATTTCGGTTTTCCTCCGAACTTTTCTAAAGAACGCGAACGTTTATTCGACAAGCGGCATGTCGCATGTCGGTACAAGCGTTGCAACTTGTGACTACTTGTGAGGATGCCGCGCTGAATAAAAACTTCAACCGGTTTTTATTTCTCTAAACCAGTAAATCCAAAAAAACCTTTATCCTCATCCAAATACCGGTTTAAAAAAACCGGTATATTTGAATGAAATCAAATGTAAAGGTTTTTGCGTCAAGTACATACCGGTTTGAAAATGTAATCGGTATGCGAGCCTTGGCGTTATATCACGTTGTTGAGCAGACGAATTTATTAAACCTATGAAGCAATGGATTAGAAATATCCTTCGAAACTCTCGGATTGTGATTGAAACTGTTACGCAATTAACCTGGTGTTCGACATCAATAACTTTGCTCGCAAACACATAAGACACCATCGAAAATTATTATTGTTCCTGTATGCACTGTGCACTAAATGCATCCAGGACATGGTAATCTTGCGACTATTGCAGGACAAGAAAATGAAGGTTATGGGTTTGGATGGGCTATCTATACAACGTGTAATTTGGGGTTGACGTATACGTGGGGATAAAAACCCCTTAAAAAAGAATAAATAAAAAAAAAAAAAAAGTTGTAATTGAAATGAATGAAAACCTCTCAAGGGGTCAAAAAATCGGCTGCCCATACATTTATGTTCACAGTACGGGAAATGTAGGGAACCGAAGATTTTTTTTCGCGATTTCAGATTTCGTCCATATTGATGAATATAGTGTATACCTCAATGTGTACTTAACAGAATTGATGCACATTATGGAAGTACTTTGTTCGGAATCGTTTTCTGAATCGAAATCTGTCATTTTTAATATACTTACTTACGTATAATGGCCAATAACATTTTATTATACTAAATTAACTAAAGAACTAACTAACTATACCAAAGGAAAACATTATATATAAAGGAAGGGCTCATAGGGCGTCAAAAAATTCTTCCGCATCGCTGTCAGCGGGAAAAGTGCCCAAAAGGCTGGCAGCATTGCCACGTTGGATGGCAATGCTGATTCTTTGACCTAGAAATTGTCCAGCCCTCTGGTCACATGAAGAGTCGACCAACCGCTTGGCGATGTCCCGAAATACTCGATGAGCAGTCGGACCCCACGGCCCTAGTGTTTCAACCCCAAACGGCTCAAAGATATAGCTACCAATGAGGTTGTTATATTTGCGCCGTTTGAGATTTTCTGCACCTGCAGCAGCCGCCCCAGCACAGCCCGCCGTGCTAGGAAGATGGGATGGCGCGAGGGTGTCGACACAGGTTGCATCCCACACCAAAGGCCTACCCAACTTCCAAGGCATTATGGTCATTCCGTCTGGTCTCTTCCCATCGTCACGTGCCAAGCCATTGGGTTCTAAAACAGCTGGCACCCCGGCGGTGACAAGAGCCTGACGGATGATGTCATTAATGCTTGCGTGCCGTGCCAACCAACCAGCGCTCTTGCTGCAGGAAAGGCCATGGTGACCGAGGCAGTCGACACCTTCACCGCACTGGCAGCGATGCGGAGCCACGCAAGGAGCGCCCAGACGCAGACAAGTAGCGAGCCGGAAGGTGGTGTCACTCAGCATAGTGCCTATGTTGGGTGACGGTAGTGCCTGAAGCCAGAGGCCCGACTCCCATTCACCCACAGCCAGCAGGCGGGCACGCTCTGCAGAATTGGTGGACGTATTAATAAGATTATTCCGTACCAACCTGCAGAGCGGCTCATCCCATTGCCTCTGGGAAAACGGGTTCACGGGCCAATCTGTACCCGGGCAAGCCGCTTTCCAGGCGTTCTCTGCATCAGTCAAGCACGGCACTTCAGGGTCAACCTGGCAGGGGGCTAAAATTTTCCCGGTTAACTTTTCAGTGCTGCGGACAGAGGACAGGAACGCCGGTAAGCTAATACTCGTAATTTTGCGGACGCCGAGGCCACCAAAACGGATGGGTAGTGTGGCTTGCAGCCACGCTCGGTCGTCCAGGGCCACATTAAGGATGGATGTTAGTGTGCTGCGAATAATTTGGTCAATTTTGTCCAAGAGGTGTGACTGCTTCCATAAAGGGGAAGAGCGTAGAAAATATATAAAATTTGGACCAAAACAACAGTATCTAATTAGGGTGAATGCTGAATGTAGATTGATTTTGGAGAGTCTGTCCGAAATATCGTTGAAGTTTTTGATTTTTTCGTCGATGAAAGATGAAAAGCTGTCTTCTAAAATTGGGGAACCCAGGAGGTGCAGTGAACTTTTCTCTAAAATTTTGATTTGTGGGGCTATTGCATTAAATTTCTCAAGGGTCAGTTGTCTGTCGGTAATGTCAGAAAGGTAAATTTCGCATTTTGATGGGTTAAGGTCCAGGCCAATAGATTTAAATTGCTGTTTGAGGAGTTGTAAGTCTTTCAAAACGGTGTCTACATCACCTCCTAGCGTTCCATCATCTAAATACCATACGTTAAATTTTGAATTTAGTTTCTAGATTCTCTTACTTACGTAATTTTTTCTCCCAAAAATTGACTCGCACACTCAATCACACAGTGATTCATGATAAGGAATGAGAAACGAAGTCAGACAAGTTCAGCAAGAAGGTAAAATATCACCCTTATTTAAATATTATGATGGGACGACAAGGAAACCGGTGGACTCAGACCGACTAGGGCATTAAGTAAGTATCATTAGAATGATTTAACAGAACTTAATGACATAAAGGTTCCCATGGATCATGTTTGTGTTTACTCAACAACAATCATTGTGCAATTCAAAAAAAGTAAAGGCTTCTTTACAATGCTGCACGAAAAAGTTAAATATCTTAATTCAGATAGGTAAGTAGCGTAAATCAAAATCAATCATTCCATCTTAGTTTGGTACTCTATTGAGAAAAACACGCTCAATAAGTAGGTTCGTGCGCCCATGTCTTTTATTAGCTAAGCAGTTTAAATGCAAGTCTTAAAAGTGGCAGTTAGTCGCATCGCACAGGGTAAAAAATCTCTTGACATTTAAATTTTTGTCGACAATTTACATATTGGGATATACTTTCGCTATGAAACACATACATGAATAAGATTCGTGAAAAAAAAAAACATGCGTGTATTGCAATAGTCTGTTTACAGGTAGGTACACACGGCTACACATCAAGCTATACATTTCCAGTTTATGCTGATCTCGCATTGTATAGGATTTCCCTACAATGTCGCGCTTGTCTTTCCACGTTGAAAGACAAGTATGCGTGCACAGAGTGTTTTTTTTTTGTGGTAATAATATTTTAGCATACGTATACGCTTTTGCGGGGAACGCCCTTCGTTAGTTAACATACTGAATTTAGCACTGGCTAAAAGGCGCACAACCAGGCACAAAAATCAAGTAAAAAGTGCAAAGTGTAATAAAATTAGCAGGAACGTGTAGAATAGAATAGAACAGTTCTTTAATTGAATGAAGGTATAGGTGTGCCTTAGAGCTGGACTAAATAGGCCCTTTTTAGAAAAATGGAGAGCTAGTGCCTGACGCAGGGACGCGCAACTAGCTTGTACAAGTTACACTTTGAGAAGTTTTTAACTTCTGTGTAAACTTGACCTTACCTGTCATACACACTATATCATTGTGGTACTATAATCTGTTTTGTTAATTCACATCACACTTTGTTTCAAGAGTTCGTCCTACGAACTTCAGGATCCGAGGGAATTTTGTACATATATTGGAAAAATGGCTTTCGGATTGTAAGTAATTGTTTTATTTTTATTTTATATAATATCAAGTACATGCGATTTACAAGAAAAGGCTGAGATGGAGGAAAAATGTATTAATTGGGGCCGTCGCCGTCACCGGTAAGTAGGACATGGATAATTTTCTTACGTTTTTAGTTCCGCAGCTGCGAGGCCGTTGCCGTTGCCGTGTCGGTGCCGTGACATTCAGTGGGAAAACGCAAAAAAAAAAACACGAAAGTGGAACTGTTCCCGAGCAAGAATTGATCTCAGCTCAGGCACATGCATCTGGATTTGGCGTTAGAGATCAGCTGGTTTATTCTACAAAAATCTCTCCCTGACAACTTAGGTGAAGTGAGGTATCAATAATGTCAATCCCTATCATCTGCCGATCTATTTTGTAAAAATCTCAACCTGAAGAATTAAGGCTCTTACATACTGGGGCGATTAGTCGCGCGACGCGAATTTTAACAAAACAATTTCTCACGGCGCACAATGCAGCTGCGTCGCGTCGCGCGACGACTCGCCCCAGTATATAAGAGCCTTTAGGTAATGAGCAGTTCTGGCACAAATGTATGGTGAAATGTAATTGCGACACGGGTCGGAGCGGGTGGGTATAACTATAGTAACGGTTTTTTTTTTATTAACCATGAGTTCCATCCATCCATTCCATTTTGAGCATAATTTATATTTTATTCAAAAATGAAAGCGATTGTCCGAGTGTGTAACGCAGTTAGGATGCTGGCATACATATTGAACGTGCCATAATGTGCAGAATGGTGTCTGGCGGCGGGTACAGCATTATGCTTGGATCACTATTATAAAAGCATAAAAAATAAACGAATTCAGATGCAAAAGAGGAGGATATAGCTGAGTGAATGAGGAGACGGCATGCTGTCCTCAACAACTAACAATTTTCCAAAAGGACAATTCCTCGAATGAGCTGTTGGGAAAAGTTTAGTTAAAAGTTTAGTTTACTTTAGATTCACAAAATACTAATAAAAAAAGCGAAAATAATGTTTTAACAACAATAGTGTATCCCTCACTGCTGCGCCAAAAACGTTCATTTCAGCATGAATGCGAGACAGATGCTGTCTGATGCTGGTTTTCTAATGAACATTTATGGGCAAGTGACGAATAAGAAACAGTTTCAACATACCGAATACATAATTTAAATAAATAAATAAACGAGTAATCAAATATAAATATTGAAGTATCGTACAGGTTTGAAAAAAATTGAAATCTAATTCAGCAATAACAAAAATCGGCCAAGTGCGAGTCCAACTCGTGAACGATGGGTAACGTACCACAAAAACTTTTTTAGTTCACATTCTTAATCATAGAAGCATTAGAAGCCATAGTAACGTAACACTTTGTAAGTACCAATACAAACCATTTCTGGTTTAATGGTACAAAACTATCATGAACCTGTAATGATAATCCTACTATCCTACTAATATTATAAATGTGAAAGTTTGTGTGTTTGTGTGTTTGGATGTTTGTTATTCAATCACGCAAAAACGGTTGAATGGATTTGGATGAAATTTGGCAAATAGATAGTTTATAACTTGGATTAACACATAGGATACTTTCTATCCCAATATTCCCACGGGAACGAGACTTACGCGGGTGATACCGCGGGGCGCAGCTAATGTAAGCATAAATAAAAAATAAAATAAAAATAAACTTATTCTCTATAGAAAACCCATACTACATGCTTCAAAATAAAATATTCTCCTTACATATTATAACAAAGTCACCAGTCATAAACAAAGGCGTCTGTCTGACTGTCTGTTCGCGATAAACTCAAAAACAACCGAACGGATTTTCAAACGGCCTGAAATACCTACATGGGTCCCCGTATTTAGCCGTAGTTACCCATATTAATTAGTTACGCGTAAAAAGAGTCGCTTGTGTATAAAAAATGTGACAGCTAGCTGTCAAACTCTTAGACGCTCAGTAGTAGCGACATCTGAAGTGAGCAAGTGGCAGTTTTTACCCGACTACGGCGAAGAAAAAAGGAAGGTTATGATTTTGACCGGTATGTGTGTATGTATGTATGTATTTATGTAAGTATGTTCATCTGTTCCCTCCCATCTTCTAAACCACTCATCACAATTTGACAAATAAGGTATCGTTGGAAGCGTCTTAATCGTCCGCTGGTTATAGGATCAGCTGGTTATGAGACGTCACATTAAATAACAAATGGCGCACTCTAGAGAACATAAAGTCAGGACGTTAAAAAAAAAATTGTTTAATCGTACCATGTTGGGTATCAAATGAAAGGGATAAATTAGCAAATTTAAAAAATATAATTATATATTATAAACCCAAAAGAAATTAAAAAAAATTTAAGTAATAAAAGCCATAACGTGTTAGGGCATAAATCGAACAGATTACGTGTGACTCCGGATTTTTAATTTGTCTGTCTGTGGTGTCTTGTTTATACCCTTTTAGTCGTAGTTGGGTTATAGTTTTTATTACTTTAATTTTTTTTTATCCTCATTGATAACGGCTTCTCGATATTTAAGAAGTTTTATTTTTCAGTGTATTGTGCATTGCGATGCTGTTATTTTTAGCGTACTTTGCAATGATGGCCCCTTCGGATGCCACTGACAAAGGTAAAAAGAAAGCTGAAACTGAAGTGAAGAGCAACGACCTAACTTTGAGCAGCGGAGGCAAGAAAGATGATGGGTGGGGCCATTACAGTCCAGATAAAGTTTTTGTTAGAAGGAATATAACATTAAGACGAACCACAACAATAGATCCTCTATATTACTAACCTAACATTTTATTATATAAATATTTTCTGTTTATAGTACCTTGTTTTTTTTTTCATATTTTTTTGATAAAAGTGCTAGAATATCCTTGTAGTAAAAGCCAGAATTATGAAGGCCCACCTACCAATAGCGATGTGGGTGCGGAACCCTAAAGCTTAATCTAATGGAATAATAATCTAATCAACTTGTGAGTTGAAATTAGAGATTTTTTTTATAATCGGTACAGCTAAGTAAAAAGAATATTAGGGCTACCATATGTGGTCAAACAAGCAGCTCGTTTTTAGGGTTTCGTGCCCGAAGGGCGCCAAACGGAACCCTACTACTAAGTCTCCGCTGTCCGTCCGTCCGTCTGTCAGTCAGTGGGCTGTATATCATGAACCGTAATAGGTAGAAATTGTTTCACAGATTGTGTATTTCTATTTCCACAATAACAAAAAATAATAAAAATGAAACCAAGTTCAAAATTAAAAGTACAAAAAAAACATTTTTTACCAGACTACGGCGAAGAAAAAAGGCGGGTTATGATTTTGACCGGTATGTATTTATGTATGTATATGTTCATCTGTTCGGGATCATATCTTCTACTCATCACAATTTGACAAATGAGGTATCGTTGGAAGCATCTTGATTGTCCGCTGGTTATTTTTTTATTAGCTATGTGACGTCACATTAAATTAAAAATGGCACCCTCTAGAGGACAAAAAGACATGAAGTAAAAAAAAAATATTTTTTAATCATACCATGTTGGGTATTAAACGATAGGGCTTAATTAGCACATTTAAAAAATATATATATCATCAACAAAAAAAAAAAAAAAGTTATAAAAATATATAGTTATAAAAAGGTATAAACAAGACACCACAGACAGACAAATTAAAAATTCGGAGTCACACGTGATCTGTTAGATTTATGCCCTAACACGTGTGACTCCGAATTTTTTATTTGTGCACCCCGCGGTTTCGCTCGCGTAAGTCTCGATCCCGCCGGAATATCGGAATAAAAAGTATCCTATGTCCTATTCCAGGTCATGATCTACCCGTGTGCCAAATGTCACCCCAATTCGTTCAGCCGTTTTAGCATGAAAGCATAACAAACTCAACCCCCAAAATAACTTTCTACCCATTCTTAACCCCGTTAGGCGATGAGTTTCAGTAAAATATGAAACACGTCTTCCATCAATTCTGTTGAAGAATGTTTATGCAACATTTGAAATAGATTGGACCATGGAACCACGTTGTCCCATACAAACTTTGACCCCGTTTTACACCCCCTTAGGGATAGAATTTCGGAAAATCCTTTCTTATCGGATGCCTACGTCATACAAAGAACACACCCTCCAATTTTCAGGTCTCTACGATCAGCGGTTAAGGCTGTGCGTTGATCCGTCAGTCAGTCATTCAGGACAAAGCATTTAATATGTATAGATTTGAGAGTAGCAACTCAGATTGAATTTGTCAGTCTGGATTTGTGCCAGGTTGATGGCTCCATTACATGGGACTTAAACATAACTGGCGATATGAGGGAGTAATGTAAATAAAACCAGCTGTTCCCCGTATGTTCGCATAGCTCGTCAAAATGTAGGGAAAACCTGATATTTTTTGCGCGATTTCAGTGTTGGTCCCATAGTGAAAGTTGTTCATAGTGATGAGTACAATGACTCCTTAAGATATTTCGTGTATGAAATGATACACCTTATAAATCTCTACTTATTCTGAATGCCAATAAATACTGGCGCAATGTTATATTATCTAAACACAGTTTCTAGTTATTTATGCATTTTTTTTTTACAGTTTATTGGTCTCTGCAATGCTGGTATTTATAGTGTATTGGGGAACGATGAACATAATGAAGGTTATAGAAGATCGCCTATCAAGTGAGATACCTGAGACGATCAGCATAACACAGACTAACAGTTGGTTCAAGCAATACTTACCAGGCTCTCCCGTTCCGCTGTACACATAGAACATAGTAAGCAAGAGCGAGTGGAGCGAGCTAGAAATTTTTAGCATCCCACTTAGTTTTTTTCTCTTTGACTGTTCATGCAGAAATAGAAGTAAGTTTATCGACTTATTCAGAAAAGTTTGAGAATTAAGAGACTGAAAATTTTCGCGAGCGAAGCGAGCTTGAAAAAGGTTTGCACCCCGGTCGTGATAGGTTAGTTTAGACTCTCAGAGAATGCTGAAGTTGTAGGAATTAAAAGTCAGAATCGATAAAAATACAATATTTATGCGTACTTTTACTGCTTTTGTAGATTATGAAGTATACCTAGATGCGGAATAGATTACAATCATCTGTACCGAGAGAGTATGGAGGTAGCCTACGGGGGGTCGTTCTCTGGATTAATATTCTAATTTCTCACTTCCGGGGGGTTCGAACCCCAAACCACCCTCATCATACCCCCTGCCTACGGCCCTGCCAACATCTTTGGAGGCCACTACCAGTCAAATAGGGTTTTCTCTTCCTGCTAGAACTGCAACGGGCATTCTAGATTCTTGTAGTTGTGGATATCACGCATCGGATAACTTTTTAAACTAGTAAGTAAGGCAATAGAAGTTATCCCTTCAAATATATAAAAATAAAAAACCAAAAGGGTTACGTTAAAATTATTCAATCAAATTATACAATTTTACTCTTCTAAATTACTAGAAAATAATATAATTGTTTTAAAAAAATACCAAGTTTGATGTAATTTGTTACAAATGACATCAAACTTGAACTTGACAAACAGAACATTGGTTAAAAGACAATAACAGATAGAATATTTATACTGTCTACCATTTATGGAGATCTGTCTTTTACTGACAATAGGTTATTGGGTTCGGCTGCCAGCCTATGTGATACTTCCCAAGAATGATGTCAGACTTAAGGCCCTACCCTACCTCAAAAACCCTCGCTCTGAGAGCGAGACGGAGGTGGTGCTGGCGACTCTCAAGCCTTGAATAGTTTAGGTAATTGCTTTTTACGGTGAAAATAATGGTAAATAAAAATTAAAAATAAACATATAGTAAGTTTAGTTGTTACGTAAAGTTTCATGATCTAATTTGAAGTATTTTTGAACATCTCTTGCGGGGCGGCTAAGCTCGGCCGCTTATGCTGTTAGAAAGATAAGACAGTTAACAAATGTAGAAACCGCGCGTTTGGTCTATTTCAGTTACTTCCACAGCATTATGTCGTATGGCATTTTACTGTGGGGTCGGGCTGCTGACATTGAATCCATCTTTATTTTGCAAAAGAGAGTTGTCAGAGCAATATTCTATGTCACCGCGAATCTCTCTGGGAACTATGTAAAAAGATTAATATTATGACGGTACCTTGCTAATTCATTTATGAGAATATTATGTACCTATGTAAGAATAGTACATTGTGAAACAAGTGTGCTCTATTGGATATTACAGTCGAGGCGGTATTATTAGCGCGAGCCACAGGCGAACACGATAAGGTAGCCGAGAGTGTAATGATCGATGCAGACGCGTTTCATACGACGTTTTTCAACACACTTGCGAGGAAAAACACAGACTTGTTGTAAGAACATACGCTACAATAACGTAATTATAGAGATGATACATTTAGATTTTTTAAAGTTTAACTGAACTTTGTTGCCAGGTACTGACTTTTAAAAACTTCTATGTCAGTTGGTGACAATACTTTAAATTTTGTATTGTATTATAATAATTGACCACACAACGAAAACGATAATAAATATTTATGGAAAATGGCGCGCTGGTGTTGTTTTTCCATAGGTAGCAAAACCGTTAGACAGCCTATACAAAAAAAAAAGATTGGAATTTAAAAAAAAATTACAAAAAAAAAAAATACTGTAACTAAACGTACCATGGTGGAGTCAAATAGACATTTTTAATAATGATTTTAACCACACTACAAAAAGTTAACAAATATTTATGGAAAATGGCGGCTGGTTTTTGTTTTTCTGCTAGCGATGAGCGCGCGGGTGTAAATAAAGGCACTGGTAATAGCCCTGAACAGCCTATATAAAAATATAATAATGCTAATAATACATAATACGTAAATGGGGTTAGGGTAGTGAACAATATAGACTGAAATAGCCACATACGATATAAACCCTTATTTAATAGTACAGAATGACAGAGATTCATTCCGCGCAAACGCGGTGGCACACGGGCAGGCCAGCGCGGTTCGTCAGGGCGGGTCAAGTGGCCTGCGCGCGTGCCAACCGCGGTCTTACTGGAACAAAGCGCAAGTCTCTGATCGGGTGTAAATAGAGAATGCTCATTTATTAGTAGGATAGTTCATACTAATTCCATACTGCCATGTTATTACTCCGACTAGTAAATAGTAATCTATGGCGCACATTATCGCACTAGTGCGGTAATATAAAGTAAAAAGCACGCTTCCATAATACACTGCATTATGAACCTAAAAGCGGTTCAATAAGAGCCACTTTACGAGCAAGTGTGTTGAAAAATAAATTATACAACTAGATAAGCAACCAGTTTAATTTTGTCCAGACTCGAATAATTGTCCTATGGAGCAAGACCAGCATGTTTCCGCGTGTGCATTGATTATTACACTTTATTGAATATCCAATAGAGCACACTCGTATCTCAATTTACTGATTTGTATGTCATAGATTTTACATTTTGCGATTACTTAAACTCATGCAGTCTTATTAGTATTACTTCTAAAAATGTTAGGAATATTGTGATATCGTATACTTTTACAATGTTTGTAAATATGTGAGCACCATGTATCTATCACATACTTAGTTAATTTATTTGTCATTGCTTCATTTTTAATTCTTTTGACCTATTGTGGTACAGTAATCGTATTCTAGGTGCATCGTATTCACATGTAATTATATAATTGATGTATACAAAATAATGTAAAACATTTTTTAAAAGAGTAACGGTGCAGTTTCTCGCCCATTTGTTATATTTAATAAATAAAGCAAATAATTTGCAACGTTCTCTATTTGAGAGATTACCACAGACTACAGAGTTTATAATATCGTTACTAGTGAAGTACATTTAGTAATATTCTATGGTAGTGATGTAGAAAAAAGATCTTTAATTTATAACTACATCACCATTCTTCTTGATACGAAAACTAACTTTTGGAAGAGGCAATTAGAATTAGTTCTATTTCTTTGTTTTTGACGTTCGAAAGTGCCTTTAATATGCCTATTGAAATAAATTATTTGACTTTGACTTTGCATACCAGTGGTTTATAGTTCGGTTTAGAGGTAGGTAACTTTGGTTTTTTTTTCTATAGAGAAAATTTTATGTAGTCTTGTTTTCGTCAAACCTAGCATCAATCCTCAACTTTAACATATATTTATTTCAAAATTAATGCTGCAGTATTTTTGGCATACGGAGGATCATGCTAAGCAATTTGAGGTAGGGTAAGGCCTTAATAAAACGATCCCGTTAACAAGTGTTAACGAGATCCTTTTATTAAGCCTGTCTTTTGTCAGCATTCAGGGGCAGAATCACCCCTTATACACTATTATTGTGAGTCGTTGTTCTGAATGGACAAATATTTATCGTAATTTAATCTACTAATGTAATGTTTTTAAAGAAACATTCCATTGGTATGTGAAGAGTTAAAAACACGACAGCTTAATAAATAAATGTATTTCGAATATAACAGTGGCAAAGCATGTCTTGTAGTAAAGAAACGCTATGTAAATTAAATTATAAATTTTATTCAATAAGTTGAACAAAATGCCGATTTTTGGCGGATTGTAAGTACCAACTCAAACGAACATTTTTGTTAAAGGCTCTTACATACTGGGGCGATTCGTCGCGCGACGCGAATTTTAACAAAATAATTTCTCACGGCGAACAATGCGGCGGCATCGCGTCGCGCGGCGTATCGCCCCAGTATGTAAGAGCCTTAAGTCTATACCACCGCCCCGCCGCCGGTGATTAACGAGAAGCGAGAGGATTTAGCAACTAGAAACGAGTTGGCGAGCGACAAGCAGCGAGTGCACGACGGCGACGAGCGATTACTCGCTGGTATACGTATGTATCGAGCGTGAGTCTATCGGCGAGTGTTCATCCAGCCAAGCGACCGTCGCTAAGCGAGTACTATCTTAGATGCCTCTTGTCGTTGCGACAAACGGGTACTTATGGTGTGAACAGTCAACTTTTACTTAACGCGTAACAGTAATGTACGTTTCTTGAGCGAGAAAATCGTTTTAGCTATAGGCCGACCGCTTAAATGAGTCCGTTACTAGATAGCTGCGCAGTGCGAGAGGGGTGTCGTGATGCGAGAGCTCAGTGATTCGTTAACTTGTGATAACAGTGTAATAGGGTCAAATTAAATTAGCTAGCAAAAATAAAAACTTAAACACAGCAAAATAAAAATAAACATGATTTTATTTTTGGATCAACGACCACTGGTGGTGTTGTTACGGGTACATATTTGAACGTCGTAAATTAAAATACCCACGGGTAAAATGTCACTGTACAAAACATCGAAAACTTAAATATCGAATGACCATAAATAACCGAAAATTTAAATAACGTAACTTTATATTGTCGAATGGTTAGATAAGCTACATCCAATATATCTAAAATCTAATTATCTACAAAAGTGACATCGAAATACCTAAATATCGAAGTACAGAGTATCGAATGGGAACCGCTCACTTTTCCGATTTTTTTTGTTAATACGTAATTTTAATATTAATTTATTATATATAAACCTTCTGGAAAAAAATCTCTAAATGATGTATAAACCAATCTCTCGTCTCACTCTTCGTCCAGCGCTCGGTGTGGTAACACTTTGTGTTCTGGTTTGCGACTGGTCAATCGGCATCGATTGCATTCGATTAGAAGGTTTTTTATGACTCTTGAAGAATAGTTAAGCGAAATAGGTTACTAAATATATCTACGTTTATTGTATTTTATAATGTAGTTCCGTAAAGTCACGCCTGAATCAATGAACTACCTTGTAGAAAACTACATTAAATTCGTTGCGGAATCTAAAAGAACAGCGGCAAAACAGACAGACACGAAAAGCGACTTCAATTTATAATATTTATAGATTTACAGCCACTTGCAAGTCAAAGTTAAAAACAAATAATTTATTTCAAATAGGCAAATAAAAGGCACTTTTGAACGTCAGTGAAAAACAAAGAAATAGAATTGATTCTAGTTGCCCATTCCAAAAGGTAGCTTTCGTATGGAGAAGAATGGGCAAGAAACTCCACCGTTACTCTTTAAAAAAATGTTTTACAATATTTTGTATACATGAATTATATAATTATATGTGAAGACGATGCACCTACAATAAGATTACTGTCCCACAAAAGGTAAAAAGAATTATAAATGGAGCAATGACAAATAAATTAGTTATATGATAGGTACATGGTGCTCACATATTTACAAACATTGTAAAAGTATACGATATTACAATATTCCTAACATTTTTACAAGTAATACTAATAAGTCAGTGCGTGCAGAGTGTAAAAATCTATGACATACAAATTAAGAAGCGAACTTGCAGAAGCGGACTTTGACTTTAAATAATTTAACTAATCTTCCAATAAATTGTTTTAACTTGTGTTAGAAAGCAAAATTAGCTGATGAATTTAATGAAAACATTAGCATTAATGGGGCATTAATGTTTGTCTTTGTGCAACTGGGTAATAGATTTATAAACTGGCGAATATTATGGCATAGTTATAATATTAAGCTTGTAGGTATTCCTGTTTATTTCCTTAGAACAATATAGTATGGTTTTAGGAAATAATTGGAATACAAGTGGACTAAAGAGCATTTATACTTTTCTTACAGAGTTCTTTTATGGACCGCTATCATGGTGTCCGCGTTCCTTGGTGGACGATATCTTATAGAGCTGGACCGTCAAAATAACAAGATTCCGATTGGAAATTTAACTGGATTCGGTTAATATGAAATTGACACCTTAATGATATAATCCTCTCTAAGACGAGCCTAAAATATTTTGTCTAATTCTAGGCCAAGGAAGACTTCAGAATCTGATGGGAATGAATATTTTTAGATAATATTGAATTACCGTTGTTAATAAATGGCATTTAAATATTATTGATTCTCATAATATTTTAAAACGTAGGTAGTAAAAAAAATGTAAAAATGTAAATAGTTATCAATAATTTCTTTTATTATTCTCATATCTTCTGTTATACTTTAATTGTAAGGATCTTGTATATCTTATTAAAGTATTACAATTTTCGGTTTTCAATTTGTTTCATTATTTCTTAACTTCACGCCTGTGTTCCCTGAAGGGAGAACCTCCCCCATAGCCCCCTAGAGGGCCTAATCCTTCGGAGAATGTGTGGGTGTACCTTTAACATAATCAGCCTATAACGTTCCCACTGCTGGGTCACAGGCTTCCTCTCTGTAAAAGGGAGTGGGCCGTAATTCACCAAGCGGGCCCAGTGCGGGTTGGTGAATGTTACAAGTTTTCGTTTATTTTTATTTTTATCTACTCACGATGTTTTCCTTCACCATTTTGACAGCTGTGGTGATGAAATTAAATACACAAAGTAACGTGCCTGGCTGGATTCGCACTCATGACCTACCACTAATACATAATTCGGGGCCGATACAAAACCACTAATACACTCAGGGCAACCACATTTTGCTAGTTATGTTTATATTAAGTCATTGTATTTTATGAAATACCTACTCGTCAAGGATTTTTCAATTTCTCCGCTTTTGCCTAGCTCGTGAAACTGTCAAAATCGACTACATAATTTAAGAAAAACCGTCGCCAGCCAATCGCCGAGTGTGGGAGGGGGGCAAGTTGAAATATGTAGAATGGGAAAACTATGAAGAGTAGAATAATATGAAGCTTTACACATGTTGTGCGAGTCTCACCTCTACGACAATTGTAATAAGGACTAAGTCTAATGTGTAAAGGTCTACGAGCTCTTGACTGTACAAATAAAGCTTGTTAATAAATATATTTATTAGAAAAATTTATTAAAAACAATTTGGTAATAAATTGCCTCAAATGGTCTGGCCTTAATGAATGAATCTACCGATAATTTTTTGAAAATTACAAGAAATGAATAATAAATTGGTCAAGCGATAGCCGGGCGTTCTCCTTCACCTGCAATAGAATAGCGTCTATTCATGCAAAAAAAAAATACAAACATTAAAAAAACAGTCTTTTTTAATTTTTTATAGTAAAATATTTATAAAAAATATTAAATTGATACGGAAAAGAAACACTGTACCCGCACACTTGTCACACTTGTCTTTTTACGTTGAAATACAAGTGTGCGTGTACAGAGTGTTTCTTTTACGTATCAATTTAGTAGTTATGTGAATATTTCACTACATAAAATAAAATAAATGTGTGGTAAGTATATTTTTTTTGCAAGTATGGGTGCTATACTATTGTGGGTGAACAGGAACGCCCTTTGTTAGTAAATATACGGTATATACGAGCAAATAAGACTACCTATTTATTTAGGTCTTCCAAACTTATACTTACCTACTATTATGTCTATATTCTAAAACTATGCTCAAGTTTAATCACTTATTAATCTCGATTTAAAATTCGCGATTCGTTGTGAAATAAGGGTTTTAGTGGCGAGTATTCTTGAACTTGCCAATTTTCTACGGAAAACTAACTATACTTGAATATCACTTTCAACGAAAATGATTTATTGCTGCTACGCGGTGCTACGTTCTGCTACGCTCTGCTACGCTTGGCTACACTCTGCCATGATGCTCTGCTAAGCGGTGCTACGCTGTGCTAATCTGTGCTACGCTCGTAGCCCTATACCTAAAATCTTCTACGACTACCCACAGAATGGGTCTAGTTGAGAACCAGCGACAGGTTCTCGACTTAATTATGCTAAAACATAACGTGCACTGTAATTGAGCCATAAAGAGTGTAAGAGCCGTGTTGATACATACATTTTTCTCATTGGGGTAGGCAGAAACTACAGAACGCCACCTGTTACGATCCTTACATACTCCTTGTGCTTCGATTACTTTCGAATACATCAGGTCATACACGCACGCCGGTTGCGAGTACTACACACCTGACCTTTCTGAAGAACATCAAACTCAAACTCAAACTCAAACTCAAACCATTTATTTCAAATAAACCAATTACAGGCACTTTTGAATTGTCAAGGGGTCGGTCAGTCAGAAAGATGAAGCTAGTTGCCCATTCCAAAGCGTAGGTTCCTATGGAGAAGAACGGGCAAGAAACTCCACGGACACTCTTTTGAATCAGAATATTATTACAATATATTGGTTACATCATTCATGTTGAAATTATACATGTGAGAACAATGTCCGTCCGTAAAAAGATAAAAAAGAAACAAAACAATTCAAAAATTAAAATAAATTAAAATAAGCCGTGGCAGCTAAGAGATGACCAGTCCCTACTGATGGCGCCCGTTCACGAACATGACGCATGGATCAGCACCATTCAGCTCAACCATTTTGAAGGGAACTTAATGATCCAACACACACGCCACCACCAGCGAGACATTAAAGTGAGCATGACATACTCTCAGTCGCCAGGGCACATTCAAGTCAATGAAAGACGTACCTAGTAAATGGTAGCTTTAAAGTACTTAGGTAAGTATATAGTGCTCACACACATGTGCTATGCAGTTATACAAAACTAGGAGATTGAATTTATACAATGTAAATAATTATAGTTTTTACAATCTTCAACAGCTCCAACAATTATTTCGAATGCTAATCAATTAGTTTATGCGCCCTGTGGAGCTGGACCAGCGCTGAGCCAAGCATTTTTATCCGTAATGTAATCCCCTATTTTATAATATGCTTGGCGGCATAGTGTGCGTTTTATACAAGATTTAAATTTTGTTTCATTCAGTTGGAGTATGTGGGGAGGTATTTTATTATAACATTTTAAACAGTACCCCATGAAAGATGAGTCTACTTTAGCCAGTCTGAAGCCCGGTTGAACTAATTGGTCCCTACTTCTAGTCCTATAATTGTGTCTTTCACCTCTTTTACTGAAAAGACTTAGATTTTTCCTCATCACTTATAAGCTTACTATAATAATAATAAATAATAACCCCACCGCGGTATCTCTACGTTGACGTCGTGGTGGGGCTTGCGCGCTCCGAACCCTAGGTCTGTGCTGGTAGAGTTTACTTTGGCGGAACGGGTCTAGGGTGAGGAGCCAGACCAAGAGAGATACAAAAACCCGCAGGGCAGCATGTGGTGAGCTGTTGGGTAGTAGCGACCCCACGGACCCTACCTCCCGGGAAAAGTCTTGTTCCTCATCTCTGGCTTGCCTTTATTGGCCGGCTGGAGGAACACTGACGAGGAACAGAACTCCCACCTCATTCTTGCCTTGATTGGCCGGCTTGAGTGGAGATTCGCAAGAGCAATTATATGCTCGGAGGAAGGAAGTATTCCAGTAAGATGCTGGTAGGGTTCTTGACCGTACTTCCGGGATTGTCCTGATAGCCGTGGATTACCTCTCCACTCTTCTTAAGCACCTCAGGACATGTTGCCCCCTTGCCGTTACGACACTCTGTGCTAGCGACCGTTTTCGGGGGCCCATTATTGAGTGTACAAGTCACCCCCTGCCATTTTATCTGTGTATTTTATATAAAACATTGGTCAGGCAGGGGCCATAGTCTTCCCATAGTTCAAGATAACCAGTTCACTAAGCCACCCAAATCCATAATCCAATATCTTTGTTTCCATAGCTTGCAATAGTCCTACACTAACCGCGGGTTGTCCTTGGGTGCACTTGCCTAGTGCATACAGGGATAATCGTCGGTTGGTGCCCCATTTCATTATGGATGTCTAACGGGCCTCTGCGAGTTGGCTTCGGCCCGTCGTACGCCTTCCAAAGGCCCGGGACCCCAGGGTTCCGAGATATGTCAAAGACATTTAATAAATAATAATCAAAATATTTACTTCATAAAACAAGAACATATTGCACTGTATACATTGCAGGTTATAAATTTTACATTTGTCACGTTATGAGCACAATTATATAGACTCTATCCCTTAAACTAGGTCTGGCCTGTATCTTAAGAGATAGGGTTCAGCCATACGGTACAGTAACTAATTGACATTCTGTAACAAGTGAGACAGTGTCGATGTTACTTACACTAAAGTTATTCTATGAAATATGTGTAGGTACTTAGTGTGTTGTGTATGTGAGTGAGAGTTTGTGTATGAGCGTGTAGGTGTGACTGCGTGTGTACGCTTGCGTGTGTGTGTGTGTTGCTGTGCGTGCATGTGTGTGTATATGTGCGTGAATTTTGCGATTGCATTTTATAAGATGTATGTAAGAAGATTCTCCGTTGTGAGGTAGTCCTGTTGTAATAGCCATTGAGTGATGTTATGTTTTAGCGTGTCTGTTTAGATCAAGTATGTTCTATAATGTTCTTCTAAGGCGTTTCCACTCACATCACACTGTTTTGATGTTATATCAATGTATGCATACGATGTAGGGACAAAAATTTAACAATTAATGAAAACATAGACAATATTGGGTAGGATTTTTTGAAACCATCAAACAATAATTAGTAATTAATCATATTTTTCTAAACAATCTAAATAGTAGCGCAGTATATTACAGTAACAGTACCATGTCTCGGCATTGACCCTAAAATAATTACATACGGGCGCCCAGTAGATAAACATTCCGCGTCGATGCGTAATAACTGCCGCGCAATCTGAGACTGTTGCTTACACTGAGATTTCGAAGTGCGTTGTTTCGGTCAGTTTCTTTGAAGACATAATACTGTTATTTATTTATACTGTGACAGTAGTGATGAACCGACTAATGGGTTTTACCTATCAGCGGACTATAGTGAATTACTATATTGGATATTATGTATTTGATTGATTTTTTGTTTGTAGACTGGAAACGTCGTTTGGTCTTTTTCATACAAACACCTAGAAAAATAAATGCGAAAGTGAGTTTGATTGTCTGTTACGCTTTCACGCTAAACAGATTTGGATGGAATTTGACACATAGGTAGACCATGACCTGGGTTAGGACAGAGGATACTTTTTATTCTGATATTCCTACGGGATCGAAACTAATGCGGGTGAAACCGCGGGGCGCAGCTAGTATTCAAATATTTTAAAATGTAATTTTTATGTGTATTTACAATGAATAAAGGAAAAATAATAATAATGTAATGGAAACGTAAACAAAATAAAGATGTAGTAGTATTTTTTTACAGTCATATTCGGTGTTAAACGTAAATAAATAAACAATAAACTGCAGGAAACAGCGCATTCCGATAACGAACAATAGCACGGTTTTCTTTAGTTTAGTTTAATCTCTGACAAAGTAACTACTACATTTTATAAATGCTTGGATTGTAAGTAAGTTTTTTTTAAATATTTAGTTTTTTTTTCGTGGATTGAAAGTTTTTTTTTTTGCCTTTATAATATTAAAAAGTTTTTTTTTATAAATAGAACAATCAACCTTTCTTCTCAATGTTTTACTCTTTATTGTTTGTCAGTGTGACCGAGGAAAACTTGGAAGTAAACAAAATGATTAAAAAAAATCGTGTTCGTAGGCGTTGTTTCATGATATTTAATTTAAATCAGATTTTTCTTTACTTATACTAAAATTATGTAAATACATACATATATTTTAAATAGGTGTGCAATGTAATTTTTGGTATTACGATAATAATTTATTATAAACTTTGTGTCAATTATATTGCCTTACCTGAACCAGTTTATGTAACGTGTGTAAAAAGATGCATAACGAAGCTGAAAGCCACCTATTATTTTGTTCTGGACCTGGTTACAAATTTTTCAGACGTTTTAAAAAAAAGCAAGTTTTAAATGTTCTAAATTAATTTTAAATACCCCCACAAACCCTGAACCGTTGCATGCATCTATAAACACAATGTTTTACGTACGTTACGTTGCGCACCGTAAACAATGACTTTTCACACCAAAAATAAAAGTTGTTTCCCAGCAATTATTTATGTTACTTAATTTGATGTACAGAATACGTAGTTGACGGCTATGTGATGGGTCTTTTTACAACCTGTATGTATCCAATATCTTTAATGGTACGAATTTGTTTAAAAAAAACCTTGCTAAGTCCTAATTCTAATACTAAAAATAGCACCATGCATTTTAGATCTCATCATGCATTGAACATTTTATCAGGCGCTTAGGTAATAACGAGTTCTTGAAGCCTAATTATGAAGATTACGTTATGTAAAGAAAGAAAGAAAGACAATTATTTTATTTTGGACACGCACAGGACATGCTACAATAAAAAAGATAGAAATTAAAACTAACAAAATCATGAAAGTAATAATAATAATTAAAAAAAAATTATCTCTGGCTTGCCTTTATTGGCCGGCTAGAGTGAACGCTGACGAGGAACAGAGCTCCCACCTCATTCTTGCCTTGACTGGCCGGCTTGAGTGGAGATTCGCTAGAGCAAACGTGCTCGGAGGAAGGAAGTATTCCAGTAAGATGCTGGTAGGGATCTTGACCGTACTTCCGGGATTGTCCTGATAGCCGTGGAATACCTCTCCACTCCTCTCAAGCACCTCAGGAAGTGTTACCTCCTTGTCGCTACGTCACTATGTGCTAGCGACCGTTTTCGGGGGCCCATTATTGAGAGTGCAAGTCACCCCCTTTTTTTTTTTTTTTTTGAGGGTGCGAAATCATCCTATGACTTCTCCCGCTCTGGGCGGAGCGGAAGGGCGTGTCAGACTTTTACTGACTAAAACCCACCCGTGTTCCTTCATTTGCCTGTTGCCAAGGTCCCGGTATCCCTTTCGGACTTTCCCGCAACCCTGGCAGGCATCGGTCCTATTGGACCCCGTCAATTTTGCTGACATCTCTTTGAGGCGCGCGTGGAACACGACGCGCCATCGACCCGGGCCTGGTCCTTATCGGACGGCGAGCTGCCCGTTGCTCGCCGTCCGCAAGCCCGCGCCTATGGTGGCCGGGAATCCGCCTGGGGTTCCCGACGCCCAGGGCGTCTCCAACGGCGGCGGTTAGGGGCGTGAGGGCGCAAACTTTGCCTTTCCCTCACGCGCTCCGCCTCCTCCTTCGCGAGCATTACTGCTTCGCAGAAGGAGGTGACGGCTTCCCATGCCCTCTCGCTCCGTACCATGGCCTGAACCAGGGCCGGACGCGAGAGGTCACTGCCGCCAATCGCCTCCGCGAGGACACGGCGGTGCTCCGCCCAAGCAGGGCACACCTCAACCGTATGCTCCACCGTGTCCTCCGGGCGATCCGCACAGTGGTCCGCCGGTGTCGGGACCAGTATCCAAGCTACCGGTGGTAAAGGCTGCAGAGACAGACGTTTTTTATTTTTTTTATTATTTTTGTATGTTTATTATATCTCGGGACTATGGGGTCCCGGTCTTTTGGAAGGTATACGAGGGGCCGAAGCCAACTCGCAGAGGCCCCTTAGACAATTTTAAATGGGATGAGGCACCAACCGACGATTATCCCTGTATGCACTATGAATACACCCAAGGACAACCCCCGGATAGTGTAGGACTATTACTATACTAATACTAATACTATTACTATTACTATACTATTACTACACGGATGGCAGGTATATATAAAACATTGATCAGGCAGGGGACATAGTCCTTCAATAGTTTTAGGTAACCAGTACACTATAGCCATCCAAACCCATAGCCTAATAATTATGTTTTGTTTCCATGTTCTGCAATAGTCCTACACTATCCGGGGGTTGTCCTTGGGTGTATTCATAGTGCATACAGGGATAATCGTCGGTTGGTGCCTCATCCCATTTAAAATTGTCTAAGGGGCCTCTGCGAGTTGGCTTCGGCCCCTCGTATACCTTCCAAAAGACCGGGACCCCATAGTCCCGAGATATAATAAACATATAAAAATAATAAAAAAAATAAAAAACGTCTGTCTCTGCAGCCTTTACCACCGGTAGCTTGGATACTGGTCCCGACACCGGCGAACCTCAAATTTTTTATATTTTTAAATGTTTTTTTCTAATAATTTTTATCTTAAGAAATTTTTAAAGATGTAAAAAGGTAAGAAAAAAAAAGGTTAAAACTATCAAAATAGTGAAAAAAAGACCTGTGCGAGGCCAAAGAAGCTCCTATCTCAGCATGATTAATATATTCCTAGGTGATTTATACTTTAATTTCCAAGAAACTCACTCATTGTCGCAAGCGCTACTGCTGTTCATAAGTTCCGGGGCTCGATTCCCAGGTTGGACAGTGTTATTGGGTTTTTCATAAGGAATTTCTCAGTAGTAGCTCAGAGTCTGGATTTATGCATCTGGGTTGAAGGATAGGTTCGCCCGCTATTAATGGGACTTAAACAAAACTGGCAAAATGTGTGTGCACATTGTACGGATATCCAATACAATGCGAGATCAGCATAAACTGGAAATGTATAGCTTGATTATGTAGCCGTGTGTACTATAGATACACTTTTGCCTAACTAACATAACATAACGCCTGTATTTCCCGAAGGGTAAGGCAGAGGTGTACCTATAGTGCACTCACGTCTCGTCAGCTATGTTTAAGTCCCATGTAAAAGGGGAAGAGCTTATAGCCATCAATCGGGCACAAATCCTTCATTTTATTCCCAGTGCTCTTCTGTCAGCTGCCCTTGTAATCACCGTATTCCTGGGCGGAAGGTATCTACTAGAGATGGACCGCCAAAACAATGCAGTTCCAATAGGAAACCTTACCGGATTAAGTAAGAAACTAAAATTTATAATTTATTATAATTTAAAAAAAAACTTCAGAGTCGCATGTATAGTGTCACTGAGACCTGCTATACTGCGCCTTAGGTACGTGTGTGGCGAGACAGGGGGAGCAGTCCAGGCTGCTGATTCTTCAACGCTGCCCCTGCTGCCTCGCCGCGCATTCCTTAGGCGCGGAATGGCGGCCTCGGTCAAACTATAACTAATTTATTTTAATTTTAGGCGATGAAAAAATCCTCAAACTGATGTCAGGCAAATTGGTTGGATGATCTTCAGAAACCTCATTAAGCTTATGATAGTTTTTTTTATTGCTTTAATTTTACAAGATCATAACCGAACTGCAGGCGGTGATCGGAGATGCAAATTAAACCAATCTGGAATCGCTAACAGCAACCAGCTCCACTCACTACTCGCTATGGAGAATGGCAAAAGCATATGGTACACTGCAAGAAGCTAACCCCCTATCAAAAATGATGTGAACAAGTGGGCTAGTACAAATAAGCAAAAAGCAGATTTGTTCGCCAGCATTTGTCTACAGCGTTCACACCAAATTACATACATATCTATCAACAACTCCGAATCATTCGTAAAATATGTACTAAATACTAATCTTTCTTCTGAAGTACCTCCAAAGTTAGTAACACCACAAGAAGTGCAGAAGATAAGATAAAAAATCTTGACAGAAAAAAAGCACAGGCATTTGATCTCATATAAGGATATTCTGCGAGAACTGCCAAGAAAAGCCGTTTGTACAAAGCTATGTTATCACATCTGCTCATAGTACCAGGAGTAATCGCCGATATCATTGGAAAAAATGAAAGATTTATTTTTCGGAGAAAGTGGCTATAATGATATAACGTATTTAAAATTACAGTATAATGTCACAATGCCATTGAAGGGTCTAATCCTCAGTTTGAAAAACAATGTAACTTGTTTTTGGTCCGTATTAAATAAAAAAAGACCAAGAATAAAATAATTGATAGGTACTTCACAGATATACCTTTTTTTTTTCTTTGAGGGTGGGAAATCATCCTATGACTTTTCCCGCTCTGGGCGGAGCGGAAGGGCGTGTCAGACTTTTACTGACTAAAACCCACCCGTGTTCCTTCATTTGCCTGTTGCCAAGGTCCCGGTATCCCTTTCGGATTTTCCCGCAACCCTGGCAGGCATCGGTCCTACCGGACCCCGTCCATTGTGCTGACATCTCTTTGAGGCGCGCGTGGAACACGACGCGCCATCGACTCGGGCCTGGTCCTTATCGGACGGCGAGCTGCCCGTTGCTGGCCGTCCGCAAGCCCGCGCCTATGGTGGCCGGGAATCCGCCTGGGATTCCCGACGCCCAGGGCGTCTCCAACGGCGGCGGTTAGGGGCGTGAGGGCGCAAACTTTGCTTTTCCCTCACGCGTTCCGCCTCCTCCTTCGCGAGCATTACTGCTTCGCAGAAGGAGGTGACGGCTTCCCATGCCCTCTCGCTCCGTACCATGGCTTGGACCAGGGCCGGACGCGAGAGGTCATTGCTGCCAATCGCCTCCGCGAGGACACGGCGGTGCTCCGCCCAAGTTCACAGATATACCTACTGTCCTGAACAGACTATGTCCTGAGTTGTTTATTTAAACTAGGCTGAGAATCAGCACTTTTTGAATGTCAAAATTATAATAAGGCAGTCCCACAAAGCGGCCGCACTTTACCACATCCTAGTGCTTTAGCTGGGAAGAAGAAGTGGCGCAACAAACTCCCCAGCAGCACAGCTGTCTGTTCAGTTAGAAGAACTTGATATGCTCCTAGTGTACCAAATGTCCGTTTACCAGCACCCTGACGATCTGAACATGATGTACCATCGAAATAAAACGAAAGAATAAGTGTTTAAATATTTCATTTTGTTAAATAATTATATTCAATAAATAATCACTTGTTATTCGTGTTTTTTGTCTATTGACTATTGTGTTAGTAGTTATCATTCATCATCATTTCAGCCGAAAGACGCCCGCCACCACTTCGACCGGTTCTGTGCTTCTCGCATTCAGCGCATTCCCGCGGCCTTCACCAGGTCATCGGTCCACCTTGTGGGAGGCTTTCCAACGCTACGTCTATTCGTACGCGGTCGCCACTCCAGAACCTTTGGGTCCCATCGGCCATCTGTTCTGCGAGCAATGTGCCCTGTCCACTGCCACCTAAGTTTGGCAATATTATATAATTGGTTCTCTTATGGATCTCTTCATTTCATGAGGGATTTCATGAGGGTCGGTGTGACGTGGCACACCCACCCTCATGAAGATCGGAGACTCGACATGGCTTTCATTTTGTCCATGTTCATTTTAAGACCTCCCTCGGAAGCTCTACTGAGGTCATCGAGCATTGTACTGAGGTCCTCCATAGTCTCAGTTATGACTACTTTATGTTAGTAGTGTTAGCTTTTAATTTATTCATTCATAATTGTTGGTTATTGTACTGGCAACAGCGAAATAATCGGTAATTATGTTAACATGGCGCGACAACGGCCTTCTGGGTCGGGCGTTCATGGCAGTACGATGACGTTGCTAGTGGCTGAGTCGGTTAAAATATAGATTCGGATGGAATGGTTGGAGATCTTTTATAAATTAAGGTTACCTATTAGTTTTATTGTAAATATTCGAGTGTGTAGATTGTTGAATTTAATTTTGGCATAGAAATATAAATGAATAACAAAAAAAAATCTTTGTATTTTCCTTGCCCCTAAAATATTGTAAATAATTATGTAGTTTTATTAGACAGTTTTAGATTATAATATTGGGGTAACAACTTTAAGATTCATTTGGGGATTAGTATCTATTTTGTGGTTAAATAATTATATTCGGAATTAAATTAGTTGTTTTAGAATAAGACTAGTTTTTATTACAAGATATTGCAACTTACTGTCTTCCGTCTTTACTGACCCAGTGAGAAATTTTATATCTACGTCAGTTTTGATTGAGCAGACAAAAATGGCCCTTAAGGTGACTAAAATATTTTGTGATGAGACTGTAAAATCACCTAAAGAACACTTTGGTCACTTTTGGACATTAAATTTCGTCGGCGGTTCGATTTTTTTACATCACCCTTATAATTTTAGTAGATGACAAGGTTATAAGCATGGTTAAGGTTTTCGTAAAACTAACGTACAATGTATACAGGATGTATCAGAAAGGTGTGGTCAGTTTTAAGGGCCACACCTTCAAATTTGACCACACCTTTCTCCCAAAAATTATCAACTGTCCCTTATAAAAATGTTCAATACCTACTCGACCCAGATGTCTGGGACAACTGATTATTTTTTCGCGATTACGATGTTGGTCCCATGGAGAAAGTTGTTCAGTTTGATGGTTTGTACCACACCCTTAAATTTGACCATACCTTTCTGATACATGCTGTCGACAAAGACTGAAAATACCTACATTGTACACTTAAAAACTAAGCAGTCGCACAAACAAACACGGAAAACGATATTTATTTATCTATGTAATAGATATAGAGGTAGTTATAGATACTTCCTTCGAATCATAATATCTAAATAGATAGGCGTTCATATTACTTCATAGTCGCTCACCTGGCCTTTGTTACAATGGTCGATGACAATAGTTTATTGTTTCATTGAATCACATATCATCACTGCTGCATGTTTGAATAACTATTGTACATTTATATTATGGTCCATATTGTATACATCGAATCCCTTCAACATTCTGCATTATTTAGTGACCGTCATATCTGTGTGTGTACATAAAAAGTGAGCGCTATTCGAGTTGGAGGTACCAAAAGATTAAAAAAAAAGATAAAAAATCAACTGCTGATAAAGCGTCATCGTAAATTTCATTTTTGGAAAATAGTCGAAAGATTGTTTAATAGAGAATTTCAATGAAGCCGAAAAATGATAAATAATATTTAGAATGAATAGGTGATGTAATGAAATAATCGTGTTTATTTTAATTGAAAAAAAAATGGGAACCAAACATTAGTTGAAGTACTGGTATAAGTACTAACCTGAGTAGTAACAAGAGTTAGAGAGATTCTAATAAAGAACGTCGTAAGTTGCGGTGAATTCGAAGGTAATTTGACTGAAATAAAAACAAAATGGCGGCGGGTCTGTGAGTATTTCTTTGTTTTTTTTCTCAAGTAGAGCAGAAAGTTTCCTTGGTTGATTATTTTTGTTTCTTGTCCATATTTTTCAAACTATCGAATAAAACATTACAAACTTTTCGTTATTAAATCTACCTGGCATAATGTAATGTATCACAAAGGACAGTGTGGTCATATTTAAGGGTAATACAAGCCGGGGTTGGTCCGTGGATGGGTGACCATCTTTACATATCGAAACTCCTCCGTGCTCCGACCCCAACATGGTTGGGAAAAGGCTAGGCAGATGATGACAAGGCTTCAAGACCTACGACCGAAATGTATGGGACGGCTGATTATACTTTCTCGATTACGATGTTGGTCCCATGGAGAAAGTTGTACAGTTTAATGGTTTGTACCACACCCTTAAAAATGTGACCACACATTTCTGAAACACGCTGTTTAATTACAATACGATTAAAAGAAAATTTTCTCTATTTGTAATGATGATAACTTAATCCTTTTTTAAATGCTTTTTGAGAGTTCAGAAGTAAAATTTCATTATTTTCACAAGAGAAAAATGTAATCATAATTCCCTTCTAGTTATTCAAAATTAAATTAAATGTTTAACCGTAGGACATGAATAATATGTAAAAGAATTATTAGCTCTTTACATAGCTATGTAGTTAGTCATTCTGAAATTAGGATTTATAATTAACAAACTTATTCTAGGAACTTACATAACTATACTTAAAAGGGAATAATATGCCTTCTAGGGGCTTTTCCCATTGACAACGTTCGATGGGGACAATTTTTTTGATACCTAATGAGCTTTACCCTTTTTTTAATTATGTTATATAATTAGCTCTTTTCATTAGACGTAGGAATATTAGGAGGTAAATGCTTTTGGATATAGAGTAATGTAGTTTAAGTACACATAGGGTTTTTTTTATAAACGTTGCTTAAAGTAATGATTAGCGACGGCTACTAAAGCAACGTTTATAAATAAAGGGGTCAATATTCTGTATTTTTGGGATAAGCGAGTAGATCAGAAAGCTTTTAAGCAACCTCTCTCCATAAATCAATTTGTTTTCAATTTAATTTAATTTAACTTAGTCTATTACATCAGGGCGTGTAGGTACGTCTATCTATATGTACAGGGTCAATTTAAATAATTTAGTGACACTCCACAGGCGTGATGGGTATCGATATTTAAACAGGATAAAACAAAAAAAACGGAGCAGTCTTTTGGGACTGCCAATAAAAGTAAAAACTAAGCAACAATGCCTAAACTCAACGTAATTCAAATGGTAGACGGTAGATGGCGCTAAAAACATTTCTTCAAGCGTAACGGTGACGATGACGCGAGTTCCATGATTTTATTCACCCAAAAAGTACTCAACGTGCCTAAAGAAGTTCACTTCTTCGTGAGCACCATGTACCTATCACATAACTGATTTATTTGTCATTGCTCCATTTATAATTTTTTTTTGCCTTTTGTGGGACAGTAATCTTATTGTGGGTGCATGGTCTTCACATATAATTATATAATTCATGTATACAAAATATTGTAAACATTTTTGAAAAGAGTAACGGTGGAGTTTCTTGCCCATTCTTCTCCATACGAAATCTACCTTTTGGAATGGGCAACTAGAATCAATTCTATTTCTTTGTTGGTTTTTCATTGACGTTCAAAAGTGCCTTTTATGTGCCTATTTGAAATAAATTATTTGACTTTGACTTTGACTTTGACTTCAAAAATCGGTGATGTTTTTTTTGGGGTCACTGACCGCGCAGTCCTGTCTGTGAAGTTTTTCTAGATAATTTAATTTGACCTTGTAATATGTACGTATTGCTTATTACGTCCAATTTGGTAAACAAACAAGGTACGAAACTAAAAACTTTAGTTAGAATATATAATAATATATATATATATATAGAATATATAAAAATAATTTAGTTAAACTTTAGTTAGTGTTTCACATTTTCTTACAGCTTACTTATTGCGCTTGGAGCTTTTGCATTTACAGTTTTCTGGACTACGAAATTTGTCCGAATAGTTTATGAAAGTAACGAGCACAGTGTAACTACAACACCAATTAAACCATTTTTACATGAATATTTTCCAATTTTGGATAAAAAATATAATATAAGTGTACTATAATATAAACTTATCTGGCGAAATGTGGGTATAGCTACACCTCTGCCTAATCCTTCGGGTAATACAGGCGTGATATTTCAAGGATATAAGTTCCAATAATTTTAAAGTAATCGACGTAGAGATAATAGGGATGATGCGTCGATAAAAAAAAAAAGGAATTCTATTTAGTTCGTCAGTCAATAATAAAAAATAAAAATCAGACACCAATTTTTTGTTTTATCATATATTTATTGTATGAAATATTTGAATTTGAAAAACGCCTAAAAGTTGGGGAGTGGGTTCTGGTAGGTACATAACAAGTACCTACGTATAAAATCTACATACTCGTGACGTCATGGCACATTTTAACTCAATGTATCGCAGTAACTTTTAATTACGTAAAAAAAAAAATCGTGTCCAATACTTTTTTAATAATATACCTGATTGACAAAAAAAAATATCTCATCATCCCTATTAGGTATTCTACTTTTGCTTACATGGGAAACCTACTTACTATACTTATATTTATATAACTTCAGTCAATTTCATTACGTATGCATTTGTAGTAAAGCTATGTAGTGTTAGCACACTAATAAATTAGATTTATATAAATAGTTGAAATTAGTAGTTAATGATTTACATACTTAGATTTAAAAAAATGCTTTGCAATTAAAATTCCTAAGCTTAATAATTTTTAGAAACATGCACTTGTTTTATTACTTATTATTTAACATATTATTCCTTTTTTCTTATTTGATAAACAGACATAGTACGAAAATGTCACTTTCAAAAATTGAATTCTCAGTACACCACTGTTTACCAATTTTTTTTTTTATTTATTCAAAGTAATACATAGACACTGGTTGAGCACAGAGGTCAATGTCATCACTAAGATGATATAATTGTACAGTTAAGTATATAGTATGTTATCTAACGAAGGGCGTTCCCGTTAACCTGCAATAGTATAGCGTCTAAACATGCTAAAAAAATATTACAATAAAAAAAAATATAGTAATATATTCACAAAAAATATTAAATTGATACGGAAAAGAAACACTTGAAATACAAGTGTGCGTGTACAGAGTGTTTCTTTTACGTATCAATTTATTAGTTTGGTGAATATTTCAATACATTAAAAAAAAAAAAAATTGATTTGTAATATTTTTTTTGCATGTATGGACGCTATACTATTGAGGGTTAACGGGATGCCCTTTGTTAGTTAAAATACTGTATTATTATTTGCACAAAAGTTAAAATACTCCAAATATCTACAGGGTTACTGGTAACTCGACGTATTCCTTGCAGGACGTCATAGTAGGGTTAAAATGCAACAAATTGAGCCACCAAATGTTCTACCGAAATTCAGTAGTTTTTGAATTAGTTAAGAGTTTTAGTTTTTTTATGAAAAATCCCAGATTAAATCATTTGAAACCAATTTAAAAATGATTTACGGCGCGACTGTACTGAAATTTAAGTTATTATCATAGTTGACGCCGTAGCAGACCTTTGTTAATAATTAAAAGTTCAATAATGCCTAAAACTTTGGCAAATATCACTAACCAAACATTTAATTTTTTGTAATTTTTGCTATTACTTCATAAAAAATGTAGTCTAGTGCAAAAAAAAAATACTGAATTTCGGTAGAACATTTGGTGGCTTAATTTGTTGCATTTTAACCCTACTATGACGTCCTGCAAGGAATACGTCGAGTTACCAGTAACCCTGTATACAAACAAAAATAGAAACCCTGTCTCTTAAACTAGGAGGCCTGTATCATATGGCTCTGTTTACACGACGCAATTTTCTTGCCTGTGGCATACCATAAAATTGAAGCAACAAATGACTTGCGTCGTCTTAATACTGTGTAGACAGTGCAACCTTTATTGTTGCTTTGGGTTATGGTATGCCACAGGTAATCAAACCGCACCGTTTAAATCACACAGTGGGATGCGATAACGTAGCTTGAAAAATTCGAAACTTCTTACGTTTTTTGAAATTTTCAGGTCAGTGTCAGGTATTCGCGACCGCAAGACATATGGCTTTATAGAATTATACTTATTAAAATGAGCAATACGTTAGAATAATCCTAAAATGTCATGATTTCATGAAATAATTGAACTTACTGAGTTGTATTGATTATATAAATAAATATTTGATATAGCCGCGAATTATATTTAGATCAACATACAACCTGATACTGCAAATTGCAAAAAAACGTAAGAAAATTTGAATTTCGCGGGTTACCCTGACACTGTTGTCTTAAGAGATAAACAATATTCCACACAAGCGTAGAAAAATTCACGTTGGACGTATATAACGTAGTCTTTAACATTTTCTTACAGCCTTCTTCTGCTTGGAGCTTTTGCATTTTCAGTTTTCTGGACCACAAAATTCTTACGTGAAGTTTACGACGGCAATAATAACCACACTGGAACAACAACAGTTAAACCACTTTTATTAAACAAGTCATTGGAGGATCAGGAGTTCCTTCAATACTTAGATTGACCACAATGGTAGATATCGCTTCTATAATTGCAATTGCATTTACAGGCAGTGCCATCCACGAAGACGCGCCCCACTCCGCGATTACGGTACTGTAAGCTGTACTTTAGTACGGAGCAGAGCGGAGTGGGGCGTGTCTTCGTGGATGGCACTATCTATATACGGCCCATTTCAATGAACCACTCTTGACATCTGAGAAAACGTGGTCTCCGACTCTCAGGCCCTATTTCGAGATTGGTTTGTTAATACGGATCTCACAGTATTGCTGTAGTTATCACAACATAATTATGTTTTGTCGAGAGATGTTACCTAAAGGGTTATTTTCATCAATCTTTACTTATGTTAAAAACTATCCGATTGGCAACCGATATGGTAAGAAACAATCTCCAGTCTCACATAGCTCACTAGTAGCTCACTAGTACATATTCCCTACTCAACTGTATGTAGCTGAGAGATGAATATGGCCCATTTCTGTAATTTATGGACCGCTATTGGTTAATTTTAAGTCTCTTGTATCTTTACCAATAATGAAGCAAAGACCTTATAGCTTTGTATAGTAGTCCCATAAAACCCAATAAAACTCCGACAGGTAAGCCTCTTACGAACCTACTTATATAACCAGTATGGCAACAAAAAAAATGTTATCATTGATAAGCAAAACAATTCGTATTTGTTCATAGGAATTGTAGCATAAAAAAATAGATAGCAAAAATTGTTTTAGCTATTATTTACTTTTATTCATCATTTTCATTTTCTCCAAAAACCAAGTCAAATATTGATGATGCCATAACAAAAAAAAACCCCCTACGTGTGTTCTAAAATAATTCTAACCACAGCTCTGTAGCTTCATAGATCATTTTCCATACAATTTCGCCCAGTGCCTTTTAAGGTGATGCTAGATTTTTCTTGGAATTCTTGAAATTGGCACTTTTTTAATCGAAATTCAACGGCTTTCTTCTTGCAGATTCTTGATAAGCGGCGCAATATCATATATGGTATATTCTGTATACCCCCCCATAAAACTAGTTCTCAAAAATTATTTAGCTCAATTCGATGAAACTAGCTCCAACGATCCTGAATCTTACGAGGTTTATGCAAATTGGACAGACACATGGACGTCGACGAATTTTACGACGTTGAATTTTACTGGAAATGACAGCACAAGCGGAATTATGGATATACTACGATCAAGATAAGACATGAGATTTCGATGTTTTATTTCTCGGTTTCTGAAGTGCTTTTGATGGTGGTTTCTATTTTCGATAGCACTATTGAATCAATAATTAGATCTATACTTCCAAGCGATTTTTATTGGATGAACGGCTTTACTGAATCAATTGTAAATTAACGTAAAAACCGGATACATAAGTAGATTTATTAGCTTATCTGGAAACAGAAAATTGTATTGTTATTTTTTGTACTGTTACCTACTTGATACAAAAGAGACGATTACATGACATTGTGTACCTAGTCGTAAGCAGATCCTAAGTTCGTTTATTTTTATATGGTGAAAATATTATAGGTAATATTTTTTTACTATTTTTGTAAGTTTGCTGGTTGCGATGCAATTTGATCAACTGTGTTCGATGCATAGAGTTTACTTGTGTAGGTAATACTGTTGATTTGTATAAACATATATTTTTGTAGAAGTTATTTTATAAATCATGATGTATAATGATGGTTGATTTGTAGATTACAAATATGTAAGTAAGAAATCTTCAAAATAACTTTTCTTAATAAAACTGGAGAATCAAGTTATGACTGTGTATATTATTAATGAATAGCAACTTTAGGTTACCTTTCATGTCTTCGTAATTATGGTCTATTCCAGGTTACTTTATGTCAATCCTCAATTTACGAACGTTATGCTGGTATCACGGATTTTCCAGCTGGACGATGGACAATGAAGACATATAGTGGCAAACAAGAATGCAGCTACTCGGTGGTAAGTGGTCATCGTCACCCATGGGCCTATAATGCCAGAGACTTCGCAGATTCGTCGCATCCCAGATGCTTTCTTGGATGGCGACGCACCTGCGAAGTGAGAGCTAAAATGTCGTAAATGCCTATAAATACATCGGTTCCCGTACATTCTCATCATCATAATAATAATCTGTTTCGCGAAAGAAATAGGGTTTTGGTACCATTTTCCTGGGCGAGCACAGTCACAAGAGCTATAAAATCAAAGTGTTTAATAGCACTATGCAATTTCGCCCACAGTCCCTTTGTAAGATTAATGTAAAATAAATATCTGTCCAGATGATTGCGGTTATTTTTACCCGACCACAGCGAAGCAAAAAGGAGGGCTATGATTTTAACCGGTATGTATGTATTTATGTATGTCTGTTCATATGTGTGTTCCCTCGTATCTATCTTCTAAACTACTCATCACAATTTGACAAATGATGTATCGTTGTGTGCACCTTGATCGATCTTCCGCTGGTTGCTATTTATTTCAAAGGGGCAATTTCTGTATTAATATAATAAGAACGTTTGCATTCTAATCTCAGTATCAATCTGTCAAAAAGTACTTGTAATTTACCTACATTTTGACACGCTTTATCTTTGATTGTCACCGAGATGAGATTGCGACTAGATTTTGAACGTTTTTAAATACGGGTATTGGCCTTCTGCTCTCCGGCTATCACAACTCTGGGGGCTTAAAACGGTCACTGTAGCAGAATCATAATATGAAAATACTATGAATCATCGTAAAATGTCACAAACTGACAATTCATAATATGATCTGCGTGCGATTCATATTACGAAATAATTCATCTGGTTTACAGTTTTCTATGGAGATTCGTAAAATGGTCCACAAATTATGAATTGCTTTTATTTCAAATTAGAAGAATTGCTAATGACAGATGGGATTCCGGAAATGAACTGCTTTTAAAGGAATTGCTAATGTGACCGGTTTAGGCCCCCTGACTTATTCAAGAAACCCAAATACAATTCATTATCTAAAATTCCTATAAATAATCAGTCAGCAGAACTCATAGAATGAGGTCATTCTTCATTCACTATTCTCTTTTTTCTATCCATCAGCGATTTATAGCTCAAAAGCCTTACGTAATCAATCCTAATAAGCAAATGTAACAATACATTATGTTTATTTGCTTTGATAATAAAGTTGTCAAAGACAATGGAAAGAGATGACGTAAACTTCTTAAATATTTACAGTTGGTTTACTGCGCAGAATTGCAGTGTTCTGGCATCAGAGCCATAGACAGTACATATTGGTATTCGAAGCTGCTCAAATCATCAAAAATACAAGAGGAATGGCGTGTTCATATCTGTAAATATTTTATTTCTTTTTTTTTTTTTTTTAATTTCCACTTTCTCCGGCCTCTTCTAGTGGTTATCAGTGCGTTTGCTGAGCAGACTTTAACTCCGAGCATTTATTTCAATAAAATAAATTTAAACAGTCACTTTTGAATTATAGGTCAGTCGGAATGACGAAGCTATTTATAGTTGCCCATTAAAAAACGCACTGGGAATCGTACCCACGATGTACGATTCGATTATCCAGTTCAGGCGTATTGTTATTGAGATTTTTTATCCGAAACTTTTCAGTAGCAGCCTGGAGACTGGGTATAGCATAATTAGCTTATAATGTACCCAATCAATCAAATGAATAGGACAAAGGCTACACTCCGAGACACATTAAAAAAAATTGCCGTTAATTTGGATTAAAAAAAAAAAATATTTGATTCGATTTTTTATTTTATTTTTGGAATGAAAGGAAATATTTTATTTGGGATACGCACAGGAATTACAATAGTAAAAAACCGGCTAAGTGCATGTTCAACCACACTCAATGAAGGGTTCCGTAGTTAGGATGAATTTATCCAACAAACTTAACATTGTAGTGGAAAACCTTTTTCTCTCATACATAATGTATGGGCGAATATGTTTTTGCAACTGCAAATTTAAGTTGGTCGATTATTACTCGGCAACTTGTGGAGCCTACTTAGCAGTGATAGTTTTCCTTTTAATTTCGTTATATATACTACTGCCGTGAATTTTTCACATACCCAAAACCAACCATTTAGCTGGAAGGGGGGGGGGGGGCACACTTGACTCTGACAAAAATTTGGTTCGTGGACATGTTGGTTTCCTCACGATACCTACTGACTGGAGACTGGGTTTAATTGTGCCCAGTTATAGGTGAACCTCGCATTAAATGGGAATTTAGAATATGTTCATTTATAATATACTAATGATGTATATTTTTCACTCTTTTTAGATTATTACTTTCCGGAGCTACAGCGTACTACATTTATTTAATTGTGAAGAACGTGAGAGAGAACTTGGGTTTCTCCGACGACGATGCGCCGCCGCGGAGTGGATAATTGGATTTTGAATCAAAGCAGAAGTGCTCCATCCCCCAATTAATAAACTCGGAGTATAGCTGCCCTAAATTGAAGCCCCGAATTTTTTTTGATTAATCCTGGATATAATAATTATTATTACGATATTTTTTATTAAAATGGACCCTGTCAATGTCCATGCCTGTTTGCTATTTGTTTATTACATCATTTTATAGTAGTAATAAATGTATTATGGAAATAAGTGAAAAATAAAGATAATTTAATGATAATTATGATATGATAAAAGATAATTTTGATGTCATCGTTATTCATCTTTAAAGTATTACATAAGTAGGTAACTTATACAGGATAGTGAGTCAATATAGTGTATTTTGTTTGGCATTGTTTATTGATGAAACCACTATTAAATTTACAATATTAAATAAAATATACAATCTAACACTAACATTTTGTACAAAGGGAAAAAATAAAATATAGAGGAAGAACATCATAAGGCATCAAAAAATTCTTCCGCATCACTGTCAGTGGGAAAAGTGCCCAAAAGGCTGGCAACATTTAGTAGTTACTTGTAATACTAAACTTGAAAATCATCAAAATTAAACAGTGGATTGCAATTCAATTTTTTATTTTGAATGTTAGTTATGTAAACTTTCTCTATTAACTCCTCCGGTCTCAACAAATATGCTCGTTTCCCCCTTCAAAATACCACCCCCTTTGGTGTAGATTTTGTAAAAACTGGCACACGTAACTATGTATGTTCATTTATATTCTGTAACCTTAGAAATTATTTTCTGCACCCCGCATAAGTCTCGATTCCGTAAGAAGATCGGGATTAAAAACGGTCTATCTCTTTCTCCGGGTCATGGTCTACCCATTTGCCAAATTTCATCCAAATCTGTTCAGCCGTTTTAGCGTGAAAGCGTAACAAACTCACTTTCGCATTATATTATATTATATTTAGGCTTAAGTATCTAGCTTTAAAATAATATGACTTCATTGATAGTGATGCAAAGTAATTTGTGAATCAAATAGAATTAGGTTCTGTGCCGGTTGGTTCGAAGAGAGTTCAGTAACTGGCCTTTCACTAGCCGCGTGTAAAAATACCTACATTTGAAGACAGTCCAGTGAGTACTTAAGTCTTCCCGACTTAGGCCTAATTTACACGGTGTGATTTAATTTTCATAAGTCAACAATAAAAGATGCAAGTCATTTGTTGCTTCAGTTTATTGAAAGTATTGTGAAAGTTGCGTCGTGTAAATGAAACCCCATTTACACGATACAACTTTCATTTCTAAACTTACTTGCAAGCAAGCCTCGTGTCCCGAGACCATAAAGAGCCCAAACGATATAAAGTACCTATTTTAATTTTATTAAGGTACCAGCAGTGATATGAAAAGCAACTCCTCAAGCAAGTATTGTAACTATAAAGCGACACACGTTATAGCCGCGGCGGGACACAACGCGCCGCATCAGTAAAATCCGCCAGAACACATTAGGAGCCGCATCGGTCCGCATTGTTTCTGGCAATTCGAATTTGAACGGTTACTACTCCAGTGCAGCGAGACTCGCGCATATTTGTGTGTGCCGCGCCGCAACGCAACGCATTACTTTCGTTACTTGTACTAAAGTGATGCTGGAGGATTTTAGCTATGCAGTGCGATGTGGCTCGCCCATATGTGTGCGAGCGTGAAGGCTACAGTGGCAGATGAGTCCTGTTTAAAATAATAAGATTTTAATTCTGAACCTAATAAAAACAGTAAATAATAATTACTTTTTTTTTTTTTGTTTCTTCCTTGAAAAAATCTAAAGATTCATACATTTTGTTTTAGTCCCAATATTGAGCTAAATGTTTACGCAATGATGACATAATGATTGATAAAAAAAAATACTTCATGGATATTCCGACCTACCTGGTATTTCTATTGAATTCGCAAATTACGTTTTCATCATTATCAATTAAGGCATCGGTTTCAAAGCTATAACACACATAAATCATAATATCCCGCCTGTATTCCCCGAAGGGTAAGACAGATAGTCAGGGCCGTTTAAGTTTTTATGGATAAATCCAAAATCTACGCGGACTCAGGGCAAGATTACCTACGCTTTGACATAACTTTGCTAAGTTAGGATTTCATACGAATTGAACCTTATTTTAAGTGAATAATTTTTATATTCGGATATAAGCAAGCGTTTCATTTCGAGTTTATCTTGGACATTACTGACATCGGTGAAGGAGAAACATCGCATCGTGAGGAAACCAGGGGGCTTAAAACAGCCACGTTGGCAGAATCAAAATAGGAAAATATAATGAATCATCGTAAAATGTCACAAGCTGACAATCCATAATATGATCTGCGTGCGATTCTTATTACGAAATATATATCTGTTTGACAGTTTTCTATGGAGATTCGTAAAATGGTCCACACATTATGAATTGCTTTCGTGTCAAATTAGAGGAATTGCTAATGACAGCTGGAAATTCAGGAAATGAATCGCTTTTAGAGGAACTGCTATTGTGGCCGTTGTATGCCCACAAAACTTTATAACCGTGCCCTAGCTTCTGACGTTTCATAAGTGCCCATGTAGGTTTATGTTAAATAAAATATTTCCATATCATATATTATATTATTATCATCATCATCTGCCTAGCCTTTTCTCAACTATGTTGGGGTCGGCTTCCACTCTAACCGGATGTGGCTGAATACCAGTATTTTACATGGAGCGACTGCCTGGGCAACAACGTACTTGTTTATGAATGAATGAATGAATATTTATTTGTTAAAATAGGTACATACATTTGTTCTTATAAAAAATCAGCTGACTCTCTAAGTTTTGCCAGTGGCGTACACATTTTTTGTTTACAAGTGAGGACAATAATATTAAAATTAATTTCAGAAACATTAGGTATAAATTATTAATTAATTACAAATTCAATAGTTTAGATTAATTCATATATTAAATTCAATAAACAAATTATATATTACAACAAAAAACAATCATTCATTACGTAGTCACATTATATTATCTAATATTATTGTCATTAAGGAATTCATCAACAGTGTAATTGATAATTTCTTCTTAAAGCTCGTAATCTTTAGTTGCTTTAAGGAGTCAGGTAACTTATTATATATTCTGGGTGCAATTCCAAGCAAGCTATTGCGCATTAAAGCTGTCTTACATTTCTTGGCACATAAAACGTTTTTAGATTGAGAACGTATAGGACCTCTCCGTATTTGAGAGTTTTGTAAGTAGCATTGATTTTTTTTTTACAAATGTTGCAACTTCTAATATATACAATGAAGGAAAAGTTAATATTTTTAAGGATTTAAAAAATGTACACAGCTATCTCTTGTTCTCAGATCGCACATAGCTCGAATGCACCGTATTTGCGCTCTAAATATCATGAGTCTCTTAGTTGAGTTTCCCCAGAATATGATTCCATAGCGTATGACAGATGCTACGAGACCATGGTATGCAGTTAGAATGGTTTCACGGTTAACCACTCTCGACAATTTAAAAAGAACATATGCTGATTTGTTTATCTTTTTACATATGTTATCTGTATCATCTTTCCACGTGAGTTTGTTGTCTATCATTAAACCTACAATTTTTGTACTATTAACTTCTTCTATAGGGACTGCGCTATAGTTGATATTTAGTTTTCTCGGTATATTTTTTTTTTATTGCATACATTTTTTCTTCTGTAGATTAATTATTAAATTATTTTCATTTAACCATGTGATTATGTCATTCAGTGTATTATTAATATCCTCTTCGTACGTAGCTATATCGTTACATTTTATTATCACCGTACTATCATCCGCGAAAAGGATCATAGGATGGCGCACTGCTTTTGGTATATCATTCATATATGTTAAAAACAATGGGAGACCTAATACGCTCCTTTGTGGGACTCTGTATTTTGCAACTCTAGGTTCTGACAAGTGCTTTACCTCCATTTTTGTTCTTGGGCATATGCAAGATATTTCAGTATGAAAATAGTTGCGGGTTGACATGGATACTGATATTGTCCTTATGAGTTCCTTCTGACTAGTTCCTGACTGGTTCAAGCGCCCCCAACTCCCCTAGTCTCTGGGACCCCCAGTGATAGTGGTACCCGCCGGCGCCCAGTGTTGCTTGTTAGGAGAGAGTCTGTGGCCCGTTTCTCTCTTACCGCCGCCTCTTTTGAGACCATCCCATGTGGTCCCGAACTATGACCTGAAACCAGAGAAACCACAGCGCTGCTTAGCCCAGGCACTCTTGGCTGGTATGGGCACTCTGCCAATGTGTGCTGGGCCATGTCGTCAAGGCATTTATCAGAGTGGTGGCAACCGGGCGTCGCCTACTGGACAGTAACGCACAGCTACTTTCCGTGCAGCAAAACACTGGTGTCAATCCTAAATAATTTTATACATGCGAAAGTGTGTTTGTTTGTTTATTTGTTTGTTACGCTTTCACGCTAAAACGGCTACACGGATTTGGATGAAATATGGCACAGGGGTAGACCATGACCTGGAATAGGACAAAGGATACTTTTTATCCCGATATTCTCACGGGATCAAGACTTACGCGGGTGAAACCGCGGGGCGCAGCTAGGGAACGAAGCAAATTTTTCATTTTAGAATTCCAGTAGAAATGTTGCAACATCGCCACTCACAACACAATTTCATGTAGGTATGGCTTATTGTTGAACTTTTAAATGGTCCTTATTGATACATTCTTTTGACAGGTATTGATATTAACCAACCGTCATCATTAGCAGCATATTGTGTTAAAGACCAAAGCATTTATTAAACCTAACTTCCTAACTAATAATAAGCATGTGAAAGTCAGTTTATTTGTTACGCTTTCACGCTAAAACGGCTGAACGGATTTGGATGAAATTTGGCACATGAGTAAACCATGACCTGGATTTATACAAAGTATATTTTTATCCCGATATTCCCATGGTATCGAGACTTATGCGGGTGAAACCGCGGGGCGCAGCTAGTTGTTAATATTAGAAATGTAAGTTTTGCTTTTTTTCCTTTGGTGACCATTATAGAGTACTAGCTGTTGCCTGCGACTTCGTCTGTTATCCAGGATGAAAAATAGCCTAGCTAAAAAAAATAGCCAAGCTTATGTCCTTCTCCACGTCAAGGTCTACAAGTGTGCGAAATTTCATCCAAATCCATTCAGCCGTTTTAGCGTGAAAGCGTAAAAAACAAACGAACAAACTCACTTTCACATTTATGATATTAGTTAGGATAAATATAATATTATTAGAAAAGCGATGTTGATAAAACAGTTTGTTTTATCAACATGTCTGCTGAAAATGGTCGTAGAACAGTCATTTCCAGCAATATCAAAATTATTTAATTTTCCCCGTTTTGTTTATTATGAGCCCAGGCTCAGAAAATATAAATAATTTCCTTATTGAATGGAGTGTTTTAACTAGCGTGTTTTTATTGGAAGACCATAGACCATAAGAATCATACATTAGTTTAATGGTGCAGGAAATCCGAAGGCCATTAGACTGAAATTAATGAAATGGAGCAGGCAGGGGCACCGGGACTGTGAGTATTCCTTTGAACTTTATGGTCTCATTTAAAAAAGAAAATTAAGTATTTTATTTGTCATAAAAATAATATTAACCATATTTCTGTAACTTCATAGATCACTTTCGATACGATTTTGTCCAGTGAACTTTGAATGAATGCTAGATTTGTCTTAGAATAAGGAATATGCATGTATTTTTTTTATTTTTTTATTCGATAATTTACATCGCCAAATAATAGTAAAAAAATTTCGACGCAAAAAAAAAACAATTTAAAGTACTTCATTTTTTTTTTTTAAATATCCAACCGACCCGTGCTATTTAAACGCCCTCCATTTGGCGCGCTTGGTGTGGTGACGTGACATTCTATGAAAACAAACAAAAAGTTGCACGCTGAGAACGAAAGTGACCTATCTCAATTAAAAAAAAAAACACTTTACCCTTATTTGAATCACATGCCTATTCCCTATTCGCCTGTTCAATCTCTTGATCGCATTTAAGGGCGATACGTTTTCTTACTTTTTTCATATTGCATTATTAGCAGATTTACCATAATTTCAATAAAAATCAAAGTTTGTATTCGTTTCTTTTCGCAGATTCTTATTTACCGGCACATTATATTACCTCTTGTTTTTACTTTACCCCACCCTGAAAAAAGAATACGACGATTTCAAACTACTGCAAGGCGATACAACTGCCTACAACGATCCAGGATCTTACGCCATGAATGCGATTTGGACAGACACATGGACATCAAATTTTACTGGAAATGAAAGCACAGTGGGATTATCGGATATACAATAGTCGAAATTAAAGATGAATAACAACGTATCCGTCGGACAATCTTTCATATCGTGATGGTCTTTGTTTTTGATTGAGTATACAGCTAAAATGTTATCATCATCATCATCAGCCTATAGCAGTCCACTGCTGGACATAGGCCTCTCCAATTGCACGTCATTCAGCTCGATTCTCGGCAGCTCTCATCCAGCTGCTACCAGCCACCCTGCGAAGATCATCGCTCCATCTTGCCTGAGGGCGTCCTACCTTACGTTTGCCGATTCGCGGTCTCCACTCAAGAACACGTAACACAAGTAAAGTGTTATAAATAGACTAAAAATCGTATAGTGTAAAGTACCTACTTCTACTTAGTATTCCTTTTTTTTGCCTTTATACAGGGTAAAACTGAATTTATGGGCATTCTATTAAGGGGTTACTAAACTCATCATTATGAACAACTTTTACTATGGGGGGGATATTTGATTTCGAAAGTTGATGATTCGATTTTTATTATAACGAACACGGTGTGTCCATAATTCAGTTGTACGATGGTAACAAACCGAAAATTGCGAAAAAAAAAAGTTCGTCAAAATGTAATGTAGGTATCATTGTTAGTAGGTAGCTTATAATATACTTGAATATCATTAAGAAATAAAAGATTTTTTTTTAAATTTTTGGGGTTTTTTTTTCCCGAGTTTGTCCCAATATCTATTATAGCATTCATCTTTCATTGAATTCTAAATGGCCAACTTGCTTAACGAAAACAGGCATTATTGGTATTTTAACCTACTTGAACATGAACATTTCATATTCGTATCTAGCACTTCGGACACGGCTTCGTTCACATGGATTTTGTATTCTCCATTATAAAATTCACCACCCGCTCCACCCCCTTTAAAAGGTAGTTTTCGAAAATTAATGATTATGCTCTTTATCATATACTTAGATAAGTATTTAGGATAATTTTCAAGTTTATTGATCAAAGGAAAAACGTGTAACGTTCCGTAGTTGGGATGAATATTTTCTTAGGTATTTTATTTTACAGTACAAACAGTATTGTTTATATAAACCACAAAAATATGTGTGTATTTTAAAGTATTTTTCGAAATAACTATGAAAAACAAATTTATTTCTGCTGTTGTAATCGCAAATATATCCACAAACTCTTGAATTACATAGCAAAGTTACTATCAAAATCTTTTTAATAATAGAATCCAACAATTCCCTACATGCTAATATACCACTCGACTCTCTGTGCCTACCCCGCAAATAAAAGCGTAAAGTATAGCAGTAGTATAGCTAGTAGTTCTTTTTTGTCATTAAAATATAACCCATAGTTTCATTTTTTTTTTACATTATATAATAAACTAGCTATTGCCCGCGACTTCGTCTACTATCCAGGATAAAAAATAGCCTATGTCCTTTTCCAGGTTACGGTCTACCTATGTGCCAAATTTTATCTAAATCTTGTCAGCCGTTTAGCATGAAAGCGTAACAAACAAACGAACGTAACAAACAAACGAACAAATAAACAAACTCACTTTCGCATTTATAATAATGATTAAAAATATATAAATAAATATAACACATATAATATACAGTTAGGATTACAAAGTTCTGCACCTGGTTAAAACACATTATTTCATGATTTTATTGCACAACCATTCCAAAAGCCCTTTAGTACCAAGGATCACAGAGTTAAACAGTGGATGTGGTGAAGTGGACAGACGACAAACTTAGCGAAACTAAAAGGGTTCCTTGTTTTACTACAGAACCCTAAAAAGCTCTTTCTCTATTCACCAAATTCCATGACTCGGTATTATGATGCTAATTGTTTCCAACATTGATTTGTGAAAACACAAATGCCATAAGTAATGAATATAATAAGAGAATTCAACAATGCATTATTATTTTAGCTTTGTTATTTATCATAATGACTCTTGTTGAAAAGTCTATTTCAATTCTCCGGATTTCTATTCTTATATCAGGTTCAAGAGACAGTGACGTTCGGCGGCGCGTGCGCCTGCCGCTAAATAATAAAGAAAATAAGTTGCTAACATGAGATTTCATAAAATAGTGGATTTTTATTCGTGATTTATCTGTGAATGGAAGAAAATAAGAAACAGATTAGACTGTTTTATAGTGGGATTTATAAAATCGTGTCATGACGTGGATGTAGGTATCTACCCAGTCCTGTAAAGAAAAAGATAAATATAATATAATTAATAAAATAAAAAATAAATCACATCAAAACTGATTTTATATTTTATAAATAATGTTAGTGATAGATATTTTGTTTCAATTTCTGTACCTACCTACATTTTTATCATTAATAATAAATCTTTTACAGAATTTTAATCATGGCTGTATTTGTGTTTGGCACATATCATGGTATAAAGAGCTTGATTAAACGCTCAGTTGAAACAGAGTATACAGACAACAGGACATTTGAAGAATTGACCAGTTGGATTTTGAATGAAACCACAACTACGCCAAGGGGTTTATTTATAAACGTTGCATAAAATTAAGTAATTTAAAAAATATATGCGTACCTACTGTATTTAGATGTAATTTGTGAAATATTCACGTCACTATTAAATTTATACGTAAAAGAAACACTCTGTGCACGCACATTTGTATTTCTACGTAGAAAGGCAAACGTGACAAAGTGTGCGTGTTTCTTTTCTTTATCAATTTAATAATTTTTGTGAAAATGTTACTATTTTAATTTTTTTGTAATATTATTTTAGCACGTATTGACGACGCTATACTATTGCAGTTTAACGGGAACGCCCTTCGTTAGATAAAATACTGTATAATCTACGTCTATTGTATTTTATGATCTATTTGATTGAGATTGACACCATCCGGAGAAAGATAGGTAATCTTGTGTATACTTTTATGTGAAAAGCAGGTGCTACCTACCGCCATGCCCAGAGACGCTGCTAGATCAACAAGGCGAGTGCCATTGTTATTAGACATCTAAAGCAGGTTATGTTGGCCTATGGTCGGTCTTTACAGGTTTTTTTTTGTTTCCAACCTTCGCGTTTAAATTGATTATATCTTTATGTTGCCTTTGGGAGATTTGGAAAACTATTTTTCCACACGAAAATACCTCCTCTCTTCTTCAGTGTCTGTCTCTTCTGTTAGAGAGTGAACATTGCCAAATGATAACGACTGTTTTCAGAAATTTAATATTCAGCGGAGCTGTGTCGTATGGCATATATTATTATAAAAATATAAAGAAGATTTTTTGACGCTCTGTTGAGACAGGGTTGCAGGTGCACAAGTACTCTTAGTGTATAACTGCAGGGACACAAGTACTCAAGTGTATAAATAGGTACCAAAGTAAAGCATCGAAATTATAAGTTTATACAAGTTGATCCTTTCGCCTAAGCCATTGGGCCGCTATGCGTTACCTACTTGGGATATGGGGATTTTATGTACTACTGAATATTGAATACTTAATAAACACAGTTCTGGAACTTGCGATACCTATAATGTTCAGTAGTTTCATTATGTAAATAAATATATATTGTGTAATTATAAAATATGTAGTCAAGTTGTCATAATAATAAAGAAGAAGATAAAAGACAGGTGTAATGTATTAATATGAATATTAATAATTTGGGTATTATTGTTGCTAGGTAGCTTAAGCACTGTAAGACTTGAAGGTCATGAAGAAAATATTGTTTTCATAAAAATGTTTGTGTTTTATTTTCCTGAGTTTGTCTTAATATTGAGTCCAATATATAAGGTGTATCTAGTCATGCACGAAATCTCTTAAGGGGTCCATTTACTCATCATTATGGACAACTTTCACTATGGGGCCAAACCAGAAATCACGAAGAAAAATCGGTTCCCTACATTTTGACGAGCTATGCAAACAAGCTGTATGACCCCGCGCGGTACACCCGCGTACCAAAAACCATTGTAGTTAATTAGAATGTCCTTGAAGAATAGTAACAGCCGCACGCTTTGATCCATGAGGTTAAGCTACGTTTGTCGGGGTTGGTCCGTGTATGGGTCACCATCTTTACATACTGAGACTCCTCCGTGTCTCGGAAAGCACGTTAAGCCGTTGGTTTCGGTTGTCATTTGTGGATCTTTGACAGTCGTTACCGGTCGTAAGAAATCCCAAGTCTGACAATCAGTCTTGCTTAGGGGTAGCGTATTACCCAGTTACTGGGTTGTGGGGGTCAGAAAGGCAGTCCGCAGTAGCTCCATGTAAAATACTGGTATTCAGCTGCATCCGGTTAGTTTGGAAGCCGACTCTAACATAGTTGGAAAAAGGCTAGGCAGATTGATGCGAACTTATATGTAGGGAACAGCAGATTTTGTTTTCTTGATTTCAACAACCATACTTCACCACAAAACAAAATAAAACTAGTTCAAAACAAACTAATTCACAACTATTTACAACGAGACATCAAGCAAGACAAGACAGAGTAGGACCAAAGAGTAGAACAAAAATAGAATGGGGATAGTGACATTAAAATATGACAATTATGACATTTCAGATTTATAGCTGGTGTCAATAGATATTCATTTTTCCATGAAAGATAAATTCTCCAAAAAACGTGTAATTTATTTAGCTGTTATTAATAATAAGGTAATACATACGAGGGTCATTCAATAAATACTTAGCCTACAAAAAGTAAACGAAAATTTTGGAAAAGTGGGAATTTATTTTTCAACATAGTCTCCTTTTAGTTCGATACACTTAGCCCAGCGATGCTCCAACTTTTTTAATCCGTCCGAAAAATAGTTTTTGTCAAACTCTGCAAAATAGGCCTCCGTGGCGGCGATGACCTTCTCATTCGATCCATATCTATTCCCGGCGAGTGATTTTTTCAGATTAGGAAACAGAATGAAGTCACAAGGGGCCAAATCTGGAGAATACGGTGGATGGGGCAGCAATTCGTAGCGTAATTCGACCAATTTGGCCATGGCAACGGCAGACGTGTGAACCGGTGCGTTGTCGTGGTGAAACAGCACTTTTTTCTTCGCCAGATGGGGTCGTTTTTTCTTTAATTCGGCGTCGAATCGGCCCAATAAATCGGCATAGTAAAGCCCTGTAATTGTTTTACCCTTCTCGAAGTAATCGATGTAGATCACACCTTGTGAATCCCAGAAAACGGTGGCCATAACTTTTCCGGCCGATTTTACAGTTTTCGCCTTCTTTGGAGCACGTTCCCCGGTCTGGATCCATTGTTTTGATTGCTCCTTGGTCTCTGGTGTGTACCAGTGGATCCAGGTTTCATCGACGGTCACAAAACGACGCAAAAACTCTGCTGGATTCCGCTTAAACAGCGCCAAACACGTCTCCGATGTGGTCTCACGGTTGCGCTTGTTTTCTGGTGTGAGTAAACGCGGCACCCATCGCGCCGACAGCTTTCTCATGCCGAGTTCCTCGTGAAGAATATGATGCACTGTTCCTTCTGAAATGCCTACAGTCTCAGCTAGCTCCCGAACCTTCAATCGGCGATCTGCCAATACGAGATCATGGATTTTTTTAATGTTTTCCTCCGTAGCAGCTGTTTTCGGTGCACCTGGACGTGGTTCATCAAAAACCGACGTACGGCCACGTGCAAACTCGTTGAACCAATTCTTGACGGTGGCCATCGATGGAGAAGAGTCACCGTACACAGCATCCAAGCGCTCTTTGATTTCGATGCGCGTTTTCCCTTCCAAAAATAGGAATCGAATCACCGAACGATATTGCTCTTTTTCCATTTTTGTAAAACCGATCGACACGTTCGCTTCCATAAGTTGTCAAATTAAAACAAATGAAGGGATTGGAATGAAAATTTGAAAAAAGAATTAAAAAAGATTGTGCTACACTGTGGTAAAACTCTTTTGAAACTACAGCGCCCTCTGGCGATGAGGCTAGGTACTTATTGAATGCACCTCGTATTTATTCATATAAAACATGTTGCAAATACAAAATACAAATAGGCACTGGCTTAGAATAATACCTTGTTATATAAAAAGGTATAATATATATACAGCGTGTTTAACTCTAGGGTATTAATGAGATCAAAAAAAAAAAACAATTCTGACAAATTTTTTCCCTAAAAAAACAAAATAACACTATAGCGCAGTTTCTTAGCTTTAAACAAATGAATGATTGGTTTGAATGAAAATTATTTACTCGTACCTATCAATGAAACTTAGATACACACATCGAGAGTTTAATGAAAAGAAATCTTTAAAAAAAAAAAAATTATATGCCAGTTGATTCTTTGACATGGTCTGATTTATTCCTACCATAGAGTTATGGGATTTAAAAAAAAACACGCTGTTTATAATTATAATAGGTACTCTTGTGTTTCAAGGGACCTATCCCTCCATTTTGAAGAAGCAGACTCCTGGGTCTGCTTCTTGCCCGTCCTCATAATTCCGTGAATTCTTTGAATCTGCTCTATTATGTAGTTTGGTTATAAGGTACCTAGAGGTCAGAGGGCAGTTGCTCCGATTATAAGATGTATCTCTACAGGCGAACAGTTTATCTTTTATAAGCACCGCAAACGCCAGAAGTTAGACAAATAGACGCTACAATGTGGGCTAAAATACAATCAATTTTGACGTTATGCTTTTAGTGGTTTGAGAAAAAATTTGCAAAAGGGGACTCATATGAGACTACAATTTTTGCATCACACCTTACTTAAATTAACGCTTGTATTCCAGAAAGTGCCAGTTTTATTATAATTGTACATCCACCTTTCGTCAGATTAGTTCCAGCTCCAGGTAGGAGGCAAAGCCCGAATGTGATACCGGGACCCTTGGCAACAGGCAACTGAAGGAACAAGGGTGGGTTTTAGTCAGTAAAAGTCTGACACGCCCTTCCGCTCCGCCCAGAGCGGGAGAAGTCATTTGATCATTTCCCACCCTCAAAAAACAAAAAAAAAAAAAGGTGCTGGGCTAGCCTTTTGCCAAGGACCTAAAATCCAGTCTCGGAACTCTATTGGAACTATCTTATGCAAAAACCACAATAAACTTCTAATATTATTTTTGCACTGTCAACTTTTTTAATTAAATACCATGTAGTATTTCTTTGACAATGACATGGTCTCATTAATACCCTAGCTACAGTTATGGGATATCTATCAAAAGGAACACGTTGTAGAGCTGTTACAACCATGAAAGTATTTGCCTATTTTGTATATTACCATGGTTAGAAAATTACAGATTTACAACTCTATGCGATTTCAAAAAAACTTTTGAGTGACAGATGACGAGACGTGTCCAGAGTAGTAGGTAACGTAGAAGGAGAAGCTTTGAGGTTTGCCTCTGTGGGGGGCAGTGGGGGTTACACTGCGGTGCGACATTCGTGCTACTTCGACTCAAAGCACATACTTTTTCTGGTATAACTGTGTTACTTAATTACATTCAATTCAAGCAATTATACTATTTTTAATTAGATAACGCGTATTTTTGTTTTTTGTACCTTTGTTCTTCAATCGGCTGATCAAGTTCTCAAAAAAGTGAAAGAAATTACAGTTAAGTTATTTTTTAATGAACGCTTTTTTGCCGTCGGGATCCAGCACTTATAATTATTTTCTTTCGTTTATCTACATGTAAACAACTTTTAGTTTAAATGATCAAAATCAACCGATGATGTAGAGGATACTTATAACGAATATAAGTAAATTAAATATAAATAAGACAATCATTATACAAGTTAATCATTTTACATAAAATGCTAATAGAATACACAGTCAGGTGAGCGAAGCCGCGGGCACAGCTAGTTAATATAAATAGGGAAAGCATCAATGCATTTTTTACGCTTTGTTCTCTATCATAATGACTCTGGTTGTAATGTTTATTTTAATTCTTCGGATATCTATTCGGCTTAGAGAGACGGTGTCATTCGGCGGCGCGCGCGCCTGCAGCAAGAGTAAAAATATTATGTTGTTAACAAGCGATTTCATAAATAGTGTTATCTTCATGATTTATCTGTGAATGGAACAAAATAAGGAAAAAATTCGACTATTTTACAGTGGGATCTAAAAAATCGCGAAATGCCATTTGCGTAGGTATCTAAAGACTGTTTTTTAATCTCGCAGACTAATTTGACATTTCGAGTGATTGTTCTTTGGTTTTTTCAATTTGGATTTTGACATTTGCAAAAACAGACTTTATCTTCTTTTGTGAGGAATACTTATTATAGTTCGTTTTATAATCTCGTAGATTAATTTGACAGGTGCAAATCTCAAACTCCAAATTGAAAAAACGAACATTAATCACTTGAAATGTCAAATTAGTCTATGAGATTAAAAAACACAGTAACCCTTACACTGTTATTTAAATTTCTGTACCTACATTTTAACATGGATAATTCTTTTATAGAATTTTAATATTGGGAGGTACGTTGTATGCCGTTTATTGGAGTATAAAGAGGTTGTTTAGATGTGCACGCTCAGACGAAACAGATTATACAGAACATATGACATTTGAAGAATTGTCCAGTTGGATTATGAATGAAACCACAACTACTCCAAGTGTTTAAATATTATGTACTTATTTTATAATTATTAAGCTAAAGTATAGAACTTATGTAATTGGCAAATACAAATGAACCCTGTTCCAAAATCCGGTGGGTTGCTACTTGTGATAAGTATTTAAAATGTTTAGTACCTAGTTATTTTTAAATATACATAAACAATTTTTTGCGTTTTTTGTGATTTTGTTAAATATAAATTTCCCATCGTATTTGTGAATATACCTAGCTCATTTCCAGTTTAGTTTATTTTGTAACATAAATGTAATTCAACAACGGTATCTTACACATTCCACATTCATGTTAAGTTCTCTGTTAGTGCTGTGCACTTCTGTAAGTGACGAATTCACAATAAGTACCTAAAACTGTTGTGCTATTCTGTAACTATCTCAACGTGAAAAATAAGGTGAAGTGAGCGTGGAGTGAGCTGTCAGTGTCATCCCACTAGCATTGCTATTCTATATTCATCTCACCGTGAAAACTTAGGTGAAGTGAGCTGTCATTATCATCGATATCGACCTGAGTTTTCACGGTGAGATGGTAAAACTCTGGTGAAGTGAGCTTGAAGTGAACTGTCACTGCCTTAGCATCAGTAGGTATCGATGACAATGACAGCTCACTCCACGCTCACTTCACGCTCACTTCACCTAAGTTTTTACGGTGAGGTGTTTACAGAATAGACCGCCTTTTTTTTTTTTTTTTGAGTATGGGAAATCATCCAATGACTTCTCCCGCTCTGGGCGGAGCGGAAGGGCGTGTCAGACTTTTACTGCCTAAAACCCACCCGTGTTCCTTCAGGTGCCTGTTGCCAAGGTCCCGGTATCCCTTTCGGACTTTCCCGCAACCCTGGCAGGCATCGGTCCTACCGGACCCCGTAATTGTGCTGACATCTCTTTGGGGTGCGCGTGGAACACGACGCGCCATCGACCCGGGCCTGGTCCTTATCGGATGGCGAGCTACCCATTGCTCGCCGTCCGCAAACCCGCGCCTATGGTGGCCGGGAATCCACCTGGGATTCCCGACACCCAGGGCGTCTCCAGCGGCGGCGGTTAGGGGCGTTAGGGCGCAAACTTTGCCTCTCCTTCAGGCGTTCCGCCTCCTCCTTCGCGAGCATTACTGCTTCGCAGAAGGAGGTGACGGCTTCCCATGCCCTCTCACTCCGTACCATGGCCTGGACCAGGGCTGGACGCGAGAGGTCATTGCCGCCAATCGCCTCCACTAGGACACGGCGGTGCTCCGCCCAAGCAGGGCATACCTCCACCGTATGCTCCACCGTGTCCTCCGGGCAATCCGCACAGTGGTGACAACCGGGCGTTTCCTCCCGCCTAATCCTACACAGGAACCTCCCGAAGCTGCCATGTCCGGTGAGGACCTGTGTCAGGCGGAAGGTGAGGACGCCGTGGCGCCTCTTTAACCACTCCTCAAAGAGGGGACTTATCGCCGCAATTGTGGCGATAAGTCATTGTGGCCCAGCACTGGATTGCAACAATCGCACTCTCCATGCCGCCATGAGATCCTGCCGGACCTCTGTCCGCTGTGCCGTGATTTCTCGCGGCAGCGGAGTTACGCCCCGGCGCTTCACCTCCTCGCGCCACTCCCAGATGTGCGCGAGGACTTTTGCCTCCAGATCCCATGGCGGTAATCCGGCAAGGAGGCTCGCCGCCTCACGGGAGACCGTGCGGTATCCCCGGGCCAGCTGAATGGCCATGACCCTTTGGGACGCATTCAACCGGCGGGCCGGCCGCAGCCTAAGGGAACGTGCCCACACCGGTGCCCCGTAAAGGGCCATGGACCGCACGACCCCCGCGTAGAGCCTCCGGCAGGAGCCGGCTGTATGTGCTTTTCGTTTGTGTATGTTTTAGTGAGTAAGTCGTTGAACTGCCATGCAATAAATAAATAAACATAAACTAACGCCTTCTTCCTATGGGAGTAGGCAGAAACTACAGAACGAGGTGACGTTCTGTGCTACGATCATTACATACTCCTTTGGCTTCGTTTACGTTCACACATCAGCACCCTAATTGCGTATCACACGATCAATCACAATCTGTTTCATTGCATCAATAATATTCATATTCTTAATTAAGCGATTGTCATGGTATGGGCATGTGATGCGGTCATACGGAGGAATGAGGAAAAATTCGCGGGGAAAGTTTTTATACTCATAAATGTGGATGTTTATACGAGTAGAGGAAAACGAAAGAAACGGTGGATGAACTGTGTGAAAGATGAAAATATGTGCCGAAAGCGGATAACTATAGGCAGGGGGGGAATGAAGGCAGGAGGACGCAATTGGTAGATTGAATTGCAAGAATATACAGGAAAAGTTTTTGACCCGTGCGCAAATTTTTTTTGGTGGTTCAATATCAGTAATAGAACACATTTCCATTATTTATTCAATACCTTTTTTTGTTTTTTTATCCTACTTAAAATCAGCAAAATATGGACACAAACTATTCGTAATAATATCAATGGGCGCGTGCGGCGGCCGGCGCACAGGCGGCGGTGTTGCACGGGGGTGCAACCCCCTCCCGGGCGGCGCCGGGCGCTGTGGCCGACAGTTCGCTCATCGCACGCGCTGTCGTGTGACGTCGCGTCTAATCGCTTTCCCGCGCAAGGGCCGCGCCGCACGTGTCGTGCTTGTACCTACCGGTCACGATGTCGGACTTCAGTAACCGCGAGTTTTACGAGATGGTGCGAGTGTATGTACTGAGTGGTGAAAGTTTGCGAGCAGCTCGCAGAATGTATGCGACGGAGAGCATACCTCCTTAACCCCGCGGTCCCTAATGAAAGGACCATTTTAGCGGCCACTCAAAGGCTGCTTGATCACGGACAGTTCAGAACCCCGAATCATGCACGAGGGTCTGGCAGACCCCGACGGGCGATCGAAATCGAAAAAAGCATTTTTGATTTCTTTGAGCGAGATCCAAGGGCCAGTAACCCACGTAAATACCTACGCCGGTGAATCGAGCGAGCGCACAGCTGATAGGTAGGTACTTTCGCGCGTTCCGCTTCGCCGCGCGCCGCCGCCGGCGCCGGTTAGCCATACAACCACTTTTAAAATAAACATCTTTCGTTAACGATTTTTTTATTTTTTTGTATGAAGACGCATTAAAATAAAAATATTATGTTTAATAAAACTGGTTTAAGGTTAATATGTCAAAATTTCCGCAGTGGATAAAAACTTTTCCTGTATTATAATATTATACGCAGATCCTCTGCATGATTGGTGTGGCCCTACATCATTAAGGTTACCACTATAACAACCATCCTTTTCTAGTCGATGGACAATTGGACAGGACACACTCGTTCCGAAGGAGCGAGGTATGTAATTGTGGCACATTGTGCTACTGATGTTGTGCTTAAATATAGGTTGTGAAATTAAGAGATCCGTAGGAAAACCAAGGTAACCGACATTGCCCGAAGAATTGCCAAACATACCTTAGTGGTAGTAGGCAGGGCACATTGCTCGCAGAACAGATGGCCAATGGCGCCGAAAGGTTCTGGAGAGGCGACCGCGTACCGGAAGACGTAGCGTTGGAAGGCCCCCCACAAGGTGAACCAATGACCTGGTCAAGGCCGCAGGAATCCGCTGGATGCGGGAAGCACAGAACCGGTCGAAGTGGCGGTGCTTTGGGGAGGCCTATGTCCAGCAGTGGACGTCTCTCAGCTGGAGTGTTGATGATGATGATTGGTGTGTTAAGGTAACTATAAAATTCTTTTCAATTGTGTCACCAGTACAGAAAGACACAGAACACCAAATTCTTATTTTTTGTTAGCTCGCTGACAGCTCACTCTTATACCCGATTGTCAGTTGAATTTTATTGCTACAAGAACATTGTTGCCATTGAAAATTTTAAAAGTTTAGAGCTCTTCACTTAACTATATTGATATATATTAATTGAGTTATCATAACAAAGTGGTTCCAGCGATTTACGGCCTTACCTACATTTTTTTTTTTAATTAACCAATACTGCCCTGTCCCCAGTAGGTAACTGGGTTCTGGAATTTAGATAGGCATAGGTCGTTCCATTTAAAATACTGGTATTTGGTAATCATTCAACTGCAATTGGTAAAGCTGGAAACCGATCCCAACTTTGGAAATGGATAGGTAGATGACGACAGTCCCACAGCTGGGCAAAAGTGAAGGTGAGTCATAATCAAGGTCTCTCTCATGCAAGTTCACGGGGGAACTCCATGTTCGTCCATGATGGAGAACATTGACAAAATGATTGGCCAGAGAAGGGAGCACAGTGAGAGGTGGGAAGTCCACGTCTCTCTCTCTGTTCCCTTCTCTAGCCAATGATTTTGCCATGAATACCTCAATGAGGGGCCTGTCTTCAGGCACCCACTGCGGGTGATCCTGTACGTCGATTCTGTAAAAGTCAAACAACAACTCGCATCTCACATTGCTCTTCACTCTCACTGCGCCTAAGGTTCAAAATGTGTTCGGGTTCGAGTGCGAAGTGAGCGTCGAAGTGACGGGGAAATTATCTTACTGAATGCCACTTCTTACGTCATCTCATACTTTATCTGTTAAAATCTCACGGTCAATTTAGTTCAACTCGCTGACACGCTCGCAAGGGTAGCGCTAGTGTATCAACCGAGCTGTTAGAATGCCAATCAAGAAACTCACAGCGGATTCAGATTCGAAGTTTAAAATGAGGTCTTACAGAATCACCCCTGGCCCATCTATCCTGGTGCATTCAATAAAGAATTTAACAATGCATGTTTATTTTCTTTATTCATTATATTAGGTGGATGGAAATAACCGCGTAAATGTTGTATTGTGTGCGTTTGTATGTTTTATTGTGCAAGAGAAGAAAAGCATACGTTTATATAGGCATGTGTGTATGTATGTGTATTGTGCCATTTGAATAAAGTTCTGCAATAAAGATATTTATTTATTCATTTCAATATTTTTTTGTAGACAGCCTGTTAAGATGGTAGTTAAGTTTTTGTCTTAAACAATGTTTATATAAATCGTTACTTATAACTATGCCCCGCAAAACTGTTTTCACGGTTTGTCTGTGGGAACAGAACTATCCATATTAACTAATTGGTAAGGTTTATTAGTGCGGACACTTAATTTCCACTTATAAAGCTACTAACAATTAATAAAGTAAGAACAAATATATTTCCTTATATCGAATGACTTATATCATATAAAACTACTATACGAATTCCACTACTTTACAATAGCTTACAAATTCCTGAAAAAGAACTGCTTAATTAATGCCTTTTATTTCCTGACTTCTTGTATCAGTAGGCAATTGGTTGAGAAGGTTGGTTGGTTGATTGCGTGGTTAAGAAGATCTAATTAGTTACACAGACAGACATGAAAAGCTACTTTGATTTATACTATGTAACTAGCTTCCGCCCGTGGCTTCGCCCGCGTGGTATGTCGGTAAAAAGTACCGTATGCCCTTCCCCAGGAAGCCATCTATCTCCTTGCCAAATTTAGTCGAAATCTGTTTAGTGTTTTAGGTTTAAAAAAGTAACATACAGACAGACAGAGAGCTACTTTCGAATTTATAATAGTAATTTATAATAGTATGGATTAGTATGGATTTGCCTTTTGTGACATAGTTGATTTGGCAAAGTAAGTAGTAAGTTGCTATCACCATACCATTGCCGGTTAAGATTCTTACCCCTTGGCCACGACATCAGCTCGCTCGCCCTGCGTCTTGCGTCCGTGACCGCAGCGAGAGCAAATGTTAAAAGTTATTTATAGCGTGCCATGAGTCGCCGCGGTGCGACTTGCGGAGAGGAGAGCAGTAAAGAAGGCCTAGACAAGAGACAATCGCTTCGAAAGCGTTTCTCATTTCTACAACGACTTTCAACGGCATTGACATAAGCTTTTCGATAGCTTATGTCAGTTGTATACTTTTTTTCCTTTTCCATCTACGTTATCGCTGATAGAATGTCACTTTGTCTAGAGCCTCAGAGGGCCTAGAGAAGTGACAATCGCTTCGAAAGCGTTTCTCATTTCTACAACGACTTTCAACGGCATTGACATAAGCTTTTCGATAGCTTATGTCAGTTCTATACATTTTTTCCTTTTCCATCTTCATTATCGCTGATAGAATGTTACTTTGTCTAGAGCCTCAGAGAGCCTAGAGAAGTGACAACCGCTTCGAAAGCGTTTCTCATTTCTACAACGACTTTCAACGGCATTGACATAAGCTATTCGATAGCTTATGTCAGTTCTATACATTTTTTCCTTTTCCATCTTCATTATCGCTGATAGAATGTCACTTTGTCTAGAGCCTCAGAGAGCCTAGAGAAGTGACAATCGCTTCGAAAGCGTTTCTCATTTCTACAACGACTTTCAACGGCATTGACATAAGCTATTCGATAGCTTATGTCAGTCCTATACATTTTTGCCTTTTCCATCATCGTTATCGCTGATAGAATGTCACTTTGTCTAGGACCTCTGGAACATTTGAGCACGCGTGGCGTCACAAAACGCACCGCCCTATATAACAGTAATTTATTGTTTAGACATTTGTTTATGCCTAGTTTACGAAATATCAATGTGTTACTCACAGAAGTAATATTATTCAGAAAATCTATAGGTATGACGTGGGTTTTGAAAACAATGGGTTTATTTTTAACATCATGTAATTCAGTTTAGTCATCCATTTGCCATCGAAGGAACTAGGTATATCCTGACGATTTTATTTAGTTATTATCCACGTGATTAATTTAAAATTATTTAGTCTAAAACATTTATGGAATCAATATCCATACCGTACTATGTGTGATATTGTTGTGTACATTAAAATTTGCAAATTATGGGATGTTTTGGGTAAAGTACATTTTACGTGAATTTAATAATAGTTTCAATCGCTTCTGTGATCTAGTGGTTAGACCACGTGTCTCAGACCCAGAGGTCCCGGGTGCGATTCACAGTGGGTCCAAAAATTTCTGATCGGTGTGATTGGTGGTATAGCTTGTTCTAAGTCCGCCTTGCTAGCTACCACCATCCTATCGAAGTCTGTCGCCTTATCAACAATGTTAACAGCATTGTTATGTGCTACTCCAAGACTTTTTTTTAATCTAGTCAAAGATAATTATAAATAAATATGTCTAGATAGACAGTCCAAGCTGTGAACTTGTCGAAAAAAATGCGTCCAATTGTTGGCCGCAAAATGCGCGCACACTAGAAAACCACAATGCGTAGCTGTCACACACTCAAGCATAAAAAAGTTGGCCTGTTTGCTGTAGGTCTTTTATACAGAGCGACACTCTAACTAGACATAAATTCTTATATCTTTCCTTACATATTATAAAACAAAGTCCTCCGCCGCGTCTGTCTGTCGACCTTTACGCGATAAACTCAAAAACGACTGCACCGATTTTCATGCTGTTTTCACAAATGGATAGAGTGGTTCTCGAGTAAGGTTTTAGTATAATAATAACCGACATGCACGCGGGCGAAGCCGCAGAAAGCTAGTAAATAATAAACAAGTGCATGTTGGACCACGCACAATGAAGGTTTCCGTATTTCGGATGAATTTATGCCAAGAACAAACTTTATATTGTAGTTGAAAAACATGTTCTCCCATACGAAATGTATGGAAGAAGTTGTTTTTACAACTGCAAATTTAAGTTGGTCGATTATTACTCGTTAACTTGTAGAGCCTACTTAGCTGTGATAGTTTTCCTTTTAATTTCGTTATATATACTACTGCCGTGATGTATTTCACAATATCCAAAACTAACCATTTATCTGGCAGGGGGGCACTTGACTCTAACAAAAATAACTACGGAACCCTAAAAAATCTGGTATTGATTAGACTATAACACTATGGGGTTTATTCATAAACGTTGCTTAAAGTTAAGTAATGATTAGCGACTGTTTAACCATACATTTTTGACGGTTGAACGTCACTTAACTTTAAGCAACGTTTATAAATAAACTCCTATGTCATTATGTTTCTTTCAGCCTTATCATCTTCAGTTCATTCGCTTATGCGCTAGTTTTATTTACCACCGAAATTATAGCTCTTGTTGACCGAATCATCAATCCAAGTAATGCTACGTCTAGCAGCTAACTAAAATGTGAAAGCAGACAAAATAACACATTATCGTCATCTGCCTGGCCATTTCCCAACTATGTGAGGTCAGCTTCCAGTCACACCGACAAAATGCAAACGAAATAACCAAACCAACTAATATAGACGGTAGGAGTGTTGTTAAACTTGTAATATAAGTTAAGGCCCTACCCTACCTCAAATTGCTTAGAAAGAAAGAAAGAAAGAATATATCCTCCGTTACATATATTATTTTTGAAATAAATATATGTTTAAGTTGAGGATTGATGCTAGGTCCTATGTTTGGCGAAAACACGATTACATAAAATTTTCTCGATGGAAAAGAAATCCAAAGTTACCTCTAAACCGATCCATAAACCGCTGATATTAAAAAAAATACTTCAAATTAGATCATGAAACGTCGCATAATAACTAAACTAACTATAAAGCAGGTCTTGTTTTTTTTTTAATTACCCTTATTTTCATCGTGAAAAGTAATTACCTTAACTATTCGAGGCTTGAGAGCCGCCAGCACCCCGCTCCGTCTTGCTCTCATTCAGGCCGCGAGTTGTATGGTGCGAACGAGATAAAATATGAGGTAGGGTACGGTCTTAAGTTTTTAAAATCTAGTCATCATCTGCCTAGCCATTTCCCAACTATGAAGTTGGCTTCCAGTCTAACCGGATGCAGCTGAATACCAGTATCTTACATGGAGCGACTGCCTATGTAACGATACCCCAGGGCAAGACTGGTTGTCAGACTTTCGGGCTTCTGACGACCCATAACGACTGTCAAAGATCCACAAATGACAGCCGAAACCTACGGCTTAACGTGCTTTCCGAGGCAAGAAGGAATCTCGGTATGTAAAGTTGGTCACTCATCCACGGACAAACTCCGGCAAGCGTAGCTTAACCTGATAGATCGATCTGTGCGGCTGTTATTACTTAACCACGAGCTTCTCCGAGTTTTTAAAATCTAGTTATGTTTAGAATTTAACTCCTAATGTCATTATTTTTCTTCCAGGCTTGTCATCGTTCATTAAAAGTATGGGATAGTTTTATTTTAAAATGAAGTGAAAACACTTATAACCAATTAATGAATTCGGATAAATTGATGGAGGGAGAGAGACATTTACTGATCAGTCTAGAACATTATTATGATGACCATGATTATACCACAGTTGAAGCATTATGGAAACTACAGGTAGATAATAAGCGAATTAAGCTGTTCAATTTTGTACCAATCATAGACATAAAGTATGAAAACGCCCATTGAATGGTGGCAGAAGCTTGCCCGAAACCGAGAAAGGTGGCGCAATTCAATCCATCAAGCAACTGAATAATTTGAAACAAATCCTCTTGAAACCCTAGACAAGAAGCAAAAAATACGCAAAAGTCGCCCAAAGCCTTCCTATACCTACACATACATACACACAAAGATGTTAATCAGCTGTTCTGTACACGAGTGATCTGGTTTTGATATCCCATAACTCTAGCGTATTAATGAGACCATGTCAAAGAATCTACTGGCATATTATGAATCATTTTTCTTCATTTTTCGTTTGCATTTTTAATACAAAATAATTCGACAATATCACGATTATTTTTGTTAAATACTCCTACGTGAAATATGACAACATCGCTTTCACGTAGGGGTATTTAACATAAAAACTTTTCTTAGCTTTAAATATGAATGATTATTTGAATGAACATAATGAACAACGGGATAATTTTCACGTAGGTATCTATACTTATCAATGAAACTTAGATAACTTTAGGGTATTTAATGATACTATGTCAAAGTATGGGCATAATTATTATGAATTATTTACATTTTTTTTTCGATTTCATTTTATGTTTTCATTCTTCTTAAACATATTATATACACTCATCGAGAGTCTAGTGCTATGTTATCACCGAAACTATGAAGTATTTTTTACTTCTTCAAAATGGAGGAGGTTCTCAATTCATGTGTATGTTTTTTTTTGTATGTTTGTTACTCGATTACTCCGCCAATTATGAATCGATTTTGATGATTCTTATTTTCTTATAAATTTTCTTAACTTTGCTTGCGGAGTTTTTGAGTTATCCTCAATATTACGTATTTTTCCCGCTTAGTTTAGGTAGACGATGTTTTAAGTGACTCCGTCACTGTTATTTACACAGCAGGTAGTGGTATTCGAATTTGTGTGGGGCAGATACCACAGCTAAAAAGAGAAAAATAAAAACTTTTTGCAACCGACAAGACACCGACTTCCGAAATTAAAGTAAACTTTTTAGGGTTTTTTTTAGAAGTCGGCTGTTTCTTTTTTTGTAAAAAGTTTTTTTTGAACACTTGTTCTAGGTCTTGTTTTATTATTTTTACATAATAATATAGCAATAACCATAGAGTTATAGGACATCAAAAGGAACACGTTGTATATACCTATATGAAACTTCATATTATAGATAATTTAATATTATTTGTTACTAGCCACTTAGGCACCCAGGCCAGGTTTTAGTTGTTAACTAAAACTTCTTCAAAATTGGTTGTCCCAACGCTAAACTTGGGCACTTGATGCTATAGCTTTTGTTCGCGGGTTCGGCTTCGTGGAGGTCGTCAATTAATATCCCAATGGCACGTGTCCACTTCCGGGAGAAAAAGCAAGGTTGGTGATTAAACGCCGCTGTATGAGAATAGGTCTTAAGCCATGCAGTATGACAATAAATAGACTGGAAAGATTTAATAAGATTGTCGTGTGATTGATTGAGAAAGTTTTTTAAATCCAAAAGAAACCATATTCATCAATTTATCGAACAATCAGTGGGTACCTATCTTTATGAAAGTAAAATAAAAACAAATGCCGCAATAGCTAAGAAACAATGTCTGTTTGTTTATAACTCTAGGTAAAGCTGGGTTCATACATCTGTTTTTTTTAAAGCAGTTCCCTGAAATTTTATTAGATACAAACTTTAACCCCTTTTTTCTGATCACCTTTTGTGCCTTGATGTAAAGGTCTGTGGAGTTCTCAACCAGGGAGCCAAGTCTAGTAATTTACAAACGTGTCAATGGTCTCGCAATGATGAGTTTTTGACAGATTTTGGCAAATGGCAAATCTGTCAAAAACGCATCATTGCGAGACCATTGACACGTTTGTAAATTACTAGACTTGGCCCCCTGGTCTTACCCGCCAGGTTATTCTACCAACACTCCTACCGTCTCTTAGCAACCATTTGGTTAGGTTAGTCATTTTGTCTGCAACTTTTCGGTTAAACTGGAGGCAGGTGACGATGATGAGTCATTTGGTCTGCAAAATGGATTTCACTATTTTGCAGCTAGATGTATCCTAGTAGGTATTACACGAAGGGTAAGATTTAAAAAAAAAACCGGCCTAGTGTATGTCGAACCACGCACAATGAAGGGTTCCGTAGTTGCAACTGCAAATTATTACTTTATTGGTCGATTATTACTCGGTAACTGGTGGAGCCTTCGTGGCGGTGATAGTTTTCCTTTTAATTTCGTTATATATGCTACTGCCGTGAATTTTTTCACATTTCCAAACCCAACCATTTACCTGGCAGGGGGTGGGGACACTTGACTCTAACAAAAATTTGCACTTTAAAGCTTTATATTCCGCAAACGGATCCCTGAATCCAAAAATGGTTTTCACAAACTCCCATTATTTTTAAACGACCTTTGCAACAATACCCCACACCATGGGATTGACGAGAAAAAAAAAAACGATCTTAACTTTAAATGTAGGCGAGGTACGCCAAAAAAAAATATTTTTTACAAATATTTTTTACCACTTTGTCAGCGTGGTTTATATGTATATCCATACCAAATTACAGCTTTCTAGTACCAACGGTCTTTGAGCTAAGCCGCGGACAGACGGACGGACGGACGGACAGACAGACTGTCATGGGCGAAACTATAAGGGTTCCTTGTTGACTACGGAACCCTAACTAGCCTGCTCTGTTCCACTCCTGGGCAAAGGCCTCCTTCCATATTTCGCGAGTCCTCCACTCCTCGGGATATCATGAAGTTACTTTAAATCGCAGTTGGATTATTTGAACTCAGCCTTATGGGTTTCAGTCATCATCTTTGTTATGTTTGTTTGTGCTAAAGATTTAGACAGCAACACAGTTGCACAGTTGGACAAAACGGCAGGCGCAATGGGTTGCGGGTGAGCTAAAACAATAATAATTATATTTTATTTTTGAAGTAATTTTTTTTTTTTTGGATTGAAAACTTCTTTAGCCGCTTTGAGCTATTTTGGCAGGGGGTAAAAATGGATTCGCGTCACCGCACGACTTAGTGCTGTAACCTCAAATAACTGAATGGATTGGAGGATATGTTTTTTTTTCTGCGTTTTGCTTGATTTGTTTTCATCGTATTTGTTGGTATATTGGCGTTGTGTAATGTAAATTATTTTGCATACTATTTTAAATATAGAATCATGATTGTTTTCTAACTGAACAGACATATCTGCTGCTGGGGTGTTTGTTGCGTCACTTCTTTTTCTCAGCTAAAGCAATAAGAAGTAGTGAAGGGCGGGCGTTTTTGGGGACTGTCTTCTGTAATTTTGACGTTCGAAAAGTGCTGATTCTCAGCGTAATTTGAATGACTTTTGATTTTGGTTATAACAGGATTTTATTAATATTAAAATTCTGCCCGCGACTTCGTCCGCCAGATTTTTTTTTAATTATACAATATCCTATGACACTCAACAATAAAGTAGCTAATTCCCATTAGTGAAAAAATTTCGGAATCAGTAGTGCTATTCTGTAAAAATCTCACCGTGAAAACTTAAGTGAAGTGAGCTTGGAGTGAACTGTCACTGCCTTAGCATCAGTGGGTATTGAAGACAATGCCAGCTCACTCCACGCTCACTTCACCTAAGTTTTCACGGTGAGATGGTTACAGAATAGCAATGCTGATCAGTAGTTCCGAAGATTAGGAACCCCCTACATACAACCGAATTAACGGTATGGCAGCGCATTTAAAACGAACAAACAAACATAGATTTTTATAATATTAGATAGGTTGTTTTCTTCTTCCTCATTTTGCTTCTCTTATTACTTATTCTTTTTCATCATTTTTTTCAAAACGATTTCATCTCTATGGTTATGTCAGTAGAAAACCCTGTTTGATGGTATATTTCGGTAGAGTTTTTCCCTGTTCTTATTTTAAGTAAGTCGTCAATACATGCTTGACTTGACAAAATATAGGTGTGTATATTGAACGGTTTTCGAGCATTAAAACATCATTTTGTTTACTTGAAACAACACTTAGAACAGTAGTTTGGGCTTTAGGTGACATGTTCTAAGCCGAATATTTCGAGAACCATGGGTTCTTCGAGAATCTTGTCTTCGACTTTGTTATCCAGAATTAAATACAGAAGATACTTGTAATAACGTAAATGGATGTAAAAGCAATATTTTATGAAATATTTACAAAAAACTTTCGGAATCTTTGTCAGTCGACGTTTTTATTCGCACATGATGTCTTTGGACTTTAGAAATAGACTTTTCACACAGTATTTTTAATGTCTTGATAAATCTTAAATAGAATTTATTTAACTTATTTTTCTGGGCTATTATATTTTTGTTTGCTAAATTAATAACATGTAATGTAATCGATTCTACTTTCGAAAGCAGTTTTAGTTATTTCAATTAAATCTTGTCGTTGACAGTTAAAATAACGCATATGACAGACCATCAAACTGAACTACTTTTTCCATAGGACCAACATAGTAATCGCGAAAAAGTTATCAGCTGCCCCATACAAAACTTCCAATACCTACTCAACCCACATGTTTGTAACACTGCTGATGATTTTTGGTCTGTACCACACCTTTAAATATGACCACACATTTCTGATCCACGCTATATAATATGTAAAAAACCTTTTCCGATCCGAAAGGGGCACATAGGTACTGCAATTATATTACCAGAAAAAAAAACAAATGAAAATAAAAAGTTATTGCAATTTTAAATTCCCCTTTTTTTGCACCAAAATTACAACAAATTCATTATAAATTAGAAAATTTTCTACAGAGGTTATGACTTGTAGACATCCACTAAACAATGGCCGCCCGCGCCCCATGTAATAATCCGGTAAAATTGCCCATTGAAAAAAAATTGCGGTGATTTTTTTTTTTTTTCAAAATGAAAACGTGTATTTGTATAGACTCTCAGTATGATTCTTAACAACATCCTCACGGATCGGACAACGATTTTGTTACACTCTGAATATAATAAGAATATTGTGTTATCTTTGCAGATTTTTAGTCTACGGCACATTAGCTTACATCATATATTTATTTGTTAAAGACGTGAAAGGAAGGTTTGACAAGTACGTGGAAGAATTTATGATATCTACAAAACGTCCCAAAATGTTGGCAGAAGACGTTTATGATGATTCAGATGAAGATGTTTCGACGAAGGTGTATAAATTGAGTAATGACTGGAGTGGCACTCCTAAAACAATCGTGAAAAGTGGAAAGCATAGGCTCAAATGGCAAAATAATGCAAAGTATAGTGAAGATGAGCCATAGTAGTAAGAAAGTAGAAAAGAAAGAAAGAAGGAAGGTATCAAGGAGTCTAAAGTCTGTTTTTTAATCTCGTAGACTAATTTGATATTTCAAGTGATTGTTTTTTGTTTTTTCAAATTGGAGTTTGACATTTTCACCTGTCAAATTAGTCCATGAGATTATAAAACAGACTATACTTGCGAGGATTTTGTGAAATCACACCTTAGCTAATACTTACCCAGATGTATTAGATAAACTTTCATTATTTGTATGATTATTTTGTAGATCTGTGTTAGAATAGGTACTTTATCTTTTATATTCACACAAATAAAACAATGAATATAATTTTATACATTACCTATGTTACGATTTTAATTTAATTATTTTCGTAAATATAAGGAGAATTCAGTAAAAACACATCCTCCGATTTATTATTTTATTATTAGAAACAGACATTACATCAAATCAACAATAAAATATAATATGATATTTTACAATTAAAATTAAAATAATAGTTTATTCCTTAAGTACCGATTGAACACTATTAAATTACTAAAACTAATGATTTTGTGATGTTACATTGTATTAACATAACTTTTATATAGTTCTATTCGATGCAATCTTCTTACCTAGAAGGTTTTGTGCGTTACTACATTAAACACTGTGGTATTGTTTCTTAGGCTCTTCACATTTTATATCTTATAGTATTATCATCTATTCAGTACTACACTTTTATTAATTGCTGCTATTAAAAGAAATTGTTGGCTTCTAAACTAATTTAAGAAAAAGTTGTGAAAAATTTCACAACAAAATTAGTTTAATTATTAAAGTAATATTTCATACACAGCATTTATTGAGATACAACTTTCTCCATGGAACCAACATCGTAATTTTGGGAAAATAATCAGCTTTTTCATACAAAATTTTAAAACCTACTCGACCCAAATGTGGAACAGCAGATTTTTTTTCGCAATTACGATGTTGGTACCATGGAGAAAGTTCACTTTGATGGTCTGTACCGCACCCTTAAATATGAGGAGACATATACGATTTAAGCTGTATATTATATAATATAAAGGCGTCTCTCTCATTAGCAACAACTCTATTGTACAAATAATTGGTTTGCATGCGTTTCGAATCCAAAGATAATAAATAATCTATGAAATAAGTTATGAAATACAACTTTTCATTTGTGATAATTGAATTAAATTATGTTTTTATAAAAAAAAAAAAATATATGAATAGTAATAACAAGCGTATTTAACATCGTTCTTGTTTAAGTACTAAATTTAAGGAAATTAAGTGTCAGTATCTTGTTTATAATGAAAATCAGAGTCAAGCAGTAGGTACCTAAGTGGAAAAAATAAAAGTTTACCCATATTTTTTGTGTAATTTGAATAATGTTTTTATTTGTTATTGTAGTGAATATTAAACTTACTATTTATTTTGTTTTAATAAAAATTTTCGCTATGTGAGTTTATTAAACTACATAAGTAGGTACATTTGTTTTTTTTTTTGTACAAGGTACGCATCAAGAATGCCTAATAATAATAATATTCTTTAAGGCGCTGCCCGCGCCAGCGGCGGCGTCGTCTGATGTTCATTCAACATAAATCGATTCACATTATTTAGGTAAGATTCATCCTACTACTTAAGTAATCACAAATCACCCTTTTACTTCCTTTAAATATTATGGTTTACCTACCCTAATATGAAGAGAAAAAAATAATTATAATTATTAAATATATACAATTTTATTTCTGCCAACATAATATGGTAGATTCATAGATTCGTCATATTTTATGAATGATAATAATCTGCAGTAAAATATAGGTTTTAAACTAGTAAATATGACAAGGACATAAATTATATGTATCTTTCAGAATCAGAAATTATTAATTCGTAAGAATGTAGTTTTACATAGTTATTATTTTTGTTAGTTCGTTCTACGGTGTACATGGTACGGTGTCATTCTACACTAAGTGCTTCATCTTAAAATGTTATAACATCACAAATCAAGACCGACGTTACGTAACATACGTTACGTTTCAATCACCATCATCATCACTATAACGTAAAACACGTTTTTTTTAGTTTACAAAAAAACTTATCATATACTTTCCTTATATTACACTCAATGCCATTTTGTCAACATTAATAATATGGACAATATCACATTATTAATTTCAGTGTCAGTGATTTTTAAAGTCACTGTGACAAACGTGATAATTTCTTCAAAATTTTGAGGTCTTAAAGCCTTTATGTATTATAATTTGTTATCGTTATTCAAGGTCTTATTAGTCTTTTTTTCGTAATAATTAAATCCACCAAGTGGAGTGATGTGTTTTTTATCTCAAAGAGTTTTGCGATACTCAATATTTTTTTACGTTATCGGATGCCGAGTGATTTTACGCATACTATCTTTTGGATTAAAGTTTTTTCTGTATAAAAAGTGTGACACTTTAATTGAGTCTCGCTGTATGACTACCTTAAAAAATATTTATTCCCACACCTTGTTTTATTTATTTCTTAATGGAATTCTTTTTGCTCTTTGGATACAGCCCGTCCATTCCTTTTCCGAACGGTGTTTCGGAGTTTGTTGTCAAATAATACGACCCTTGGGCACTGGAATAAGAAAAACACATGTAGTATGTCACTGTATGCAAAGAAACACGTACCTAGTTAAAAGTAATTTCGCAAAGTCATATCTCTGTGGATTGATTTTGGGAAATATTTAATTGAACCTCTAAAAACTTATTGACCTTCTATTGACGGACACTTTTTATTAAAATTAATGAACCTCTAAAATCTTTTTGTGCTTATCATGCTGCATACTTTTTTAAGTAACTGAGACTCTTTTTAACTTTCTGACCTTTACTCACATTTGGTAGCATTAACTAAGCTACCAAATGGGTTAGGTTAGGTTAGAGCGGTGAACAACCGCTACATCCAAGTTGGTTGCAGTTACTTGGCTATTCATTATATTTAGGACCCCAAAATATAAATTATTTGAGGTTCACAAAAAGGAGGAGCTCATGGCTAAGTAATAACAGCCACACGGGTCGATCCATCAAGTTAAGCTACGCTTGCCTGGGTTGGTCAGTGAATGGGCCTCATCTTTACATACTGAGACTCCTCCGTGCCTCGGAAAGTACGTTGCCGTTGGTCCCGGCTGTCGTTCGTGGATCTTTGACAGTCGTTACGGGTCGCCAGAAGCCCGAAAGTCTGATAACCAGTTTTATCAAGGGCTCGCATTACCCAGTTACTGGGTTTTGGAGGTCAGATATTCAGTCGCTCCATGTTAAATATTGGTATTCAGCTGCATCGGGTTAGACTGGAAGCTGACCGAAAATATATTGAAAAGAGTTTATCTCTTTGAAATGTTGCTTTAACTTACTTATTATCACAGCTAAAGCCCATATACACCATGCCATCTTCCGGGGTGGGATTTTCTCTAAATTTGTGGTAAGTTTCAGCAGGGGAGGCTGGGAACGCTTCAGGATTTATCACCGATTCTGCGAAGAACCGCCATGACCGCCAATGACTGCATAGATCTGGAAATATTTAGAAAAAAGTAAGTTTAGTATCGAAAATATCTCTCGTAACTATAGTATTATTGTAGTTATCTGGTTATAATTATTATCTAATATCCCAGGGATGCATTACCGTATTTCCGTATCCCAGGGATGCATTTTGTATTACCGTATTATTGCCTGTATGACCGCGCGCGGTACACCCGCGTACCAAAAACCATTGTAGTTAATTAACTACAATGGTTTTTGGTACGCGGGTGTACCGCGGGTGTACCGTATTAATTCTTCAAGGACATTCTAATTAGAATGTCCTTGAAGAATTAATACCTAATCAATTTGCAAGGCAAATGCAGTGGTGCTTGTGTTATATGTTTTTATTAGAGCAAAGAAATAATAATATCCTGCTGGATGGGTCATGGTTAAATGCAATCATGAGAAATGATTTTATTTCTGTAGGTGTGAACAAACACTTTTACGCGTCAGTCATTTTTTTTTAAACTAGATGAGGTCGGCGTTTCCTTTAAGACTACTGTAAGAATTAAGCCCGAAACAAACTCAGAGTTCATAGTCTTTTTTATAGTCCAGACATAAGAAGAATATGATATAGTGAAGGCCATGTAGATTGGTGTCTGAAATGGTCTTTTGAGGCAAGAACTACATAGGTTGAGAGGACCTGTTCAGTCAGTGCACGCACTTGTCAGTAATCGTGCAGCTCAACTCAGAACTTAAGGAGCTCAACGATTCGACGACCAATACATTTGAGTAGGCCGCATATATTACTCAAACTGCCAGACAATGATTAAAACTAACTGAGAAAAACAAAAAAAACATTACCCTCCTTCTGGGGCAGTCGGGTAAAAATAAGAATGACCCACATAGTCTTCACATTTACAATAATCAAAATAATATAATACACAAAGTAATTATTCATGTCATGGAGTCAAGGAGCAATTCTGTAGCTAATGAGAAATGGGGGGAATGACCTGTGCCGTCCAAAAACTTAAATTATCTTTGCATTAATTTAGCAGAGTTTTAATATATGACAGACACCAATGTTAAAAAAAAAAGTTAAAAATCTACCTACTATTCATCCTTTTAGCGTTTTTCCGAGAAGGTTGGGCTCGTCTCCCAGTGTTACCAGATGAGGCTGAATATCATTACATTTTAGAAAAATATCTAAAATAGACGCTGTCCTAAAGAGCCAACTCAGTATAATACCATACCATAGGCACAATTAAAATATAAGGGGATGTCACACTAGCATAGGCGTTTGAGAAGCGTAAGAGCAATGCTGCGTGAGAAAGACGTGTCTGACAGACAAGTTGTTTTGTTCGAGCAAGCGCAACGAAGCATTAGGTCTGTACCTGTGCCTACTACCCAGTATACGGAGCATCAGTAGGTACATATTGTAATTATGCTCACTCAAGCTCAATAATAACCATTGCGGTGATAACCTATGATGCAGCATGAACAGTGTTGTCATTCTATCAAATGAAAACTATCTAGATAATTAGGTATGATAATCTAAGTCAAAGTCAAATAATTTATTTCAAATAGGCACATAAAAGGCACTTTTGAACGTCAATGATAAACAAACAAAGGAATAGAATTGATTCTAGTTGCCCATTCCAAAAGGTAGATTTCGTATGGAGAAGAATGGGCAAGAAACTCCACCGTTACTCTTTTCAAAAATGTTTACAATATTTTGTATACATGAATTATATAATTACATGTGAAGACCATGCACCCACAATAAGATTACTGTCCCACAAAAGGCAAAAAAAAATAATTATAAATGGAGCAATGACAAATAAATCAGTTATGTGATAGGTACATGGTGCTCACATATTTACAAACATTGTAAAAGTATACGATATTACAATATTCCTAACATCTTTACAAGTAATACTAATAAGTCAGTGCGTGATTCCATGCAATCACAGAGTGTAAAAATCTATGACATACAAATAATAAAATATACAACTAAATTAGCAACCAGTTTGATTTTGTCCAGACTCTAAATTGTCCTATGGAGCAAGACCAGCATGTTTCCAAGCATTCTTATCCTGGATATAATCCTCTAATTTGTAATAAGCTTGTTTACAAAGTGTACTTTTTATATGAGTTTTAAATTTTCTTTCATTTAATTGCAATATATCACAAGGTATTTTGTTATAGCATTTAACGCAGTACCCCATAAAAGATGTTTGTACTTTAGCTAATCTGAAAAATGGTTGATCTATTTTATCTTTATTTCTAGTATTAAAATTATGTCTGTCACTTATTTTCTTAAATAGATTTAAATTTTTTCTTACATACATAATATTCTCATAAATAAATTGGCAAGGTACCGTCATAATATTAATCCTTTTAAATAGTTCCCTGAGAGATTCGCGGCGACATAGATTATAAATGGCTCTGACAGCTCTCTTTTGCAAAATAAAGATGGATTCAATGTCAGCAGCCCGACCCCACAGTAAAATGCCATACGACATAATGCTGTGGAAGTAACTGAAATAGACCAAACGCGCGGTTTCTACATCTGTTAACTGTCTTATCTTTCTGACAGCATAAGCGACCGAGCTTAACCGCCCCGCAAGAGATTTTATATGAGGTCCCCACTGTAATTTCTCGTCTAGCGTGATACAATATAATACAATCTAATTAGTTAAAACACTTGGAACGTACTATCATCGGAGAGAGGAATCGGCGCAAATCGGGGACATCCCGGTTGTATGCTTTTTCCACCATTCGGCCAGAAGTCGGCCGTTCCGGTCCGGACCGGCGCGCCGTAGCCGCCGGCATCCGTATGAATGACGTCTACAAACTCAGCATCCTTCCCGTTGACGTGTTCCATCACCACACCATCAGGGTAGAACGCTGGAAAAGCAGGATCGAGTGCCGTTAATCTGAAATGTTTGTAGGCTGATTTTAATTTAGTCTGGTTTGGAAGAAAATGTGATTTATTTCTTGGTAATTTTACGAAGGATTAACAAAAGAATTGAATTTAATGGCGAACACTCTCTAACTCCTTTTTCTGTTTGAATGCTCAAAAGAAACTAACCTACCAGAGCCCCAAAAAAATTCTAGTTCGCTTTTGCTCGCTCTTACATTGTTTGGCTTTTCTGCATTATGTCGACAAAGTAACTCAGGGGCGCGTAGTGATTTATTAGTACCTTAGAGGGGCGCGTATGTTATAAGGTTGGGAGCCCCTGGTGTAGATACAAAGAGGAAGAGATGGAAGAAAATTACTTAATGCTTCCAAAGATTGCAAAATTTCAGAGTTTTGAGTCATAGTTTAGCATCGATGATATTTCTTACTAATTGGCTATGAACGTTTCTGATATTCTTTCCATGATGATGTAACGTGGCCATGTTAGGCTCAAAAGATCTTGTGGTTTCTCTAGACATAGAAACAAACAAGAAGATATCGGAGATTATATCGATGGTAAGAATAATATTATTTATTATAATGGATGTATTTCGTCCGAGATTTGGTTGACATAATTTTAGAATTTAACTAAAATAATTTTATAGAGAGGCAAAGATTCTTGCCAAGCAAAACTTATGTAGTGTCTATTGCAATTAATCGCTGGAAAATGCGGGTATATTTTTAGTTTGAGTAGATTTATTTAATATCGTTATTGATGATGTAATTTTACCTCTAAAGCGCTTCTGAGTCGGAGCGATGAAAAGTTTGGTAACCGGTAAACAACTGGCCGGAGCGCGCACGTATCCAATTACATAACTAACTAGTTATTTAACAAGAGCACGAATTCGATGGTCACTATTTCCTGTATAACGATACTTTACTAATACAATATAATCACTTCATTATAAATATGTTTCGCTTGCAACAATAAAATTTAAAAAAAAAAGATTATTTTTTATTATTATAGATTTTTTATTGTATTCGTTTCTTTATAAACACAGGACAGTTCAGGACAGTTCTAATTTTAGAGATATTTTCGTCTTGTCATCTACCGTATCAATTGATTTTAATTACGATAAAACCTTATTAGGTTCTATAAAAAATACCAAGAAGGCAAATTGTATATTTGTTGAAAAAAATCACAGCTGGCGCCAGATGGGTCAAATTAATTAGATGCAAGTTTAATAAAGTACCCTTATAAAGTACCGTTAAAGTATATTTATAGTAATAAGTTTTATAAAGTACCTTTTTACTATCTTGTTGTACTTAGTCTTGAGTTCCCTCGCAGTGTATCCGGCCACATGGCTTCCTAGAGAGTGGCCTATCAAGTGGAACTTCTCAAGAAGAATTCCTGATTCTAATAGTTTGTTTAATTGTTCTGCCGCCGCTGTTCCCACCTGAAAGAAGAGAGGATTTTGTTAGCTGATGAGTTCTTTGAAAGTAATAACATTTTTTTTAATGGTTTGGTTCCGGCATAGAGTGAGGCGATTTTTCAGCCTTTTTTTAAGAATAGTATAAAAACGTAGTTCTAATCTGGATTCGAGTGGCAAAGCGATTAGTTTCACAGTGTAATTTTAAGAGTATTCATAGAGAAAGTTGTTCATAATGATGAGTACAATGACCCCTTTAGAGATTTCCTGTATGAAAAGATACACCTTATATATCAAAATATAAATTCTGTTACTGCGGTTAACTATCACCAATCCATTAAAAAAAAAGGATATGACGATAAGAGAAAAAAAAAAACACGAACACAAAGAAAAATATTTTGAGGAAAATATGAGGAGACGCGTGATGGCGACGAATGCGTTATATCCACGCAAAACGGCTATCGCTCAGCATAATGCTACCCTATGCGGTACAGAGCCAAAGCCCTGGTTTTCAGCGGCAAATGGTTTGTATTGTTACTTTTTTATTAATTTTGAGATTCAGAATTTAAATTTTAATCATCCCAAAACTTTCCTAAGTTATTTGGGAAAATCCGTGGATGGATACATTATATTCGATAACTAGATTCGTCAACGCGTCCTTCAAACGTGTCTGTATAGCGGTCTAATTTTAAGATGCCGTCATTTCTACAAAATAACTGCATATGAGTGACGCAAAACTAGGTTACCTAGTTCTCCGCCATTAGGAAAATATTCTAGGTTTCAATAACGTAAGTTGGTGTGTTTTGACACCGTTAAGTAAATCCCTGGTTCGATCATTTTCATGACGGTCGTCACTGCGGCCGTTATGTGGCGTCCACCGCTCTTCGAAGAAACCGTTGCTTTAGTATCTACTTTATTTTTTATTAGCCTATATTGTGTCCCATTGTGGGCAAAGGCCTCCCCTTTTTCCTTCCAAATCTCTCTGTTTCGTGCCATTCCTAGCCACGTTAGCCCCGCAAACATGATTAGGTCGTGACACCACCTTCGCCGCGGAGAGATGGGCAAAGATCGTCATTCACTGGACGCCTGAGGAAGGACATCGCTGTCGCGGTAGTATCTACTTATTTATTGGTAAAGATATCGTTTATGTTCCTATTTTTTTAAATTAATGGGCAAAGATCGTCACTTGCTGGATGCCCGAGGGAGGATATCGCCGTCGAGGTAGTATCTATTTAATAAAGATATCGTTTATGTTCCTATTTTTTTTTTATTAATGGGCAAAGATCGTCACTTGCTGGATACCCGAGGGAGGATATCGCCGTCGAGGTAGTATCTATTTAATAAAGATATCGTTTATGTTCCTATTGTAATTAACAGAGCATGATTCCGTCATGCCTACATTATGTTATTAAAATAGGCAAGTATTCTTGGTTCTAGTGAGTATCATGGTTTATCATCAGAATTAATACTGATGCAATAAAAATAAAATTGTAAAAGTATAATAATATTAAATTTTAGAAAGAATTCTTTTTAAACTTTAATATTATTATTATTATATCAGCTGTGCCCTGCGGTTTCACCCGCGTAAGTCTCGATCCCGGGTCGAAAAATAGATTACGACCGATTCTCAGACCTACCGAATATACATATAAAAATCGGTCAAGCCGTTTCGGAGGAGTATGGCAACTAACACTGTGACACGAGAATTTTATATATTAGATTAGGCGTATTACATGGGACTTAAGCCTATCTGGCGAAATGTGCTTACTATAGGTGCATCTCTGCCCAAACCCTTGGGAACTACAGGCGTGATGTTATGTTATGTTCTATTTGGATTTTTTTCAACGTTTTCACATAAAATTATACAAATGAAATTAATAATTACTTTGTTTGGCCAACATTCACTAGGTATACACCTACACAGTAACAATTAATTTATTGTAATTATGCAAAAGTCGTTTATAGTGTTAACAATAACATAAGTACATTAGGTACCTACTGCTATTTAATAATATTGAACACAATACATAATGAAGGTCGTCAAGTCAATAAGGTGTTGCCTTCACTCCAAAGTTTCCAATATTGTTTGATTATTCTAATAATGGTACCTACGATGAAGTAGAAAGTTTTTATTGCGTCAGTAGACTTAATGGGTCGTGCAAACTGGTGCGATATCGCGGGCGCGACAGACAGCGCACCGTTGTTGCGCCCGCGATGTCGCGACGCGACGGCGTGAGTCGTTACCGGTAAAACAATTTCCGTGAAATTTTCACAGAAATTGTTCCACCAGAGTCGCGTCACACCGCTGCGTCGCGGCTGTGTGCGGGAGCCATTTCACTGAACATTAAAGTTTCTAATTTTACGCATAAACTCTATTTGTGATTATTTTGCCCCGGCGCACGGCGGCGGCGGCGCTCGCTTGGGCCGAAAGTTTTATTGTGATCAATTGATCATGCGCGATGTGAGGATAGGTACTTAGGCATCTGGTCCTACAGTGCTTTCAGGAGACCTGAAGCGTTTTCTCTGTTAACCTAGGACGATGGTATTGGGTTTTGTACCAGGAATTTCTCAGTAACTGGAATTTGCTTGATTACAGTCTTCATCTCATAATCAAATAAGATGGAATGACAAAGTTGAATAAAAGCAACTGATGACAGTGTTTTGTATTAAATTTTACTGTAGCAGATGCTTCTTTTTTTTTTTTACAAAATGTTTATTTTGTCGATACCTGGTTACTTGAATAATTCTGCTTCGTTTTCATTAATAACTCTGTAACTATGATATTTTTCAGCGCAGAAATATGCGCTATTAACTAAGGAAACGAAATCTTTTTTTTTTCATCAAATGTTGAATTACTTGATTTCATGTTGAGCAACCGCCGATTTACACATCCTATCTTAAAACCTCCTTTAAACTTTCATTGCGAAATACAGGCTTCCTCTTATTTATCTTTAACAAGGGATTCGAAAATGCAATTGGTTCTTAAAATTAAATTGCCACCGTCACACAAAATAGCTTCGTAACTTCGTATGGATAATTCCCTACACCTACTGCGTTCGTGATTTACATAGCTTCCAAACATGTAAACAAATGTGTTTTTAGAAAAACAACTTTAACACCAACTCAAAAAGTTCAGTTTTCGCTACAATTTTAAGCATCTCTATGACTTTTTTAATAGTCAAACTAGTCATTCTGAAATCAAATCAATTTACACCAGCATAAAGTTGATATTCGTTTATGTGGAAATACCTTCAATTGGAAACAAGGACTTAAATAGACTAAGTTATTATTTGTTTTTCCTTTGACCAAAACTCAGACACATCGTTAACTGTGGTCTGTGCATTATTATTAGGTGGATAAATAAGCCATTAAGCCTTTTAAGTAAAATGACAGTGGGTGTCTAATCTTCTCTATCATTTAATCTTACCTTTTTCGTATTTCGTGCGGCATTGACTAAGTATGAACCGTGGGCCATATTGGACCAGTCCAATAATATAACATTTGTGTCCGGCTTTGCTTCCAAGTATGAGCTCACCACGACCTGAAGATAGAAAAGGCAATCATAAAAATACAAAAAACAAAAAAAAAAACATACAAAAAATATGTTAAAAGGTTTCTCGGAATTACACCAACATTACTGCTGGGGTCAAATTAGCCAAAAGCCACGCATTCAACCAATAAAAGTATGACATTTCTGCTTATTGGTTGATGTCAAGGACAGGGACCACAGACAATATTGCGTAATACATTACTGTTGTTGCATTGGCGATGAAAACAAAAAATAAAACAAAAAGCCGAATGCAGAGTTATCTACTTAAAAACAACAAGAATAATGAAGCTGTGCGTCGCATCTGTGCAAGAGTAGGTCATTGCAAAGCAAAACGCTGGGATTTCGGACGAACCTACCGTCAGCGGCGCTGGTTTTCAGCAATTACCTAATGGAATGACGTAATGACGTCCCCCCGTGTGACCTAATAAATCGGGTAAGTACTTTATTTTCCACAGAAATTAACTATCTCATCTGTGACAGTAATGCTGATTCTAGCTGAACATAGTATGTACAGTAGTTAAAATAAATATAACTGTATATAATGTGTAACTAATAAAATACATAAACTAAGACCATAGTACATTGAAGATAAAATATAATAAGTAAATACTATAGACGTTTTATAAGGTGTGTTTATTATTTATAATATACTTAATTTCTAATCTAACTAACAATCCATTTAGTCTTCAATTGATACACCATAGTTTCATTTATTGCACCACGGGAGTAACGAAACGCAAACGAAAATCAAAATCAAAAGTCATTTACTCAAATTAAGCTGAGCACTTTTGAACGTCAAAATTACATATGACAAAAACCACCCAAGTGATTTAACTGGTAAGAAGAAGTGGTGCATTGAACTCCTTAACATGGTTTTTAAATTAAAAATCCAAACTAATATTATAAATGCGAAAGTGAGTTTGTTTGTTTGTTACGCTTTCACGCTATCGAGACGCGGGGGAAACCGCGGGGTGCAGCTAGTTAACAATAAAAAACTCTCTCTCTCTGATTTTGATTATTGATTTTGAAGTGTCTACTAATACAAAAACTGCGATACTAATCCATCTTCATAGGTCGAGATTATTGTAATTTCTCCTTTGTCGAGGTAAAAACTCCAGTACTTCTGTATCAATTGTAACGTTCATATTAAGCAAAATATGTAGAATAAATAACATGTATTTCATGGCACTGACAGCCTAATTAGAGCTTCAAACGCTTTCTGTGAAGGCTCAAAAGTTATATGTAGTTGTTCGTAAACAATGTGACGGTTTATCTACATTGACTTCAATGACAATATAAGCAGTATTATGTTTATGTAAACACCATATAAAAGTCATCAATCCTCTTCCGTAATTGTGAAACGTTTTCCCATGACAGGAGATAGAGTAATGGAAGACAGATGACTTCCTTTTGAAGGGTTAATGGCGAGATAACCCAGATGCGTATAGGAGACATAAAGACTTGGGGTGTTATGGCGAATATTCTATGACAAAATGGATAAGCCAAAACCCCTTCAATCTGCCGAGCCTTTTCCCAATTATGTTGAGGTCGGCTTCCAGTCTAACCGGATGCAGCTGAATACCAGTATTTTACATGGAGTGATTGTCTATCTGACCTCTACAACCCAGTAACTGGGTAAGACGATAGCCCTTGGTAAGACTGGTTGTCAGACTTTCGAGCTTCTGACGACCCGTAACGACTGTCAAAGATCCACGAATGACAGCCGGGACCAACGGCTTAACGTGCTTTCCGAGGCACAGAGGAATCTCAATATGTAAAGATGATCACTCATCCGTGAACCAAACCCGGCAAGCGCAGCTTAACCTGATGGATCGACCCGTGCGGCTGTTATTACTTAGCCACGAGCTCCTCGGTCAAAATCTCATATGGATGTGATCCCAACATTATACAATAAAAATATCGTACGGATCAACGCTGCGTGAACGGGGGTTTAAAAATGGGATAAGGGCCATATGAATGTTCAAGGCGAAGAAAAAACTTTTTGCAAAAAAAAAAAACAACCAGCTCATGGACCATTCCTTTATTTAACGAACCGTTATTGGTTATTATTAAGACCCTTGTATCTTAACCAATAATGAAGCAAAGACCTCATAGCTTTGCATAGTAGACCCTCCCATAAAGGAAGTAGCTATCACGGGTAATATTTGCTTACAAATCTATTTATATGCCCAGTTTGGCAATTAAAAATGTTACCATTGGTAAGCAAAACGATTCATTTTTGTGTATAGGAACCGAGCATTAAAGTCATTTTTCACTTTTTAGTTTTTTTTTGTTTGGAAGTCGGTTGTTTTTATTTTGTGTTAAACGTTCAAAAATAACGCAAGCAAAGTTAATAAAATTTATATGGGACTACCTCAAGCATGACCTACCAAACAAAAAAAGAATTATCCAAATCGATTCATAATTGGCGGAGTAATTGCGTAACAAATACACAAAAAAAAAACCTAGTCCTTTTTGAAGAAGTCGGTTAAAAACTGAAGATATCACTTGTCTACATTCAGAGAAAATGATTCTTCGATCCAAACTTTTATTAGGCACCAAATACTATCGGAGAAGTCTCTAAAACAGTCCAGATTTTGATCTACACTCTACACTACCAAGTAATTTAATTAGTAAATTACGGTAGCCTACTTATGTATGTATAGTGTTAATTAGTTTATACTACTTTTTGTCTTGCTTTATATTACCGTGTGTTTGCACTGGCGAAACATTCACAACAAAACATGTTGAAATCTCTAGTTCCTGTCAAAAATTTTATACTTTGGACAGAAAATACAGATTTTAACATGTTTTGTTGTAAATGTTGCGCAAACGCACAGTTAGGATAGCTATGTCTCGATGTTTACACGAACTATTCATCATAAATCATATTTGAGTATATTGCGCTTTGATTCAAACCAGATACATCTAAAATAGACTGCTGTTTGGACTCTAGTCATTTTTTTCAACATGTTCTATCAAACGGAGGAGGGTAAGTAGAATTTCAAGAAACTTGGAACAAAATGAAATACCTCTTTCTGAACATTATCATGCTGTGATAGGAGCCTTTTGGCCTCGTACAGGACTTTCTGTTTTTAATTTAATTTAATTTTGTTTGTTTTTTTTTTATATTTCTTCTAGCAACCCCGCTCCTATATAAGTTATATGTGATTTCTTAGTTATATGTAACTTTTAACGTATTATACAAAAAAACCTTCCAGAATGAATGCTCTAAACGATGCTGAAAACCTGTATGCCTGTTGCGTGGTTTACAAAAACAATGCGGACATTCAGACAAACACGAAAAGCGACTTATAAATAAATGAGTGTGTTTGAGTTAAATTTAGTGATCTTCTGTGCTAGTCTCAATAAATACTTTTTCTTTCTTTCTTTCTGAACATAACTTACCTAGTTTTTTTCTAACAATATTAGGGTATTAACCGACTGCATCTAATATTCAACATGCTTCGTCTATAGCCTTTTGATAACTTGTTTTGGAACTCTGTGTTTTAGAACTCACCTGGATACTTTCCTGCTGAGCGAGTTCAATAAAGCCATGGATGTAGAAGACGGTAGGGTTGTTCTTGTCAAAGCCTTTGATGTCGAATAACCGACTGGCTTGACTGAGAGGAATGTCCACGTAGTCGTCGGCTGTTTGTCTGTAAAATATAGAAACAATTTTAAGTAAGACCCAAGGTGGCAAAAGGATTGCCTTCTTTCATGACGGATTAAAAAAACCGGCCAATAGCGAGTCGGACTCGAGCGCGAAGTGTACCGTACTACCATCCTTACTGTATTATAAAACAAAGTCGTCCTGTACGCGATAAACTCAAAAACTACTGCACCGATTTTCATGCTGTTTTCACCAATGGATAGAGTGGTTCTCGCGTAAGATTTTAGTATATAATAACCGACGTCCACGCGGGCGAAGCCACGAGCTTCAGCTAGTTAGTTATCTATAAAACGGCAAAAAAATTACGTTTGTTGTCCCCCTTAAATATTTATTTTATTCGGTTTTTTTGTATTTTTTGTTATAGCGGGAACAGCAATACATCATCTGTGAAAATTTCAACTGTCTAACTATTACGGTTCATAAGATATAGCCTGGTGTCAGACGGACAGACAGACAGACAGACGGACGGACAGCGGAGTCTTAGTAGTAGGTTTATCCTTTGGGTACGGAACCCTAAAAAAGGCGTTGTGGAAACTATAAGAAAATATACATCGAAATCTATAAGATTAAATGCATGTGGGATGCGTGACAAAATTATGTGCTTTTATAACTTCTAACGTGACGATAATAATATCGTGAACGTCCACGGCATGACGATAGCACAGGGAAGTAAAATGTATGGAAATACATTATGTTATCTCAGGGCGTTCCCGTTAACCTGCAATAGTAGTATAGCGTCTATACATGTTAAAAAACATATTACCAATAAAAAAAAGTCTTTTTTTGTAATAAAATATTCACAAAAAATATTAAATTAATACGGAAAAGACACACTTGTCTTTCTACGTTGAAATACAAGTGTGCGTGTACACTGTGTTTATTTTATCAATTAAATATATTTTTGGGAATATATTACAACTAAAATTTTTTTTTTTTTTTTTTGCCTTTATGGACGCTTATACTGTTGCGGGTTGACGGGAACGCCCTTTGTTAGTTAACATACTGTATTATGAAGACGTTTTTGAATTTCCCTCCACGATAACTTTAGAACGTGCACGTATTCCATACATTTTACTTCCCTGCAGTGGGCGTCCACGATAATATCGTCACGTTCGAAATGTATTAAGGCACAAATCGGCTCGCGCCGTTTGTGTCAACTAACCTAGTACGGTAGGTACCTATTCAATCAAGTGCGAATAGTCGCGTTTTTAATGGCATTAAGCTTCAGATTAATTATTTCTACTCCATTTTATCAAAAGGAACTAAGAATAAAAAAAGATTGTTATGTAGTACAAATAAATACAGTTGTTTTAAAAGAAATCTTATACCTTACCCTAGAATAGTTTGTAATGACTTCAGATCGCGTGACAAACAACAATACGGTGCGTTTTCCAATAAGCACTCAGTTTTCCTTTACTGACTTATTGAGGCTGAGCCATGATTACATTTTCTTTTTTTTATTGGACTTATGGTTTTATTAAGCTAAACTAGGTTAATAAAACCATAACATCTCTCTTTCAGATAGAAACTAACTTTTTATGGTCGAGTCATTTTACCATGAAGGTACCATTCCGTAACCGGTCAGCTACGGAATGGTACTGGCATCGTAATGGCAGTTATGTTATATGGCAATGTTATAAAATACATCGAATAATAACTGAAAGTTAATACCTGTTCTTCTGAAAGGTACCATTCCGTAGCCGAATGCAGGCAGCAGCAGCAGGTGACGTATCGCCGCGACACGGCTGGTTTCTATGAATTCCTATGAAATACCTTCCGTAGCTAGCGACACGATGGTTTCATAGAAATACATAGAACCAGTTGTGTCGCGAGGATACATCGCCTGCTGCTGACCGACTGCGGTCGGCTATTGAATTGTACCTTTATGAATGGAGCCAGTTTTTTTTTTGTTATAAAATTAGTATATCGAATGATAGTTAATTGATTCAGGCGTGATTTTGCGGAAATCCATTATAAAATACAATAGACGTAGATATTTAGTAACCTATTCCGCTTAACTATTCTTCAAGAGTCATAAAAAACCCTGTAAGAAATCGACACATGTTTTACTTCTCAACAAATCCTCAGGATGACGATTGACCAATTGCAAACCAGAACACGACGTGTTGCCACAGCGAGCGCTGGACGCAGAGTGAATTAAATTGAGAGGGGGTGACGGGCGATTTGTCAAACACGTGTCGATTTCTTACAGGATTTTTTATGACTCTTGAAGAATAGCTAAGCGGAGTAGGTTACTAAATATATCTACGTCTATTGTATTTTATATCGAATGATAACTAAAAGTTAATACCTGTCTCTCTGAAAGCTACCATTCCGTAGCCGACTGCAGGCAGCCGCAGGCGACGTATCGCCGCGACACGACTGGTTACTATGAAAAACCTTCCGTCCTAGCGGCAAGATGGTTTCATAGAAATACATAATTATAAACCAGTCGTGTCGCGAAGACACGTGGTCGTGGCCTGCGGTCGACTACGGAATTGTACCTTTACATTTGTTATGCAACTATTTAAAAAAGTTTTACTCACCCATTATAATATCTTAAATAAATATCTTCTATTCGGTTTGTCCGGTCTGGCAAGATTCCTGAAACAAAAATACAAATGGTTGAACTTTGGAGAATAAAAGAAAAATCAAATGTACTTACTGTTATTACTTATTACTAAAGGTTTTTTCTTTATGTTTTAAGCAGTAATCTAAGTATGGACACACGCGATTTTCACGTATTTTCTCACTATTTAAGAATTTACGATGGCATGGTAAGGTACACCTTTATCTTTTATCTGTCCTTTGTCTATTCTGAAACGTAGTCAACGCAATCAGGAAGCTCGATTTAGATAAAACAAAACCCACACGTTTCTTCTTGACAGACTTTATAATCTAAGTTGACAGGGCATAAATGCTACGTAATACTCTTTACTATAATGATGATCATGATAATGATGAAAATGATGATAAAGATAATGAGAAATGTAAAAGAAAGTACGTTTTTATCATTCCTAACGTCACGATATGACCGTGGACGTACCCGTCCACGTCCATAAAATGTATGGAAATACGTGAACGTAATAACGTTATCGTAGACGTATTTGCATACATTTACCTACTTCCCTGTGTTATCGTGATACCGTGACGTGGACGTCCACGATAATATAAAGAAAGAAAGAATAACGTTTATTTGGACACAATTCGTGAAACACAAAATACAAATAACAAAATAAAAAAGTGAAAAAAATGTCGTCATTTTAGAATTTATAACGCAATAAAAGATTTTTTTTTGTAAATCTAGGTATTACCGTCGCCTGTAATAGCATTGACTGAACTCTTCTTCAGAATACCGGCAGCTATTTCCGTTACACCGTACGTTATTAAAAATAAATAAGCGATTTTCTTAGAAAACATTGTAAGCGTTCCACTTCGGCCTAATTCTTTTGAATTCAGCAAGCAATATAAAGATTTTCTTTTACTACTGGAAAACTGGTTTTACTGAGAACTAACTTTTTCTTCCAGAGAGAAAAATTGGCTTGTTTTTATTGCGATATCGCGGAAATACTGAAAGCAGAATGTCATGAACCTGCTACTATATGTGCGAAAAGAAAATTTGAATACAATAGCATGCAATTTTCTTGCAGTTCGAATTGCGCATATTGTTGAATGATGTAGCAATTTAGCCAATTTATAGAACGCAGTTGTTCAGAAAATGACAGCTCTGTTTGGATTTGTTTACCTCACAGAGCTTTGATCGCTGGAATTGCTTATTTGCTACGTCAGTCAAACGGCACTGATATGAAGATAAATATCATGGATATTCCAATATTGTATTGGTGAATATTTTATGTCACGATTGGCCAAAAACGGCCAAAACCGTATTTTATGTCACGATAGGCCGAAAACTTATAGAAGATAATAATTATTATACTGTTTATTACGTAGAGTTTCGTTTTTTTTTTTTATTGTGTCTAAACGTGGATCACGGAAAATACGCCATGATTTTATACATATTATTTAGTACCTTCTTGTTAACTGGCTAACTGAAATGCCACAGGCGCTTTGCGAAGTAGATTTTTTATCAATATACCTACCTATTACATCTATACGTTTTTATTTTGACGTTCTAAAGTGTATTTTAAGGGCTATTTGAAATAAATTATTTGACTTTGACTATAAATACTATAATTAAACCAAGTAAAAGTATGATGTAATTTCTTGTGCTTCGATACGGAAAAGGTTGCGTTTTCCTTAACTTTTACTCATTTTAACTTTGTCGTAATACGTCACATGAGGTAACAGGTGTGTGACCGTTATTAAGTTATTTAAAGGCTTTCCTTATTTTATGTGCTGAAACGGATATAAGTTTTCCGGAAAACTCAAGGGTTTATTATTCCTAACATACTTTCATTATTTAGGTGACCGTGTTTATTACAATCGAGGCAGATTTATAGTAATTCGTTCACTGGCGTTTCATATACCTTAGTAGTTTTTGAGCTATCAAGTATAACAAGTTTAGCAGCAGGTTTTCATAATTACCTATTTTGAATAGTTTTTATGGATCGAATACTAAAATATTAACACGTATTTTCTCAGTATGAGGTGAGAAGTTTAAGAGCTAAATATCTACGTGTTTGTAGAGTTTTTCACTGCCTATTGTTTAGTCATTAATGTCTTTACCGCTTACGAAAATGCAGGCATTTGAGGTTTAACGACGCCATCAAAGTCGTTTTCTCAATAAAGACTCTTACATACTGGGGCGCTTCGTCGCGCGACGCGAATTTTAACAAAACAATTTGTCACGGCTAACAATGTGGCGGCGTCGCGTCGCGCGACGAATCGCCCCAGTATGTAAGAGCCTTAAAGTGGTTCATCTATCTAAACAATTCGAAAAATTCGATTTGTGAACGTTCCAGTGACTCACGTATAAGTACACACTTACATGAACGAGCTGTCGACGTGTCACGACACGGTGCCGACCAGATTTGCTAGTTAGCTGACCCGGATCGTTGCATCAAAACAGAAATGCTCGATGATGTAACATTTTGATATATTCGCCACGCCAACTCATATTTCGAATCCATCCAATATACCTAATCCATCCACTCCAAAAAGTGGTCAATCTTTAGAAAGAATTCGAAAAATCAGTTTTGTAAACTTTCCAGCGACACACACACGCATAAGTACACACTTACATGTATGAGCTGTCGACGTGTCACGACACGGGGCCGACTCGAGGTACTAAGGGCTAGCTGACCCGGATCGTCCCATTAAAGATTCATGAAACATCACTCTTCCATTGATATTTAGAGCTAAACGTTTATCTACTGTGGTGTAATTTTTTGCTGTTTATGTTTAGTATCGGTAATTACGGGTGGAAGGTAGGCATGGATTCTCATTGAAATAAAGCTTTGTTAGTTTATGTTAAAGCTATCTGACATTATTCGATGCCCTGTGTGGGTGAAATAAAAAAAAAACTATTTTCTAGATCGCTATGCTATCGTTATGCCGCTCGAAATGAAAAATGGTGTCGCTATTGATTGACTTTGATCTAAGTAAATAAACATGAATTTCTATTTATTAAAACCTCCTTTTTAGTTTAAAATTCACATGGGAACAAGACAGCTGAAGGAAGGAAGTATTTAATTAAATTTTTTAATTAGGTTGACTGTGGCATTGGAGGACATTCGATATCTAAGTAAAATATTTTAAAATGTTGTCTCTTATTAAAAGACTCAGTTATTTATTACAAAAGTAATAAATACTCATTACTCATACCATCAGCGTTAGCACACACGTCCATAAACACATACTTTAATTTAATAGAGTGTGCGGTCTTTGCTAACAAGGTATGCATAGTAATCGATGTTTATGAAATTAATAGAACCTCCACCAGTTATTACGATATTTCAGAAAACTTAGTACCTATTGCCTCGCTGGTCTAGTGGCCACTATACTGCTGAGCATGAAGTCCTAGGTTCGATTCCTGTGTCGGGCAAATTGTTATTGGGTTTTTCTGGATTTTCTCAGTAGCAGCCCGAAGTCTGAATTTGTGCCCGGTTGATGGCAACAGGCTCTCCCCCATTACATGGGACTTAAACATAAGCGAAATGTAAGTGTACCTATAAGTACACCTCTGCCTAACCCTTCGTCCCTTTTGGGCACTCTACCCCGCAATCAATCTTGCAGTATCTACTGATTTTGACCGATAATCTCGGTGACTGACCAATTTTTCTACTACAATTTTCAAAAAGCTCGTGGCGGCCGATAGACATAGAAGAAGTACAGACAATCTATCGTCAATAGCTAACGGTCTATCCTCTAAAAGTCTCACTGTAAAAACAAAAGTGAAGTGAGCTGTCATTCCACCAGATTGACAGCTCACTTTGAAGTGAGCTCATTTCACTTCAGCTTTCACGCTGAGATTTTTACAAAATAGACCGTCTGGTCTATGAAATAAAGTCTTGAATTGACGACTATATTTACCTTTATATTTTACCTACTTAAGACTCCGGTAATGATGTTTACTCGGTAGATCGATAACCACACTATATTCAGCCTGACACTAGACAGTACATTTGGTTGCTAGCCAGTAAAGAAAATATAGTCCGAATATGAATGTAGAGTATGAATGCCTGTGATTTGGAAGTAACCACTGAATTGGGGAACGGTGGACTTTTCAGGATAGAACTAACTCAGAAAATGTGTAGGTTAGTTGTCCTACAGGATTAATTTGGAAGGTGCAGTTAGTTCTTTTGAAGGGGGAACGACCAGTACCTTCCAGGATTTAAATGAAGCTAAATGATAGAGCTCTCCAGATGGCGACGTACTGGCCAGACACAATTTGAGTCAAATTGTCACATAAAGAAGAAAAGGTCCCATAAGTAAGGAATACAAGGTGTTAAAGTGTCACACCTAATTCTGATTCATAATTAGTTCTGGAAAACGACAATGTAGTTTCCTTAATTTATTGTTAGTTAAAGCCAAAGGTTTGGTAAGGTTTGTAACCAGGGGGCCTAATTCGGTCACATTAGCTATTCCTCTAAAAGCAATTCATTTCCTGAATTCCCAGCTGTCATTAGCAATTCCTTAAAGCAATTCGTAATTTGTGGACCATCTTACGAATTGCCATAAAACTTTCAAACAGATGAATTATTGCGTATTAAGAATTGCACGCAAATCATATTATGAATGGTCAGTTTGTGAGATTTTTCGATGATTCAAAATATTTTCCTATTATGATTCTGCAAAAGTGGCCATTTTAGACCCGCAGAGCAGGGACTCGATTTGCCTGGATACCTGTCTAGAACTTATACCCAAACAAAGTAGCGTGTTATAAGGCTAACAACTTAAGACTCTAGTCCAGGTAACTTAGAAGTGAATGCATCCTAATTAATATGTAAAATTTGCACGCCGACATTAAAGGCATATTAAGAGATTGATATGACGAAGTGGGTAGGTCTCTCTCATTATTATCAGCCATACTTTAGCTACTACTGTGGGCGTACTATGGGTATAGTGTTGGTTTTTACGCAATAGAAAAACCGTTTACAGTTCTGGGGGCCTACCACCCACCACTAGTCAAATCAGTGAAGTATTGAAAACAGATATACGAGTATTATCTGAACTTTCTGTAGTTACCTTATTCAAGCAAATAAATGATTTTCTGATTTTTTTGGATTCCGTAGTCGACCAGGAACCCTTATAGTTTCGCCATGTCCCTCTGTCTGACCGTCTGTCCGCGGCTTAGCTCAGAGACTGTTGGTACCTACTAGAAAGCTGTAATTTGGTATGAGTATACATATAAATCACGCCGAAAAAGTGGTAAAAAAAATCGTTTTTTTTTTATGGTTACGCTCACTTTGTGGGTTTTTTTTTTCTCGCATGTCCCTTAGTGTGGCTTGTCGTTGGAAATTTGATTATGCAGCTACGCAACATGACGGCAAAGAATCTATTTGATGAAACGCACTCTATTCGAAATGGCGGATAAGTGAGTTATACAAAAAAAAAATGCAGTCAACAAGGGAAGGCAAAGTACAACACTAACACAGAAAGGTGAAAGCTATACTAGCGCCATCTATCTAAAGTTTTCACCACCCAACCCCACATTACTTAAAACTTTAATTAGCAAACCGAGGCTACAAAGTACAACCTCCTTTGAGAATCACTGGGCGTGATTCCAATCCGTGTCATAACGGATTCCAGTTTTACGGTAACATAAACATTATAATGATTATAGGCTCCCGCAGACAGGCGCGACGCGACTATAATAGAACAATTTCTATGAAAACTTCATGGGAATTGTTCTACCATAATCGCGTCGCAACTGTCTGCGGGAAGCTTTATACTATCTCTCTTGAAGTAGATAAGTTTTTGAGATAAGAAACAATGTACGAGCTCAGTACTATAATAACAGTGTCAGATAATGTTATCTCAGATACGGCTACTTCCTTGAGATTATTGGCTGTCGTAAAAAATTGTTGTGTCATGGCAAATAAAACCGGTCAAGTGCGAGTCGGACTCGCACACGAAGGATTCCGTACCGTATTATGATCGAGAAAAAAAAACTTGAATGGTAATTTTTATTATTTGTTGTTATAGCGACAATAGAAATCCTCCGTGACTCGGAAAGCAAGTTAAGCCGTTGGTCTCGGCTGTTATTTGTGGATCTTTGACAGTCGTTACGGGTCGTCAGAAGCCCGAAAGTCTGACAACCAGTCTTGCCAAGGGGTATCGTATTACCCAGTTACTGGGTTGTGGATATCAGATAGACAGATGATGATGAGTGACAATAGAAATACACAATCTGTGAAAATTTCAACTGTCTACTTATTACGGTTAATGACCGGCTGATGACTTTTTCGCGATTAGCTTCAACTTTTTGACTAACTGACCGACTCTTTGACAATTCAAAAGTGCCTGTAAATGGTTTAATTGAAATAAATGCTTTGAGTTTGAGTTTTTGAATTATGATGTTGGTCCCATGCAGAAAATTGTTCAGCTTGAGGGTCTGTATCACACTTTTAAATATGACCACACCCTTTAACATGACCGCACCTTTCTAATCCATGCTGCATAAGGGATCCATAAACTATTAGTGGGTCTCAGGGCCGTAGCCAGGAATTAATTTCGGGAGGAGTTAGGAAAGCCAAATTTTTTTGTAGCCTTATCCTTTTTGAGGGAAAATCAAATAATAAAAATTGCGAGCGAAGCGAGCTCGAATTTTTTTGCATCCCGCTTCGAATAAGTTAGGTTTTCTTTCTCTTTGACCGTTCATACAGAAATAGAAGTAACTTTATCGACTTATGCAGAAAAGTTGGAGAATTAAGAGAAAATTTTAGCATTACGCCTGGAATATCTCAGAGAATGCTGAAGTTGTAGAAATTTATAAATACAAAGTCAGAGTCGATAAAAATACAATATTTAAGCATACTCTTACTGCTATTGAAGATAATAAAGTACGCCTATGCGAAATACATTACAATTATCTGTAGGAGTATTACGGAGGTACCCTAGGTGGTCGATCTCTGGATTGAGATTCTGGTTTCTCGCATTTTGGGGGGGGTTTGAACCCCCAGAACCCCGCCCTGCCCACGGCCCTGGTGGGTCTGCCTGGCAGGGGTAAACAAGAACATGTACCTAGGTATCGTCTCTTAGGCGTTTGTATGCGAAATCTCAGAACTTATTGATAAGTTATCAATTAAAACTTTATCATTAAATGTGACAAACTAAAATACACAGACCGTTTTTATTTACCCGCTTATCAATGTCGAGACTAATTAATTGTTATCTATGTACACACGGCTCATTTCCAATTTATGCTGATCTCGCATTGTTTATGATTTTGATACAATGAGAAGTCAGCTTATATTGGAAATGTATAGCTTGAAAAGTAGCCGTGTGTACTTGTGTTTATTCATAAACAAGGCTGTATGTTTTTTTTTAAACCATGTCACGTTAGTCATGTCATGTCATGTCATACATTATTATGGTTTCTTGATTTACATTTAACGTTGTTTCCATACTAATAATAATACGTTGAGCGCGATTTATATTGTGTATTACATTCCTACCCGCGATTATAAATACATTAGTTATGAGTTTATGAAGGTCCTCGCCATCATTAAACCGTGCATGATATATATAGTTAGGTAATATTTTATTCAAAGAGCAATCAGCTTCATGCAATGATAAGTCGAATTCCTGATTTTGCAACTTTGGCGCCGTCTGTGCCCTAAACGGCCTCAAGAGATAAATAAGTATTTATTTATTACTAGCTACGCCCCGTGGTTTCACCCGCGTAAGTCTCGATTCTGGGAATATCGGGATAAAAAATATCCTCTGCCTAAAAGCATAACAAACAAATAAACAAACTCACTTTCGCATTTATAATATTAGTTAGGATTCGTAGACCTAAGACTACGAATAAAATTAGAACACAAATGATTATTAACGTGCCAAAACATTATCTAAATAACATTGACGCAATCGCAAACACTGAAAACTTCCTTTACTTGCGACTTGCATTTTATCTTTATAAATCTTTGATAATGGTGTGAATCATATTTACGAGTAAGATGGTATTACATCGCCTTAGGACGTCGCCTCTGACTCACTTCATATTCTACGCAAAGCAAAAATGACATACTGATGTTGTTTTCTAATACACGTAAGTATCTCACACTGTTTAACATAGCAAAGGCATCACAGTGTAACTAATTGCAGTAGTTCAATGGGAGCGTTTTCGCAGAGTAATCGTGCAGAGGGTCGAAAGCATATTTTCCAAACTGGTATACCTACTGCAGTTCGAGACCTCAGTAGGTATAATGTACAGTCAGGGAAGTTAACTGTTTATCGAATTGACACACTATGCCAATTTGTCCTGCTATAGCCATTTCATACAACTGCCAAAGAATAACCTGTGTTACTTAAATTTCCGCACAATTGTGTGTAAATTGACAACCAATTAAAATTTAAATTGGTTGTCAATTTGACAAACAATTAATTTCCCTAACTTTATCTACCAATTTTTTAAGGAAAAAAATGTAATTTCTCATGTCCTACACACACTACCCCAATACACACACACTATGCCAATTTGTCCTGCTATAGCCATTTATTACAACTGCCAAAGAACAACCATTGTGATTTAAATTTACGTACAATTGTGTGTAAATTGACAACCAATTTCAATTTAAATTGGTTTGTCAATTTGATAAACAATTAATTACCCTAACTTTATCAACCAGTTTTTAAAAGAAAAAAAAATCATTTCTCAGGTCCTGTCAAATGTATGGAAAATGAACTACTATATTGTAAGCAGGTCCACTGTGGGACTTACATTGCTTATAATATGCTTTTGCCTAGACTCACGAGTCGTGACGTATGAATTTAAAATGACAGCGGCCGCGTGCTTGATTCTTTCTCCCACTTCTCATTCCCACATGGTAATAGCCCGTAGCCTACAGCTTTGCTCGCGTAAATTAAGGGTTTTATTACTACTGAAACCTTACAGGAGTTGTATAGGGCTGCGTTGCGTTGAAATTGTTGAAAGATATAAAGCGCACTACAGAGCGTGTAAAAAAAACCCTGTCCGTCAATTGTCAATTGACCTGTATTGTGCTAAATCTAAAGTTTTCTCGAGGGTTATTAAGATTAAGAGAGATAAAACCACTTTAAAAAAAATGCGATTGAATTTGCTGAAGAATTTTTTTTATTTTTATAAAAGGACTTTGTGTTATAATATGTACCTAGTGAAAATTATTTGCATGCCATTGTCTAACTCTAAGGCAAAAGTGTTGGTCTATTTTTTTACCCGACGAGCCCAGAAGGAGGGTAATGTTTTTCGAGAGTATGTATGTATGTATGTCTATTTCTTTGGCACGCTCTGTAGCCTAAACTGCTTGATGGATTTTAACGTTCGAGGTGTCGTTAGGTTCATCTTAATTGTAGGAGTAACATAGGCTATATAATATTAATATATTTGATCTGCAAATACAAAAAACAGGGAGAGGAAGGATTAAAAAAAAAAATTACAACAATATTGGTATCAATTAAAAGCTAGTAATGAGTTAATTCAAATATATAAATTAATAAAACTAAAAAGCTTGAAATAAAGCAAATTATTTAAAAAACAAAAAACTCGACTGAAAAAACATATGAATGAAAAGAGAAAAACAAGCAATGAACTTTGTTTTTTGTAAGGTATTGCAAACCAGTAACCTGAAATATGGTGTAACTTTTGTTTGTTGCCTGCAATACCTTACAAAAAACAAAGTTCAATGCTTGTTTTTCTCTTTTCAGCCATATGTTTTTGCAGCCGGGTTTTTTGTTATTAAAATAATTTGTTATTTTTATTTTTAACAACTCTTGCATGCTGACAATTTATGTTGTATGTTTTGTACTATGTTTGAGTAAATAAATTATTATATATAATAAATAATAATTGATAGAAGTTCCTATAAAGAAATCCTAATTTAGCTATGCACTAATTAAGACTGGCAAAAAATGCTATATAAGTCCAAGCCAAATGTAAAAACCGTTTCCGTAATCTACGTTGCATTGTATAAATGCAGAGATGTAGCAAACGGCCAAAGTAGATTCGCAATATTTATAGTACGTTTTCAGAATAGAACTCTCAGGAATTGTTCAAGAATAAGTGTGTTATTTAAAGCGGAAGCATTATTAATAGTATTTAATAATACATCACGTAATCATGTACTGTTATTGTTGTTAAGGGATTGGTATGCTTTAAATGCTATATTATTAATTATGTTATTCAATTGTGCTACTAACGGAATGTAAATAATTAAACTGCTGGCAGCATCTTGATGTAATACTGTTCGTAAAGTTGTTGGTTTGAATATTATAATTAATAATAGTTGGTTTAGAAATTGGTGCTGTAAGTAAATCAATTGCAATTATTTTGACTAAGCTTGATTAAAGGCTGATCAGGTGCCGTATTATGAAGTATTAATGCCACCATTTTTCCAGTGTGAGAGAGAGACTGAGTTAGACAAGGCCGATAGCACCATCCCGTTTTCGCAGTGGAATAATGATGGCATTCATCATCTGCCTAGCCTTTTCCCAACTATGTTAGGGTCGGCTTCCAGTTTAACCGGATGCAGCTGAATACCAGTATTTTACATGGAGCGACTGCCTATCTGACCTCAACAACCCAGTAACTGGGTAATACGATACCCCTTGGTAAGACTGGTTGTCAGACTTTCGGGCTTCTGACGACCCGTAACGACTGTCAAAGATCTACAAATGCCAGCCGGGACCAACAGGTTAACGTGCTTTCCGAGGCACGGAGGAGTCTCGGTATGTAAAGATGGTCACCCATCCAAGGATCAACCCCGGCAAGCGTAGCTTAACCTGATGGATCGGCCCGTGCGGCTGTTATTACGAAGCCACGAGCTCCAGCTGGAATAATGATGGCATTAATACATCATAATACTACCCCAGGCATTTCCCGTTCACTCGTCGATCCCAAATATTTTGACTTTTTAAGGCAGAGAGTGGCGAGACGAACTGGATGAACTGAATTGAAGTGGGTTGAATTGAGGTGACTCTGGAAAAGGATACCTGGAAGGATTTGGTGGAGGCTTTTGTTTAGCAGTGCGCTAACTAAAAAAAACTACATCATAATGTGGGTGTACCTATGTAAGTGTGTACGTAATAATAAGTTTATCATTAAAATAATTTTGAATATGAATTCGCTAATCCAGAGAGGGCTGATCGATGGACGAGGCGTAACCATCTTAATTCATTTTTAAAGTGTGTCTTTGTGTGTGTCCAATGCCCAAAAGAGCACTTTTCCTGTTGACAGCGATGCGGACAAATTTTTGGATGCACTATGTTTATGTATTTCCGCCTCTCCTTTTTTATATACTTTTATTATTATCATATCTTAAGTCTGTAAACTTTTTAAATTATGTAAATTAGAAATTATTCAAATGAAATAAACAGCTTAATTTTTAAATGAACCACGGCATTATCAATGACATGCAAAAATAAATTGGATTTTTTATGCATAATTTAATCTAAAAGCCTGTACTTCATCCCTTAAAAGTTTTCCATACATGAACGTATTTAGACAAAAGAATGCAGAGTAAATTGGTTCAATCAATCTTCACGCGACTGCAATCGATTTGATGGGAATGATTGTTCCTCTTAATTTGTTTGTCCCTTACACATACTCATATAATAATTATGTCATACGATGTTGGTTCTGTTGCGTATATTATGGTTATTAAGGATTGATTTGCCCAGACAAAAGGGATCCCGTAGAATTTTAGTGCCGGTTCCTGAGGTATAAGTATTTGAGAAAAGAACAATGTATCCCCTTTATAGAAAACTTTTAACAAAAAAAAAAAAACAACCGACTTCCAAAAAAAAACACTTAAAAAGTGAAAAATTACTTTAATTTCGGAAGCCGGTGTCTTTGCTTTTAAATTTTCGTTTTTCCCCAACATATTTGGGAAAAGGCTAGGGAGATTGATTGACTGACTTTTAAGGCGTGACTCCACGTGGCATTAATAACTATGTTACGAATCCAAGTCAATATCAATTATATTGCATTTTCGCTCTGCGTCGTAAATCCGATCCAAAGCCTCATTAATGAATTCTGTGTATCGAACATTCCCTACAGACTGGTTTAATCATTTGATTGGTATCGACCGGCAAAATATCACGAAGGGATATATGTAATAAGCTGATTGATAACAATAATTAATTAATATCTAATGCGATCTCTAATAAATTAGCGGTGGCTGATAATATTAACGATTAATAAATGTTTGTTATAAATGAGTTGGGCACGTGCTTAATTGATTATTGTAAGTGATATAAGGAAATGGCGTTATTTATTTTTGTATTAATTCACAGGTTTATTACAATCATTATTTTGAGTAGGTAAGAATATTCAAGGGTAGGTATTTGCTGTTATTTTAATATAGTCATAGCCGTGGCACAGAGTGAATTTACTCATGTGGCCGTGGTAAACTAAGTTAATACCTAATTGTGTTATTTTCAGTAAACAGAAGTAAGGAAAACGAAATTATAAAAGACATAAGCATAAATCTGAAATCTGCCTAGCCTTTTTCCCAACTATGTCGGGGTCGGCTTCCAGTCTAACCGGATGCAGCTGAATACCAGTATTTTACATGGAGCGATAGCATAACTGACCTCCACAACCCGGTTACTGGGTAATACGATAGCTCTTAGTAAGATTGGTTGTCAGACTTTCGGGCTTCTGACGATCCGTAACGACTGTCAGAGATCCATAAATGACAGCCGGGACCAACGGATTCACATGCTTTCCGCGGCACGGAGGAGTCTCGATATGTAAAGATGGTCACCTATCCACGGACCAATCCCGACAAGCGCAGCATAGTCTGACAACCAGTCTTACCAAGGGTTATGGTATTACCCAGTTACTGGGTTGTGGAGGACAGATAGGCAGTCGTTCGGTGTGAAAAACTGATATTCAGCTGCATCCGGTTAGACTGGAAGTCGACCCCAACATAGTCGGGAAAAGGCAAGGAAGATTGATGTTAGAGATTTACATAAATAAATGACAGTAGCAGATAGTAGAAAACTAATCAAAAAATGAGGTGTACTCTTAGAAAAATAAATAATTCTGGGAATAAAAGAATAAACAACAGTTAGGACCTCTAATCTTACTGTTATGACGAACAAATCGATTCTCTCTCAAGGTCTTATAAAAATGCTAAGAAAATTACCGATGCCATGTTTTCTTACGAAAGAATTTCTCTACCATAATACCTATTTCAGATAAATATCTTATAACTACTTATCAGGTCATATAAAAAAGAAAACAATGGTTAAAGGCACAAGTAAACAAACCCTGATATTTGTTGGACTGTGTAACAAAGTATCATAAGATTGAGATTCCCAGAGAAAATTCACGAGGTATGATCCAGAGAAGCTTCAAATGTCGAACTGGAAACATTATCTGCTCGCCTCACACGGTGATCCACTCACCGGCTCACCGGCAATATTAGCGCAAACATACGTTTTATGATGGGGGGAGCTATTCTGAACATATTAGTTATAGAATATAGAACTGATATTTTGAGAGGAAGACCCTTTAGGGAATCTAAAAGGTGGAGGACGACGTGACTTTACGGGTTTCATAAAAGGTGTAAGTGAGAATTTATTGCTACTTTTGTTGATTTAAGGCTCCCGCAGACAGGCACGACGCGACTCTGGTGAAACAATGTATAGTAAGTTCGGAAGAAACTGGAAATACTTGTTTCCTGGCTGTAAAATCTTAACACTTAAAATAACTACGTGTCTTAATGTTGTACCACAGATGAATACAGATGGTTCACTCTGCATTTTAGGTATGAAGCTACAGGTACGCGGCGAGCCCGTCTTGTCGGACCAATTCAGTGAGTGTAACGTAGACAGAAGATAAAAGAGTTACCCGATAGATAGAGAGGCAACTTCTAGGTGAATATGACTGTAGGTAGGTTAGCGCTGTGCGACCTGAATTGGACTTTATTGTGTGGTCGCAAGAGTCGCTTTTATTTAAATGATTTTCCGGAATGAACCATCTGTACCTTTTCATCTAAAAGATACGAACCTTTATGATCTTGATTGTCATGTTATAATAACGACAATTCTGTTTTACAAGTTTGAGAATTACGAGGCCGTTTGTAGATAATGATTTAAAAACTTTTCTTTCGTTTTGAGTTTTAAACATGTTTCGAAATTTTTATGTTGTTATCATAAGTTATGATTTAAATGTCGGTACTAAAGATACCCCCATCGGACTATGAGAGTGAGGAATGAAAGAGTTCACCTGTGGTTGCACACACACTTATGCACTGATATATTTCCCGTGCCGAACACTAGTCTCCGTTGAGATATGCTGCCGTGGCCAAAATATGATCTGGAGGACTACACTAAAGATACTTTTCCCTACAAAGCATTGTTCCGTCGACAGTCGTGGAATTTACGTAAATATACATGGTTCTTGAACGAGTCCATCAAAGACTTTAAATATCCCTTTATTATTAGGAAAATAATATACTATTCTAGTATGAAAATTATGAAACAAGAACCTCCTTCATTCACAGCCATCGAACTCTAACGATAAGAATTTAAATTACTGTGTCATTTCAATTTAAACGGCCACAGCCATCTAATTTACTGCCGTATAAACTACGTAGTTTACAGAGATTGTCCATAGTTCATGAACATGACTCAAGTCTGGATTCCTTGTACCGGTTACTGACTACGACTCGTTACATGTTGTGCAATGGAACCGGTTATTAAAGCAATGAAACCGTATGAGCTCCCTGGACATGTTAATTATAAATGTGCGTGCCGTTATAAATGTTATTATAAAATGAACGCTACATTCAAGCTGACTTCACACTATGAGATATAATATTCTATTATTCTATTCTATAATATTCCATTCTGACTTACTAATACTTCATAAAATTATAAACGGTTCCATAGATGCACAATTGATCAACTATTTTAACTTTAGGTCTAGCCAACGTAGTAAACGTCATCATCGTATTTTTGAGTTACCTACATCCACCTTGAATACTACATTTAATAGCCCCCTCACACGTATGGCAAGGCAATATAATGATAGGTCCAACTTGACGGATTACCCTATTGATATTTTCTCTATGAGTTTCGCTTCATACAGACGCTCACTATTTAAACAATACGATGAGTGTTCGTCTGTCTAGCTGATATTGGTTTGATTTGTAGTGTTCTAGATTAAGGTCTACTAAACACACTTTTTATTGTTCTCCTTTGTCTCTTAATTTTCATATGTCAATGTCATGCATACCTGTCATTTGCATGGTTACTGAAATGCCTATTTTTAGATGTTAATTATTTGAATTGAAAGTGACTGTGCTGTTGGTGTGCTTATGATAAATAAATAAATAAATAAATAAATATATATAATATATATCCCGAGATAACAAAAGAGAGATGTAATATTTATTACATCTCAGTGTAAATTAACGAAATATAAATTAATATCGCTCACTGTACTTTTAAATGGAACAGTTTACACTGAGATGTAATATACATATAATATACGAGTACATCTCAAACTATAAATGTTTTTGGTGACCGATATTTTCAAAATTATATTTTATCCTCCCGCACACCGTTCCGCGCCGCCCGCTACGTCAATGATATCTCATAGTGTGAAGGCCAATCGCGGGATATAATTTTATATCTCGGTATATATGTACTTTAATATATATCCAAGTGATAAGTCAGCTTTATACTTCTATTTATAAGGGTATGTTTTATTTACGAGCGTGTAAACATGTAGGGTTTTTACTGTGAAGTAAACAGTGGGATTATTTTCGGTTAGCAAACCGTTGGTCAATAAAGAAGAACTTTCACTCTTCCTTAGACACTGCTATAACTTTAATGAAGGATTAAAGTTTGGAGAATTTGTAATGACTTCCATCGGAATGATATAAATTATCCACAAGTGCTGAGAATCTAAAATCAGCAATTTTTTTTTTAACCTTGATTATATTAATAAATATAAAAAAAAACAACTCACTGCTTTGCATAATATAGCGATCTTTTGCTTCAGGGGCTATTGTTATCTCCTCTTTAAAAAAAACCATTTCGTGTCATTTTCAAATGCCCACAAATTCTTCATTGATTGAGGAGAATTAAATTATACTCGTATAATTATATTATGACCAGCCGGTCTATTCTGTAAACACCTCGCGGTGCATCTTAGCATCGGTTGGTATCGATGACAATGACAGCTCACTCCACGCTCACTTCACCTAAGTTTTCACGGTGAGATGGTTACAGAATAGCAATACTGATGTATGAATGTAAACGAAGCAAAAGGAGTGTGTAAGGATCGTAACAGGTGGCGTTCAGTAGTTTCTGCCTGCCCCTGTGGGAAGACGGAGTGAGTTTATGTATTTAAGTACCTAATTATATTATTGTACTGGTGATCGATTTCGTTGGTCCAGTGGATACACTTGGGACTACTTAGCGTGAGATCCTAGCTGGGTTTAATTCTCTGTTTTGGTAGTGTTATTGGGTTATTCAGGGATTTGTGAGTAACAGTTGTGAGATGTGCCCACTTGCCCAGTTGAAGTCAATTAGCTCGCCCCCTATTTATTACATGAAGTTTAATATGCACTTTAATTTTATATTCACCTGTGCCCCGTTGCGGTATACAGGCCTGATGTTATGTAGAGTTCGCGCCACTACTCAAGTCCAATAGACGCGGCGCTAGTGTCTATGTCATTGCATTAAAAAAAATGTAGTTCTACAATTTTCCGCCGGACTTCAGTGGTGGCGCGGATTCTACCTATGTATTTATGTAAATTGTTTTGTTAAAAATATGATTGATGTTTTTTGCGTCTGTTTTGAACTCTATGATTCTTAATGTCTTTACATGACAAGTTATAAGTGAAGGTTAAATGTTAACAGTTGTAGTTACTAAGCTATTTACTCTTTTTTTACACAGTTACGTTGAAAGATTAATGATCTCTTTCAATATAATGTCTGTTGAAATAACTAAAACTTGGTCAAATCTAGGGGTCTACTCTCTAAGTTCGTTAACGAAGATACGGGCCCGTCCAAAAGTAGTTGATCGTTGACGGGATTAGGGTCGTTAAACATTAGGGGTAGGTAAAACATTATCTGGATTAAGGTCAACTGTCAAATCGTATTGTCAGTTATTGTTAGTTCTGGTCCCGAACTAATTTTATATCCATTGGTGATGCGGAGTAGGAAACGCACGTAACATCAGCCGATACTACAGTTGTGCTATTCTGTAAAAATCTCACTGTGAAAAGTTAGGTGAAGTGAGCTTGAAGTGAACTGTCACTGCCTTAGCATATCGATGATAATGACAGCTCATTCCACGCTCACTTCACCTAAGTTTTAACGGTGAGATCGTTACAGAATAGAAATACTGGTTCCGTGCTTAGAGTAGACCCCTATTTAGCCTTTTGAGGTTTGTGACTGACATAAATTCTACCAATAATTGTATAATTACCATAATTTCTAGTCTGAGTTGAAATCGCAGGTTTCAACATTGAATCAAACATCAAGTCATTCATTACATTCATATTCATTCAATTGATTTTTATCAAACGTCATTAAAGTAGGTTCAATCATCATTGTGACTGGTCACTTTTTCAGTTTTAATTTTCAAATTTAGATTGGCGTTAAGAACTCGTATTTTATCAAATTGATTTAGGTATAGTTTTTTCAATGTTACCGTCATAGCAGCATTTATTATACTGTTTCTTGTTGGTTTTCTAAATAATGAGTACGTGTTTCATTCATTTTTGCAAAATATTTAGAGGTACCTACATAAATCTAAATGCTACTTTATTATGTTCAGCCAGCAATAATAATTGGCAAATACCAAAAAAAAACTAGGTAACAATAATTACCAGTACAAAAAACCGGTTTTTCTATTTATTCTACAAGTATCTATACATATTACAAGTTAAAGACACTTTTCATGTTTGTCTGTTTTTCCGCGTTGTTCTTCTAAACCAGGCAACAAATTTTAATGAGGGTTTCACTGTCGCGTCGTTTAGAGAATTTATTCTGAAAGGTTTATGTGTATAATACGTTAATATTAAAGTTAGTAGCTAAGTTAATAACTAAGAAATCTCGATGTTTCGTCAAGTCGTAAAAACCGTACGAAGCAGGAGTGGGCACTAGTTTAAAATAAATACATTACACATATATTCAACGATACTGACACTTTAAGGCAAGCAAGCCTATTGGAGTCTGAAAGTAACTTGTAGTATATAGTTTAATTAATTGGAAGTGATTAAGTTTGTATAGTCAACCTCGTATTTTCTGTACTACTTTTGACAATCCCAGTAGGTTTATTATTAAATGACGGACGAGACCTGGATGAGACTCGCTCAGTGGTCTCAGCATGTCACAAAAGAGAAGAGGCCTATTATATTCAGCAGTGGATGGAACAAGGCTGCCAATGATGATGATGATGATTATTGAAACTTCACTAAACTCGCGATAATCGAAGAAGTACGATTTGACAGACAAAAATATTTTGTTCAGAGATGAAAAAAAAAAATCTTTTGTTTTAAAAAACGATTCTCGAGAGACATATCGATTGATCATATTTTGAGAGTTTGTTATCGACGATTTATCTACATTACTTAAAATTGATTCTCGAGGACTTCAAATCGGACTTCTTCGATTGTCGCGAGTGTAAGATTGAAACTATGTAACTGTCACATAGACAATTAGGCCTTGTAGTTTTATGACGTGCGAGTGACATTCATCCTTAGGATTGTAATAATTGCTTTACAATCCTAAGGTTGAATGCCAGTTCCCCGAGGTCCATTTTACCTACTTATAATATAAGGAAAATATTGACTTTGCCTCAACGGCATAACGCAATCGTCGATTGATAGCTAGCTTTACCCAAATGTTTTCCTATTAAACTCTCATTTGGAGCTGTTATTGTATTAAACATACGTTGGGAATTTCATTGAGTAATAGCGTCTATACTATGTTAGTTGGGGATTTTAATGAAAAATTGTGGCTATAATTATATGGGAATTTCTGCTTTAGGATGATATAAATAAGCTGAGTGAATTTGCTGAGTAATTAAGGATGTAACAGGAACTTATTATGAACCACTCCCGCCACAATACGTTCGGCAAATCAGGGCAAAGCTTCTAGAATAATCTAGAATCTTCCTAAAAACTGACAACGCGCACCTTGTTTTGACATGTTTTGGTCTGACGTCCGTCAACTGAGCTCCGCAGTTGTGAAAATTTACGAAACTATTTCTTCGACCCAAAATCCTTGTTTTATATATTATACGATGCGTGTATGTTAAAAGTATTTTCATCATTTTATGATGCGTGTATGTTAAAAGTATTAATATTTATGAATGGATCTATGGATGCACTGGCTGGAAAAGTCAAGAAAACCGTGTTATTTTATATTAGAACGTGAATTAAAAAAAATAAGGGCTGGTCACCTCAGTCAGATATATTTTATCAGTGGAATAAAATAGTCGTCTGACAGTTTTTGTATAGAAAAACTGTCAAAAATTTAAAATGTATTCAAATCAAATCAAATCATTTATTGTGGATCATAGGTTCATACTCGTAAGATGTTGTGTTAGTAACAGGTAAGTCTAGTATGTCCCGCCATTGAGGAAAACAAAATTCATATTAACCGACTAAGCCTAAGACCTATTTCCAGGATAAGACTTATGGGTACTTTCTAGGTATAAATGTTCGTTCGATTTCATTCTATTATGGAAGAATTTAATCTAGATAGATACCCACCTACTAGACGTCGCAACGGATCATGAAATGAAACAGTTACTCTAAGTATGTACTTCTTCTTCAATTGGGATCACTAATAAAAACTTCCGAAGCGCGCTAGCTATGACTACGAAGATTATTGTTATAACGAAATGGTTGATTGAATGGTTATGAACTTATGATTATAGAAACATTAATTAAATGTAAGATGCTGAAAACTTTACGACAAAAAAAAACAATGTAGATTTAAAAATAACCTATTGTTGAAATTGTAATGCTTGACTGTATAATGTCTAGGTAATTCCAAGGTCTGTGAAATAATTATTTACTGATTATGTAGTAACTCTAGCTAGTAATTTTAAGGACGAGTTAAATCAGTACCTACCTACCTAAGGTAGGTAATTTACATTGATAAAATGGACGTTTTAAATTGGCATTCCATTTAAATAACATTCTTTATGAAATAAAAATTGCATCTATTAAGGTATATTATTTTCTTAGTATTATTATTGTTCATTTATACTGCTTGTTATTAAGTCCCAATACCGGTTTTAAACGATTAACAAAACCGGTTTATTAACGTCAGTTATTTAATCACTGCTTTGCGGAATCTGAATAATTACCTTGACAAATTAATTAAATGGAATATAATATGTGGGAACCATCACAAGTCATTGTAAATTGCGGCACACAATAGATTGTATTGTTGTCAACTAATACACGGACACTATCTTTCCAAAAAACCGGAAAGCGAATGTTGTTATCGGTTTTACAACACCTGTCAACACGGTCCCTTTACCACGTGCTCCGGAAACGCACGAGCGCGCGCGATGTTGAACGAACGCAGACGCAAATAGTTTTGAACTTCTGAGGTGTGCTGTACTTCGCACCGGTTAGCACCCTTTACACAACTAGACTTTTCTTTTGCAGCAATATGAAGCGACGTGTTAGTTTACACAAACAATAATCTGTCGTGACAATAGCACATACGACACCTGACAGAATATTAACAAGAAGCCTTCACTTCTTCATTTATCCGTTATTTTCCTCGCTTAGGTACTCAGAGAATAATTGCGCGGGCAAAAATTAAAAAAAAAAAATAACCTCGGCACTTTTATATTTTCACATCGTGGTAATAATTTGGAAGTTGGTTCAGGAAGTCGTGATTATTTGTTCCGTACCTGTTCCCCACCAATATCGCTTCCAGCCGTCTGTCACAGCGCGAAACATGGCGCTACGTGCGACGCCGACTACGCGTGGCGGCCAACTGACTCAGACTGTCATACCAACCAAACTCCGCCGAGAGTGTGTAAAAACATTCGAAATTCATAATCCCAAATCGATTCTTTATCACCATGACTTAAAAATAAATTCAACTTAATTCATTTAGCTACAATTGAAAAGTTCTTTTTAAGGGGTTCGTTTGATGGAGAGGCGTTTTATGCGAGTAACCGACAAAGGGCTCTCCGTCGCTCCCTGATTCAATTAATCTCTAATTAGAGACGAGAGTGCTCTTAATGTTGAGTAGAGGCGGATCTGACATCGTAGCCTGTCACCGTAGTAAATGGAAATCTGACAGCAGGATGGGTTTCAGCGACCCTATAACTGAATTGAGGTCAACAGTGTCAATGTAACTACACCAGGTATTACAGGTATACGAATTCATGTGAGTGTTATCAAGCGAGCTTACGCATCTTACTTTGTTTACACATTGGACTATAAAAAGATGTATCTACACACAATTTTCAGCTATCATTGCTTAAGGATATTACAATACAACTCTCAACAGTACTATTGAGTAAAAAGGATACTTTATTTGGTAAAAATCTTTGAAAAATACAGTCAACAAGAAAAGGCTTTTTTAAGGACGTACATTGAAATTATTCGTATTTTTTATATCACTCAGTTTAGTTAATCTAGGCTAATTTATATCCATTAGGTAGGTACATAATTCATAATCTTTTCTATTGTAATACAGTCATAATAATTTACAACTTTAAATAAAACAAAGATATCGTTTGTTTCCAAATATAGTTAACAAAATAGAGTAGAAATTAAACCCAACCACTTGTACTTACATTTCAATACTTGTGTGTTACTAGGTCGACAACCGGCTTATTTGTTAAGCTGTTTTTTAAATCCCTGTACTGTTTATTATTTTTATGCTGTTTTTTATTTGTGAGCTTCTGGCGCTCCTTGGTCGACGTAAAATTTCTTGTTTTGAAATAAAATATATCCTCACACAAACACACACACAAACACACACATACAAACACTCAGCAATACTGTAGCTTCCCCTTAACAAATACCTCTTTATATTATTGATTACCTTTTATTATTGCTAATAACAATTGAATGATAGTTCAATGTAAAGACAGTAAACAAACAAAATAATGGAGTATTCAAAACTGGGTCGAAATTACAATAATAGATGTTAGTAAAACTTAAAAAAAATCTGGTCTTTATAAAAACTACTCGGTACTTCAAGTTTGAGGCAACTCTAGTTTATAAAAGGCTATAAAATTGATACATTTTTAATGGTTGCAGGTGTGGGATTAATGCATTACAAAATACGTCGACCAATTTGTAATGGTTTATTAACATTATTACAAACAATAATTTATTTTAATGTTGTTTCGTTCTAGCGCACACATTCCGTTTATTTAAAATTTTATTTAGATTTACTCAAAGACTGTTATAAAAATGAATAATTTTCCTATTAAGATTTATTTTATTATCTATAGACTAGGTAATAATTTGCTATAAGCTGTACAAGGAACCTGCCTTTAGAGACCCGTCCAAAAAATCCAACCTGTATAGTAATAAAATATGGTCCCATTAATAAAACCGACAGCTGACCAGAGACCGGCGACAATCCGACAACCCAAAAATTTTACAAGGTTTTTAATACATTTTCTTCTTATTAAACAGTACCTGTCGAGAATAATATAACAATTAATTCAAACACCAGAAAAATACTACCTATCTATCAAAATACTTTAAGAGCAAATCGCTTTTTATGCCCCGGACTGTCCATGTATACTTACATCAATCGGCCTAGCGCTTTCCCAACTATGTTGGAGTCGGCTTCCAGTCTAACCAGATGCAGCTGAATACCAGTATTTTACATGGAGCGACTGCTTATCTGACCTCCACAACCCAGTTACTGGGTAACACTATACCCCTTGGTAGGACTGGTTGTCTGACTTTTGAGCTCCTGACTATCCATAACGATTGTCAAAGATCTACGAATTTACATGTACCTACCTAATCTGCGTTCGCGATTTAGTTTCCAAACATGTAAACAAATACGAGTTTTAGGAAAAAATAACTGTAATACCAACACATAAGGTTCAGTTTGCGCAACAATTTCATATTTTTATGACTTTTCAACAGTACCTACCAGTCAGTCTAAAATAAAGAAAAAAGAAAGAAAGAAAAATATTTTATTTGGGACACGCACAGGAAAAACAAGCAGTAATATAGAGCAAAAACTAAATTAAAATAAAATCATAATTAAAACGAACTAAATACATAGACGACCTGTGCGAGGCCAAAAAGGCTCCTACCTCAGCATAATGCTGCGATATTTAAATAAATAAATACCGCAGCGCTGGTATTCTGATAGGGCCGCTGTGATGCCACGGACACGCCTACAGACACAATATATAAATTAGGGGATTACAACATAAAAATAAATAAAACAATGAAAAATAATACATGAATAAAAACCGTAACTATAAATATGCATGAATCGCCTCACGCCAGACGAAGAAAATCAACTTAATTTACACTTCCTTAAAGTTCATCTTTGTTTAAGTGGAAATAACGTCAAGGATTTGAATAGACTTTAGGCCTTATTTACGGAGACGCGGCGCGTTGCGCGGCGCGTGTAGCGTGGCGTTTGGCGGAGCGGCGTCGCGTGAAGCGGCAGTTATCATCGCACGCGTAAACACAAACATATGGCAATATACGATGTTGTTCATAGAGATGCGAGGCGAGAAGAGTGGCGGTGCCCGCCGCTGCACCGCGAAATGTCAAGCGTGTAGCGAAGCACGCGGCGGGCAACGTGGCGAGCAACACTGCGGCGCACGCGGGGAACTCAAGTCTGTTTTTAACCGACTTCTAAAAAGAGGATGTTATCAATTTTGAACATAGAATTTTCTTCAAAAAAAAAGTCGATCACATCGTACTCCATTGCGACGGTGACTACGTCTACGTTGTGCGATTTCCAAATAAGACTGGCAGAAGGTTCCGCCGCGGACACCGCCGCGGGCACCGCTGCGTGCGCCGCCGCGTTAAACGCCGCGTGTGACGCGGCGGTGAAATCCGCGGGTTCCGCCGTAAAAAACGCTCCATTTAAAGCAAACGCGTATAAAAACGCTTCTCCGTAAACGCACTCATACAACGCCATATGTTTGAATTCAGTGCGGGCCGCGCCGCGCAACGCCTCGCTCGACGCCCCACGTCTCCGTAAACAACGCCTGTCATCCTTACATATTATAAAACAAAGTCCTCCGCGCGTCTGTCTGTCGTCCTGTACGCGATAAACTTAAAGACTACTTCACCGATTTTCACGCTGTTTTCACCAATGGATAGAGTGGTTCTCGAGTAAGGTTTTACTACATATAAACCGACATCCACGTGGGCGAAGTCGCGGGCATCAGCTAGTAAACAATAAAAATATATTTTCCGCATTCACACTATAAAGATGCGGCGCTTTGTTAATTTTCACCGTCATTCATCATTAAGTATCATGTTTGTAACCTCTCCCACTTTAGTTCAGGAATTGAAAAAAATTACAAGTACGAAGGCTCCCGCAAACAGGCGCGACGCAACAGCGCGACACAACTCAACTCTAGTAGAATCATTTCTATGAAAACTTCGTGGAAATTGTTCTAACAGAATCGCGTCGCACCGTCGCGTCACGCCTGTCTGCGGGAGCCTTTAGTTGCATTAAGTTTCACTTGGTTTTGTGCTGTCTTTTAGAAGTATATTTAGCATGTTTTTTCAGTTTCGGTAGAACACAGAGCCTTTTTTTTTTTTTTTTTTGAGGGTGGGAAATCATCCAATGACTTCTCCCGCTCTGGGCGGAGCGGAAGGGCGTGTCAGACTTTTACTGACTAAAACCCACCCGTGTTCCTTCATTTGCCTGTTGCCAAGGTCCCGGTATCCCTTTCGGACTTTCCCGCATGAGAACACAGAGCCTGGGGCGTAGATGTAAAGTTGTTAAATGGAACTCCTTTTTTTATTCGTCTGGACTTTTGGTAGCCGGATAACCCAGAAAATCGGAAGTGCATCTCGATAGCAATCAGACTAAACTAATCATCAATCACTGTAACTTATGCCATTATACAAAACATACTTCCTTAAATATTATAAAACAAAGTCCTCCGCCGCGTCTGTCATTCGTCCTGTACGCGATAAACTCAAAAATGGATAGAGTGGATCTCGAGAAAGGTTTTAGTATATAATAACGGACATCCACGCGGACGAAGTCGCGGGCATCCGCTAGTACTTACATAAAACATTAGGCCGAAATGAAGTGATGCCAAATGAAAAACTAACTTACATAGCTGCGAATAGGTACTGAATGAAATTATAAATAGATGCGTCACGAAGTACTGCCTCTCAGTAAAAGCTATTAACTAATAAAATAACACAAGTATTCGTATACTTATATACTTTACTTCCAATGCCATTTATATTACACAACACAAGCCATGAATTTTGACACTGAATATTCACTCCCAAGACAATAGACAGCATCTTAGCTCTATCCGGAAATAGAAACTGAATATCGGTTCGGAATTCCTGATTAGAAGATTCCGGATTCGGGATGTTCGAGGCTATCTTTAATCTGCGATACATTGGTCAGTGTTTAGTGTCTTGTTGAATGTCTGACGCTCTACGTATCCGTGTCACGTCGGTAGATAGCCGAGGAGTCCGTGTCACGTCGGTAGCGAGTCGAGGAGAGATTGTATTCAGCATTTCTGCCTGCGTTTTCAGGCCACGATGCTCGTCTACAATCTGTATTGTTTGTTTTGAGTGCTAAATTCTTTAGCTGTTTTGTTTTATGATACGTTTTATGATTAAAACGATGTGCTTTATATCTATAATAATTATGCAAAATCTATGAGATTTGTCTTTTTTGAAGTGAAAGTTCTTGGGCGGAGATTCGATAATCGGATGAGAATTGAGAGTAGACGGACGGAGGCCGGAGCACGCGTCACGTTTGGGCACATTTCGTTACATGAGAGAGAAAAAAGACAAATCTCTCTCTGTCTCTCACACTCAATCTGCCTAGCCTAAGCTGTTCCCAACTATATTGAGATCGGCTTCTTTTACTTAGCCTCGAGTACTGTCTCTCACACTAAATCTCTCTTATTCTTTGCCAAGTTTCACTTCTATCATGTGTATGCGCAATTTTTTAAATCAATGCCTACTAATTTTCGGAAGTTCTTCATCAATTTGAGATTGTGTGTAAAGAAAGAATTTCTTTACATAATTATTTTTAAATGTACACTTCGTATTTATTTTTATAACTAACGCGAAGCCTTAGCAGTTTGGCCATAATATTAAAATTATAAAAATGAAAATAGCTTATGCTGTTAGAAAGATAAAACAGTTAACAGATGTAGAAACCGCGCATTTGGTATATTTCAGTTACTTCCACAGCAATAGGTCGTATGCCATTTTAATGAGATAATTCTTTTTACATTTTGTGGTGCAGTAATCTTATTGTAGGTGCATCGTCTTCACATGTTATAATTATATATAATTGATGTATACAAAATATTGTAATACATTTTTAAAAGAGCAACGTTGAAGTTTCTTGCCGATTCTTCTCCATACGAAAACTACCTTTTGGAAGGAGCCACTAGAATCAGTTCTATTTCTTTGTTTTTGACGTTTAAATGCCTAATTGAAATAAACTTACCTTAAAAAGATATTAGATACTTAAACTAACTGCGATCTAATAAAACTTTGATTTCATCTGCATCATAAAGTGTTATTCTAATTTAACATACATAGCCTAATACTTAAATAAATAAATAGTCTAGTACACATTTATATAGCAAACTGCGTACGCATGAGATCGATCTTATAATTGCATAGTTGACATTGTAATGGTCAGTTGTTGCAGTGCTCGAATAAGGTCAGTAGGTGACTTCAGTGCCAATTTCTCTGAGACGTTTTTTATTGGATTGATGGACTCAGAGTAGTCTGTATTAGAGCAGCCTAGAAACATCGACTGTGTAGGAATTATAAAAACTAAACTTTAATTTTAAAAAAACAACCGACTTCCAAAAAAAACACTAAAACAGTGAAAATTAACTTTAATTTCGGAAGTCGGTGTCTTTGCTTTTCAATTTTCGTTTTTTGCCACCGACTTCCGAAATTAAAGTAATTTTTCACTTTTTTTTGTGTTTCACGCTGATTACCCCGAAGGTTTAGGCTGTATAATTACCTCCCTTTAGCACCCACATTTCGCCAGATATGTTTAAGTCCCATGGTAAAAGGGGCGACCATATTGCCATCAATCCGGCTCAAATCCAGTCCAGACGCTACTATAGCAGACTTTTTCCTCAGTTCGTATAAGAGCAGAATTCTTACATTTTCATTGAATTTTTATTTATTCTAGTTTTTGAACCAGACATCTAGGTGGTCTGTAAGGATTTCTTCTTTTTACAATGAACTGGCCAAGTATGGGAGGTACAGTTATGTGATTTTAAAAAGAGGGCCTTTTTAATGTTACGAAATGAGTTAGAAATATTTAAATATGTATGCGTTATTTATTAAGATTGTATTGGTTACAAGAAATCGTCACTATGAACTTTTAAAATAACTTAATTGCTACAGTTTCGGAACCCCGATGAACGATTCCAACTCGCACTAGATCCATTTTTTCTGCGGAGTTTTTGAACGTAGGTATAACGTTTTTTTAAGGATTACGAATTATTCACGAATTTTCATCATTCACGTTTTTGTTTTTTTAATTATTGTTTATTAATAGTCTATTTATTTATAATGATTAAAAATAATTATGTATTGATTCTGTTTGTATTTCCCGTCACTTTTCTCTGAGATTCATTAGAAAACCAGCGTCATATAGACTGTCTGGCATTAATGTCGAAAATAACCTTTTTGGCGCAGCTGTGAGTCACACATTATTGTTGTTAAAACATTATTTTCACTTTTTTATTTTGTTATTTGTATTTTTTGTTTCACGAACTGTGTCCGAATGAACGTCATTCTTACTTCTTTCTTTCTTTTCTTTCATCAGAGTTATGATTATGCTTATGTAGTTGAGAATGACATCCCAGAAAATCCCAACATTTTAGTGACACTACCTACACTGCTGCGCCTGCAAGACTACTTAGAAGTTTAAAAAAATCCTGCATCATCGACTTGCCATACAAATTGGTCAGGCGTTTTGTCACGCAAACATACGAACGGTTACTCTGTACTCAATCAAACTTACAATACGGCCGATAATTATCATTTAGCAGGTCTGAACATGGCTCTGCGAACTTTCGCGCATGTTCTCTCACTCCCACTGGTCTCATGTCACCAGTTGGTTCCTAAAAAATGTTACTATGCAGCTCTCTGCGCGAAGTTCGGAACTGCCCAGTGCCCATTTAAATCGGTCGTATTTTGTACTTTTGAGCAAGTTGTTAATGTTATGGGGCCTATAATCGTTTCCAGGGCAGGTGATGTGCAAGGCAGGTCATACAACTTTGATAGTTTACATTTGGGACCATAATGATAATTAACTATTTCTAATAATTTTGTACATAACCCAGAATGTATAGCAAAAATGTTCCGATTATATAATTTCGTCATGTCCGTCTGACCGTCTGTCCGACACTCCGGATGACACAGCCATTTTATTCAGAGCCTATTGGCACAATAGTGTAGTGAAATTACGAAAATAATAATTAGATAGGTACTCATTAACAGCGTTTTTTTTTCTAATACCTCGGGATGAAAAATAAAGCAATGTAGTTATATAAGCGTGTGTGATATCCTTTGTTTCCATAATTCTGTACCTATAAAAAGCATAACACTGTGTGACTCAGTTTTTTACGATTTGGAGTTTTATTCACTTGTATTGTATTGTATGTGTCCTTCTCTACGAAGCTATAATACTGTAACTAATAAAATTAACTTTACGTCACAGTTTTGAAATTGTAATTTAATGTATATCTGGGAAACAGTTAAAGTTAATGGAATAGAGTTGGACCCGTTGAATCGACAGTTTTTCTTGGAATTACTATTGACGATAAATTACAATGGGGACAGGTAACTGACGTAGATACAGCCAGAATTGCTTATTTGACCCGTTTAGTCGACAGTTTTTTTTAAATAACTTGTCGGTAAATTACAATGGGGCCCACACTTATAAAAATTGTCAGGAAGGCTAAGTTCGGCCGCATATGCCGTTAAAAGAAACAGACAGATAACTGACGTAGATACAGCCAGAATTGCTTATTTATTTTCATAGTCTTCTCTCTTCAGGGATTCTTCTTTGCGGACATTAATGTTATCTTTGTTTTACTGAAAAGGGCTGTTCGACCCAGGTCCAAGAAATTCCCTTCGAGAAAAATTCAAAGAAATAGATATTCTGACTGTAGCCTCACAATATATATTTGAAAATCTTTTGTATGTACACAAAAATATATCAAATTTTAAGAAAATGTCCAATATTCATAGTTTAAATACCAGGAATAAACACAATCTTGCTGTACTTCGCACTCGTCTCCACAGAGTAGGCAACTCGTTCATGGGTCAATGTATACGCTTTTATAACAAACTTCCCATTGACATTCGAAACTTACCCCTTCTATTCTATTTTTTATTATGGCAAGCAAAGCCGATGTCCACCATTCTGCCAAAACTTACCCCTTAAACGATATAAAAGCTGTATTAAAACCAAACTTTGTTAAAAAGGGTACTATAAAATTTCATATTATTTAGAAGACAAAAAAAGCATGGGATTGAGCTGCTCGCTCTGCTAAGCATTTTGACATTTTGATTAATATGGAAAGTCATCAAAATATACCTACCAGTTTTATATCCAAATTGACATTATAGAATATTAAAATGACATGATTACTTTGTGAAATTGTAATTTTAGTTTTAATTTTCCATTTTCCAAAACTGAAACGCATGTAGCTAAAAGAGTGATGAATTTAAATGTAGATCGATGGATTGAGAGGAATGATTCTGAAAGACGGATGGAGTGAATGTTAGCTTGACTGTTGTCAGGGGAGAATGGAAGAAGACGCACAGCTTCATTATTCTTGTTATTTTTAACCCCCGACGGAAAAAGAGGGGTGTTTAACGTGTGTATCTGTGTGTCTGTCTGCGCCATCGTAGCTGCCAAACGGCTGAACTGATTTTGATTTATTTTAGTTTTGTTTGAAAGTTGACTTGATTGAGAGAGTCATTAGCTATAAAAAAACGTTTACGAGAAGCTTTGTTTCTGTGGGGGGTTTTTAAAATTTAATTTAAATTGATAGGCAGATAACTCTGCATTCGGCTTTTTGTTTTTGTTTTGTTGTTTGTTGTCATTCGCCGATGTCGCAACAACAGTAATGTATTATATTCTCTGTCTACGGTATTACGCAAAATAGTTTTTGGTGCCTGTCCTTGCCTTGTCCATCAACCAATAAGCAGAACTGACAGATTTTTATTGGTTGATAGCGAGGCTTTTGGCTAATTTAAGTGAATGTTTTGTCTTTTATTTTTTATTGTTGTAATGTGTGTTTCGTTTGTGCAGAATAAACAATTTTTCTTTCTTTTTTTTCTTCCTTTTTTAAGAAGTGTGCGTGTTGCGCAGATCCTTAGTAAAGGCTCTTACATACTGGGGCGATCCGTCGCGCGACGCGACGCCGCCGCATTGTTCGCCGTGAGAAATTGTTCTGTTAAATTCGCGTCGCACGACGAGCCAGTATGTAAGAGCCTTTACATGGGACAAGGGCAGGAAGACGACATTTTGGAAAACTATCGAGCATTATAGTTGACACGTGTATGTTTTTATAATGTAATCATACCCATTTAAAACATACACGTGCCGACAATAAGCTTAAAAAAAAAACAATAATGACCATTAATAATTCTTAAGTACGGTAGGTACTAAACTGCATGAATTATCAAAGACGCATTGTAAAATATTGAATATCTTCCGTCTGAAGGTTGGAATAAAATTCAAATAAATTGCATAATTATTCCGGCCTGACCACAGATATGTATTTATATATCTGTGGGCCTGACCCTTCTGCAAAGCCTATAAATTAGCTGAACATGACCTTCTTTCCCTTTAGTTAATTCGTAGTTGTTAAGTAACTCGAGGCTAGATTTTTCATTAGTACCAAAAATAGATAAATACATACTGCATACGTACTGTAGGTACACACGGCTACACATCAAACTATAATTTCCAGTTTAAGCTGACCTCACATTGTACGAAAATGCTATACAATGCGAGATCAGCATAAACTGGAAATGTATAGCTTGATGTGCACAATTAATTACTGTTGTTCAGAAAAACTTTGTTTGCTAACGGCAGAAGATAACATTACCAGAAAAAAAAAATACATGAAAATAAAAAGTAATTGCAATTTGAAATTCTCGTTTTTAGTACCAAAATTACCCCAATTTCTTTATAAATTAGCATATTTTCTACAGAGGTCATAAGTTATGACTTGTAGACACCCATTACGATGGCCTCCCGCGCCTCATGTAATAAACCGGTAAAATTCCCCAGTGAAAAAAAAAATGAGATTTTTTTTTCTTTTTTCCTAACAAAAACCACGTAAATGGACTCTCAGTAATGATTCTTAACAACTCTGTCCGATCCGTGAGGGGATCGGACAGGGTTTTTGTTACAAGCAGTAGGTATAAGAGACATTCCGTGGTTAAAAAATTACCATTTAATATGGGGGTGTTTACGAGACTTATTGCCCAGGGACTGCAGGGTGTTTATAGCCATATTCGTCTACTCGAATAATACCAAGAGTAACAGTTATAGATAGTGCCGTCCACGAAGAGGCGCCCTACTTCGCTCGGCTCCATACTAAAGTTCAGCTTATGGTACAGTAAACGCGGAGTGGGGCGCGTCTTCGTGGATAGCACTATCTGTTCCCGACTGCATTGATGTTAATGTGGCCGTAACAATACACTATTACGATATCGTCGCCCATTTGTACTTGAATCCATACCACCATAACTACGTATAGTCCTCCAGACCGTATTTTGGCCAGGGCGGTCAATCTCAACGGAGACTAGCCTTCGACTCGGGAGATATTATAGTGCACAAGTGTGTGCGCAGACACAGGTGCACTCTCCTCTTCCCTCACTCTCATAGTCCGATGGGACGGCAGTCCGACACTACCGGAGAGAGATCAGGCGCAGGCCCAATGGCTCAATGTGCTTTCCGAGAGACGGGGGTATCGCACCGCTAACTTCCAAACTCCGGGCTGTTACTAAAAAAAACCGAATGGAAAAACCCAATAACACTTGTGACCACGAGACCAACGGGGCAATTACCATCATAACTATCAATGTAATGGCGTCGTATTTTGTCGGTATTGATAGTATTGCGCATTCGGGCTGCAACAGTACGGCAATACGCTAGTTGACAGTTTTTGAGAAACCAATATAATAATGTTCCTTGTGGTTTATATTCCTCAAAACACAGACTCAAATAAGACATCCCCCAGTTCAAAAAAGACATCCATACATTACTGTTCATTGCATAGCAACATCTACCGGGAGGTTCGAGAACTCATTTCCTTTAAGAGCGAAGCACCGTGTAACCGTGTAAAGCCAACACTTTCCCTCCTTTTTCCTCAATTTCTCACCTGACAACATAGATGGCTTTACTTGCTATTTTTCTTTATTGTAAACTGAATGTTAGATATTACTTACGTGAGATATTACTTTTTTATAAAGTTCTGGAATAAAACTGATGCATTACAGTTTTTGTAAGGTATAACTAACGAAAATTCTAAAAAATTCATCGGGTAAAGATATCTGGCGATTGGAAAATCAGCCCTAAGACCACATTCGGAACCTTTAACTTATAATAAACTAGCTGTGCCCGCGGCTTCGCTCAAGTGACGTTGTATTCAATAGGAAATATGCATGTATTTTTTTTTATTCGATAGTTTGTATCGCCAAATAATAGTTAAAAACAATTTGACGCCAAAAAAGCAATTTAAAGTACTTACAAAAAAAATTAAAAATATCCAACCGACCCGGGCTATTTAAACGCTCCATTTGGCGCGCTTGGTGTGGTGACGTCACATTCTATGAAAACAAACAAACAAGTGTCAAATCAATGTCAAACACTCCTACAAAACACATTGACATTTTGATTGTTGTCACAGATTGTTACGTCACATCCGCTCTGATCAATAGCGTCGCTTTTCAAGTATTTGAATTTCCCACAGTTTTTCAGCACTTTGAAAAAAAAAATTTCTCGCTCAATAAGAAATATTATTCAAATATATTGATGGAGGCATAATTCTGAAGTAATATAGTTTATAAAAAAAAAACTTGATTAATATCCCTATTGGCATTATAAGTTAATCGTAACGTGAAGTCATAATATCCTCTGCAATATCAGTTGATTTAGTCAATTTAAACTAAAACTAATAAGTACACGTTTGGTATAAGTACATACACGAAAGAAAATTAATGTTTGTAATGTTTGATCACTTCTGGGTTCCGAATGTAAAAAAGCGTTCATAAAAAAACCTTATCTGTAATTTCATTTAATTGTTTGAGAACCTGATCAGCCTGTGGCGGTATCTACATCGCCACATGCGAACTACGCATCAAAGACATGACGTCACATAAATCCTGTATCGCACAGTTAAAGTTTACCGTGCAATGGACATATATACAAGAAACCAACATCAATCGTTGGGCAGTTGCCCGCCAGACACAACACCCGTCTGGTTGGAGGATCCTCCCTTTTCTATGGTGGATGAGTGAACTTTACACCCTGTTCCTCATACCCCTAAAAGCCGATTAAAAAAGTAAGGTGATACTATGAAAAAATAAGCGTATTATAGTACTGAAAAATACTGTAATCGCTTGAATTTAACGTAATGAAGTTATACAGTTAAACCAGAAAAGGTATGTGCTTCGGAAATCTTCCTGTTTTCTACCTCAAAAGCGATCAACAAAGCAAGCAGTGTTATCCTTCCTTTCCATATGTCTGAAACAACTATGACATAATAGGTACCACCCCCATTGAGGACCTGTTGTACGCACTGGCAACTGAAAAATTATTTACATTAAACAACATCTTACCAGTCTTAACCAGATTTTACAAAAACATAAGATATTAATTATCTATTAACGTCTAGGATTTTGCCAGAGAAGCGATTAATAATTTGGTGATACAGTCAAATATTCTTATTATGCTTCTCTTTTGCCGATTCTAAAAGTCTAAAAATCTATTACAGTATTATTAGAAATACTAGATAATACTGTTTCGTCACTTAAGAAAGACACATAATGTTACCGAATTATTACAAAATCTCTAAATTCTTAGTATCAGAATACAATAAACGGTCTCTATGACGACATGTTAAAATATGCATTGGGTTGTTTAAATTACAAATGTAATCGCTTTCTTCAGCATACAAATTATCTGAATATGGCAATGCACACAATATTAATTTACCTAATTTTTACCCGACTACGGCGAAGAAAAAGGAGGGTAATAATTTTGACCGGTATGTATGTATGTAAGTATGTTCATCTGTTCCCACCTATCTTCTAAACCACTCATCACAATTTGACAAATGAGGTATCGTTGGAAGCGTCTTGATCGTCCGCTGGTTATAGGCTATGTGACGTCATATTAAAAATGGCGCCCTCTCGAGGACAAAAAGTCAGGAAATATAATAAAAAATTGTTTAATCGTACCATGTTGGGTATCAAATGAAAGGAATTAATGAGCACATTTCAAAAATATATATATTATAACCCCAAAAGAATTTAAAATATATTAATTAAGAAAGAATTTAATAATTTTTTAATTTACGCCTTTTGTCCCGGCTGTCTTTCGTGGATCTTTGACAGTCGTTACGGGTCCTCAGAAGCCCGAAAGTTTGACAACCAGTCTTACCAAGGGGTGTTACCCACTTACTGGGTTGTGGAGGTTAGATAGGCAGTCGCTCCATATAAAATACTGGTTTGACAGTTTCGATAGTATGAGTTAAAATGGGTGAAGTGGCAGGAACAACATGCTGTGACATGAGAGGTGGTGGAATGGGAGCACAACTACAGGTAACATTGTTTGTCAGTCACTCGCACCTCTCTGCATTGTACTTCACCAAGTCCACCAACTCACAGGCCTCCTGCAAGCATTCGCTTAACATTTGTTGACTAGACTCATACTTACAAGATATTTCCATAAGTGTATTTGCCTCAGTAATTCCTTTTGAAGGTTTTGTATGTCAACACCATGCATTTGTCTGATAGTTTCCATCTTAATATAACATACATTTAGTTGGCTTTTTAAGTTGATACGTCCTTTCCTAAGATTAATAATGAAATTAATAAACACTTTGTGAATGCAAGAGTTTCTTGAATTTTTTGATATTTTTTATAATTTGTAATATACTTCTTAATTTGATTATGGCTAATTAGAATTGGACATCTAGTTTAAGGTATCGTTTCCAGTCAGGTCTATGTCAACGTTGGGCTTCTCATACCATGCATCCGGACAGGAGTCTGGATACATTAACAACCAGCTCGTCGAAAAGGTTATTGACGTTGGCAACCTGTCCGCTGGCTTTCAGAGAGTTGATGGTGGAAATAGTGTGGTGTGCCTTGCATAAATCCACTTCAAGGGCGATGCATCTATTTTTATCATGATTTTAGAATTTTGAATCCTTAGATATGTATTTGTAGGATTCCTAGCTAAGGTTGCACATTTGACGTGTTAGATGTTCATTAACATACTTATATTTTGTAAGTTATCATTGTTTTGGTACATGATGTGATTTTTTTGACTTTGTTTGACCTTTAAGAAATGTTTGTGCAAAATTTGAATAGAATCTTTTCGGTTTTTGCGCCAACCTAGAAAATACATACAGAACAACAGACAAACGGGCAAACATTCTAAAAATTATATTTTCGTCATGCAATTTTTTTTTTAAGAAACTGTTTCTTACCTGATATTTAATAGGTTGAAGGCCTCCTTAAAAATATATATATATACATATCTTTTTTTTTTTAAGAAACTGTTTCTTATCTGCTAGTTAATCGGTTCAACCGACTTACTAGCAGATAAACTTGGATTTAACGTGGGATAAAAACCTGTTTCTACCACTAAGGGACGCAATAGAAGTACTACGAGTATTGCCCCCAGACGTAACAAACGTCAGGCTTCCTAGCGATACTTGTAACTATAAACTAATTGTGAATGCCAAATACTACATCAGAAACAAAGGTAAAAAACGCATTTTATTAATAGTCTACAAAGTAAAATGTTTTTATTATGGACTATTCAAATATGACATTAAAGAATGACAGTAATGAGATTAAATTTAAAAAAATATAAAAAATATTTCTACTAGCTGTTGCCGTGACCCTATCTGCGTGTATATTGTATTTCATAATCATTAAAAAAAAAAACCAGAATGAAAAGTAGAGGAGCTCGTGGCTAAGTAATAACCGACTGATCTGATCCATCAGGTTAAGCTACGCTTGCCGGAGTTGGTCTGTGGATGGGTGACCATCTTTACATATCGAGACTCCTCCGTGTCTCGGAAAGCACGTTAAGCCGTTGGTCCCAGCTGTCATTTGTGGATCTTTGACAGTCGTTACGGGTCCTCAGAAGCCCGAGAGTCTGACAACCAATCTTGCCAAGGGGTACCGTATTGACCAGTTACTGGGTATGGAGGTCAGAGAGGCAGTCGCTCCATGTAAAATACTCAGTATTCAGCTACATCCGGTTAGACTGGAAGCCGACACCAACAAAGTTGGGAAAAGGCGAGGCAGATGATGATCCAGAATGAAAAGTAGCTTGTGTTTTTCTTCAGATCCCAGGCAACCAATCGGTCAAATTTCATAACAATCGGTGGTTTAGGCGTGAAAAAGTAACAGGTAGACAGAGTAACGTTGTAATATTAATATGGATTCAATAAAACGGACAAATCCTAACTAATATTATAAATGCGAAAGTGAGTTTGTTTGTTTGTTACGCTTTCACGCTAAAACGTCTGAACGGATTTGGATGAAATTTGGCACATTACACCTGCGTTAGGACAAATAATACTTTTTATTCTTGTTTTTTTTATCTCAGTAGTACGTACCCGTGGAATAATTTCCGATCACCACGCGGGTGAAGCCGCGGGCAGGAGGTAGTTGTAAATAATTATGTTAATATGAACAGTATAAATTGTTCGGAAACTACTTTTTCAGCTCACTATTTGAAAAGATTTTGAAGAGTACTGACGCTTTTTAAAGTTAAAAACGTTATTGATAACATAAAAGATAAACCTCGTTGTCTCCTGGATTTTTTTAGAAAACATCCGATAGTAAGGTTGGTGATGTATACTTTCATTGTGAAACATATTACCTATGTCATGAATGGATGATTCCTTGGTCTATAATATCAACAGCCTACTGCCATTATCGATTATCAATTGCTTTATAAGTGAAGTGATATTAATTGATTTCTATTAAATCTATTGTCAGTTGTCCGTGTGAAGTGGTAGACGTGATCTATATGCTGGTTTATTTTTAAAGTTTCATCTCTTGTTGAAATGTTTGTTATGATTCAGGATATAATTCATAATGGCTAATGTCAATGGGTCAAAGGTGGAATCCTTTTATTCCGGAAAATCTGTGTTTGTGACTGGCGGTACGGGATTTGTTGGCAAGGTAAAACATTTTTTTTTTAATACTTTTATTCTAGAGAACAATGGACATTTTTCATTTATGCTCCACTCCAATTGGTTGTAGCGTGATGTTATATAGCCTATAACCTTCCTCAATAAATGGACTATCCAACACAAAAATATTTTTCAACTCCAAGCAGTAGTTCCTGAGATTAGCGCGTTCAAACAAACAAACTCTTCAGCTTTATAATATTAGTATAGATTATGATTAGAGAAATTATGCTTAAAATAATTAAGTATACGTAAGCTGATATGCGTAAATAATGTTATGCGAGAATGTTGTTAGGATAAACAAAAGTATACCATGTCTAAGTATTATATGTCTTAAAAATTTATGCAATTGAATAGAGAACCCTCAGAATTCATTCTCCTCTACCCCTTCTAAATTATAAGCATGAGAAATTGAGGACCATGAGTGCACGTAGTTTGCTTCTAAATTATATTCAAAACAACTTGTTTAATAATTCCAGACTTTAATAGAAAAGTTGCTGTACAGCTGCAGTGGGATTGACAAAATTTATGTCCTAGTACGTGATAAGTATGGCAAGGAGGCTAGTGAACGACTGGCGCGTATCACCAACACACCAGTAAGTATGGGTTCTAAGGAGCATTTATTATATTGTTACTAGAATTTTAAATAAGAGACAGTAGTTCGGGTTTTAATTTTCGTCAGAAGTTTGGGTGTGTACATTTGATACACATCAAATGGACAGACACCTAAGTTTGTTTCATATATATGAGCGTGCATTCTAAAAGTTGGCAACGTCGCAAATAATAGCCGTCAAATATAATTTTTTTAATTCATTTATTAGACTGTATGGAAAATAAAATAATGAATTGCAATTAGGTTTAAAGAATCTTTATTTCTCAAAGGACAAGATACAGTTCACTATAACATTGCGCACTAACGGTTATTTATAACACTGAATTTGTTTTTGGAAAGGGCATTTGGAAAGTTTCTAAATACTTTTTTAAATCTAAAATGAAATATTCGGTGTTACGATATTAATTATTGCATTTTATAATCTATAAGTATTTTAGTTCACTAGTTAGCTTTGACCACTTTCAGAATGCATGCTCCCAATCGATAATATATTTATTTATGTCTCATTATTTTCGTGGTAGGTGGTAGACTTTATATCTCATAATACGAATATTCTATAATTTAAATGTATCAATGTATCCTAATAAATAATAAAAATCTTATATTGACTGACAGACAACGCATAGCTTTCAATCTCTGTGTCTAGAAGTCTGAAATTTTGCCCAAGCTTATGTGAGAATAAGGATGAATTTTTGAAAATATTCATCTTCTAAAGGCCTTTTATCCACCGAAACGTCATCTGTTTCTCATTGACGTTCCGTTCCCGGTGCGGTGGACAAACAGTATAAGGGACTTTTTGACGATGGAAAATTCCATCGGACATGGTTATGTATCTATAAGGCAATAAAAATGATGTCTAAATTATGTCTGTAGATCTATTCTGTTTAATATTGCTGATCAGTTATCTATTTTGTATGCACGTATTTCTGTGACAAATAAACCGATTTTTCTTTCTTTTTCTTTCATTATGTCATAGATAAAATAAAAATAGAGGACTTTTTTCGGCAGAAAAAATTCTGAGCGACATTTAAATATTTATTTAAAATATCAAATTCTTATTTTCAGGTTTTCGACAGATTAAAAGGAAAGCGAAATGAGGAACTGAAAAAAATTACGGTCATCAGTGGGGACATTACCCGCGAAAGTCTTGGATTGCCGGATGACGTTTTAAAAATATTGGAGGACGAGGTACGTAAATAAAATAAGAGGCTTTAGGTATTTTATATCCCTCTATTTCATTCAAATGCCCAATTGTGAAATATTTGTTTTTGGGCGATGAACTCATTTAGGTACCAATGTATGAACTATAGGGTAGGTATACGCATGTACTATAGGGTAGGTATATGTTTTGTATGAACTATAGGGTAGGTATATGTTTGTAGTATTTCGTCGTAAGCATCCGTTTGTGTCGGGGTCATGATGTTACGTCATTTACCGCGATACTGTTTTGTTTACATCTGTTTTTTAGCACCCCAAATCATATCTTTACTTCTATACTATATATTATTATTAATATGTATATATATCTCGGGACCCTGGAGTCCTGGACCTTTGGAAGGCGTGCGAGGGGCCGAAGCCAACTCGCAGAGGCCCCTTAGACAATTTTAAATTGAATTATTTCTTACAATTGTTAAATATGACAGTCGTGATTCAAATAAAAACAATTAATTTCCCCAACTACCTATCTATTTCGAAAGATTTTTCTCGGCATGTGAAGCGAAGTGAGAAGCCCATGAGTGGCTTTAAAACTCTGACACCAGCATTGCTATTCTATAACCATCTCACCGTGAAAACTTAGGTGAAGTGAGCATGGTGTGAGCTGTTAATGTCATCGATACCTACTGATACCAAGGCAGTGACAGTTCACTTCAAGCTCACTTCACCTAAGTTTTCACGGTGAGATGGTTACAGAATAGCAATGCAGGTTAGTCACTAACCACACGAAATTTTGATTTCAGGTATCTGTAGTATTTCACTTAGCTGCCACAATTTTATTCGAGCTCCCTCTCAAGGATGCTATGAGAATCAATATAAATGGAACAGAAAATGTCATTGAATTATGTCGCCGGATGAAAAAATTAGAGGTGAGAGTTTTTCGATTAAATACCTACATACGGGGTTCCTATTATGATATGTATCTGGTACTTGTTGACAGGCCTTCTCTCTCCTCCCATACCTAATAACACTGTAATTTGAAAACATTTTGATGTAAGCCAATTATTTTTTAAAGAGTAACCGTGGACTTTATCTCGGATTGCGGAAGCGGATATGTGCGGAGATTTCCGAATCGGAGACGAAAAGAGATGTTTTTCAGCTAGGGTGTATCCACCAAAGCTGTGCGGAGATATAACAAAACGAACTAATAAAATATAATACCTAATGAATACAAATTAATGTAATATAATAACTAAAACAAATTAATAATTAATATACCCGCAGGGCAGGATGTGGTGAGCTGTTGGGCAGGCCCACGGACCCTACCTCCCGGGAAAAGTCTTGTTCCTCACCTCTGGCTTGCCTTTATTGGCCGGCTGGAGTGAACACTGACGAGAAACAGAGCTTCCACCTCATTCTTGCCTTGATTGGCCGGCTTGAGTGGAGATTCGCTAGAGCAAATGTGCTCGGAGGAAGGAAGTATTCCAGTAAGATGCTGGTAGGGATCTTGACCGTACTTCCGGGATTGTCCTGATAGCCGTGGAATACCTCTCCATTCCTCTCAAGCACCTCAGGAAGTGTTGCCCCCTTGTCGCTACGTCACTATGTGCTAGCGACCGTTTTCGGGGGCCCATTATTGAGTGTACAAGTCACCCCCTGCCATTTTTATCCGTGTATATATAAAACATTGATCAAGCAGGGGCCATAGTCCTTCCATAGTTCCAGGTTACCAGTCTACTTTAGCCACCCAAACGCATAGTTCAATATCATTGTTTTGTTTCCATATCCTGCAATAGACCTACACCACCCGGGGGTTATCCTTGGGTGCCCTTGCATAGTGCGAACAGGGATAATCGTCGGTTGGTGCCCCATTTCATTATGGATGTCTAACGGGCCTCTGCGAGTTGGCTTCGGCCCTTCGTATGCCTTCCAAAGGTCCGGGACCCCAGGGTCCCGAGATATGTTAAAGACATTTAAAAAATAAATATAAGTAAATAAAATAATATAACCTCATGATATTAATTAGAATAACTACATAAACCTACATACTAGTAGATAATATTATAGATAATAATTATATTTGTGTAACAAACTTGCAATCTAGTGTACTACTCACTGGATGCTTGTTTAATCTAACCTTTTATGTAGCCGTGCCCTAACCGGGTTTCATGTTGGATCTACTCTATTATGTAATAATGCAATAAAAAAATGAGTTTGAGTTTGCGTACTGTCTAGACTAGAACAGAGATGTGTGCTGGGTAGAGCGGAGATATGTACTGGCACCGCTCACTGCACGCCGCTCACATCTCTTCTCGTCTCCGCTGCGCGCCTTCGCCAGATTGCGTGGCACAGCTCACATCGCCGCTATGTACCACCGCCGCCCAGCTCAATCGCGGGGAGGCACAGATCATATAAAGAAAGAAAGTGGAGTTGTGCGTGGAGTTTCTTGCCGGCTCTTTTCCATAGGAAATGACTAATTGGAACCGTACACATAACTTCTGATGGTTCATAAGTCATCATCATATGAATTAAATTGAAAAAAAATCAGAAATACCATGTTCTTTTACGATAAAGTCATCACGATGGTATTCATAATGATGATAATTATGATACCAAAGCTTCTCATTGAATGACGATCACATAAAATCATGACGTTTCTATAGGTAGGTATAAGGTAGTTTGAAGCCCAACCCCTATTGTTCACATAAAAAATATATCTCATAGGATATCATGAAACAAAACAAGGTCTAGGTATTTTTTTTAATATCAGATGTGACGTTATTAATTTTATGTCGCTTTAATTTTTTCTGTCGCTTTAATGGTGACATTAATTTAGCAGACGCATAGGTACGGTTTCGCGTTTTCGGTATATGAAGATATTTTAATTAAATAAAACTTTTTATTATTGATTAAATTTACAAGTTTCTAAAATAGCGTCTTGTAGCTAAATAACGCATCAATGATACTAAAACGAATAACGTGCAATGGGTAGGCCAATTGAAGGAAAGCTTTTAAATGCTCGCCGACATAGGGCTAACTCCCAATTTTGACAAGTGTATATAAATTGAAATTTTTAAATTTAATAATATAATTGTATTATAATTTTTATGATTATTGGCCACTAGCACAACCTGTGTATTAAATTCATGTCGCCATTGGGCGGCACGTTGTATAGTTTTTAACCGTGCTATATATTCCCAATATAAAGTATTTATTTGCCAGAAAAGAGCTTTTGTAACTGCGCTGGTTGGCGTAGCCGTTGCGTAGACGCTGCGCTAACGTCGTGTTGTCGCAGCGTATACGTATGACAAACGCCAGCCTATTTTTTTACCAACGAAAAAGGGGAGGAGGATCTAGTCGACGTAAATGTTTTTTTTTTTACCGAGTAGTCTGTTGTTGACCGATATTTTTTTTATTATTGTACTTTTATTTTTACGTAGGCGTTTGTGCATGTATCGACGGCATTCACCAACTCAGATCGAAAGGATATAGATGAAGTGGTATATCCTATGCCTATGAAATTAGAAGACGCCAGAATTTTTGCTGAAATGTACTCGGATAATGACAGGATTATCACCAAATTTATAGGTAAGTATTTGTGTGTTTACTATTTTTTACTAGAGATGCATGGTAATTATTAAGTAATTTGTGCTCCCGTAAAATTATTATTGGTAAAATTTTGCCCGCGGCTTCGCCCGCGTGAAAGTCGGTAATTATCCCACGAGAACGTACTATCGAGATAATATTTTATATCCTAAGTCAGATTATGGTCTATCTGTGTGCCAAATTTTATCCAAATCCGTTGAGCCATGATTGAGTAACAAACATAGAAAATTTCAAATTTATAATGTTAAGGCTCCCGCAGACAGCCTCGTCACGAGTTTTTAGTAGGATTGCGAATTATTTTGCTACTGTAGCTATTCTATATGGGTAGATAGGTACAGATAGCGGGTATCAGCCAGGTATTTATTCAAGCAGGCAATAACGGGTTAGTGGTTGCCACAAAGTGCATTAGCAAATATCAGCGCTGCGGGGTATTGAAGTTATCAAAGTGTGATTTTCCACGAAAATCTAAAAGCCGCAGTCGGAAATTAAATGTATAACATAATAACACGCCTCTATTCCCCGAAGGGTTGGACAAAGGTGTAGATTTAGTACACCCACATTTCACCAGTAATGTTTAAGACACAGGGGGCGAGCCTATTGCCACAAATCCAGACACCGCGGGCAGCTACTGAGAAATTCCAGATAGAAAAACTCAATAACAGTTTGCCCGACCTGGGAATCGAACTCAAGACCATGAGGAATCGAACCCAAGACCATGAGGTCCTGGGTTCGATTCGCTCAGCGGTGGAGCTTATGAAAATGAAATCACTAATAACAAAATTAATATTCATTGCAGGAAAGAAGCCCAATACCTACACTTTCTCAAAAGCGTTCGCGGAAGAGCAAGTTATGAAGCAATGCGAAGACTTGCCGGCTGCTATCGTCAGACCATCTATAGGTATTAAGATAATAATCTAACTTGCAAATGGCTCTTGAAGTTCATTAACTTCAGAACTCATTAGTTCGACACTAAAATATTATGTTTTCTTAGCAAAATTGCTGTTTTCCTGAAGAAATACTTGAACTTATATAAGTTCAAGTAATTAAGTTAAGTAAGTAAGTAAGTAGTTCAGCAATTTTTTAACAATATTGTTACTGAAATTGGATGAAATTGATTGAAACGTATCTACGATGTCTTCTTTTTGGTTTCACATAAAATTTGATTATTACGTACGTCTACATAACATCACTACCTACGCGTTCACAACTTTTCAATAGTAATAATAAACCAGTATTGGACTGACATAAGCTTTTCGGTAGCTTATGTCATTTCAATACATTTTTTATTGGTCATCATCGTTATCTCTGATAGAATGTCACTAAGTCTAAGCCCTCAGTTTTCCTCACGATGGTATCACATACTATGTCAGTATGGTATGCGAGAAGCTTTGAAATTACGCTTGAAAATATTATAATGGCCCCGATGAAGATGAGGGAGGAGAAAACGATGGATAAGGTCTATAACAAAATAAGGGACCTACCTATAGATAAGAGTTCACATGAGTTAGCCTCTCATTTTCCATATTTTCCAGTGGTGTCAGCCCTCAAAGAGCCTTGTCCTGGATGGGTAGACTCGTGGAGCGGTTCAACTGGGATGTTCATTGGGATGTCTACTGGAGTGCTGAAAGTGGCTATGGGTAGAGGAACCAATGTGACAGATCTGGTGCCAGTTGATATTGTGACAAACCTTATTATAGTTGCTGCTACGGAATGTCAGAAGTAAGTACTGCCATAATTAATTTTCATTACAAGGATCTTGTCACGAGCATGAACTGTTTTCAGATTGACCACTATAAAATAGTTTAGCTTGTGAGAGACACATTTACGTTTTTTATTGTTAGAACTAGTACCAACATCACAGTATAAATAAGTAACAGTACTATATTTTCATGAAAAACGACTGAAACGACACGCTTTGAAATCTCGTTGTATATCAGTACGCAACAGTATGGAGTGCGCGGCATTTATGGACGAAGGTTTATTTACTGAGCGGCCGTAGTTAAAAATATCAAGGTCACTGCCGAGATAAAATCAATCTGCCTAGCCTTTTCCCAACTATGTTTGGGGTCGGCTTCCAGTCTAACCGGATGCAGCTAAATACCAGTATTTTACATGGAGCGGCTGCCTATCTGACCTCCACAACCCAGTAACTGGGTAATACGATACCCCGTGGTAAGACTGGTTGTCAGACTTCGGGCTTCTGACGACCCGTAACGGCTGTCAAAGATCTACGAATGTAAGCCGGGACCAACGGCTTAACGTGCTTTCCGAGGCACGGAGGAGTCTCGGTATGTAAAGACGGTCACCCATCCACCGACCAACCCCGGCAAGCGCAGCTTAACCTGATGGATCGACTCGGTGCGGCTGTTATTACTTAGCCATGAGCTCCTCTCACTGCCGAGATAAAATACTGTTATATTATTATTCTGTGCTATTACTTATCCTCTGCAAATTTTTGTAGCTGTTAGCTAGTTTATTAAAATTCCTCCATGGCATAGTCTTTTCAAATTTACAAATATGCATTTTTTTTGTTTACAGATCAAAACAAATTAAAGTTTACAACTGCTGTACCGGAGTATCGAACCCCATCACGTGTGATGGAGCAAGCGCCATCACCAGAAAAGTGGTTCTTAAGCATTCATTAAGTAAGTTAATGAAGTTACGTTGTTCACGTTAATCTTAACTAATATTATAAATGTGAAAGTGGGTTCGTTGGTTTGTTACGCTTTCACACTAAAATGGCTGAACGGATTTGGATGAAATTTGGCACATGGGTAGACCTTGACCTGGAGAAGGACATAGGCTACTTTTCATCCTGAATTGCAGACGAAGTCGCGGGCAACAGCTAGTAGAGAGATAAATCTGCGACTTTTGTAACCGACTCGATGAGTATTTTCAAACGTAATGTAGTATTTTCTTCTGTTTTTAACCGGCTGCCCCAGAAGGAAGGGTATGTATTTAACGTGTTCGTTTTGATATCCCATAACTCTAGGGTATTAATGAGACAATGTCAAAGAATCAACTAGCAAAATGTTTTCATTTTTCATACAAAATAATTCGACAGTCACGCTTATTGATTATGTAAAATACCCTTACATGAAATATGACTATGTCGGATTTTTTTAGCTTTAAATATGACTGATTGGTTTGAATGGAAACTATTTATTACTCTTATTTATCAATGAAAGTATGTGTTTTTTTAGAACACTTGTTCTGGGAATTTTTGTATTATTCTTACGTATAGCATATAAGTTATGGGACATCAAAAGGACGTTGGACGTTTAAAATGTGTACATCTTTTTTTTTAATGTCCCTCGGCAAACTTCATGTTTCGTCAGTGGTCGGATTTCTATCAGTTGTCCTTTTCACTTGGTGCGGACCGGACGCTCTCAATCTACTTGGAAGTATATAGAGTTGTTAATACTCTTTTAACATAATGTAATTTATTTAAAAAATGGGAGGAAATAGTTGAAGGAAAATAGTTTTACAGCTCTATATAGTTCACACAGAAATTAAAACAAAACAGCAATAAAGTACTTAGTTCTGAATTCAAATTATTATATTCGATAAATCTAATAATTGATGGACATAGAATTAAGCATTCGTTTGAATTTGGAAATGCGATGATTCCCGAGAGACATTAAGAAAATAGTTGTACTGTATGTAGGTACGTCTATTTCTTTGGCACGCTCTGTAGCGTAAACTAGAGGTTTAAAAAAATATATAACAATAATATTGGTATAAAAAAGAGCTATAAATGAGTCCATTCCGCATATAGAAAATAAAAAAAACCCGACTGCAAAAACACGTACCTAACCGAAAAGAGAAAAACAAGCATTTTAAAATTTGAATAAAATATTGTTTTTCTCTTTTCAGTTAAGTGGTTTTTGCAGTCGGGTTATTTGTTTTTTAAATAATTTGCTTTTTACTTACTTTTGTCAGCACGAGCTATAACATAATATCGACCCAAACATATACCCGTGTACAGTCGAAGAAAATAATTGTTAAGCGAATTAACATCCTACCTACGTCAATTGGCCGTGTTATAGCCGTTTCATACAACTATCAAAGAATGACGGTTCTGATTTCAATATACGGACAATTTATGTTGCTAGTCAATTTGATAAAAAAATATATTCCCTCTCTTTAAATGCAACCTACTAACTTATAGTAGATTATATTGTTATGAGGATAAGAAATAAAAAAAAAAGCATTAGCTGCGCCCCCTTTTACATGGATTTAAACATAACTGGCAAAATGTGGGTGTAGTACAGGTTGGTACACCTCTGCCCAACCCTTTGGGAAAACAAGGCGTGATGTGGTAGGAAATAAAAGAAGTATCTATATACACGAAAAAACCTTTTCGCATAGAAAAACTTGTTGCTACAGATTTATTCGTACATTCTTTCATTTCATTTCTTAAGTTCTGAGTTGAGCTCCACTATTACTAACAAATGCTTGCACTGACTGGACAGGTCCACTCAAATCGTTGTGGTTCTTTCCTCAAAAGACTAATTCAGACGCTAATCTACATGACCCTCATATGATCTGACCAAGATTATGTCTGGACTTTAAAAGAGACTGCGACCTCTGAGTTTGTTTCGGCCTTTCTTCTCAGAGTAGTCAGATAGGAAACGCCGACCTCATCTAGCTTATTTTTAATATTTAATAATATGACGTGCAAAAGCGATTCCAATATCCTATTTACAGAATAAACAATATCATTTCATTTCATTGAAAATAATATTGTTTTTCTTATTTTCAGATGACTTCCCGTGGCCCTTTATTATGTTCACCCCGAGAATGTTTTTATACAATATAATAACCTTCACCCTGCAGATTATACCTGCTTTCTTGATTGATTTATGGTGCATATTAACGGGAAGAAAAGCAACGTAAGTTACCTTTATTTTTATTTTACCTTTGATATTAACGTTGGAAACCATTTTCTGGGACTAGGACCGTCCAGGGTTGCGGGAAAGTCTGAAAGGGATACCGGGACCTTGGCAACAGGCAACTGAAAGAACACGGGTGGGTTTTAGTCAGTAAAAGTCTGACACGCCCTCCCGCTCCGTCCAGAGCGGGAGAAGTCATTATGATTTCCCATCATCAAAAAAAAACGCCTAGGATGGTTTTTTGGAAAACTGGTAGACGTGTAACCTGACCTGAAAGAAATAAGCTGTTTTCGATAAAAGCCTATCTGCCATGCCTACCGAACATGCTTAGCTCTCCAATCTAAAGGTGCGCGCAGACAGGTGCGACGTGACAGCGTGATGCGACTGTAGTAGAACAATGTCTATGAAAACTTCATGAAAATTGTTCTTGAGAATCACGTCGCATCGTCGCGTTGCTCCTTTCTGTGGGAGCCATAAAGAGTTGTGCGATTTGAAGTATGTGTACGTATGAATGTATAAATCGACATAAGTATTATAATGCCCCATACTAACTTTGCTATTGAAATAAGCAATAAAACCTTAGCCTGATTTACACGGTGGCATTTCATTGGCTGTGGCATACCGGAAGTTGAAGTCATAACAGAAGTTACACCGCCTAAACAGTGCCAGTGTTTAGATAATGCAAGTCAATTCAAGTCGAGTCAAGTAGTTCCTTCAATTTTATTGTATAGTATTTTATCTGACTAAGCCTCGCGCGCTTTACTTATGGTCTCCAAGTGTACAAACACGCTGTGAATGTGTGCGTGAAGATGAGTAGCGTCAGCATAACAAACACACGCACACATACTCTTTCGACTTCGCCATTTTCTCGCACGGTATCGAGAGCTCCTGCGCTTACATACACATCCACAGCGTAACTACCCTTGGTAGACTTGGTAACCACAAGTAATGCGCGGATTGCTGTGTGAGATAAAACACTGTATGACACAGGCAAGAAACTTGCATTAAGTAAATGGGGCTATAATTATCAAAAGATATATTTTTATGTTAATATAAACTTCTTTATTTTCCAGACAAATGAAAATACAGAACCGGCTGATGAAAGTCACACATTCACTAAAATTCTTCTTACTTAACGAATGGAAGTTTTCTGATAACAATGTAAGAAATCTTTTAAAAACTATGTCTTCTGTTGACAAAGAAACATTTAACTTCGACGTGCATACGATTAACTGGGAAACTTGCATTAGAGATTATGTTCTAGGAGCTAGGAAATATTTGTTGAATGTTGAAAAATAAGTCATCATGATTCTCCTGACCCTGTCCCAATTTATTTGGGGTCGATGTACTATGTCTTTTTCTTTCATACCTCTGTTATATCTTGACCGAGACCGCTGTACCGCGCATTAGGAATGCGCGGCGAGGCGGGGGACGGGACGCCGCGTGCCGTAAGCGTTGACGAATGAGCAACCTGCACAGCCCCCCGTCTCGCCGGCCGCGCACATACTTGAGGCGCGGTACAGCGGTTTCAGTCAAACTATGGTCGTCATTTTGGTAGTCATTCCCTTTCTAGCCATATCGTACTTCATACTTGACAAATATGGAGGTATTAGAACATAAATTGCTTCTTGTTTAGGTTTTTGACTCTGTGTGTGAGTGATTATGTTTTATAATAAGTGTAAGTGTTTTTTAAATTATATAATTATGTATTGTAATGAATTAACGGAGGTGAAGAAATTGTTTTATAAAGCCATTATAATTTTTTTAAAGGTTTTTTACAGTGCATTTCAATATTTTATTGGTTTAAAATGTTTCTTCTTTAGGTTTTTGACTTTATTTTAAAATGATTTTGTTGTATAATTGTTATGTACCTAAGTGTGTTTAATTGTTTATGGATGTATTTTTACTGAATAAACGGAGTTAGGATAAGAAATTGTTTTGTAAAGCCATTCTAAGATATTTTTGTACATTTGTAAAGTTAGTAAAGTTTTCTCAAATATGAAAAGGTTTTTTACACCGAAATCCCATATATTATTGATTTAAAATGCCACAAAAGAAATACTTGCCTCAAAAATGACGATGGGCTAAATTATAGGATGAGTCGAGAAGACAACTATGCTCCTTACACTAAGAAGTTTCACAAAATTATTTTAACAAACTGCAAATTAATTTCAATGTATTATTATTAATAAAGGTATAAGTCACCTCTGCCTACCCCGTAGGTGGAAGTAGGAGTGATGTTAGGTTAAATAATATTAATGAAGGATTGTAATATCACATATGACGTTAAAAATCATTATTTTAACCATCATTATTTTTATTATTATTTTTTTATTACCATGGATGTCAAGAGGGATACAGATGGCAATGAGACGTAGGGACCGCGCGTTCCGTAAATTTAAAAGGGATCGTATTGATGAGAACTGGACATTGTTCAAGGCCGCAAGGAATAGATGCAATCAGATGATACGCAATGCTAAACGCCGCCACATTCTGGATACTATAAATTCTTCCTCTTCTGCCGATATTTGGAAATTTCTTGGAACTCTTGGTATCGGCAAATCGCGACATTTAGACCTTCCTAACTCAATTGACTTAGACGATCTCAACCGTCATTTCTCCACTGTTCCTACCATGGATCGTCTAACCAAGCAGCAAACTCTGTCTCTAATCTCTGGTCTAACGCGACCTCTTATTAATCCTTTCAGTTTTATTCCAATTGAACCGGGAGAGATCAGAAAGATTATTTTCTCCATTAAATCAAAAGCGGTGGGATGTGACAATATCACTCGTGGAATGATCATAACCATTCTTGATCATCTCCTACCCGCGATTTCCCACATCATTAATTTTTCCCTGTACATCGGAGTATTCCCTTCCCTGTGGCGCAAAGCCTATGTCCGTCCACTACCTAAGGTTTCTGATCCTTCTCTCCCTACCGACTTCCGTCCAATTTCTATTCTTCCCTTCCTATCTAAAGTGCTCGAGGCCTGTGTTCACAAACAATTCTCCAATTTTGTTCATCGTAACTCGCTCATTAGCCCTCTACAATCTGGGTTCAGGCCTGGACACAGCACTGTTTCCGCCCTCCTTAAAGTGACTGGCGATATAAGGGCAGGACTTGAAGATACCAAAGTTACTGCTCTAGTGCTGGTTGACTTTTCGAATGCCTTTAATACTGTCAGTCACGACATCCTGTTAGCCATTCTGTCCCATGTTATGGTCTCTCCCGAAGCACTGGAATGGTTCTCCTCTTACCTTCAGGAACGTCAGCAGTCCGTTCGCGCTGGGGATTCTTCTTCGTGCTGGTGTGATTTGGAAACTGGCGTTCCTCAAGGCGGTATACTTTCTCCTCTTCTGTTTTCTATTTTCATTAATCTTATAACTTCTGAGCTTCAGTGTGCGTATCATCTGTATGCGGATGACTTGCAGTTGTACTGTGAGGGGAGGGTTGATGGAATCCCTGACGTAATAGAAAAATTAAACAGGGACTTGATAGCCATTAAAACCTGGTCTGATAGGTTTGGGGTAGCAGTAAACCCTAAAAAGTGTCAGGCGATCATCATTGGGAGTTCTCGAAGTATTATTAAGTTGGATAGTACAACCTTGCCACCAATCCTCTTCAATGGTATGATCGTTCCATTTAGCAGTGACGTGAAGGACTTGGGCTTGCACATCGATAGTACCCTAAACTGGCGTACTCAAGTCGCTAGGGTCAGCCAGAAGGTTACTGGAACGCTGCGGACTCTGTACCGCTTGAAAAACTTATTGCCATTGACTACGAAGACAATGCTTGTGCAGTCCTTAATTTTCCCTATCATTGATTATGGTGATGTGTGCTACTATGACCTGAATGCAGATCTTCTCGACAAACTTGACCGCCTTCTCAATAATTGCATTCGATTCGTGTTCAATCTGCGTAAATATGACCATGTCTCTGCGCATCGATCGCTTCTAAAGTGGTTGCCCATACGTCAGCGCAGAGAGCAAAGGGCGCTAACCACCTTGTTTTCGTTTCTTGTCTCTCCCACTTCCCCTAGTTATCTAGCTCCCCACTTTCAGTACATTTGCGCCAACCACAGTAGAAATCTACGTTCATCAAGTAATCGTCTTCTTCATTGTCCCACTCACCGTACTGACTTCATTCACTCTTCCTTCTTCGTTCAATCTATCTCTCTGTGGAATGCGCTCCCCGTGGAAATCAGGATGGCAACCAACCGATTATCCTTTAAAGTTAAAGTTCGAGAGCACATTCGCAAGAAGCTGGCAGGATCATCACAACGGTAATGTTTTCCCATTGTTTTTCTTATTTGTTTTAGTATATTCGTGTAGTTATGTGTATTTATTTGTTCTTATATTTATATGTATTTAGGTATTTAGGTTTATATTTATATATATATATATATATATACATTAATTTTTTTAATAAGTTAACGTATTTCAATTATATTTATTCAACAATTTTCGTTATTGCACCTACCACTGTTTGTCTCTGCATCACCCAAAGGTTGACTGGTAGAAAATGCCTATGGCATTAAGTCCGCCTCTGTACATTTATGTGCTTAAAGTATTAAATAAATAAATAAATAAATATTTTATTAAAGACTGCGATAAGAAACAGAGAGAAATATAGTTATTTTTAAACATCATTATCCAGAAAACGTCATTCTAGTGGAAACCAAATCCCACTAAATCGTTTCTTAAAAAAAATACAAAATGGCCCATTTATAAAACCGAGAAAAGCCACAGGATGTCACAGTACACACATATGTATTGATCTCGGCTTGCCAACTAACGAAGCGGGATGCTCACTAAATCATAGGATTATACGTACTATCTCACTCATGCAGGTAACACAGTTAAAATAAATGAAGGTTTAGTATCAGCTGGAGAATAGTTTGTGCTGTGTGTTCTATTGTGTGGTAGGATGACAGATTTATGTATATCTCTGTGCTAGGCATGGAATTAGTATGTACTATAATAGGTTCTTTTTGCTGAGAGAATTTGAGCCTGTTACGATAAAAAAAGCGTTGAAGAACAAAAACGAATCCTCCAAACGACGGCTACTACTAATTTTTCTTGTATAACTTAAGCAGCTTTATTCTTATTCCGGGTAAAGCAGATATTATCCCTTAGGGATTTAATCTGATACTGTGTTCTACCCTTATTTCTTTAGTAAGGTATGTTAAAACACTCACGCAACAGTGGCATAATTTTCCCACAAATCTGGAGTCTGGGCTGCTATAGATAATTGCGTGATGGGAAAGACCAATAACGCTTTGCCCGACCTGATGATCGAATATAGGAACCAAGCTCAATAGTAGTGTTTGCAATTCCTTGACTAAAGAGGTTATATTTCTACAATATTTTGTAAGTGAAAATCTAAAGTTCTAACAACAAAAAAATGCAAAAATACACTTTACTGGATGATTTGCGGTTAGGCCCATTTCTTCCCCTATAAATTGATACATGAGATAGGAAATTTTTGTAGGTATAAACGCATAGGAGAAGTATTGGACATTGCACCATTTTCATTCTCCTAGTATCAAAGTTGACGCTCTAGAAATGTGGTGTTGGAGAAGAATGCTTGGGGTATCATGGACAGAATTCCGCACAAACGTCTCCATACTCCAAGAACTCGGCATCAAAAAGCGTCTAACAGCACAAGTATAGTCTCGAATACTGAAGTTCTTTGGTCATGTCCCTAGGCGGAATAATGACTCCATAGAGCGTCTAGTGGTGCAGGACAGAGTGGAAGGTAACGGTGGTGGCCACGCGGGAGGTCACAGATGAGGTGGACCGATCAAATAAAATCCGTGGTTGGAGGCCCTGTAAATGAATGCGCTAGACTGTCATGTAACAGAACCAGATGGAGAGAGATCGTGAGGCGGGCAACGACTACACCTGCGATTGGACAAAATTCATCGTGACCACGACCGCTCTGTCAAGAGCGAAGCGAAAAAGTAGAAGAGTATCAAAGCTCGATATTCGATATTCTGATTTCCAGCACGAACGAACGCCTAATACTCTAGTTTCGACCACAACAAATTTCCTTGTCAAAATCCATAATCGTATCGATGATTCTGTTTCTGAGATCGACTCGACTTGCTTACATATATATAGCATGTATCAGAATGGTGTGGTCAAAGGAGATCATTCAACGTCCATACATTTTTGGGCTAAACGTGAAAGTGGCCAGCTAAACAAACAAAAAAAGCTATATTCCGAAAGAGGATGTTTTTCTCTTCATTTTTTATCATTACAAGCGATTACTTTAATTAGATTACTATTAATTATTTTAACTAAAACATACTGAAAACAGTATTTTTCAAATTCGTATTACAGCGCAGGGAATTTCCCTACAGATTTGGTCCGATTGTGAAAAGTGAAGAGAATAAATAACATGTTCTAACGGAATATATATTTTTTTTTGTTTGGCCGGCACTTTCAAAATTTAGTCCAAAATGAATGATCTCCTTTAAGGGTGTGGTACAGACCATCAAACTAAACAACTTTCTCCATGGGACCAACATCGTAATCGAGAAAATATAATCAGCCGTTCCATACATTTGGGTCGTAGGTCTTGAAGTTTTGTATGGGACTCCCTTAAATATGTTCACATCTGTCTGATACATTACATAATAAAAGTCTGTAATGATGTAATAAATAGGTTGAAAAAAAAAATGGACAAGAGACAAAAATAATCCTAACTAATATTATAAATGCGAAAGTGAGTTTGTTTGTTTGTTACGCTTTCACGCTAAAATGGCTGAATGGATTAGGATGAAATTTGACACATGGGTAGACCATGACATGGAGAAGGACATAAGCTACTTTTCATCCTGAATTGCAGAAGAAGTCGCGGGCAATAGCTAGTAGAGAGATAAATCTGCGATTTTTGTAACAAACTCTATGAGTTGGGACAAAAATAATCCTAACTAATATTATAAATGCGAAAGTGAGTATATTTGTTTGTTACGCTTTCACGCTAAAACGTTTAAACGGATTTAGATTAAATCCACGATATTCCGATATTCCCACGGGATCGAAAATTTGGCGGGTGAAAACGCGGGGCGCAGCTAGTTAAATAATAAAGGCAACTTTCTGCTCTACATGAGAAAAAAAACAAAAAAATACTCACAGACCCGCCGCCATTTTGTTTTTATTTCAGTCCAATTACCTTCGTATTCACCGCAACTTACGACGTCCTTTGTTAGAATCTCTCTAACTCTTGTTACAACTCGACAGCCGATTATTTTTTCGCGATTACGATGTTGATCCCATGGAGAAAGTTGTTCAGTTTAATGGTTTGTACCACACCCTTAAATTAGACAACACATTTCAAATACAAGTTGTAGATTCTAGAACGTTCACATTTCAGCAACGTTCATCTTGGTTTAATGTTCTATTTGACGTACCCGTATCTCGTTACCATGCAGTTTGCGTTGGCATCAGCAGTTGGCATTTGTGGGGACACAGCTTTGCCATACGAGATGCTAAATTCATGTATCTGTAAATCAATAGTTGTTTCGTTGCAAACGGACTGACTGAGAATGACTACACTTCATTCACACAAGTTTTTTCCCTAAAGAGTTTGGAAGGTGTTTTCGACCGCATCGTAAGCCATTACCAAGCACCCAAAATTCCAGTTCCAAAATCCAGGCTGCTACTGATAATTTCCTGACAGAATAGAATAGAATAGAATAGGTCTTTATTTGCTTAGAATGTAGGTACATAAAAATAAGTTGTTAAAATATAATATAGAATCCATGTACATTCTGCCTTAATATAGCATGCAAATGTAATACAAAGTAGAGAATAGGATATTACAAAATATTATCATCTAAGAAATCCTGCACAGAATAATAACATTTATCTACAAGTAATTCTGTGAAACGTTTTTAAATTTTTTGCAACGGTAAGTTTTTAATTTGTTCGGGTATTTTATTAAAAATCATAGGAGCCATACAAATTATATTTCTTTTTAGTAAGCTAGTTTTAAATACGCTCATGTATCATAGATTCTGGTATTGGGCTCTCAAAGCTGTACTACGTTTTCTAGAGTCTGGGTAACGGGTTACCCTACTTGAAATTGAATGATGTGAGAATGAATAATACTTGCTCGAAAACGTTAACTCGATAGTACTTGATATCGATAAATAATTATGGGCGCGACAGTTCACCACCTCGATGCATCAAAATCTCGAATAACTAGCAGCTCGAATCATCGGCAGCGCGAAGGCCCATTTTTTTCACACTTTTCTCAAGCTGGGAATGGCACATGGAACCTCACGATCACAGCACGCTACTTGCAACCAATTGCTAGCTAGATCAACGAAGTAGTTACAGTTTTTACAAATAAAACAACCAATTATTTAAAACCCCATATTAAAAAATATTTTTTTTTTTAGTTTTATTAATATTTATATTTGGAATTAACTCATTACCAGCTTTTAATTGATGAATTAAGACCAACCTAACGACACCTCGTATGTTAAAATCCATCAAGCCGTTTACATTCATACAAACATACATACTCTCGAAAAACATTACCCTCCTTCTCGGGCAATCGGGTAAATAGACCCAATGGACGGTTGAATAAGCATAACTACATAATTTTGATTCAGTACGTAAGGAATCAACCAAAAAACCAACCAAAAGCTTTGGACCGACTTTTTAATAAAAGGTTTGTCCTTTTATTCAAACCATATTTTCATTCGGAAAAAGGAAGTTAGAGATAAAAATATGTACCTAGGTCGATTCATTCATCAGAATCACCTCGCTAAGTACCTACCAAGTAGTCAAGGATAATAATAATGGACAACCAAGCGTACTGAAATCTTGATCTTTCATGCATGGTCGGCTTTTTGTACGAGATAATCGGCACAAATTGGCAATTTCGATATTATTGGCGATGTTCGTATTACGAGTTCATATTAGATTCGAAGATAATGAGCTTTGTGATATGAATGTATACATGTGAATGATGGCAAACTCATTAAAATTGTGGTGTGCTGATGTAGAATAATTCGTATGTGTTATGTGGTTACTTATTTTTTACGTTTGTAGACTCATACAAAGCACTAGAGGTCGTTTGTAGGTATCTTCTTATTATTCATGATCATCTGCCTAGCCTTTTCCCAACCATGTTGGGGTCGGCTTCCAGTCTAACCGGATGCAGCTGAATACCAGTATTTTACATGGAGCGACTGCCTATCTGACCTCCACAACCCAGTAACTGGGTAATACGATACCCTTGGCAAGACTGGTTGTCAGACTTTCGGGCTTCTGACGACCCGTAACGACTGTCAAAGATCCACAAATGACAGCCGGGACCAACAGCTTAACGTGCTCTCCGAGGCACGGAGGAGTCTCGATATGTAAAGATGGTCACCCATCCACGGACCAACTCCGGCAAGCGTAGCTTAACCTGATGAATCGACCCGTGTGGCTGTTATTACTTAGCCACGAGCTCCTCAGGTATATTCTTATTATTATAGTAGTTATGATCCTAACTTAATGTTCCCACCCACCACTCCCTCTCACAGAAAAGACGCCTGTGTCCCAGCAGTGGGAACATTATACTCGTAGGCTGATTATGGTTATGGTAACTTAATATTATAAAAGCGAAAGTGAGTTTTTTTTTGTTTCTTTGTTACGCTTTCACGCAAAAACGGCTCAACGGATCTAGATCAAATTTAGCACATGGGTAGACTATGACCTGGAATAAGACATAGAATACTTTTTATCCCGATATTATCACGGGATCGAGACTTATTCTGGTGAAACCGCGGGGCGCAGCTAGTTAACAGATAAAAAAGAAACTACTGGGTGTACTATAGATACACCTCTGCCTAACCCTTCAAGGAAAACAGACGTGATATTATGCTATATTTATAGTTTTAAAATAAATCATAGTTGTTCTGAAAATAGAATAATTTACGTCCCATTTTTGCCTCCGGCGATGTGTTACGAAAGTTTTTTAATTTCGACTTTTTTTGTTTCTTCATAACAATAGTTGTTATGATTTTTTTTGCTCGTCCCACTCACTGGCGAATAACTAAAAAAAGACTGAAGCTGTGGCGAGATAGTGCTTCCTTATCCAAACCATTCGTTCCACCTGCTGAAGATCTCCCACCTGGCCATGAGTTGCCTTGGGTAGTAAGGAAAATCTGTTCAGGTGGAGATTCATAGAAGACTCCACCTTGGAGTGTTGCTGTGATACTGTTCCACAAACAATGGGATACTTAATGTCGTGTCCTGCGTGTCCTGTCAGCTGTACGTTACAGGAACTGATGGACGCTAGTGATGGCCAAATACATGGCCGTATTCTGGGTCGAGTCTATTTAGATTGCCATCGACACGCCAAGAAGGGATTTCTTTGCTATCGATTTCCACCACATTCGTATAAACTCATCGTTTTTCCTTACAAAACAATCTCATTTCTCGCGACAAAGTAGATGCTGAGATGTATTTTTAGGGTTCCGTAGTCAATAAGGAACCCTTAAAAATATGTCGTCATGTCCCGTCTGTCTGTTTTTTTTTTAAGTGACCTCCCCTACACCTGTCGTGGTGATGTTTTTTTTTCTCGTCAATTCCATGGTGCGGGGTGTCGTTGGAAAGGTTGTTTAAAAATGAGAGTGATGATGAGGTTTTAAAATCATTTTTGGATTCAGGGATCCGTTTGCGAAATATTAAGCTTTAAAGTGCCTAATTTTGTTTGAATCAAGTGTCACTTAACCAACATTTTTGCTAGGTGAAAAAATTCACGGCAGTAGTATATATAACGAAATTAAAAGGATGACTATCACAGCTAAGTAGGCTCTACAAGCTACCGAGTAATAATCGACCAACTTACATTTGCAGTTGCAAAAACATGTTCGCCCATACATTCAACCCATACTGATAATCTATGCTGCCGGCTTCGTAAACTAATATATTTATTTAAAGAGCTCAGACATGCGGCCGACATTGAAACAGCATCACTAGTATACCGCTCTCTATGTGAGTCGATAATTACTTACTGCATCCCGGTATGGGGCGGTACCTTCAAAACAGTGATGCTTAGGGTGGAACGAGCTCAGCGGGCTGTTCTCAAAGTTATTTATTTCCGCAAAAGGGACTACCCCACAGCTCAGTTGTACTCAGAAGCCCAAGTACTAACGGTGAGAAAATTATACGTACTTCGCTCTATCTTACGCCGACATTCCACGATGCCACTAGATGGCAAGCTATGTCATCGGCGGATTGGCTTTCCTATCTGTGAGTGTGTCCAATGTCGTACTGCACTTGGGCGAGGACACTATCATGCCCAAAGCGCAGTAATGTATAATAAAATAAATAAAACACTTTCAATTTATAAACTAACCCTACATAAAGTCAAGCAGACTCTTAAGCCGTGGCTACTGTCGCTGAACTATGACGAAACAGAGAAAATCATCATATTTATTTCGTAACAGTAAAATCTCTCCTGATCAATCATGACATACACACATATGCACTCACCCACACACACACAAACACGTAATCATACATACACACTCACACACTACGCTCACATTGAGACACAAATGTACACACAAACACTCGCAAACTCAATACAGGCTTCTTTTAATCGTTCTTAGTTTAGTTTATTTTACTTCTTTGATGTTACCATATTATTTTTATTTTTGTTAATCTTGTTGCATAAGATTCTGTAATATCTCCTACTGGGAGAGGGCACTGGCTCTTGTAACACAGGTATACCACCTAGCACAGGAGTCAGGGACTTCACACTATTTTGTAACCACTTTCTTGTGTAATAAAGATTATTATGTTATGTTATGTATTCTATATGGGAGAAAAAAAATCTATAAAGTTAAGTAAACTAAGTAAGTAAGTAGTAGTAGTAAGTTTTGCAAAATTTTGTATTTTTATTAAGTTTGTGTTTGGGATAAATTCATCCCAACTACGGAACCCTACATTGTGCGTGGTTCGACACGCACTTGGCCGGTTTTTCTCGGTCACAACATCAAAGTTTAGATGCTCCTTATAATTATCTGAACTCTGGGAAGTCTGTCTTTATTTGGAATATGGACTTGACTAACAATGACTGTATATTTTTAGCTAACATTTCTTTCATTATAAGTTTTAGAATTTTATGTCTGTTCTTGGTAATCAAATGCTTTGAAATGTGTTATTACGAGTATCAATGCTACAATAACTGAATCGCAATTCTAAGAGACTCGTGTTGTTAGTATGGGAAAATCCATTGGTACTTTGATAGGAACTCAATTCCGTGAAATGTGTTACTGCAAATAACACGTGTGATTGTTAAAAGGCGTTCGTAGAATCAACTATTGTACTGCACATGCAGACATATAAGTTATTGTAGATAAAATATTAATTATATCAATTAAATAGACGTATTACTAATATACGAACGCACGTACGTACGTCTCTACTATGTTATGGTTCATAAAACTTCCATATTTAGTAAAGCAATAATATAGTTTCTGTCTTGTCTCATTTAAGCCCCCACTTGGGCTCGCCCATTACACGTGTACTGCACAAAATACACACAAAAAGGTGGAGTTTTCGTTGGTCGAGGGATGGGCTCGCCCAACGTGCAAGTTGGGGGCTTTATACTTAATTTTTGCTTGTTAATAGTTTTAGTTACGTTAGGATAATATATTTTTATTTTAAGGTATAAATTGTTATACAATATGTAAAAAATACCCAGTCCGATCCGAAGGGGGCACATAGGTACTGCAATAACATAACCAGAAAAAAATAATTGAAAAAAAAAAAGTTATTGCAATTTGAAATTCACATTTTTATTAATAACAAAATTATCCTAATTTCATTATAAATGGGCAAATCTACAGAAGTCATAAGTTATGACACCCACCAAACTATACGGTCGCCCACTCCCCATGCAATAAACAGGAAAAATTCTACAACTAACTTAAAAAAAAAAATATATAGACTCTCAGTATGATTTTTAACAACATCCTCACGGATCGGACAGGGTTTTTGTTACACGCTGTATAGATACATTTATTTTGTTTAAATTCTGAATAAATTAGTTAATCTCAGTAAAAATATATAGATGAATAAAACGTTAAAACGTTTTATTATATAATGACATTATATTTTCTGTTAAGAGAAAAGTTATTTACGACAAGTACCTAAGCTAAGTTTCTTAATAGGAAGATCTTTCCTGTTAAAAAGCAATCATCAAGCATGTTCCTATTAATATCGCTGACCTTTCACTGTATAGACTTCAGAGGAAGTAATTTCTATGCGTCCCACTAAAGATTAATTTTATAAATAAATATTTTAATATCAAAATACATATTAAACATCTTCTTTCTATATTTTTATATTATGTTAAACATCTTCTTTCTATATTTTTATGTTATGTTAAACTATTTCTTTCTATATTTTTATATTATGTTAAACATCTTCTTTCTATATTTTTATGTTATGTTAAACTACTTCTTTCTATGTTTTTATATTATGTTAAACTATTTCTTTCTATATTTTTATATTATGTTTAACATCTTCTTTCTATATTTTTATGTTATGTTAAACTATTTCTTTCTATATTTTTATATTATGTTAAACATCTTCTTTCTATATTTTTATATTATGTTAAACATCTTCTTTCTATATTTTTATATTATGTTAAACATCTTCTTTCTATATTTTTATATTATGTTAAACATCTTCTTTCTATATTTTTATGTTATGTTAAACTATTTCTTTCTATATTTTTATATTATGTTAAACATCTTCTTTCTATATTTTTATGTTATGTTAAACTACTTCTTTCTATGTTTTTATATTATGTTAAACTATTTCTTTCTATATTTTTATATTATGTTTAACATCTTCTTTCTATATTTTTATGTTATGTTAAACTATTTCTTTCTATATTTTTATATTATGTTAAACATCTTCTTTCTATATTTTTATATTATGTTAAACATCTTCTTTCTATATTTTTATATTATGTTAAACATCTTCTTTCTATATTTTTATATTATGTTAAACATCTTCTTTCTATATTTTTATATTATGTTAAACATCTTCTTTCTATATTTTTATGTTATGTTAAACTACTTCTTTCTATATTTTTATGTTATGTTAAACTACTTCTTTCTATGTTTTTATATTATGTTAAACTATTTCTTTCTATGTTTTTATATTATGTTAAACTATTTCTTTCTATATTTTTATATTATGTTAAACATCTTCTTTCTATATTTTTATGTTATGTTAAACTACTTCTTTCTATGTTTTTATATTATGTTTAACTACTTCTTTCTATATTTTTATGTTATGTTAAACTATTTCTTTCTATATTTTTATATTATGTTAAACATCTTCTTTCCATATTTTTATGTTATGTTAAACTACTTCTTTCTATGTTTTTATATTATGTTAAACTATTTCTTTCTATATTTTTATATTATGTTAAACATCTTCTTTCTATATTTTTATGTTATGTTAAACATCTTCTTTCTATATTTTTATGTTATGTTAAACTACTTCTTTCTATGTTTTTATATTATGTTAAACTATTTCTTTCTATATTTTTATATTATGTTAAACATCTTCTTTCTATATTTTTATGTTATGTTAAACTACTTCTTTCTATGTTTTTATATTATGTTAAACTACTTCTTTCTATGTTTTTATATTATGTTAAACTATTTCTTTCTATATTTTAATATTATGTTAAACATCTTCTTTCTATGTTTTTATATTATGTTAAACTACTTCTTTCTATATTTTTATGTTATGTTAAACTACTTCTTTCTATATTTTTATGTTATGTTAAACTACTTCTTTCTATGTTTTAATATTATGTTAAACTATTTCTTTCTATATTTTTATATTATGTTAAACATCTTCTTTCTATATTTTTATGTTATGTTAAACTACTTCTTTCTATGTTTTTATATTATGTTAAACTATTTGTTTCTATATTTTTATATTATGTTAAACATCTTCTTTCTATATTTTTATGTTATGTTAAACTATTTCTTTCTATATTTTTGTATTATGTTAAACATCTTCTTTCTATATTTTTATGTTATGTTAAACTACTTCTTTCTATGTTTTTATATTATGTTAAACTATTTCTTTCTATATTGTTATATTATGTTAAACATCTTCTTTCTATATTTTTATGTTATGTCAAACTACTTCTTTCTATGTTTTTATATTATGTTAAACTATTTCTTTCTATATTTTTATATTATGTTAAACATCTTCTTTCTATATTTTTATGTTATGTTAAACTATTTCTTTCTATATTTTTATGTTATGTTAAACTACTTCTTTCTATATTTTTATGTTATGTTAAACTATTTCTTTCTATATTTTTATATTATGTTTCTTCTTTCTATATTTTTATGTTATGTTAAACTACTTCTTTCTATGTTTTTATATTATGTTAAACTATTTCTTTCTATAAATTTTATATTATGTTAAACATCTTCTTTCTATATTTTTATGTTATGTTAAACTATTTCTTTCTATATTTTTATATTATGTTAAACATCTTCTTTCTATATTTTTATGTTATGTTAAACTACTTCTTTCTATGTTTTTATATTATGTTAAACTATTTCTTTCTATATTTTTATATTATGTTAAACATCTTCTTTCTATATTTTTATATTATGTTAAACATCTTCTTTCTATTGTTTTATATTATGTTAAACTACTTCTTTCTATATTTTTATGTTATGTTGAACTATTTCTTTCTATATTTTTATATTATGTTAAACATCTTCTTTCTATATTTTTATGTTATGTTAAACTACTTCTTTCTATGTTTTTATATTATGTTAAACTATTTCTTTCTATATTTTTATATTATGTTAAACTATTTCTTTCTATATTTTTATATTATGTTAAACATCTTCTTTCTATATTTTTATGTTATGTTAAACTACTTCTTTCTATGTTTTTATATTATGTTAAACTATTTCTTTCTATATTTTTATATTATGTTAAACATCTTCTTTCTATATTTTTATATTATGTTAAACATCTTCTTTCTATTGTTTTATATTATGTTAAACTACTTCTTTCTATATTTTTATGTTATGTTGAACTATTTCTTTCTATATTTTTATATTATGTTAAACATCTTCTTTCTATATTTTTGTTATGTTAAACTACTTCTTTCTATGTTTTTATATTATGTTAAACTATTTCTTTCTATATTTTTATATTATGTTAAACATCTTCTTTCTATATTTTTATGTTATGTTAAACATCTTCTTTCTATATTTTTATGTTATGTTAAACTACTTCTTTCTATGTTTTTATATTATGTTAACTATTTCTTTCTATATTGTTATATTATGTTAAACATCTTCTTTCTATATTTTTATGTTATGTTAAACTACTTCTTTCTATGTTTTAATATTATGTTAAACTATTTCTTTCTATATTTTTATATTATGTTAAACATCTTCTTTCTATATTTTTATGTTATGTTAAACTACTTCTTTCTATGTTTTTATATTATGTTAAACTATTTATTTCTATATTTTTATATTATGTTTAACATCTTCTTTCTATATTTTTATGTTATGTTAAACTATTTCTTTCTATATTTTTATATTATGTTAAACATCTTCTTTCTATATTTTTATATTATGTTAAACATCTTCTTTCTATATTTTTATATTATGTTAAACATCTTCTTTCTATATTTTTATATTATGTTAAACATCTTCTTTCTATATTTTTATATTATGTTAAACATCTTCTTTCTATATTTTTATGTTATGTTAAACATCTTCTTTCTATATTTTTATGTTATGTTAAACTACTTCTTTCTATGTTTTTATATTATGTTAACTATTTCTTTCTATATTGTTATATTATGTTAAACATCTTCTTTCTATATTTTTATGTTATGTTAAACTACTTCTTTCTATGTTTTAATATTATGTTAAACTATTTCTTTCTATATTTTTATATTATGTTAAACATCTTCTTTCTATATTTTTATGTTATGTTAAACTACTTCTTTCTATGTTTTTATATTATGTTAAACTATTTCTTTCTATAAATTTTATATTATGTTAAACATCTTCTTTCTATATTTTTATGTTATGTTAAAATATTTCTTTCTATATTTTTATATTATGTTAAACATCTTCTTTCTATATTTTTATGTTATGTTCAACTACTTCTTTCTATGTTTTTATATTATGTTAAACTATTTCTTTCTATATTTTTATATTATGTTAAACATCTTCTTTCTATATTTTTATGTTATGTTAAACTACTTCTTTCTATGTTTTTATATTATGTTAAACTACTTCTTTCTATGTTTTTATATTATGTTAAACTATTTCTTTCTATATTTTAATATTATGTTAAACTACTTCTTTCTATGTTTTTATATTATGTTAACTATTTCTTTCTATATTGTTATATTATGTTAAACATCTTCTTTCTATATTTTTATGTTATGTTAAACTACTTCTTTCTATGTTTTTATATTATGTTAAACTATTTCTTTCTATGTTTTTATGTTATGTTAAACTACTTCTTTCTATGTTTTTATATTATGTTAAACTATTTCTTTCTATATTTTTATATTATGTTAAACATCTTCTTTCTATATTTTTATGTTATGTTAAACATCTTCTTTCTATATTTTTATGTTATGTTAAACTACTTCTTTCTATGTTTTTATATTATGTTAAACTATTTCTTTCTATATTGTTATATTATGTTAAACATCTTCTTTCTATATTTTTATGTTATGTTAAACTACTTCTTTCTATGTTTTTATATTATGTTAAACTATTTCTTTCTATGTTTTTATATTATGTTAAACTATTTCTTTCTATATTTTTATATTATGTTAAACATCTTCTTTCTATATTTTTATGTTATGTTAAACTACTTCTTTCTATGTTTTTATATTATGTTAAACTACTTCTTTCTATGTTTTTATATTATGTTAAACTATTTCTTTCTATATTTTAATATTATGTTAAACATCTTCTTTCTATATTTTTATGTTATGTTAAACTACTTCTTTCTATGTTTTTATATTATGTTAAACATCTTCTTTCTATATTTTTATGTTATGTTAAACTACTTCTTTCTATGTTTTTATATTATGTTAAACTATTTCTTTCTATATTTTTATATTATGTTAAACATCTTCTTTCTATATTTTTATGTAATGTTAAACTACTTCTTTCTATGTTTTTATGTTATGTTAAACTATTTCTTTCTATATTTTTATATTATGTTAAACATCTTCTTTCTATATTTTTATGTTATGTTAAACTACTTCTTTCTATGTTTTTATATTATGTTAAACTATTTCTTTCTATAAATTTTATATTATGTTAAACATCTTCTTTCTATATTTTTATGTTATGTTAAAATATTTCTTTCTATATTTTTATATTATGTTAAACATCTTCTTTCTATATTTTTATGTTATGTTAAACTACTTCTTTCTATGTTTTTATATTATGTTAAACTATTTCTTTCTATATTTTTATATTATGTTAAACATCTTCTTTCTATATTTTTATGTTATGTTAAACTACTTCTTTCTATATTTTTATGTTATGTTAAACTATTTCTTTCTATATTTTTATATTATGTTAAACATCTTCTTTCTATATTTTTATGTTATTTTAAACTACTTCTTTCTATGTTTTTATATTATGTTAAACTATTTCTTTCTATATTTTTATGTTATGTTAAACTACTTCTTTCTATATTTTTATGTTATGTTAAACTACTTCTTTCTATGTTTTTATATTATGTTAAACTATTTCTTTCTATATTTTTATGTTATGTTAAACTACTTCTTTCTATATTTTTATGTTATGTTAAACTACTTCTTTCTATGTTTTTATATTATGTTAAACTATTTCTTTCTATATTTTTATATTATGTTAAACCTCTTCTTTCTATATTTTTATGTTATGTTAAACTATTTCTTTCTATATTTTTATATTATGTTAAACATCTTCTTTCTATATTTTTATGTTATGTTAAACTACTTCTTTCTATGTTTTTATATTATGTTAAACTATTTCTTTCTATATTTTTATATTATGTTAAACATCTTCTTTCTATATTTTTATGTTATGTTAAACTATTTCTTTCTATACTTTTATATTATGTTAAACTATTTCTTTCTATATTTTTATATTATGTTAAACATCTTCTTTCTATATTTTTATGTTATGTTAAACATCTTCTTTCTATATTTTTATATTATGTTAAACATCTTCTTTCTATATTTTTATGTTATGTTAAACTACTTCTTTCTATGTTTTTATATTATGTTAAACTATTTCTTTCCATATTTTTATATTATGTTAAACATCTTCTTTCCATATTTTTATGTTATGTTAAACTACTTCTTTCTATGTTTTTATATTATGTTAAACTATTTCTTTCTATATTTTTATATTATGTTAAACATCTTCTTTCTATATTTTTATGTTATGTTAAACATCTTCTTTCTATATTTTTATGTTATGTTAAACTACTTCTTTCTATGTTTTTATATTATGTTAAACTATTTCTTTCTATATTTTTATATTATGTTAAACATCTTCTTTCTATATTTTTATGTTATGTTAAACTACTTCTTTCTATGTTTTTATATTATGTTAAACTACTTCTTTCTATGTTTTTATATTATGTTAAACTATTTCTTTCTATATTTTAATATTATGTTAAACATCTTCTTTCTATGTTTTTATATTATGTTAAACTACTTCTTTCTATATTTTTATGTTATGTTAAACTACTTCTTTCTATATTTTTATGTTATGTTAAACGACTTCTTTCTATGTTTTAATATTATGTTAAACTATTTCTTTCTATATTTTTATATTATGTTAAACATCTTCTTTCTATATTTTTATGTTATGTTAAACTACTTCTTTCTATGTTTTTATATTATGTTAAACTATTTCTTTCTATATTTTTATATTATGTTAAACATCTTCTTTCTATATTTTTATGTTATGTTAAACTATTTCTTTCTATATTTTTGTATTATGTTAAACATCTTCTTTCTATATTTTTATGTTATGTTAAACTACTTCTTTCTATGTTTTTATATTATGTTAAACTATTTCTTTCTATATTGTTATATTATGTTAAACATCTTCTTTCTATATTTTTATGTTATGTCAAACTACTTCTTTCTATGTTTTTATATTATGTTAAACTATTTCTTTCTATATTTTTATATTATGTTAAACATCTTCTTTCTATATTTTTATGTTATGTTAAACTATTTCTTTCTATATTTTTATGTTATGTTAAACTACTTCTTTCTATATTTTTATGTTATGTTAAACTATTTCTTTCTATATTTTTATATTATGTTTCTTCTTTCTATATTTTTATGTTATGTTAAACTACTTCTTTCTATGTTTTTATATTATGTTAAACTATTTCTTTCTATAAATTTTATATTATGTTAAACATCTTCTTTCTATATTTTTATGTTATGTTAAACTATTTCTTTCTATATTTTTATATTATGTTAAACATCTTCTTTCTATATTTTTATGTTATGTTAAACTACTTCTTTCTATGTTTTTATATTATGTTAAACTATTTCTTTCTATATTTTTATATTATGTTAAACATCTTCTTTCTATATTTTTATATTATGTTAAACATCTTCTTTCTATTGTTTTATATTATGTTAAACTACTTCTTTCTATATTTTTATGTTATGTTGAACTATTTCTTTCTATATTTTTATATTATGTTAAACATCTTCTTTCTATATTTTTATGTTATGTTAAACTACTTCTTTCTATGTTTTTATATTATGTTAAACTATTTCTTTCTATATTTTTATATTATGTTAAACTATTTCTTTCTATATTTTTATATTATGTTAAACATCTTCTTTCTATATTTTTATGTTATGTTAAACTACTTCTTTCTATGTTTTTATATTATGTTAAACTATTTCTTTCTATATTTTTATATTATGTTAAACATCTTCTTTCTATATTTTTATATTATGTTAAACATCTTCTTTCTATTGTTTTATATTATGTTAAACTACTTCTTTCTATATTTTTATGTTATGTTGAACTATTTCTTTCTATATTTTTATATTATGTTAAACATCTTCTTTCTATATTTTTGTTATGTTAAACTACTTCTTTCTATGTTTTTATATTATGTTAAACTATTTCTTTCTATATTTTTATATTATGTTAAACATCTTCTTTCTATGTTTTTATATTATGTTAAACTATTTCTTTCTATATTTTTATATTATGTTAAACATCTTCTTTCTATATTTTTATGTTATGTTAAACTACTTCTTTCTATGTTTTTATATTATGTTAAACTACTTCTTTCTATGTTTTTATATTATGTTAAACTATTTCTTTCTATATTTTAATATTATGTTAAACTACTTCTTTCTATGTTTTTATATTATGTTAAACTATTTCTTTCTATATTTTTATGTTATGTTAAACTACTTCTTTCTATATTTTTATGTTATGTTAAACTACTTCTTTCTATGTTTTAATATTATGTTAAACTATTTCTTTCTATATTTTTATATTATGTTAAACATCTTCTTTCTATATTTTTATGTTATGTTAAACTACTTCTTTCTATGTTTTTATATTATGTTAAACTATTTCTTTCTATATTTTTATATTATGTTAAACTATTTCTTTCTATATTTTTATATTATGTTAAACATCTTCTTTCTATATTTTTATATTATGTTAAACATCTTCTTTCTATATTTTTATGTTATGTTAAACTATTTCTTTCTATATTTTTATATTATGTTAAACATCTTCTTTCTATATTTTTATGTTATGTTAAACTACTTCTTTCTATGTTTTTATATTATGTTAAACTATTTCTTTCTATATTTTTATATTATGTTTAACATCTTCTTTCTATATTTTTATGTTATGTTAAACTATTTCTTTCTATATTTTTATATTATGTTAAACATCTTCTTTCTATATTTTTATATTATGTTAAACATCTTCTTTCTATATTTTTATATTATGTTAAACATCTTCTTTCTATATTTTTATATTATGTTAAACATCTTCTTTCTATATTTTTATGTTATGTTAAACTATTTCTTTCTATATTTTTATATTATGTTAAACATCTTCTTTCTGTATTTTTATGTTATGTTAAACTACTTCTTTCTATGTTGTTAAACTACTTCTTTCTATGTTTTTATATTATGTTAAACTATTTCTTTCTATATTTTTATATTATGTTAAACATCTTCTTTCTATATTTTTATATTATGTTAAACATCTTCTTTCTATTGTTTTATATTATGTTAAACTACTTCTTTCTATATTTTTATGTTATGTTGAACTATTTCTTTCTATATTTTTATATTATGTTAAACATCTTCTTTCTATATTTTTATGTTATGTTAAACTACTTCTTTCTATGTTTTTATATTATGTCAAACTATTTCTTTCTATATTTTTATATTATGTTAAACTATTTCTTTCTATATTTTTATATTATGTTAAACATCTTCTTTCTATATTTTTATGTTATGTTAAACTACTTCTTTCTATGTTTTTATATTATGTTAAACTATTTCTTTCTATATTTTTATATTATGTTAAACATCTTCTTTCTATATTTTTATATTATGTTAAACATCTTCTTTCTATTGTTTTATATTATGTTAAACTACTTCTTTCTATATTTTTATGTTATGTTGAACTATTTCTTTCTATATTTTTATATTATGTTAAACATCTTCTTTCTATATTTTTGTTATGTTAAACTACTTCTTTCTATGTTTTTATATTATGTTAAACTATTTCTTTCTATATTTTTATATTATGTTAAACATCTTCTTTCTATATTTTTATGTTATGTTAAACATCTTCTTTCTATATTTTTATGTTATGTTAAACTACTTCTTTCTATGTTTTTATATTATGTTAACTATTTCTTTCTATATTGTTATATTATGTTAAACATCTTCTTTCTATATTTTTATGTTATGTTAAACTACTTCTTTCTATGTTTTTATATTATGTTAAACTATTTCTTTCTATGTTTTTATGTTATGTTAAACTACTTCTTTCTATGTTTTTACATTATGTTAAACTATTTCTTTCTATATTTTTATATTATGTTAAACATCTTCTTTCTATATTTTTATGTTATGTTAAACATCTTCTTTCTATATTTTTATGTTATGTTAAACTACTTCTTTCTATGTTTTTATATTATGTTAAACTATTTCTTTCTATATTGTTATATTATGTTAAACATCTTCTTTCTATATTTTTATGTTATGTTAAACTACTTCTTTCTATGTTTTTATATTATGTTAAACTATTTCTTTCTATGTTTTTATATTATGTTAAACATCTTCTTTCTATATTTTTATGTTATGTTAAACTACTTCTTTCTATATTTTTATGTTATGTTAAACTACTTCTTTCTATGTTTTTATATTATGTTAAACTATTTCTTTCTATATTTTTATATTATGTTAAACATCTTCTTTCTATATTTTTATGTTATGTTAAACTATTTCTTTCTATACTTTTATATTATGTTAAACATCTTCTTTCTATATTTTTATGTTATGTTAAACTACTTCTTTCTACATTTTTATGTTATGTTAAACTATTTCTTTCTATATTTTTATGTTATGTTAAACTACTTCTTTCTATATTTTTATGTTATGTTGAACTATTTCTTTCTATATTTTTATATTATGTTAAACATCTTCTTTCTATATTTTTATGTTATGTTAAACTACTTCTTTCTATGTTTTTATATTATGTTAAACTATTTCTTTCTATATTTTTATATTATGTTAAACATCTTCTTTCTATATTTTTATGTAATGTTAAACTACTTCTTTCTATGTTTTTATATTATGTTAAACTATTTCTTTCTATAAATTTTATATTATGTTAAACATCTTCTTTCTATATTTTTATGTTATGTTAAAATATTTCTTTCTATATTTTTATATTATGTTAAACATCTTCTTTCTATATTTTTATGTTATGTTAAACTACTTCTTTCTATGTTTTTATATTATGTTAAACTATTTCTTTCTATATTTTTATATTATGTTAAACATCTTCTTTCTATATTTTTATGTTATGTTAAACATCTTCTTTCTATATTTTTATGTTATGTTAAACTACTTCTTTCTATGTTTTTATATTATGTTAAACTATTTCTTTCTATATTGTTATATTATGTTAAACATCTTCTTTCTATATTTTTATGTTATGTTAAACTACTTCTTTCTATGTTTTTATATTATGTTAAACTATTTCTTTCTATATTTTTATATTATGTTAAACTACTTCTTTCTATGTTTTTATATTATGTTAAACAATTTCTTTCTATATTTTTATATTATGTTAAATATCTTCTTTCTATATTTTTATGTTATGTTAAACTATTTCTTTCTATATTTTTATGTTATGTTAAACTACTTCTTTCTATATTTTTATGTTATGTTAATTTATTTCTTTCTATATTTTTATATTATGTTAAACATCTTCTTTCTATATTTTTATGTTATGTTAAACTATTTCTTTCTATATTTTTATATTATGTTAAACATCTTCTTTCTATATTTTTATGTTATGTTAAACTACTTCTTTCTATGTTTTTATATTATGTTAAACTATTTCTTTCTATATTTTTATATTATGTTAAACTACTTCTTTCTATGTTTTTATATTATGTTAAACAATTTCTTTCTATATTTTTATATTATGTTAAATATCTTCTTTCTATATTTTTATGTTATATTAAACTATTTCTTTCTATATTTTTATGTTATGTTAAACTACTTCTTTCTATGTTTTTATATTATGTTAAACTATTTCTTTCTATATTTTTATATTATGTTAAACATCTTCTTTCTATATTTTTATATTATGTTAAACATCTTCTTTCTATTGTTTTATATTATGTTAAACTACTTCTTTCTATATTTTTATGTTATGTTGAACTATTTCTTTCTATATTTTTATATTATGTTAAACATCTTCTTTCTATATTTTTATGTTATGTTAAACTACTTCTTTCTATGTTTTTATATTATGTTAAACTATTTCTTTCTATATTTTTATATTATGTTAAACATCTTCTTTCTATATTTTTATGTAATGTTAAACTACTTCTTTCTATGTTTTTATATTATGTTAAACTATTTCTTTCTATAAATTTTATATTATGTTAAACATCTTCTTTCTATATTTTTATGTTATGTTAAAATATTTCTTACTATATTTTTATATTATGTTAAACATCTTCTTTCTATATTTTTATGTTATGTTAAACTACTTCTTTCTATGTTTTTATATTATGTTAAACTATTTCTTTCTATATTTTTATATTATGTTAAACATCTTCTTTCTATATTTTTATGTTATGTTAAACATCTTCTTTCTATATTTTTATGTTATGTTAAACTACTTCTTTCTATGTTTTTATATTATGTTAAACTATTTCTTTCTATATTGTTATATTATGTTAAACATCTTCTTTCTATATTTTTATGTTATGTTAAACTACTTCTTTCTATGTTTTTATATTATGTTAAACTATTTCTTTCTATATTTTTATATTATATTAAACATCTTCTTTCTATATTTTTATGTTATGTTAAACTATTTCTTTCTATATTTTTATATTATGTTAAACATCTTCTTTCTATATTTTTATGTTATGTTAAACTACTTCTTTCTATGTTTTTATATTATGTTAAACTATTTCTTTCTATATTTTTATATTATGTTAAACATCTTCTTTCTATATTTTTATGTTATGTTAAACTATTTCTTTCTATACTTTTATATTATGTTAAACTATTTCTTTCTATATTTTTATATTATGTTAAACATCTTCTTTCTATATTTTTATGTTATGTTAAACTACTTCTTTCTATGTTTTTATATTATGTTAAACTATTTCTTTCCATATTTTTATATTATGTTAAACATCTTCTTTCTATTGTTTTATATTATGTTAAACATCTTCTTTCTATATTTTTATATTATGTTAAACATCTTCTTTCTATATTTTTATATTATGTTAAACTACTTCTTTCTATATTTTTATGTTATGTTAAACTACTTCTTTCTATGTTTTTATATTATGTTAAACTATTTCTTTCTATATTTTTATGTTATGTTAAACTACTTCTTTCTATGTTTTTATATTATGTTAAACTATTTCTTTCTATATTTTTATGTTATGTTAAACTACTTCTTTCTATGTTTTTATATTATGTTAAACTATTTCTTTCTATATTTTTATATTATGTTAAACTATTTCTTTCTATATTTTTATGTTATGTTAAACTACTTCTTTCTATATTTTTATGTTATGTTAAACTACTTCTTTCTATGTTTTTATATTATGTTAAACTATTTCTTTCTATATTTTTATGTTATGTTAAACTACTTCTTTCTATATTTTTATGTTATGTTAAACATCTTCTTTCTATATTTTTATATTATGTTAAACATCTTCTTTCTATATTTTTATATTATGTTAAACATCTTCTTTCTATATTTTTATGTTATGTTAAACTACTTCTTTCTATATTTTTATGTTATGTTAAACTATTTCTTTCTATATTTTTATATTATGTTAAACATCTTCTTTCTATATTTTTATTTTATGTTAAACTACTTCTTTCTATGTTTTTATATTATGTTAAACTATTTCTTTCTATATTTTTATATTATGTTAAACATCTTCTTTCTATATTTTTATGTTATGTTAAACTACTTCTTTCTATGTTTTTATATTATGTTAAACTATTTCTTTCTATATTTTTATGTTATGTTAAACTACTTCTTTCTATGTTTTTATATTATGTTAAACTATTTCTTTCTATATTTTTATATTATGTTAAACTATTTCTTTCTATATTTTTATGTTATGTTAAACTACTTCTTTCTATATTTTTATGTTATGTTAAACTACTTCTTTCTATGTTTTTATATTATGTTAAACTATTTCTTTCTATATTTTTATGTTATGTTAAACTACTTCTTTCTATATTTTTATGTTATGTTAAACTACTTCTTTCTATGTTTTTATATTATGTTAAACTATTTCTTTCTATATTTTTATATTATGTTAAACCTCTTCTTTCTATATTTTTATGTTATGTTAAACTATTTCTTTCTATATTTTTATATTATGTTAAACATCTTCTTTCTATATTTTTATGTTATGTTAAACTACTTCTTTCTATGTTTTTATATTATGTTAAACTATTTCTTTCTATATTTTTATATTATGTTAAACATCTTCTTTCTATATTTTTATGTTATGTTAAACTATTTCTTTCTATACTTTTATATTATGTTAAACTATTTCTTTCTATATTTTTATATTATGTTAAACATCTTCTTTCTATATTTTTTTGTTATGTTAAACTACTTCTTTCTATGTTTTTATATTATGTTAAACTATTTCTTTCCATATTTTTATATTATGTTAAACATCTTCTTTCTATATTTTTATGTTATGTTAAACTACTTCTTTCTATGTTTTTATATTATGTTAAACTATTTCTTTCTATATTTTTATATTATGTTTAACATCTTCTTTCTATATATTTTTATGTTATGTTAAACTATTTCTTTCTATATTTTTATATTATGTTAAACATCTTCTTTCTATATTTTTATATTATGTTAAACATCTTCTTTCTATATTTTTATATTATGTTAAACATCTTCTTTCTATATTTTTATATTATGTTAAACATCTTCTTTCCATATTTTTATATTATGTTAAACATCTTCTTTCTATATTTTTATGTTATGTTAAACTACTTCTTTCTATGTTTTTATATTATGTTAAATATCTTCTTTCTATATTTTTATATTATGTTAAATATCTTCTTTCTATATTTTTATGTTATGTTAAACTATTTCTTTCTATATTTTTATGTTATGTTAAACTACTTCTTTCTATATTTTTATGTTATGTTAAACTATTTCTTTCTATATTTTTATATTATGTTAAACATCTTCTTTCTATATTTTTATGTTATGTTAAACTACTTCTTTCTATGTTTTTATATTATGTTAAACTATTTCTTTCTATATTTTTATATTATGTTAAACATCTTCTTTCTATATTTTTATGTTATGTTAAACTATTTCTTTCTATACTTTTATATTATGTTAAACATCTTCTTTCTATATTTTTATGTTATGTTAAACTACTTCTTTCTACATTTTTATGTTATGTTAAACTATTTCTTTCTATATTTTTATGTTATGTTAAACTACTTCTTTCTATATTTTTATGTTATGTTGAACTATTTCTTTCTATATTTTTATATTATGTTAAACATCTTCTTTCTATATTTTTATGTTATGTTAAACTACTTCTTTCTATGTTTTTATATTATGTTAAACTATTTCTTTCTATATTTTTATATTATGTTAAACATCTTCTTTCTATATTTTTATGTAATGTTAAACTACTTCTTTCTATGTTTTTATATTATGTTAAACTATTTCTTTCTATAAATTTTATATTATGTTAAACATCTTCTTTCTATATTTTTATGTTATGTTAAAATATTTCTTTCTATATTTTTATATTATGTTAAACATCTTCTTTCTATATTTTTATGTTATGTTAAACTACTTCTTTCTATGTTTTTATATTATGTTAAACTATTTCTTTCTATATTTTTATATTATGTTAAACATCTTCTTTCTATATTTTTATGTTATGTTAAACATCTTCTTTCTATATTTTTATGTTATGTTAAACTACTTCTTTCTATGTTTTTATATTATGTTAAACTATTTCTTTCTATATTGTTATATTATGTTAAACATCTTCTTTCTATATTTTTATGTTATGTTAAACTACTTCTTTCTATGTTTTTATATTATGTTAAACTATTTCTTTCTATATTTTTATATTATGTTAAACTACTTCTTTCTATGTTTTTATATTATGTTAAACAATTTCTTTCTATATTTTTATATTATGTTAAATATCTTCTTTCTATATTTTTATGTTATGTTAAACTATTTCTTTCTATATTTTTATGTTATGTTAAACTACTTCTTTCTATATTTTTATGTTATGTTAATTTATTTCTTTCTATATTTTTATATTATGTTAAACATCTTCTTTCTATATTTTTATGTTATGTTAAACTATTTCTTTCTATATTTTTATATTATGTTAAACATCTTCTTTCTATATTTTTATGTTATGTTAAACTACTTCTTTCTATGTTTTTATATTATGTTAAACTATTTCTTTCTATATTTTTATATTATGTTAAACATCTTCTTTCTATATTTTTATGTTATGTTAAACTATTTCTTTCTATACTTTTATATTATGTTAAACTATTTCTTTCTATATTTTTATATTATGTTAAACATCTTCTTTCTATATTTTTATGTTATGTTAAACTACTTCTTTCTATATTTTTATATTATGTTAAACATCTTCTTTCTATATTTTTATGTAATGTTAAACTACTTCTTTCTATGTTTTTATATTATGTTAAACTATTTCTTTCTATAAATTTTATATTATGTTAAACATCTTCTTTCTATATTTTTATGTTATGTTAAAATATTTCTTTCTATATTTTTATATTATGTTAAACATCTTCTTTCTATATTTTTATGCTATGTTAAACTACTTCTTTCTATGTTTTTATATTATGTTAAACTATTTCTTTCTATATTTTTATATTATGTTAAACATCTTCTTTCTATATTTTTATGTTATGTTAAACATCTTCTTTCTATATTTTTATGTTATGTTAAACTACTTCTTTCTATGTTTTTATATTATGTTAAACTATTTCTTTCTATATTGTTATATTATGTTAAACATCTTCTTTCTATATTTTTATGTTATGTTAAACTACTTCTTTCTATGTTTTTATATTATGTTAAACTATTTCTTTCTATATTTTTATATTATGTTAAACATCTTCTTTCTATATTTTTATGTAATGTTAAACTACTTCTTTCTATGTTTTTATGTTATGTTAAACTATTTCTTTCTATATTTTTATATTATGTTAAACATCTTCTTTCTATATTTTTATGTTATGTTAAACTACTTCTTTCTATGTTTTTATATTATGTTAAACTATTTCTTTCTATAAATTTTATATTATGTTAAACATCTTCTTTCTATATTTTTATGTTATGTTAAAATATTTCTTTCTATATTTTTATATTATGTTAAACATCTTCTTTCTATATTTTTATGTTATGTTAAACTACTTCTTTCTATGTTTTTATATTATGTTAAACTACTTCTTTCTATGTTTTTATATTATGTTAAACTATTTCTTTCTATATTGTTATATTATGTTAAACATCTTCTTTCTATATTTTTATGTTATGTTAAACTACTTCTTTCTATGTTTTTATATTATGTTAAACTATTTCTTTCTATATTTTTATATTATGTTAAACTACTTCTTTCTATGTTTTTATATTATGTTAAACAATTTCTTTCTATATTTTTATATTATGTTAAATATCTTCTTTCTATATTTTTATGTTATGTTAAACTATTTCTTTCTATATTTTTATGTTATGTTAAACTACTTCTTTCTATATTTTTATGTTATGTTAATTTATTTCTTTCTATATTTTTATATTATGTTAAACATCTTCTTTCTATATTTTTATGTTATGTTAAACTATTTCTTTCTATATTTTTATATTATGTTAAACATCTTCTTTCTATATTTTTATGTTATGTTAAACTACTTCTTTCTATGTTTTTATATTATGTTAAACTATTTCTTTCTATATTTTTATATTATGTTAAACATCTTCTTTCTATATTTTTATGTTATGTTAAACTATTTCTTTCTATACTTTTATATTATGTTAAACTATTTCTTTCTATATTTTTATATTATGTTAAACATCTTCTTTCTATATTTTTATGTTATGTTAAACTACTTCTTTCTATATTTTTATATTATGTTAAACATCTTCTTTCTATATTTTTATGTAATGTTAAACTACTTCTTTCTATGTTTTTATATTATGTTAAACTATTTCTTTCTATAAATTTTATATTATGTTAAACATCTTCTTTCTATATTTTTATGTTATGTTAAAATATTTCTTTCTATATTTTTATATTATGTTAAACATCTTCTTTCTATATTTTTATGTTATGTTAAACTACTTCTTTCTATGTTTTTATATTATGTTAAACTATTTCTTTCTATATTTTTATATTATGTTAAACATCTTCTTTCTATATTTTTATGTTATGTTAAACATCTTCTTTCTATATTTTTATGTTATGTTAAACTACTTCTTTCTATGTTTTTATATTATGTTAAACTATTTCTTTCTATATTGTTATATTATGTTAAACATCTTCTTTCTATATTTTTATGTTATGTTAAACTACTTCTTTCTATGTTTTTATATTATGTTAAACTATTTCTTTCTATATTTTTATATTATGTTAAACATCTTCTTTCTATATTTTTATGTAATGTTAAACTACTTCTTTCTATGTTTTTATGTTATGTTAAACTATTTCTTTCTATATTTTTATATTATGTTAAACATCTTCTTTCTATATTTTTATGTTATGTTAAACTACTTCTTTCTATGTTTTTATATTATGTTAAACTATTTCTTTCTATAAATTTTATATTATGTTAAACATCTTCTTTCTATATTTTTATGTTATGTTAAAATATTTCTTTCTATATTTTTATATTATGTTAAACATCTTCTTTCTATATTTTTATGTTATGTTAAACTACTTCTTTCTATGTTTTTATATTATGTTAAACTATTTCTTTCTATATTTTTATATTATGTTAAACATCTTCTTTCTATATTTTTATGTTATGTTAAACTACTTCTTTCTATATTTTTATGTTATGTTAAACTATTTCTTTCTATATTTTTATATTATGTTAAACATCTTCTTTCTATATTTTTATGTTATTTTAAACTACTTCTTTCTATGTTTTTATATTATGTTAAACTATTTCTTTCTATATTTTTATGTTATGTTAAACTACTTCTTTCTATATTTTTATGTTATGTTAAACTACTTCTTTCTATATTTTTATGTTATGTTAAACTACTTCTTTCTATGTTTTTATATTATGTTAAACTATTTCTTTCTATATTTTTATGTTATGTTAAACTACTTCTTTCTATATTTTTATGTTATGTTAAACTACTTCTTTCTATGTTTTTATATTATGTTAAACTATTTCTTTCTATATTTTTATATTATGTTAAACCTCTTCTTTCTATATTTTTATGTTATGTTAAACTATTTCTTTCTATATTTTTATATTATGTTAAACATCTTCTTTCTATATTTTTATGTTATGTTAAACTACTTCTTTCTATGTTTTTATATTATGTTAAACTATTTCTTTCTATATTTTTATATTATGTTAAACATCTTCTTTCTATATTTTTATGTTATGTTAAACTATTTCTTTCTATACTTTTATATTATGTTAAACTATTTCTTTCTATATTTTTATATTATGTTAAACATCTTCTTTCTATATTTTTATGTTATTTTAAACTACTTCTTTCTATGTTTTTATGTTATGTTAAACTATTTCTTTCTATATTTTTATATTATGTTAAACATCTTCTTTCTATATTTTTATGTTATGTTAAACTACTTCTTTCTATGTTTTTATATTATGTTAAACTATTTCTTTCTATAAATTTTATATTATGTTAAACATCTTCTTTCTATATTTTTATGTTATGTTAAAATATTTCTTTCTATATTTTTATATTATGTTAAACATCTTCTTTCTATATTTTTATGTTATGTTAAACTACTTCTTTCTATGTTTTTATATTATGTTAAACTACTTCTTTCTATGTTTTTATATTATGTTAAACTATTTCTTTCTATATTGTTATATTATGTTAAACATCTTCTTTCTATATTTTTATGTTATGTTAAACTACTTCTTTCTATGTTTTTATATTATGTTAAACTATTTCTTTCTATATTTTTATATTATGTTAAACTACTTCTTTCTATGTTTTTATATTATGTTAAACAATTTCTTTCTATATTTTTATATTATGTTAAATATCTTCTTTCTATATTTTTATGTTATGTTAAACTATTTCTTTCTATATTTTTATGTTATGTTAAACTACTTCTTTCTATATTTTTATGTTATGTTAATTTATTTCTTTCTATATTTTTATATTATGTTAAACATCTTCTTTCTATATTTTTATGTTATGTTTAACTATTTCTTTCTATATTTTTATATTATGTTAAACATCTTCTTTCTATATTTTTATGTTATGTTAAACTACTTCTTTCTATGTTTTTATATTATGTTAAACTATTTCTTTCTATATTTTTATATCATGTTAAACATCTTCTTTCTATATTTTTATGTTATGTTAAACTATTTCTTTCTATACTTTTATATTATGTTAAACTATTTCTTTCTATATTTTTATATTATGTTAAACATCTTCTTTCTATATTTTTATGTTATGTTAAACTACTTCTTTCTATATTTTTATATTATGTTAAACATCTTCTTTCTATATTTTTATGTAATGTTAAACTACTTCTTTCTATGTTTTTATATTATGTTAAACTATTTCTTTCTATAAATTTTATATTATGTTAAACATCTTCTTTCTATATTTTTATGTTATGTTAAAATATTTCTTTCTATATTTTTATATTATGTTAAACATCTTCTTTCTATATTTTTATGTTATGTTAAACTACTTCTTTCTATGTTTTTATGTTATGTTAAACTATTTCTTTCTATATTTTTATATTATGTTAAACATCTTCTTTCTATATTTTTATGTTATGTTAAACATCTTCTTTCTATATTTTTATGTTATGTTAAACTACTTCTTTCTATGTTTTTATATTATGTTAAACTATTTCTTTCTATATTGTTATATTATGTTAAACATCTTCTTTCTATATTTTTATGTTATGTTAAACTACTTCTTTCTATGTTTTTATATTATGTTAAACTATTTCTTTCTATATTTTTATATTATGTTAAACATCTTCTTTCTATATTTTTATGTAATGTTAAACTACTTCTTTCTATGTTTTTATGTTATGTTAAACTATTTCTTTCTATATTTTTATATTATGTTAAACATCTTCTTTCTATATTTTTATGTTATGTTAAACTACTTCTTTCTATGTTTTTATATTATGTTAAACTATTTCTTTCTATAAATTTTATATTATGTTAAACATCTTCTTTCTATATTTTTATGTTATGTTAAAATATTTCTTTCTATATTTTTATATTATGTTAAACATCTTCTTTCTATATTTTTATGTTATGTTAAACTACTTCTTTCTATGTTTTTATATTATGTTAAACTATTTCTTTCTATATTTTTATATTATGTTAAACATCTTCTTTCTATATTTTTATGTTATGTTAAACTACTTCTTTCTATATTTTTATGTTATGTTAAACTATTTCTTTCTATATTTTTATATTATGTTAAACATCTTCTTTCTATATTTTTATGTTATTTTAAACTACTTCTTTCTATGTTTTTATATTATGTTAAACTATTTCTTTCTATATTTTTATGTTATGTTAAACTACTTCTTTCTATATTTTTATGTTATGTTAAACTACTTCTTTCTATATTTTTATGTTATGTTAAACTACTTCTTTCTATGTTTTTATATTATGTTAAACTATTTCTTTCTATATTTTTATGTTATGTTAAACTACTTCTTTCTATATTTTTATGTTATGTTAAACTACTTCTTTCTATGTTTTTATATTATGTTAAACTATTTCTTTCTATATTTTTATATTATGTTAAACCTCTTCTTTCTATATTTTTATGTTATGTTAAACTATTTCTTTCTATATTTTTATATTATGTTAAACATCTTCTTTCTATATTTTTATGTTATGTTAAACTACTTCTTTCTATGTTTTTATATTATGTTAAACTATTTCTTTCTATATTTTTATATTATGTTAAACATCTTCTTTCTATATTTTTATGTTATGTTAAACTATTTCTTTCTATACTTTTATATTATGTTAAACTATTTCTTTCTATATTTTTATATTATGTTACACATCTTCTTTCTATATTTTTATGTTACGTTAAACTACTTCTTTCTATGTTTTTATATTATGTTTAACTATTTCTTTCCATATTTTTATATTATGTTAAACATCTTCTTTCTATATTTTTATGTTATGTTAAACTACTTCTTTCTATGTTTTTATATTATGTTAAACTATTTCTTTCTATATTTTTATATTATGTTTAACATCTTCTTTCTATATTTTTATGTTATGTTAAACTATTTCTTTCTATATTTTTATATTATGTTAAACATCTTCTTTCTATATTTTTATATTATGTTAAACATCTTCTTTCTATATTTTTATATTATGTTAAACATCTTCTTTCTATATTTTTATGTTATGTTAAACTACTTCTTTCTATATTTTTATATTATGTTAAACATCTTCTTTCTATATTTTTATATTATGTTAAACATCTTCTTTCTATATTTTTATATTATGTTAAACATCTTCTTTCTATATTTTTATGTTATGTTAAACTACTTATTTCTATGTTGTTATATTATGTTAAACTATTTCTTTCTATATTTTTATATTATGTTTAACATCTTCTTTCTATATTTTTATGTTATGTTAAACTACTTCTTTCTATATTTTTATGTTATGTTAAACTACTTCTTTCTATGTTTTTATATTATGTTAAACTATTTCTTTCTATATTTTTATATTATGTTAAACTACTTCTTTCTATGTTTTTATATTATGTTAAACAATTTCTTTCTATATTTTTATATTATGTTAAATATCTTCTTTCTATATTTTTATGTTATGTTAAACTATTTCTTTCTATATTTTTATGTTATGTTAAACTACTTCTTTCTATATTTTTATGTTATGTTAAACTATTTCTTTCTATATTTTTATATTATGTTAAACATCTTCTTTCTATATTTTTATGTTATGTTAAACTACTTCTTTCTATGTTTTTATATTATGTTAAACTATTTCTTTCTATATTTTTATATTATGTTAAACATCTTCTTTCTACAGTATGTTAAATAACAGAGGGCGTTCCCTTAAACTCGATAATCTATATCATTAATAGATTCAAATAAAAATATCAGCATATAAAAATGAGTTAAAAAAAATCCGAATAAAAAAAAAAACTAAATTGGCAATAAATTCGAAACGACCTGTTTAAAATCAAAATACTAACGCGGAATACCTAGCGTAGTGGCGTAGCCCAAACCGGCAACGTCGCAATTTTGTTCTCGCGCGCGCACGATGCCGAGCGAGCTTCTCACCGAGCCGGCCGGCCGGGCGGGGGGCGGGCGGCGTGACGGCACTGAATGGCGAGCGCTGACTTTGGTAAAGTCGGCAAAATTAATACTGTACCTTTCCACAGACGATATTAGCCCTTTACTCCGTAGAAATAGAGATTTTAATAGCGTGAGTCAACTGATGCAAATATGCAACAGTGGGGCTCAACGGTTTTGATTGATGCAACCTTGCATCACCGGAAAACGAGCGGAAAGACAGTGAAAAACACAGCGTCGTGTTGTTATCAGTAAAATAAAACATTTATGTATGTTTTGATTTAACAACCCGTCTCAAATGCCCGGCTGACAAAGGAACGCGTCACTGAGGCCCCTTGGGCTTGTAAGAACCTATTCGCAAACAGTAAAAACATAAATTCATGTACCTATCTAAGCCACGTTTCAATCATATTAGAATACAGAGTACAGCGAATTATTCTGATCGCAGCGGCCGAGTAATGGACACAGGGTGACGCGTCGGCAGCGCTTTGCCGACACGTCGCGTCGGTCGCGGGCTCGCGGCCACAAAATAAACAGATAAAAGTACAGAAGGCCCACTCATGGAACAAGTACAAGAATGTGTTTTACCTATTCACTCAGATCGGTGACTCCGGTGCCTTACAGTGCTAATAAGAAAGTAATTAGAAAAATAAATAACGTAGTAGGTAACTACGCTCATAAATATTGTGCGGTTGAGTATTAGAGAAAGTTTCATTTAAATCTCAGTTTTAGGCTAGCTTTTAAATGATAATGAAGTATTCCACGTTAGCAATCACTGTCTAACGTTTTGTAATGTTTTCTGCAACGACATCGAAATGAAAAAAAAAAAAAACTTTTACTTTATGCAGTTGCATTCGTAATAAATTACTTAATAGCAATCGTGTAACACCACAGAAGTAATACGCTCGTTGTACGGGGTAGGTACTCCCTGAGTATAAAAGTAGTTTTAGCAAACAGTGGGCTTTCTGATCTTATTTATTTTGTGGCACAGTCGTTTCTTAGTGTTATTTCTTTTTTCGAAAAGGTTTTAGGTACACACGGTAGGCACATTTAAATAATGTTTAAATACTTACTTAGATTTTGAACGGCGCAATATGCTAACCTTCTCTCTCTACACATTGCTTGTTGCAATCGCCGACGGTTGTTTTGGTGCACTCGTCGCATTAAATTGTGCATTGGGATCCTCAAAGCACCATCACACAATTACACTCAGCTTAAATATGCACCATGTTCACATACCCGAGCACTGAACTGATAACGCGGCATTTTTCACACACGAATGACGAAAGGAGACAAGATGTTGCAATGCGAAAATAAATGCACATCCGGTATGCGCGCGAGATTAGTTCCGACTAAAATTAGGTGGACAAATCCTGTGGACATTCGGGGAGCAGGGGGCGGGGCTAGGCGCATCAATCAGATCGCCGCACACGCGGCCCGTCATTCATAGGTAAATTGCGACATTGCCGTACTTACTTTGAAGAACAAGTGCGCGTGTACAGAGTGTTTCTTTTACGTATCAATTTAATATTTTTTGTGAATATTTTATTATAAAAAATAAAAAAAACATTTTTTTTTTTTATGGTAATATTTTTTTTAGCTTGTATGTATGGTATACTATTGCGGGTTAACGGGAACGCCCTCTGTTAGTTAACATACTGTATATTTTTATATTATGTTAAACATCTTCTTTCTATTGTTTTATATTATGTTAAACTACTTCTTTCTATATTTTTATGTTATGTTGAACTATTTCTTTCTATATTTTTATATTATGTTAAACATCTTCTTTCTATATTTTTATGTTATGTTAAACTACTTCTTTCTATGTTTTTATATTATGTTAAACTATTTCTTTCTATATTTTTATATTATGTTAAACATCTTCTTTCTATATTTTTATGTAATGTTAAACTACTTCTTTCTATGTTTTTATATTATGTTAAACTATTTCTTTCTATATTTTTATATTATGTTAAACATCTTCTTTCTATATTTTTATGTTATGTTAAACTACTTCTTTCTATATTTTTATATTATGTTAAACATCTTCTTTCTATATTTTTATGTAATGTTAAACTACTTCTTTCTATGTTTTTATATTATGTTAAACTATTTCTTTCTATAAATTTTATATTATGTTAAACATCTTCTTTCTATATTTTTATGTTATGTTAAAATATTTCTTTCTATATTTTTATATTATGTTAAACATCTTCTTTCTATATTTTTATGCTATGTTAAACTACTTCTTTCTATGTTTTTATATTATGTTAAACTATTTCTTTCTATATTTTTATATTATGTTAAACATCTTCTTTCTATATTTTTATGTTATGTTAAACATCTTCTTTCTATATTTTTATGTTATGTTAAACTACTTCTTTCTATGTTTTTATATTATGTTAAACTATTTCTTTCTATATTGTTATATTATGTTAAACATCTTCTTTCTATATTTTTATGTTATGTTAAACTACTTCTTTCTATGTTTTTATATTATGTTAAACTATTTCTTTCTATATTTTTATATTATGTTAAACATCTTCTTTCTATATTTTTATGTAATGTTAAACTACTTCTTTCTATGTTTTTATGTTATGTTAAACTATTTCTTTCTATATTTTTATATTATGTTAAACATCTTCTTTCTATATTTTTATGTTATGTTAAACTACTTCTTTCTATGTTTTTATATTATGTTAAACTATTTCTTTCTATAAATTTTATATTATGTTAAACATCTTCTTTCTATATTTTTATATTATGTTAAACATCTTCTTTCTATATTTTTATGTAATGTTAAACTACTTCTTTCTATGTTTTTATATTATGTTAAACTATTTCTTTCTATAAATTTTATATTATGTTAAACATCTTCTTTCTATATTTTTATGTTATGTTAAAATATTTCTTTCTATATTTTTATATTATGTTAAACATCTTCTTTCTATATTTTTATGTTATGTTAAACTACTTCTTTCTATGTTTTTATATTATGTTAAACTATTTCTTTCTATATTTTTATATTATGTTAAACATCTTCTTTCTATATTTTTATGTTATGTTAAACATCTTCTTTCTATATTTTTATGTTATGTTAAACTACTTCTTTCTATGTTTTTATATTATGTTAAACTATTTCTTTCTATATTGTTATATTATGTTAAACATCTTCTTTCTATATTTTTATGTTATGTTAAACTACTTCTTTCTATGTTTTTATATTATGTTAAACTATTTCTTTCTATATTTTTATATTATGTTAAACATCTTCTTTCTATATTTTTATGTAATGTTAAACTACTTCTTTCTATGTTTTTATGTTATGTTAAACTATTTCTTTCTATATTTTTATATTATGTTAAACATCTTCTTTCTATATTTTTATGTTATGTTAAACTACTTCTTTCTATGTTTTTATATTATGTTAAACTATTTCTTTCTATAAATTTTATATTATGTTAAACATCTTCTTTCTATATTTTTATGTTATGTTAAAATATTTCTTTCTATATTTTTATATTATGTTAAACATCTTCTTTCTATATTTTTATGTTATGTTAAACTACTTCTTTCTATGTTTTTATATTATGTTAAACTATTTCTTTCTATATTTTTATATTATGTTAAACATCTTCTTTCTATATTTTTATGTTATGTTAAACTACTTCTTTCTATATTTTTATGTTATGTTAAACTATTTCTTTCTATATTTTTATATTATGTTAAACATCTTCTTTCTATATTTTTATGTTATTTTAAACTACTTCTTTCTATGTTTTTATATTATGTTAAACTATTTCTTTCTATATTTTTATGTTATGTTAAACTACTTCTTTCTATATTTTTATGTTATGTTAAACTACTTCTTTCTATATTTTTATGTTATGTTAAACTACTTCTTTCTATGTTTTTATATTATGTTAAACTATTTCTTTCTATATTTTTATGTTATGTTAAACTACTTCTTTCTATATTTTTATGTTATGTTAAACTACTTCTTTCTATGTTTTTATATTATGTTAAACTATTTCTTTCTATATTTTTATATTATGTTAAACCTCTTCTTTCTATATTTTTATGTTATGTTAAACTATTTCTTTCTATATTTTTATATTATGTTAAACATCTTCTTTCTATATTTTTATGTTATGTTAAACTACTTCTTTCTATGTTTTTATATTATGTTAAACTATTTCTTTCTATATTTTTATATTATGTTAAACATCTTCTTTCTATATGTTTATGTTATGTTAAACTATTTCTTTCTATACTTTTATATTATGTTAAACTATTTCTTTCTATATTTTTATATTATGTTAAACATCTTCTTTCTATATTTTTATGTTATGTTAAACTACTTCTTTCTATGTTTTTATATTATGTTAAACTATTTCTTTCCATATTTTTATATTATGTTAAACATCTTCTTTCTATATTTTTATGTTATGTTAAACTACTTCTTTCTATGTTTTTATATTATGTTAAACTATTTCTTTCTATATTTTTATATTATGTTTAACATCTTCTTTCTATATTTTTATGTTATGTTAAACTATTTCTTTCTATATTTTTATATTATGTTAAACATCTTCTTTCTATATTTTTATATTATGTTAAACATCTTCTTTCTATATTTTTATATTATGTTAAACATCTTCTTTCTATATTTTTATATTATGTTAAACATCTTCTTTCTATATTTTTATGTTATGTTAAACTACTTCTTTCTATATTTTTATATTATGTTAAACATCTTCTTTCTATATTTTTATATTATGTTAAACATCTTCTTTCTATATTTTTATATTATGTTAAACATCTTCTTTCTATATTTTTATGTTATGTTAAACTACTTATTTCTATGTTGTTATATTATGTTAAACTATTTCTTTCTATATTTTTATATTATGTTTAACATCTTCTTTCTATATTTTTATGTTATGTTAAACTATTTCTTTCTATATTTTTATATTATGTTAAACATCTTCTTTCTATATTTTTATGTTATGTTGAACTATTTCTTTCTATATTTTTATATTATGTTAAACATCTTCTTTCTATATTTTTATGTTATGTTAAACTACTTCTTTCTATGTTTTTATATTATGTTAAACTATTTCTTTCTATATTTTTATATTATGTTAAACATTTCTTTCTATATTTTTATGTTATGTTAAACTACTTCTTTCTATATTTTTATATTATGTTAAACATCTTCTTTCTATATTTTTATGTAATGTTAAACTACTTCTTTCTATGTTTTTATATTATGTTAAACTATTTCTTTCTATAAATTTTATATTATGTTAAACATCTTCTTTCTATATTTTTATGTTATGTTAAAATATTTCTTTCTATATTTTTATATTATGTTAAACATCTTCTTTCTATATTTTTATGTTATGTTAAACTACTTCTTTCTATGTTTTTATATTATGTTAAACTATTTCTTTCTATAAATTTTATATTATGTTAAACATCTTCTTTCTATATTTTTATGTTATGTTAAAATATTTCTTTCTATATTTTTATATTATGTTAAACATCTTCTTTCTATATTTTTATGTTATGTTAAACTACTTCTTTCTATGTTTTTATATTATGTTAAACTATTTCTTTCTATATTTTTATATTATGTTAAACATCTTCTTTCTATATTTTTATGTTATGTTAAACTACTTCTTTCTATATTTTTATGTTATGTTAAACTATTTCTTTCTATATTTTTATATTATGTTAAACATCTTCTTTCTATATTTTTATGTTATTTTAAACTACTTCTTTCTATGTTTTTATATTATGTTAAACTATTTCTTTCTATATTTTTATGTTATGTTAAACTACTTCTTTCTATATTTTTATGTTATGTTAAACTACTTCTTTCTATATTTTTATGTTATGTTAAACTACTTCTTTCTATTTTTTTATATTATGTTAAACTATTTCTTTCTATATTTTTATGTTATGTTAAACTACTTCTTTCTATATTTTTATGTTATGTTAAACTACTTCTTTCTATGTTTTTATATTATGTTAAACTATTTCTTTCTATATTTTTATATTATGTTAAACCTCTTCTTTCTATATTTTTATGTTATGTTAAACATCTTCTTTCTATATTTTTATGTTATGTTAAACTACTTATTTCTATGTTGTTATATTATGTTAAACTATTTCTTTCTATATTTTTATATTATGTTTAACATCTTCTTTCTATATTTTTATGTTATGTTAAACTATTTCTTTCTATATTTTTATATTATGTTAAACATCTTCTTTCTATATTTTTATGTTATGTTGAACTATTTCTTTCTATATTTTTATATTATGTTAAACATCTTCTTTCTATATTTTTATGTTATGTTAAACTACTTCTTTCTATGTTTTTATATTATGTTAAACTATTTCTTTCTATATTTTTATATTATGTTAAACTACTTCTTTCTATGTTTTTATATTATGTTAAACAATTTCTTTCTATATTTTTATATTATGTTAAATATCTTCTTTCTATATTTTTATGTTATGTTAAACTATTTCTTTCTATATTTTTATGTTATGTTAAACTACTTCTTTCTATATTTTTATATTATGTTAAACATCTTCTTTCTATATTTTTATATTATGTTAAACATCTTCTTTCTATATTTTTATATTATGTTAAACATCTTCTTTCTATATTTTTATGTTATGTTAAACTACTTATTTCTATGTTGTTATATTATGTTAAACTATTTCTTTCTATATTTTTATATTATGTTTAACATCTTCTTTCTATATTTTTATGTTATGTTAAACTATTTCTTTCTATATTTTTATATTATGTTAAACATCTTCTTTCTATATTTTTATGTTATGTTGAACTATTTCTTTCTATATTTTTATATTATGTTAAACATCTTCTTTCTATATTTTTATGTTATGTTAAACTACTTCTTTCTATGTTTTTATATTATGTTAAACTTTTTCTTTCTATATTTTTATATTATGTTAAACTACTTCTTTCTATGTTTTTATATTATGTTAAACAATTTCTTTCTATATTTTTATATTATGTTAAATATCTTCTTTCTATATTTTTATGTTATGTTAAACTATTTCTTTCTATATTTTTATGTTATGTTAAACTACTTCTTTCTATATTTTTATGTTATGTTAAACTATTTCTTTCTATATTTTTATATTATGTTAAACATCTTCTTTCTATATTTTTATGTTATGTTAAACTACTTCTTTCTATGTTTTTATATTATGTTAAACTATTTCTTTCTATATTTTTATATTATGTTAAACATCTTCTTTCTATATTTTTATATTATGTTAAACATCTTCTTTCTATTGTTTTATATTATGTTAAACTACTTCTTTCTATATTTTTATGTTATGTTGAACTATTTCTTTCTATATTTTTATATTATGTTAAACATCTTCTTTCTATATTTTTATGTTATGTTAAACTACTTCTTTCTATGTTTTTATATTATGTTAAACTATTTCTTTCTATATTTTTATATTATGTTAAACATCTTCTTTCTATATTTTTATGTTATGTTAAACTATTTCTTTCTATATTTTTATGTTATGTTAAACTACTTCTTTCTATATTTTTATGTTATGTTAAACTATTTCTTTCTATATTTTTATATTATGTTAAACATCTTCTTTCTATATTTTTATGTTATGTTAAACTACTTCTTTCTATGTTTTTATATTATGTTAAACTATTTCTTTCTATATTTTTATATTATGTTAAACATCTTCTTTCTATATTTTTATGTTATGTTAAACTACTTCTTTCTATGTTTTTATATTATGTTAAACTATTTCTTTCTATATTTTTATGTTATGTTAAACTACTTCTTTCTATATTTTTATGTTATGTTAAACTACTTCTTTCTATGTTTTTATATTATGTTAAACTATTTCTTTCTATATTTTTATGTTATGTTAAACTACTTCTTTCTATATTTTTATGTTATGTTAAACTACTTCTTTCTATGTTTTTATATTATGTTAAACTATTTCTTTCTATATTTTTATATTATGTTAAACATCTTCTTTCTATATTTTTATGTTATGTTAAACTACTTCTTTCTATGTTTTTATATTATGTTAAACTATTTCTTTCCATATTTTTATATTATGTTAAACATCTTCTTTCTATATTTTTATGTTATGTTAAACTACTTCTTTCTATGTTTTTATATTATGTTAAACTATTTCTTTCTATATTTTTATATTATGTTTAACATCTTCTTTCTATATTTTTATGTTATGTTAAACTATTTCTTTCTATATTTTTATATTATGTTAAACATCTTCTTTCTATATTTTTATATTATGTTAAACATCTTCTTTCTATATTTTTATATTATGTTAAACATCTTCTTTCTATATTTTTATATTATGTTAAACATCTTCTTTCTATATTTTTATATTATGTTAAACATCTTCTTTCTATATTTTTATGTTATGTTAAACTACTTCTTTCTATATTTTTATATTATGTTAAACATCTTCTTTCTATATTTTTATATTATGTTAAACATCTTCTTTCTATATTTTTATATTATGTTAAACATCTTCTTTCTATATTTTTATGTTATGTTAAACTACTTATTTCTATGTTGTTATATTATGTTAAACTATTTCTTTCTATATTTTTATATTATGTTTAACATCTTCTTTCTATATTTTTATGTTATGTTAAACTATTTCTTTCTATATTTTTATATTATGTTAAACATCTTCTTTCTATATTTTTATGTTATGTTGAACTATTTCTTTCTATATTTTTATATTATGTTAAACATCTTCTTTCTATATTTTTATGTTATGTTAAACTACTTCTTTCTATGTTTTTATATTATGTTAAACTATTTCTTTCTATATTTTTATATTATGTTAAACTACTTCTTTCTATGTTTTTATATTATGTTAAACAATTTCTTTCTATATTTTTATATTATGTTAAATATCTTCTTTCTATATTTTTATGTTATGTTAAACTATTTCTTTCTATATTTTTATGTTATGTTAAACTACTTCTTTCTATATTTTTATGTTATGTTAAACTATTTCTTTCTATATTTTTATATTATGTTAAACATCTTCTTTCTATATTTTTATGTTATGTTAAACTACTTCTTTCTATGTTTTTATATTATGTTAAACTATTTCTTTCTATATTTTTATATTATGTTAAACATCTTCTTTCTATATTTTTATATTATGTTAAACATCTTCTTTCTATTGTTTTATATTATGTTAAACTACTTCTTTCTATATTTTTATGTTATGTTGAACTATTTCTTTCTATATTTTTATATTATGTTAAACATCTTCTTTCTATATTTTTATGTTATGTTAAACTACTTCTTTCTATGTTTTTATATTATGTTAAACTATTTCTTTCTATATTTTTATATTATGTTAAACATCTTCTTTCTATATTTTTATGTAATGTTAAACTACTTCTTTCTATGTTTTTATATTATGTTAAACTATTTCTTTCTATAAATTTTATATTATGTTAAACATCTTCTTTCTATATTTTTATGTTATGTTAAACTACTTCTTTCTATGTTTTTATATTATGTTAAACTATTTCTTTCTATATTTTTATATTATGTTAAACATCTTCTTTCTATATTTTTATGTTATGTTAAACTATTTCTTTCTATATTTTTATGTTATGTTAAACTACTTCTTTCTATATTTTTATGTTATGTTAAACTATTTCTTTCTATATTTTTATATTATGTTAAACATCTTCTTTCTATATTTTTATGTTATGTTAAACTACTTCTTTCTATGTTTTTATATTATGTTAAACTATTTCTTTCTATATTTTTATGTTATGTTAAACATCTTCTTTCTATATTTTTATGTTATGTTAAACTACTTCTTTCTATGTTTTTATATTATGTTAAACTATTTCTTTCTATATTTTTATGTTATGTTAAACTACTTCTTTCTATGTTTTTATATTATGTTAAACTATTTCTTTCTATATTTTTATGTTATGTTAAACTACTTCTTTCTATATTTTTATGTTATGTTAAACTACTTCTTTCTATGTTTTTATATTATGTTAAACTATTTCTTTCTATATTTTTATGTTATGTTAAACTACTTCTTTCTATATTTTTATGTTATGTTAAACTACTTCTCTCTATGTTTTTATATTATGTTAAACTATTTCTTTCTATATTTTTATATTATGTTAAACCTCTTCTTTCTATATTTTTATGTTATGTTAAACTATTTCTTTCTATATTTTTATATTATGTTAAACATCTTCTTTCTATATTTTTATGTTATGTTAAACTACTTCTATCTATGTTTTTATATTATGTTAAACTATTTCTTTCTATATTTTTATATTATGTTAAACATCTTCTTTCTATATTTTTATGTTATGTTAAACTATTTCTTTCTATACTTTTATATTATGTTAAACTATTTCTTTCTATATTTTTATATTATGTTAAACATCTTCTTTCTATATTTTTATGTTATGTTAAACTACTTCTTTCTATGTTTTTATATTATGTTAAACTATTTCTTTCCATATTTTTATATTATGTTAAACATCTTCTTTCTATATTTTTATGTTATGTTAAACTACTTCTTTCTATATTTTTATATTATGTTAAACATCTTCTTTCTATATTTTTATGTTATGTTAAACTACTTCTTTCTATATTTTTATGTTATGTTAAACTATTTCTTTCTATATTTTTATATTATGTTAAACATCTTCTTTCTATATTTTTATTTTATGTTAAACTACTTCTTTCTATGTTTTTATATTATGTTAAACTATTTCTTTCTATATTTTTATATTATGTTAAACATCTTCTTTCTATATTTTTATGTTATGTTAAACTACTTCTTTCTATGTTTTTATATTATGTTAAACTATTTCTTTCTATATTTTTATGTTATGTTAAACTACTTCTTTCTATGTTTTTATATTATGTTAAACTATTTCTTTCTATATTTTTATATTATGTTAAACTATTTCTTTCTATATTTTTATGTTATGTTAAACTACTTCTTTCTATATTTTTATGTTATGTTAAACTACTTCTTTCTATGTTTTTATATTATGTTAAACTATTTCTTTCTATATTTTTATGTTATGTTAAACTACTTCTTTCTATATTTTTATGTTATGTTAAACTACTTCTTTCTATGTTTTTATATTATGTTAAACTATTTCTTTCTATATTTTTATATTATGTTAAACCTCTTCTTTCTATATTTTTATGTTATGTTAAACTATTTCTTTCTATTGTTTTATATTATGTTAAACATCTTCTTTCTATATTTTTATATTATGTTAAACATCTTCTTTCTATATTTTTATATTATGTTAAACATCTTCTTTCTATATTTTTATGTTATGTTAAACTACTTCTTTCTATATTTTTATGTTATGTTAAACTATTTCTTTCTATATTTTTATATTATGTTAAACATCTTCTTTCTATATTTTTATTTTATGTTAAACTACTTCTTTCTATGTTTTTATATTATGTTAAACTATTTCTTTCTATATTTTTATATTATGTTAAACTACTTCTTTCTATGTTTTTATATTATGTTAAACAATTTCTTTCTATATTTTTATATTATGTTAAATATCTTCTTTCTATATTTTTATGTTATGTTAAACTATTTCTTTCTATATTTTTATGTTATGTTAAACTACTTCTTTCTATATTTTTATGTTATGTTAATTTATTTCTTTCTATATTTTTATATTATGTTAAACATCTTCTTTCTATATTTTTATGTTATGTTAAACTATTTCTTTCTATACTTTTATATTATGTTAAACATCTTCTTTCTATATTTTTATGTTATGTTAAACTACTTCTTTCTACATTTTTATGTTATGTTAAACTATTTCTTTCTATATTTTTATGTTATGTTAAACTACTTCTTTCTATATTTTTATGTTATGTTGAACTATTTCTTTCTATATTTTTATATTATGTTAAACATCTTCTTTCTATATTTTTATGTTATGTTAAACTACTTCTTTCTATGTTTTTATATTATGTTAAACTATTTCTTTCTATATTTTTATATTATGTTAAACATCTTCTTTCTATATTTTTATGTAATGTTAAACTACTTCTTTCTATGTTTTTATATTATGTTAAACTATTTCTTTCTATAAATTTTATATTATGTTAAACATCTTCTTTCTATATTTTTATGTTATGTTAAAATATTTCTTTCTATATTTTTATATTATGTTAAACATCTTCTTTCTATATTTTTATGTTATGTTAAACTACTTCTTTCTATGTTTTTATATTATGTTAAACTATTTCTTTCTATATTTTTATATTATGTTAAACATCTTCTTTCTATATTTTTATGTTATGTTAAACATCTTCTTTCTATATTTTTATGTTATGTTAAACTACTTCTTTCTATGTTTTTATATTATGTTAAACTATTTCTTTCTATATTGTTATATTATGTTAAACATCTTCTTTCTATATTTTTATGTTATGTTAAACTACTTCTTTCTATGTTTTTATATTATGTTAAACTATTTCTTTCTATATTTTTATATTATGTTAAACTACTTCTTTCTATGTTTTTATATTATGTTAAACAATTTCTTTCTATATTTTTATATTATGTTAAATATCTTCTTTCTATATTTTTATGTTATGTTAAACTATTTCTTTCTATATTTTTATGTTATGTTAAACTACTTCTTTCTATATTTTTATGTTATGTTAATTTATTTCTTTCTATATTTTTATATTATGTTAAACATCTTCTTTCTATATTTTTATGTTATGTTAAACTATTTCTTTCTATATTTTTATATTATGTTAAACATCTTCTTTCTATATTTTTATGTTATGTTAAACTACTTCTTTCTATGTTTTTATATTATGTTAAACTATTTCTTTCTATATTTTTATATTATGTTAAACATCTTCTTTCTATATTTTTATGTTATGTTAAACTATTTCTTTCTATACTTTTATATTATGTTAAACTATTTCTTTCTATATTTTTATATTATGTTAAACATCTTCTTTCTATATTTTTATGTTATGTTAAACTACTTCTTTCTATATTTTTATATTATGTTAAACATCTTCTTTCTATATTTTTATGTAATGTTAAACTACTTCTTTCTATGTTTTTATATTATGTTAAACTATTTCTTTCTATAAATTTTATATTATGTTAAACATCTTCTTTCTATATTTTTATGTTATGTTAAAATATTTCTTTCTATATTTTTATATTATGTTAAACATCTTCTTTCTATATTTTTATGCTATGTTAAACTACTTCTTTCTATGTTTTTATATTATGTTAAACTATTTCTTTCTATATTTTTATATTATGTTAAACATCTTCTTTCTATATTTTTATGTTATGTTAAACATCTTCTTTCTATATTTTTATGTTATGTTAAACTACTTCTTTCTATGTTTTTATATTATGTTAAACTATTTCTTTCTATATTGTTATATTATGTTAAACATCTTCTTTCTATATTTTTATGTTATGTTAAACTACTTCTTTCTATGTTTTTATATTATGTTAAACTATTTCTTTCTATATTTTTATATTATGTTAAACATCTTCTTTCTATATTTTTATGTAATGTTAAACTACTTCTTTCTATGTTTTTATGTTATGTTACACTATTTCTTTCTATATTTTTATATTATGTTAAACATCTTCTTTCTATATTTTTATGTAATGTTAAACTACTTCTTTCTATGTTTTTATATTATGTTAAACTATTTCTTTCTATAAATTTTATATTATGTTAAACATCTTCTTTCTATATTTTTATGTTATGTTAAAATATTTCTTTCTATATTTTTATATTATGTTAAACATCTTCTTTCTATATTTTTATGTTATGTTAAACTACTTCTTTCTATGTTTTTATATTATGTTAAACTATTTCTTTCTATATTTTTATATTATGTTAAACATCTTCTTTCTATATTTTTATGTTATGTTAAACATCTTCTTTCTATATTTTTATGTTATGTTAAACTACTTCTTTCTATGTTTTTATATTATGTTAAACTATTTCTTTCTATATTGTTATATTATGTTAAACATCTTCTTTCTATATTTTTATGTTATGTTAAACTACTTCTTTCTATGTTTTTATATTATGTTAAACTATTTCTTTCTATATTTTTATATTATGTTAAACTACTTCTTTCTATGTTTTTATATTATGTTAAACAATTTCTTTCTATATTTTTATATTATGTTAAATATCTTCTTTCTATATTTTTATGTTATGTTAAACTATTTCTTTCTATATTTTTATGTTATGTTAAACTACTTCTTTCTATATTTTTATGTTATGTTAATTTATTTCTTTCTATATTTTTATATTATGTTAAACATCTTCTTTCTATATTTTTATGTTATGTTAAACTATTTCTTTCTATATTTTTATATTATGTTAAACATCTTCTTTCTATATTTTTATGTTATGTTAAACTACTTCTTTCTATGTTTTTATATTATGTTAAACTATTTCTTTCTATATTTTTATATTATGTTAAACTACTTCTTTCTATGTTTTTATATTATGTTAAACAATTTCTTTCTATATTTTTATATTATGTTAAATATCTTCTTTCTATATTTTTATGTTATATTAAACTATTTCTTTCTATATTTTTATGTTATGTTAAACTACTTCTTTCTATATTTTTATGTTATGTTAAACTATTTCTTTCTATATTTTTATATTATGTTAAACATCTTCTTTCTATATTTTTATGTTATGTTAAACTACTTCTTTCTATGTTTTTATATTATGTTAAACTATTTCTTTCTATATTTTTATATTATGTTAAACATCTTCTTTCTATATTTTTATATTATGTTAAACATCTTCTTTCTATTGTTTTATATTATGTTAAACTACTTCTTTCTATATTTTTATGTTATGTTGAACTATTTCTTTCTATATTTTTATATTATGTTAAACATCTTCTTTCTATATTTTTATGTTATGTTAAACTACTTCTTTCTATGTTTTTATATTATGTTAAACTATTTCTTTCTATATTGTTATATTATGTTAAACATCTTCTTTCTATATTTTTATATTATGTTAAACCTCTTCTTTCTATATTTTTATGTTATGTTAAACTATTTCTTTCTATATTTTTATATTATGTTAAACATCTTCTTTCTATATTTTTATGTAATGTTAAACTACTTCTTTCTATGTTTTTATGTTATGTTAAACTATTTCTTTCTATATTTTTATATTATGTTAAACATCTTCTTTCTATATTTTTATGTAATGTTAAACTACTTCTTTCTATGTTTTTATATTATGTTAAACTATTTCTTTCTATAAATTTTATATTATGTTAAACATCTTCTTTCTATATTTTTATGTTATGTTAAAATATTTCTTTCTATATTTTTATATTATGTTAAACATCTTCTTTCTATATTTTTATGTTATGTTAAACTACTTCTTTCTATGTTTTTATATTATGTTAAACTATTTCTTTCTATATTTTTATATTATGTTAAACATCTTCTTTCTATATTTTTATGTTATGTTAAACATCTTCTTTCTATATTTTTATGTTATGTTAAACTACTTCTTTCTATGTTTTTATATTATGTTAAACTATTTCTTTCTATATTGTTATATTATGTTAAACATCTTCTTTCTATATTTTTATGTTATGTTAAACTACTTCTTTCTATGTTTTTATATTATGTTAAACTATTTCTTTCTATATTTTTATATTATGTTAAACTACTTCTTTCTATGTTTTTATATTATGTTAAACAATTTCTTTCTATATTTTTATATTATGTTAAATATCTTCTTTCTATATTTTTATGTTATGTTAAACTATTTCTTTCTATATTTTTATGTTATGTTAAACTACTTCTTTCTATATTTTTATGTTATGTTAATTTATTTCTTTCTATATTTTTATATTATGTTAAACATCTTCTTTCTATATTTTTATGTTATGTTAAACTATTTCTTTCTATATTTTTATATTATGTTAAACATCTTCTTTCTATATTTTTATGTTATGTTAAACTACTTCTTTCTATGTTTTTATATTATGTTAAACTATTTCTTTCTATATTTTTATATTATGTTAAACTACTTCTTTCTATGTTTTTATATTATGTTAAACAATTTCTTTCTATATTTTTATATTATGTTAAATATCTTCTTTCTATATTTTTATGTTATATTAAACTATTTCTTTCTATATTTTTATGTTATGTTAAACTACTTCTTTCTATATTTTTATGTTATGTTAAACTATTTCTTTCTATATTTTTATATTATGTTAAACATCTTCTTTCTATATTTTTATGTTATGTTAAACTACTTCTTTCTATGTTTTTATATTATGTTAAACTATTTCTTTCTATATTTTTATATTATGTTAAACATCTTCTTTCTATATTTTTATATTATGTTAAACATCTTCTTTCTATTGTTTTATATTATGTTAAACTACTTCTTTCTATATTTTTATGTTATGTTGAACTATTTCTTTCTATATTTTTATATTATGTTAAACATCTTCTTTCTATATTTTTATGTTATGTTAAACTACTTCTTTCTATGTTTTTATATTATGTTAAACTATTTCTTTCTATATTTTTATATTATGTTAAACATCTTCTTTCTATATTTTTATGTAATGTTAAACTACTTCTTTCTGTGTTTTTATATTATGTTAAACTATTTCTTTCTATAAATTTTATATTATGTTAAACATCTTCTTTCTATATTTTTATGTTATGTTAAAATATTTCTTACTATATTTTTATATTATGTTAAACATCTTCTTTCTATATTTTTATGTTATGTTAAACTACTTCTTTCTATGTTTTTATATTATGTTAAACTATTTCTTTCTATATTTTTATATTATGTTAAACATCTTCTTTCTATATTTTTATGTTATGTTAAACATCTTCTTTCTATATTTTTATGTTATGTTAAACTACTTCTTTCTATGTTTTTATATTATGTTAAACTATTTCTTTCTATATTGTTATATTATGTTAAACATCTTCTTTCTATATTTTTATGTTATGTTAAACTACTTCTTTCTATGTTTTTATATTATGTTAAACTATTTCTTTCTATATTTTTATATTATATTAAACATCTTCTTTCTATATTTTTATGTTATGTTAAACTATTTCTTTCTATATTTTTATATTATGTTAAACATCTTCTTTCTATATTTTTATGTTATGTTAAACTACTTCTTTCTATGTTTTTATATTATGTTAAACTATTTCTTTCTATATTTTTATATTATGTTAAACATCTTCTTTCTATATTTTTATGTTATGTTAAACTATTTCTTTCTATACTTTTATATTATGTTAAACTATTTCTTTCTATATTTTTATATTATGTTAAACATCTTCTTTCTATATTTTTATGTTATGTTAAACTACTTCTTTCTATGTTTTTATATTATGTTAAACTATTTCTTTCCATATTTTTATATTATGTTAAACATCTTCTTTCTATTGTTTTATATTATGTTAAACATCTTCTTTCTATATTTTTATATTATGTTAAACATCTTCTTTCTATATTTTTATATTATGTTAAACATCTTCTTTCTATATTTTTATGTTATGTTAAACTACTTCTTTCTATATTTTTATGTTATGTTAAACTATTTCTTTCTATATTTTTATATTATGTTAAACATCTTCTTTCTATATTTTTATTTTATGTTAAACTACTTCTTTCTATGTTTTTATATTATGTTAAACTATTTCTTTCTATATTTTTATATTATGTTAAACATCTTCTTTCTATATTTTTATGTAATGTTAAACTACTTCTTTCTATGTTTTTATATTATGTTAAACTATTTCTTTCTATAAATTTTATATTATGTTAAACATCTTCTTTCTATATTTTTATGTTATGTTAAAATATTTCTTACTATATTTTTATATTATGTTAAACATCTTCTTTCTATATTTTTATGTTATGTTAAACTACTTCTTTCTATGTTTTTATATTATGTTAAACTATTTCTTTCTATATTTTTATATTATGTTAAACATCTTCTTTCTATATTTTTATGTTATGTTAAACATCTTCTTTCTATATTTTTATGTTATGTTAAACTACTTCTTTCTATGTTTTTATATTATGTTAAACTATTTCTTTCTATATTGTTATATTATGTTAAACATCTTCTTTCTATATTTTTATGTTATGTTAAACTACTTCTTTCTATGTTTTTATATTATGTTAAACTATTTCTTTCTATATTTTTATATTATATTAAACATCTTCTTTCTATATTTTTATGTTATGTTAAACTATTTCTTTCTATATTTTTATATTATGTTAAACATCTTCTTTCTATATTTTTATGTTATGTTAAACTACTTCTTTCTATGTTTTTATATTATGTTAAACTATTTCTTTCTATATTTTTATATTATGTTAAACATCTTCTTTCTATATTTTTATGTTATGTTAAACTATTTCTTTCTATACTTTTATATTATGTTAAACTATTTCTTTCTATATTTTTATATTATGTTAAACATCTTCTTTCTATATTTTTATGTTATGTTAAACTACTTCTTTCTATGTTTTTATATTATGTTAAACTATTTCTTTCCATATTTTTATATTATGTTAAACATCTTCTTTCTATTGTTTTATATTATGTTAAACATCTTCTTTCTATATTTTTATATTATGTTAAACATCTTCTTTCTATATTTTTATATTATGTTAAACATCTTCTTTCTATATTTTTATGTTATGTTAAACTACTTCTTTCTATATTTTTATGTTATGTTAAACTATTTCTTTCTATATTTTTATATTATGTTAAACATCTTCTTTCTATATTTTTATTTTATGTTAAACTACTTCTTTCCATGTTTTTATATTATGTTAAACTATTTCTTTCTATATTTTTATATTATGTTAAACATCTTCTTTCTATATTTTTATGTTATGTTAAACTACTTCTTTCTATGTTTTTATATTATGTTAAACTATTTCTTTCTATATTTTTATGTTATGTTAAACTACTTCTTTCTATGTTTTTATATTATGTTAAACTATTTCTTTCTATATTTTTATATTATGTTAAACTATTTCTTTCTATATTTTTATGTTATGTTAAACTACTTCTTTCTATATTTTTATGTTATGTTAAACTACTTCTTTCTATGTTTTTATATTATGTTAAACTATTTCTTTCTATATTTTTATGTTATGTTAAACTACTTCTTTCTATATTTTTATGTTATGTTAAACTACTTCTTTCTATGTTTTTATATTATGTTAAACTATTTCTTTCTATATTTTTATATTATGTTAAACCTCTTCTTTCTATATTTTTATGTTATGTTAAACTATTTCTTTCTATATTTTTATATTATGTTAAACATCTTCTTTCTATATTTTTATGTTATGTTAAACTACTTCTTTCTATGTTTTTATATTATGTTAAACTATTTCTTTCTATATTTTTATATTATGTTAAACATCTTCTTTCTATATTTTTATGTTATGTTAAAATATTTCTTTCTATACTTTTATATTATGTTAAACTATTTCTTTCTATATTTTTATATTATGTTAAACATCTTCTTTCTATATTTTTATGTTATGTTAAACTACTTCTTTCTATGTTTTTATATTATGTTAAACTATTTCTTTCTATATTTTTATATTATGTTAAACATCTTCTTTCTATATTTTTATGTTATGTTAAACTACTTCTTTTTATGTTTTTATGTTATGTTAAACTATTTCTTTCTATATTTTTATATTATGTTAAACATCTTCTTTCTATATTTTTATGTTATGTTAAACTACTTCTTTCTATGTTTTTATATTATGTTAAACTATTTCTTTCTATAAATTTTATATTATGTTAAACATCTTCTTTCTATATTTTTATGTTATGTTAAACTACTTCTTTCTATATTTTTATGTTATGTTAAACTATTTCTTTCTATATTTTTATATTATGTTAAACATCTTCTTTCTATATTTTTATGTTATGTTAAACTATTTCTTTCTATACTTTTATATTATGTTAAACTATTTCTTTCTATATTTTTATATTATGTTAAACATCTTCTTTCTATATTTTTATGTTATGTTAAACTACTTCTTTCTATGTTTTTATATTATGTTAAACTATTTCTTTCTATATTTTTATATTATGTTAAACATCTTCTTTCTATATTTTTATGTTATGTTAAACTACTTCTTTCTATGTTTTTATATTATGTTAAACTATTTCTTTCCATATTTTTATATTATGTTAAACATCTTCTTTCTATTGTTTTATATTATGTTAAACATCTTCTTTCTATATTTTTATATTATGTTAAACATCTTCTTTCTATATTTTTATATTATGTTAAACATCTTCTTTCTATATTTTTATGTTATGTTAAACTACTTCTTTCTATATTTTTATGTTATGTTAAACTATTTCTTTCTATATTTTTATATTATGTTAAACATCTTCTTTCTATATTTTTATTTTATGTTAAACTACTTCTTTCCATGTTTTTATATTATGTTAAACTATTTCTTTCTATATTTTTATATTATGTTAAACATCTTCTTTCTATATTTTTATGTTATGTTAAACTACTTCTTTCTATGTTTTTATATTATGTTAAACTATTTCTTTCTATATTTTTATGTTATGTTAAACTACTTCTTTCTATGTTTTTATATTATGTTAAACTATTTCTTTCCATATTTTTATATTATGTTAAACATCTTCTTTCTATTGTTTTATATTATGTTAAACATCTTCTTTCTATATTTTTATATTATGTTAAACATCTTCTTTCTATATTTTTATATTATGTTAAACATCTTCTTTCTATATTTTTATGTTATGTTAAACTACTTCTTTCTATATTTTTATGTTATGTTAAACTATTTCTTTCTATATTTTTATATTATGTTAAACATCTTCTTTCTATATTTTTATTTTATGTTAAACTACTTCTTTCCATGTTTTTATATTATGTTAAACTATTTCTTTCTATATTTTTATATTATGTTAAACATCTTCTTTCTATATTTTTATGTTATGTTAAACTACTTCTTTCTATGTTTTTATATTATGTTAAACTATTTCTTTCTATATTTTTATGTTATGTTAAACTACTTCTTTCTATGTTTTTATATTATGTTAAACTATTTCTTTCTATATTTTTATATTATGTTAAACTATTTCTTTCTATATTTTTATGTTATGTTAAACTACTTCTTTCTATATTTTTATGTTATGTTAAACTACTTCTTTCTATGTTTTTATATTATGTTAAACTATTTCTTTCTATATTTTTATGTTATGTTAAACTACTTCTTTCTATATTTTTATGTTATGTTAAACTACTTCTTTCTATGTTTTTATATTATGTTAAACTATTTCTTTCTATATTTTTATATTATGTTAAACCTCTTCTTTCTATATTTTTATGTTATGTTAAACTATTTCTTTCTATATTTTTATATTATGTTAAACATCTTCTTTCTATATTTTTATGTTATGTTAAACTACTTCTTTCTATGTTTTTATATTATGTTAAACTATTTCTTTCTATATTTTTATATTATGTTAAACATCTTCTTTCTATATTTTTATGTTATGTTAAACTATTTCTTTCTATACTTTTATATTATGTTAAACTATTTCTTTCTATATTTTTATATTATGTTAAACATCTTCTTTCTATATTTTTATGTTATGTTAAACTACTTCTTTCTATGTTTTTATATTATGTTAAACTATTTCTTTCCATATTTTTATATTATGTTAAACATCTTCTTTCTATATTTTTATGTTATGTTAAACTACTTCTTTCTATGTTTTTATATTATGTTAAACATCTTCTTTCTATATTTTTATGTTATTTTAAACTACTTCTTTCTATGTTTTTATATTATGTTAAACTACTTCTTTCTATGTTTTTATATTATGTTAAACTATTTCTTTCTATATTTTTATGTTATGTTAAACTACTTCTTTCTATATTTTTATGTTATGTTAAACTACTTCTTTCTATGTTTTTATATTATGTTAAACTATCTCTTTCTATATTTTTATATTATGTTAAACCTCTTCTTTCTATATTTTTATATTATGTTAAATATCTTCTTTCTATATTTTTATGTTATGTTAAACTATTTCTTTCTATATTTTTATGTTATGTTAAACTACTTCTTTCTATATTTTTATGTTATGTTAAACTATTTCTTTCTATATTTTTATATTATGTTAAACATCTTCTTTCTATATTTTTATGTTATGTTAAACTACTTCTTTCTATGTTTTTATATTATGTTAAACTATTTCTTTCTATATTTTTATATTATGTTAAATATCTTCTTTCTATATTTTTATGTTATGTTAAACTATTTCTTTCTATATTTTTATGTTATGTTAAACTACTTCTTTCTATATTTTTATGTTATGTTAAACTATTTCTTTCTATATTTTTATATTATGTTAAACATCTTCTTTCTATATTTTTATGTTATGTTAAACTACTTCTTTCTATGTTTTTATATTATGTTAAACTATTTCTTTCTATATTTTTATATTATGTTAAACATCTTCTTTCTATATTTTTATGTTATGTTAAACATCTTCTTTCTATATTTTTATATTATGTTAAACATCTTCTTTCTATATTTTTATGTTATGTTAAACTACTTCTTTCTATGTTTTTATATTATGTTAAACTATTTCTTTCTATATTTTTATATTATGTTAAATATCTTCTTTCTATATTTTTATGTTATGTTAAACTATTTCTTTCTATATTTTTATGTTATGTTAAACTACTTCTTTCTATATTTTTATGTTATGTTAAACTACTTCTTTCTATATTTTTATATTATGTTAAACATCTTCTTTCTATATTTTTATGTTATGTTAAACTACTTCTTTCTATGTTTTTATATTATGTTAAACAATTTCTTTCTATATTTTTATATTATGTTAAACATCTTCTTTCTATATTTTTATGTTATGTTAAACTATTTCTTTCTATACTTTTATATTATGTTAAACATCTTCTTTCTATATTTTTATGTTATGTTAAACTATTTCTTTCTATACTTTTATATTATGTTAAACTATTTCTTTCTATATTTTTATATTATGTTAAACATCTTCTTTCTATATTTTTATGTTATGTTAAACTACTTCTTTCTATGTTTTTATATTATGTTAAACTATTTCTTTCCATATTTTTATATTATGTTAAACATCTTCTTTCTATATTTTTATGTTATGTTAAACTACTTCTTTCTATGTTTTTATATTATGTTAAACTATTTATTTCTATATTTTTATATTATGTTTAACATCTTCTTTCTATATTTTTATGTTATGTTAAACTATTTCTTTCTATATTTTTATATTATGTTAAACATCTTCTTTCTATATTTTTATATTATGTTAAACATCTTCTTTCTATATTTTTATATTATGTTAAACATCTTCTTTCTATATTTTTATATTATGTTAAACATCTTCTTTCTATATTTTTATATTATGTTAAACATCTTCTTTCTATATTTTTATGTTATGTTAAACTACTTCTTTCTATGTTTTTATATTATGTTAAATATCTTCTTTCTATATTTTTATATTATGTTAAATATCTTCTTTCTATATTTTTATGTTATGTTAAACTATTTCTTTCTATATTTTTATATTATGTTAAACATCTTCTTTCTATATTTTTATATTATGTTAAACATCTTCTTTCTATATTTTTATATTATGTTAAACATCTTCTTTCTATATTTTTATATTATGTTAAACATCTTCTTTCTATATTTTTATATTATGTTAAACATCTTCTTTCTATATTTTTATGTTATGTTAAACTACTTCTTTCTATGTTTTTATATTATGTTAAACTATTTCTTTCTATATTTTTATATTATGTTAAATATCTTCTTTCTATATTTTTATGTTATGTTAAACTATTTCTTTCTATATTTTTATGTTATGTTAAACTACTTCTTTCTATATTTTTATGTTATGTTAAACTATTTCTTTCTATATTTTTATATTATGTTAAACATCTTCTTTCTATATTTTTATGTTATGTTAAACTACTTCTTTCTATGTTTTTATATTATGTTAAACTATTTCTTTCTATATTTTTATATTATGTTAAATATCTTCTTTCTATATTTTTATGTTATGTTAAACTATATCTTTCTATATGTTTATATTATGTTTAACATCTTCTTTCTATATTTTTATGTTATGTTAAACTATTTCTTTCTATATTTTTATATTATGTTAAACATCTTCTTTCTATATTTTTATATTATGTTAAACATCTTCTTTCTATATTTTTATATTATGTTAAACATCTTCTTTCTATATTTTTATGTTATGTTAAACTACTTCTTTCTATGTTTTTATATTATGTTAAACTATTTCTTTCTATATTTTTATATTATGTTAAACATCTTCTTTCTATATTTTTATGTTATGTTAAACTACTTCTTTCTATGTTTTTATATTATGTTAAACTATTTCTTTCCATATTTTTATATTATGTTAAACATCTTCTTTCTATATTTTTATGTTATGTTAAACTACTTCTTTCTATGTTTTTATATTATGTTAAACTATATCTTTCTATATTTTTATATTATGTTTAACATCTTCTTTCTATATTTTTATGTTATGTTAAACTATTTCTTTCTATATTTTTATATTATGTTAAACATCTTCTTTCTATATTTTTATATTATGTTAAACATCTTCTTTCTATATTTTTATATTATGTTAAACATCTTCTTTCTATATTTTTATATTATGTTAAACATCTTCTTTCTATATTTTTATATTATGTTAAACATCTTCTTTCTATATTTTTATTTTATGTTAAACTACTTCTTTCTATGTTTTTATATTATGTTAAACTATTTCTTTCTATATTTTTATATTATGTTAAATATCTTCTTTCTATATTTTTATGTTATGTTAAACTATTTCTTTCTATATTTTTATATTATGTTAAATATCTTCTTTCTATATTTTTATGTTATGTTAAACTATTTCTTTCTATATTTTTATGTTATGTTAAACTACTTCTTTCTATATTTTTATGTTATGTTAATTTATTTCTTTCTATATTTTTATATTATGTTAAACATCTTCTTTCTATATTTTTATGTTATGTTAAACTATTTCTTTCTATATTTTTATATTATGTTAAACATCTTCTTTCTATATTTTTATGTTATGTTAAACTACTTCTTTCTATGTTTTTATATTATGTTAAACTATTTCTTTCTATATTTTTATATTATGTTAAACTACTTCTTTCTATGTTTTTATATTATGTTAAACAATTTCTTTCTATATTTTTATATTATGTTAAATATCTTCTTTCTATATTTTTATGTTATATTAAACTATTTCTTTCTATATTTTTATGTTATGTTAAACTACTTCTTTCTATATTTTTATGTTATGTTAAACTATTTCTTTCTATATTTTTATATTATGTTAAACATCTTCTTTCTATATTTTTATGTTATGTTAAACTACTTCTTTCTATGTTTTTATATTATGTTAAACTATTTCTTTCTATATTTTTATATTATGTTAAACATCTTCTTTCTATATTTTTATATTATGTTAAACATCTTCTTTCTATTGTTTTATATTATGTTAAACTACTTCTTTCTATATTTTTATGTTATGTTGAACTATTTCTTTCTATATTTTTATATTATGTTAAACATCTTCTTTCTATATTTTTATGTTATGTTAAACTACTTCTTTCTATGTTTTTATATTATGTTAAACTATTTCTTTCTATATTTTTATATTATGTTAAACATCTTCTTTCTATATTTTTATGTAATGTTAAACTACTTCTTTCTGTGTTTTTATATTATGTTAAACTATTTCTTTCTATAAATTTTATATTATGTTAAACATCTTCTTTCTATATTTTTATGTTATGTTAAAATATTTCTTACTATATTTTTATATTATGTTAAACATCTTCTTTCTATATTTTTATGTTATGTTAAACTACTTCTTTCTATGTTTTTATATTATGTTAAACTATTTCTTTCTATATTTTTATATTATGTTAAACATCTTCTTTCTATATTTTTATGTTATGTTAAACATCTTCTTTCTATATTTTTATGTTATGTTAAACTACTTCTTTCTATGTTTTTATATTATGTTAAACTATTTCTTTCTATATTGTTATATTATGTTAAACATCTTCTTTCTATATTTTTATGTTATGTTAAACTACTTCTTTCTATGTTTTTATATTATGTTAAACTATTTCTTTCTATATTTTTATATTATATTAAACATCTTCTTTCTATATTTTTATGTTATGTTAAACTATTTCTTTCTATATTTTTATATTATGTTAAACATCTTCTTTCTATATTTTTATGTTATGTTAAACTACTTCTTTCTATGTTTTTATATTATGTTAAACTATTTCTTTCTATATTTTTATATTATGTTAAACATCTTCTTTCTATATTTTTATGTTATGTTAAACTATTTCTTTCTATACTTTTATATTATGTTAAACTATTTCTTTCTATATTTTTATATTATGTTAAACATCTTCTTTCTATATTTTTATGTTATGTTAAACTACTTCTTTCTATGTTTTTATATTATGTTAAACTATTTCTTTCCATATTTTTATATTATGTTAAACATCTTCTTTCTATTGTTTTATATTATGTTAAACATCTTCTTTCTATATTTTTATATTATGTTAAACATCTTCTTTCTATATTTTTATATTATGTTAAACATCTTCTTTCTATATTTTTATGTTATGTTAAACTACTTCTTTCTATATTTTTATGTTATGTTAAACTATTTCTTTCTATATTTTTATATTATGTTAAACATCTTCTTTCTATATTTTTATTTTATGTTAAACTACTTCTTTCTATGTTTTTATATTATGTTAAACTATTTCTTTCTATATTTTTATATTATGTTAAACATCTTCTTTCTATATTTTTATGTAATGTTAAACTACTTCTTTCTATGTTTTTATATTATGTTAAACTATTTCTTTCTATAAATTTTATATTATGTTAAACATCTTCTTTCTATATTTTTATGTTATGTTAAAATATTTCTTACTATATTTTTATATTATGTTAAACATCTTCTTTCTATATTTTTATGTTATGTTAAACTACTTCTTTCTATGTTTTTATATTATGTTAAACTATTTCTTTCTATATTTTTATATTATGTTAAACATCTTCTTTCTATATTTTTATGTTATGTTAAACATCTTCTTTCTATATTTTTATGTTATGTTAAACTACTTCTTTCTATGTTTTTATATTATGTTAAACTATTTCTTTCTATATTGTTATATTATGTTAAACATCTTCTTTCTATATTTTTATGTTATGTTAAACTACTTCTTTCTATGTTTTTATATTATGTTAAACTATTTCTTTCTATATTTTTATATTATATTAAACATCTTCTTTCTATATTTTTATGTTATGTTAAACTATTTCTTTCTATATTTTTATATTATGTTAAACATCTTCTTTCTATATTTTTATGTTATGTTAAACTACTTCTTTCTATGTTTTTATATTATGTTAAACTATTTCTTTCTATATTTTTATATTATGTTAAACATCTTCTTTCTATATTTTTATGTTATGTTAAACTATTTCTTTCTATACTTTTATATTATGTTAAACTATTTCTTTCTATATTTTTATATTATGTTAAACATCTTCTTTCTATATTTTTATGTTATGTTAAACTACTTCTTTCTATGTTTTTATATTATGTTAAACTATTTCTTTCCATATTTTTATATTATGTTAAACATCTTCTTTCTATTGTTTTATATTATGTTAAACATCTTCTTTCTATATTTTTATATTATGTTAAACATCTTCTTTCTATATTTTTATATTATGTTAAACATCTTCTTTCTATATTTTTATGTTATGTTAAACTACTTCTTTCTATATTTTTATGTTATGTTAAACTATTTCTTTCTATATTTTTATATTATGTTAAACATCTTCTTTCTATATTTTTATTTTATGTTAAACTACTTCTTTCCATGTTTTTATATTATGTTAAACTATTTCTTTCTATATTTTTATATTATGTTAAACATCTTCTTTCTATATTTTTATGTTATGTTAAACTACTTCTTTCTATGTTTTTATATTATGTTAAACTATTTCTTTCTATATTTTTATGTTATGTTAAACTACTTCTTTCTATGTTTTTATATTATGTTAAACTATTTCTTTCTATATTTTTATATTATGTTAAACTATTTCTTTCTATATTTTTATGTTATGTTAAACTACTTCTTTCTATATTTTTATGTTATGTTAAACTACTTCTTTCTATGTTTTTATATTATGTTAAACTATTTCTTTCTATATTTTTATGTTATGTTAAACTACTTCTTTCTATATTTTTATGTTATGTTAAACTACTTCTTTCTATGTTTTTATATTATGTTAAACTATTTCTTTCTATATTTTTATATTATGTTAAACCTCTTCTTTCTATATTTTTATGTTATGTTAAACTATTTCTTTCTATATTTTTATATTATGTTAAACATCTTCTTTCTATATTTTTATGTTATGTTAAACTACTTCTTTCTATGTTTTTATATTATGTTAAACTATTTCTTTCTATATTTTTATATTATGTTAAACATCTTCTTTCTATATTTTTATGTTATGTTAAAATATTTCTTTCTATACTTTTATATTATGTTAAACTATTTCTTTCTATATTTTTATATTATGTTAAACATCTTCTTTCTATATTTTTATGTTATGTTAAACTACTTCTTTCTATGTTTTTATATTATGTTAAACTATTTCTTTCTATATTTTTATATTATGTTAAACATCTTCTTTCTATATTTTTATGTTATGTTAAACTACTTCTTTTTATGTTTTTATGTTATGTTAAACTATTTCTTTCTATATTTTTATATTATGTTAAACATCTTCTTTCTATATTTTTATGTTATGTTAAACTACTTCTTTCTATGTTTTTATATTATGTTAAACTATTTCTTTCTATAAATTTTATATTATGTTAAACATCTTCTTTCTATATTTTTATGTTATGTTAAACTACTTCTTTCTATATTTTTATGTTATGTTAAACTATTTCTTTCTATATTTTTATATTATGTTAAACATCTTCTTTCTATATTTTTATGTTATGTTAAACTATTTCTTTCTATACTTTTATATTATGTTAAACTATTTCTTTCTATATTTTTATATTATGTTAAACATCTTCTTTCTATATTTTTATGTTATGTTAAACTACTTCTTTCTATGTTTTTATATTATGTTAAACTATTTCTTTCTATATTTTTATATTATGTTAAACATCTTCTTTCTATATTTTTATGTTATGTTAAACTACTTCTTTCTATGTTTTTATATTATGTTAAACTATTTCTTTCCATATTTTTATATTATGTTAAACATCTTCTTTCTATTGTTTTATATTATGTTAAACATCTTCTTTCTATATTTTTATATTATGTTAAACATCTTCTTTCTATATTTTTATATTATGTTAAACATCTTCTTTCTATATTTTTATGTTATGTTAAACTACTTCTTTCTATATTTTTATGTTATGTTAAACTATTTCTTTCTATATTTTTATATTATGTTAAACATCTTCTTTCTATATTTTTATTTTATGTTAAACTACTTCTTTCCATGTTTTTATATTATGTTAAACTATTTCTTTCTATATTTTTATATTATGTTAAACATCTTCTTTCTATATTTTTATGTTATGTTAAACTACTTCTTTCTATGTTTTTATATTATGTTAAACTATTTCTTTCTATATTTTTATGTTATGTTAAACTACTTCTTTCTATGTTTTTATATTATGTTAAACTATTTCTTTCCATATTTTTATATTATGTTAAACATCTTCTTTCTATTGTTTTATATTATGTTAAACATCTTCTTTCTATATTTTTATATTATGTTAAACATCTTCTTTCTATATTTTTATATTATGTTAAACATCTTCTTTCTATATTTTTATGTTATGTTAAACTACTTCTTTCTATATTTTTATGTTATGTTAAACTATTTCTTTCTATATTTTTATATTATGTTAAACATCTTCTTTCTATATTTTTATTTTATGTTAAACTACTTCTTTCCATGTTTTTATATTATGTTAAACTATTTCTTTCTATATTTTTATATTATGTTAAACATCTTCTTTCTATATTTTTATGTTATGTTAAACTACTTCTTTCTATGTTTTTATATTATGTTAAACTATTTCTTTCTATATTTTTATGTTATGTTAAACTACTTCTTTCTATGTTTTTATATTATGTTAAACTATTTCTTTCTATATTTTTATATTATGTTAAACTATTTCTTTCTATATTTTTATGTTATGTTAAACTACTTCTTTCTATATTTTTATGTTATGTTAAACTACTTCTTTCTATGTTTTTATATTATGTTAAACTATTTCTTTCTATATTTTTATGTTATGTTAAACTACTTCTTTCTATATTTTTATGTTATGTTAAACTACTTCTTTCTATGTTTTTATATTATGTTAAACTATTTCTTTCTATATTTTTATATTATGTTAAACCTCTTCTTTCTATATTTTTATGTTATGTTAAACTATTTCTTTCTATATTTTTATATTATGTTAAACATCTTCTTTCTATATTTTTATGTTATGTTAAACTACTTCTTTCTATGTTTTTATATTATGTTAAACTATTTCTTTCTATATTTTTATATTATGTTAAACATCTTCTTTCTATATTTTTATGTTATGTTAAACTATTTCTTTCTATACTTTTATATTATGTTAAACTATTTCTTTCTATATTTTTATATTATGTTAAACATCTTCTTTCTATATTTTTATGTTATGTTAAACTACTTCTTTCTATGTTTTTATATTATGTTAAACTATTTCTTTCCATATTTTTATATTATGTTAAACATCTTCTTTCTATATTTTTATGTTATGTTAAACTACTTCTTTCTATGTTTTTATATTATGTTAAACATCTTCTTTCTATATTTTTATGTTATTTTAAACTACTTCTTTCTATGTTTTTATATTATGTTAAACTACTTCTTTCTATGTTTTTATATTATGTTAAACTATTTCTTTCTATATTTTTATGTTATGTTAAACTACTTCTTTCTATATTTTTATGTTATGTTAAACTACTTCTTTCTATGTTTTTATATTATGTTAAACTATCTCTTTCTATATTTTTATATTATGTTAAACCTCTTCTTTCTATATTTTTATATTATGTTAAATATCTTCTTTCTATATTTTTATGTTATGTTAAACTATTTCTTTCTATATTTTTATGTTATGTTAAACTACTTCTTTCTATATTTTTATGTTATGTTAAACTATTTCTTTCTATATTTTTATATTATGTTAAACATCTTCTTTCTATATTTTTATGTTATGTTAAACTACTTCTTTCTATGTTTTTATATTATGTTAAACTATTTCTTTCTATATTTTTATATTATGTTAAATATCTTCTTTCTATATTTTTATGTTATGTTAAACTATTTCTTTCTATATTTTTATGTTATGTTAAACTACTTCTTTCTATATTTTTATGTTATGTTAAACTATTTCTTTCTATATTTTTATATTATGTTAAACATCTTCTTTCTATATTTTTATGTTATGTTAAACTACTTCTTTCTATGTTTTTATATTATGTTAAACTATTTCTTTCTATATTTTTATATTATGTTAAACATCTTCTTTCTATATTTTTATGTTATGTTAAACATCTTCTTTCTATATTTTTATATTATGTTAAACATCTTCTTTCTATATTTTTATGTTATGTTAAACTACTTCTTTCTATGTTTTTATATTATGTTAAACTATTTCTTTCTATATTTTTATATTATGTTAAATATCTTCTTTCTATATTTTTATGTTATGTTAAACTATTTCTTTCTATATTTTTATGTTATGTTAAACTACTTCTTTCTATATTTTTATGTTATGTTAAACTACTTCTTTCTATATTTTTATATTATGTTAAACATCTTCTTTCTATATTTTTATGTTATGTTAAACTACTTCTTTCTATGTTTTTATATTATGTTAAACAATTTCTTTCTATATTTTTATATTATGTTAAACATCTTCTTTCTATATTTTTATGTTATGTTAAACTATTTCTTTCTATACTTTTATATTATGTTAAACATCTTCTTTCTATATTTTTATGTTATGTTAAACTATTTCTTTCTATACTTTTATATTATGTTAAACTATTTCTTTCTATATTTTTATATTATGTTAAACATCTTCTTTCTATATTTTTATGTTATGTTAAACTACTTCTTTCTATGTTTTTATATTATGTTAAACTATTTCTTTCCATATTTTTATATTATGTTAAACATCTTCTTTCTATATTTTTATGTTATGTTAAACTACTTCTTTCTATGTTTTTATATTATGTTAAACTATTTATTTCTATATTTTTATATTATGTTTAACATCTTCTTTCTATATTTTTATGTTATGTTAAACTATTTCTTTCTATATTTTTATATTATGTTAAACATCTTCTTTCTATATTTTTATATTATGTTAAACATCTTCTTTCTATATTTTTATATTATGTTAAACATCTTCTTTCTATATTTTTATATTATGTTAAACATCTTCTTTCTATATTTTTATATTATGTTAAACATCTTCTTTCTATATTTTTATGTTATGTTAAACTACTTCTTTCTATGTTTTTATATTATGTTAAATATCTTCTTTCTATATTTTTATATTATGTTAAATATCTTCTTTCTATATTTTTATGTTATGTTAAACTATTTCTTTCTATATTTTTATATTATGTTAAACATCTTCTTTCTATATTTTTATATTATGTTAAACATCTTCTTTCTATATTTTTATATTATGTTAAACATCTTCTTTCTATATTTTTATATTATGTTAAACATCTTCTTTCTATATTTTTATATTATGTTAAACATCTTCTTTCTATATTTTTATGTTATGTTAAACTACTTCTTTCTATGTTTTTATATTATGTTAAACTATTTCTTTCTATATTTTTATATTATGTTAAATATCTTCTTTCTATATTTTTATGTTATGTTAAACTATTTCTTTCTATATTTTTATGTTATGTTAAACTACTTCTTTCTATATTTTTATGTTATGTTAAACTATTTCTTTCTATATTTTTATATTATGTTAAACATCTTCTTTCTATATTTTTATGTTATGTTAAACTACTTCTTTCTATGTTTTTATATTATGTTAAACTATTTCTTTCTATATTTTTATATTATGTTAAATATCTTCTTTCTATATTTTTATGTTATGTTAAACTATATCTTTCTATATGTTTATATTATGTTTAACATCTTCTTTCTATATTTTTATGTTATGTTAAACTATTTCTTTCTATATTTTTATATTATGTTAAACATCTTCTTTCTATATTTTTATATTATGTTAAACATCTTCTTTCTATATTTTTATATTATGTTAAACATCTTCTTTCTATATTTTTATGTTATGTTAAACTACTTCTTTCTATGTTTTTATATTATGTTAAACTATTTCTTTCTATATTTTTATATTATGTTAAACATCTTCTTTCTATATTTTTATGTTATGTTAAACTACTTCTTTCTATGTTTTTATATTATGTTAAACTATTTCTTTCCATATTTTTATATTATGTTAAACATCTTCTTTCTATATTTTTATGTTATGTTAAACTACTTCTTTCTATGTTTTTATATTATGTTAAACTATATCTTTCTATATTTTTATATTATGTTTAACATCTTCTTTCTATATTTTTATGTTATGTTAAACTATTTCTTTCTATATTTTTATATTATGTTAAACATCTTCTTTCTATATTTTTATATTATGTTAAACATCTTCTTTCTATATTTTTATATTATGTTAAACATCTTCTTTCTATATTTTTATATTATGTTAAACATCTTCTTTCTATATTTTTATATTATGTTAAACATCTTCTTTCTATATTTTTATTTTATGTTAAACTACTTCTTTCTATGTTTTTATATTATGTTAAACTATTTCTTTCTATATTTTTATATTATGTTAAATATCTTCTTTCTATATTTTTATGTTATGTTAAACTATTTCTTTCTATATTTTTATGTTATGTTAAACTACTTCTTTCTATATTTTTATGTTATGTTAAACTATTTCTTTCTATATTTTTATATTATGTTAAACATCTTCTTTCTATATTTTTATGTTATGTTAAACTACTTCTTTCTATGTTTTTATATTATGTTAAACTATTTCTTTCTATATTTTTATATTATGTTAAACATCTTCTTTCTATATTTTTATGTTATGTTAAACATCTTCTTTCTATATTTTTATATTATGTTAAACATCTTCTTTCTATATTTTTATGTTATGTTAAACTACTTCTTTCTATGTTTTTATATTATGTTAAACTATTTCTTTCTATATTTTTATATTATGTTAAATATCTTCTTTCTATATTTTTATGTTATGTTAAACTATTTCTTTCTATATTTTTATGTTATGTTAAACTACTTCTTTCTATATTTTTATGTTATGTTAAACTACTTCTTTCTATATTTTTATATTATGTTAAACTACTTCTTTCTATGTTTTTATATTATGTTAAACAATTTCTTTCTATATTTTTATATTATGTTAAACATCTTCTTTCTATATTTTTATGTTATGTTAAACTATTTCTTTCTATACTTTTATATTATGTTAAACATCTTCTTTCTATATTTTTATGTTATGTTAAACTATTTCTTTCTATACTTTTATATTATGTTAAACTATTTCTTTCTATATTTTTATATTATGTTAAACATCTTCTTTCTATATTTTTATGTTATGTTAAACTACTTCTTTCTATGTTTTTATATTATGTTAAACTATTTCTTTCCATATTTTTATATTATGTTAAACATCTTCTTTCTATATTTTTATGTTATGTTAAACTACTTCTTTCTATGTTTTTATATTATGTTAAAATATTTCTTTCTATATTTTTATATTATGTTTAACATCTTCTTTCTATATTTTTATGTTATGTTAAACTATTTCTTTCTATATTTTTATATTATGTTAAACATCTTCTTTCTATATTTTTATATTATGTTAAACATCTTCTTTCTATATTTTTATATTATGTTAAACATCTTCTTTCTATATTTTTATATTATGTTAAACATCTTCTTTCTATATTTTTATATTATGTTAAACATCTTCTTTCTATATTTTTATGTTATGTTAAACTACTTCTTTCTATGTTTTTATATTATGTTAAATATCTTCTTTCTATATTTTTATATTATGTTAAATATCTTCTTTCTATATTTTTATGTTATGTTAAACTATTTCTTTCTATATTTTTATGTTATGTTAAACTACTTCTTTCTATATTTTTATGTTATGTTAAACTATTTCTTTCTATATGTTTATATTATGTTAAACATCTTCTTTCTATATTTTTATGTTATGTTAAACTACTTCTTTCTATGTTTTTATATTATGTTAAACTATTTCTTTCTATATTTTTATATTATGTTAAACATCTTCTTTCTATATTTTTATGTTATGTTAAACTATTTCTTTCTATACTTTTATATTATGTTAAACATCTTCTTTCTTTATTTTTATGTTATGTTAAACTACTTCTTTCTACATTTTTATGTTATGTTAAACTATTTCTTTCTATATTTTTATGTTATGTTAAACTACTTCTTTCTATATTTTTATGTTATGTTGAACTATTTCTTTCTATATTTTTATATTATGTTAAACATCTTCTTTCTATATTTTTATGTTATGTTAAACTACTTCTTTCTATGTTTTTATATTATGTTAAACTATTTCTTTCTATATTTTTATATTATGTTAAACATCTTCTTTCTATATTTTTATGTAATGTTAAACTACTTCTTTCTATGTTTTTATATTATGTTAAACTATTTCTTTCTATAAATTTTATATTATGTTAAACATCTTCTTTCTATATTTTTATGTTATGTTAAAATATTTCTTTCTATATTTTTATATTATGTTAAACATCTTCTTTCTATATTTTTATGTTATGTTAAACTACTTCTTTCTATGTTTTTATATTATGTTAAACTATTTCTTTCTATATTTTTATATTATGTTAAACATCTTCTTTCTATATTTTTATGTTATGTTAAACTACTTCTTCTATGTTTTTATATTATGTTAAACTATTTCTTTCTATATTTTTATATTATGTTAAACATCTTCTTTCTATATTTTTATGTTATGTTAAACTACTTCTTTCTATGTTTTTATATTATGTTAAACTATTTCTCTCTATATTTTTATATTATGTTAAACATCTTCTTTCTATATTTTTATGTTATGTTAAACTACTTCTTTCTATGTTTTTATATTATGTTAAACATCTTCTTTCTATATTTTTATGTTATGTTAAACTACTTCTTTCTATGTTTTTATATTATGTTAAACTATTTCTTTCTATATTTTTATATTATGTTAAACATCTTCTTTCTATATTTTTATGTTATGTTAAACTACTTCTTTCTATGTTTTTATATTATGTTAAACTATTTCTTTCTATAAATTTTATATTATGTTAAACATCTTCTTTCTATATTTTTATGTTATGTTAAAATATTTCTTTCTATATTTTTATATTATGTTAAACATCTTCTTTCTATATTTTTATGTTATGTTAAACTACTTCTTTCTATGTTTTTATATTATGTTAAACTATTTCTTTCTATATTTTTATATTATGTTAAACATCTTCTTTCTATATTTTTATGTTATGTTAAACTATTTCTTTCTATATTTTTATGTTATGTTAAACTACTTCTTTCTATATTTTTATGTTATGTTAAACTACTTCTTTCTATGTTTTTATATTATGTTAAACTATCTCTTTCTATATTTTTATATTATGTTAAACCTCTTCTTTCTATATTTTTATGTTATGTTAAACTATTTCTTTCTATATTTTTATATTATGTAAAACATCTTCTTTCTATATTTTTATGTTATGTTAAACTACTTCTTTCTATGTTTTTATATTATGTTAAACTATTTCTTTCTATATTTTTATATTATGTTAAACATCTTCTTTCTATATTTTTATGTTATGTTAATCTATTTCTTTCTATACTTTTATATTATGTTAAACTATTTCTTTCTATATTTTTATATTATGTTAAACATCTTCTTTCTATATTTTTATGTTATGTAAACTACTTCTTTCTATGTTTTTATATTATGTTAAACTATTTCTTTCCATATTTTTATATTATGTTAAACATCTTCTTTCTATATTTTTATGTTATGTTAAACTACTTCTTTCTATGTTTTTATATTATGTTAAACTATTTCTTTCTATATTTTTATATTATGTTTAACATCTTCTTTCTATATTTTTATGTTATGTTAAACTATTTCTTTCTATATTTTTATATTATGTTAAACATCTTCTTTCTATATTTTTATATTATGTTAAACATCTTCTTTCTATATTTTTATATTATGTTAAACATCTTCTTTCTATATTTTTATATTATGTTAAACATCTTCTTACTATATTTTTATATTATGTTAAACATCTTCTTTCTATATTTTTATATTATGTTAAACATCTTCTTTCTATATTTTTATGTTATGTTAAACTACTTCTTTCTATATTTTTATGTTATGTTGAACTATTTCTTTCTATATTTTTATATTATGTTAAACATCTTCTTTCTATATTTTTATGTTATGTTAAACTACTTCTTTCTATGTTTTTATATTATGTTAAACTATTTCTTTCTATATTTTTATATTATGTTAAACATCTTCTTTCTATATTTTTATGTAATGTTAAACTACTTCTTTCTATGTTTTTATATTATGTTAAACTATTTCTTTCTATAAATTTTATATTATGTTAAACATCTTCTTTCTATATTTTTATGTTATGTTAAAATATTTCTTTCTATATTTTTATATTATGTTAAACATCTTCTTTCTATATTTTTATGTTATGTTAAACTACTTCTTTCTATGTTTTTATATTATGTTAAACTATTTCTTTCTATATTTTTATATTATGTTAAACGTCTTCTTTCTATATTTTTATGTTATGTTAAACATCTTCTTTCTATATTTTTATGTTATGTTAAACTACTTCTTTCTATGTTTTTATATTATGTTAAACTATTTCTTTCTATATTGTTATATTATGTTAAACATCTTCTTTCTATATTTTTATGTTATGTTAAACTACTTCTTTCTATGTTTTTATATTATGTTAAACTATTTCTTTCTATATTTTTATATTATGTTAAACTACTTCTTTCTATGTTTTTATATTATGTTAAACAATTTCTTTCTATATTTTTATATTATGTTAAATATCTTCTTTCTATATTTTTATGTTATGTTAAACTATTTCTTTCTATATTTTTATGTTATGTTAAACTACTTCTTTCTATATTTTTATGTTATGTTAATTTATTTCTTTCTATATTTTTATATTATGTTAAACATCTTCTTTCTATATTTTTATGTTATGTTAAACTATTTCTTTCTATATTTTTATATTATGTTAAACATCTTCTTTCTATATTTTTATGTTATGTTAAACTACTTCTTTCTATGTTTTTATATTATGTTAAACTATTTCTTTCTATATTTTTATATTATGTTAAACATCTTCTTTCTATATTTTTATGTTATGTTAAACTATTTCTTTCTATACTTTTATATTATGTTAAACTATTTCTTTCTATATTTTTATATTATGTTAAACATCTTCTTTCTATATTTTTATGTTATGTTAAACTACTTCTTTCTATATTTTTATATTATGTTAAACATCTTCTTTCTATATTTTTATGTAATGTTAAACTACTTCTTTCTATGTTTTTATATTATGTTAAACTATTTCTTTCTATAAATTTTATATTATGTTAAACATCTTCTTTCTATATTTTTATGTTATGTTAAAATATTTCTTTCTATATTTTTATATTATGTTAAACATCTTCTTTCTATATTTTTATGCTATGTTAAACTACTTCTTTCTATGTTTTTATATTATGTTAAACTATTTCTTTCTATATTTTTATATTATGTTAAACATCTTCTTTCTATATTTTTATGTTATGTTAAACATCTTCTTTCTATATTTTTATGTTATGTTAAACTACTTCTTTCTATGTTTTTATATTATGTTAAACTATTTCTTTCTATATTGTTATATTATGTTAAACATCTTCTTTCTATATTTTTATGTTATGTTAAACAACTTCTTTCTATGTTTTTATATTATGTTAAACTATTTCTTTCTATATTTTTATATTATGTTAAACATCTTCTTTCTATATTTTTATGTAATGTTAAACTACTTCTTTCTATGTTTTTATGTTATGTTAAACTATTTCTTTCTATATTTTTATATTATGTTAAACATCTTCTTTCTATATTTTTATGTTATGTTAAACTACTTCTTTCTATGTTTTTATATTATGTTAAACTATTTCTTTCTATAAATTTTATATTATGTTAAACATCTTCTTTCTATATTTTTATGTTATGTTAAAATATTTCTTTCTATATTTTTATATTATGTTAAACATCTTCTTTCTATATTTTTATGTTATGTTAAACTACTTCTTTCTATGTTTTTATATTATGTTAAACTACTTCTTTCTATGTTTTTATATTATGTTAAACTATTTCTTTCTATATTGTTATATTATGTTAAACATCTTCTTTCTATATTTTTATGTTATGTTAAACTACTTCTTTCTATGTTTTTATATTATGTTAAACTATTTCTTTCTATATTTTTATATTATGTTAAACTACTTCTTTCTATGTTTTTATATTATGTTAAACAATTTCTTTCTATATTTTTATATTATGTTAAATATCTTCTTTCTATATTTTTATGTTATGTTAAACTATTTCTTTCTATATTTTTATGTTATGTTAAACTACTTCTTTCTATATTTTTATGTTATGTTAATTTATTTCTTTCTATATTTTTATATTATGTTAAACATCTTCTTTCTATATTTTTATGTTATGTTAAACTATTTCTTTCTATATTTTTATATTATGTTAAACATCTTCTTTCTATATTTTTATGTTATGTTAAACTACTTCTTTCTATGTTTTTATATTATGTTAAACTATTTCTTTCTATATTTTTATATTATGTTAAACATCTTCTTTCTATATTTTTATGTTATGTTAAACTATTTCTTTCTATACTTTTATATTATGTTAAACTATTTCTTTCTATATTTTTATATTATGTTAAACATCTTCTTTCTATATTTTTATGTTATGTTAAACTACTTCTTTCTATATTTTTATATTATGTTAAACATCTTCTTTCTATATTTTTATGTAATGTTAAACTACTTCTTTCTATGTTTTTATATTATGTTAAACTATTTCTTTCTATAAATTTTATATTATGTTAAACATCTTCTTTCTATATTTTTATGTTATGTTAAAATATTTCTTTCTATATTTTTATATTATGTTAAACATCTTCTTTCTATATTTTTATGTTATGTTAAACTACTTCTTTCTATGTTTTTATATTATGTTAAACTATTTCTTTCTATATTTTTATATTATGTTAAACATCTTCTTTCTATATTTTTATGTTATGTTAAACATCTTCTTTCTATATTTTTATGTTATGTTAAACTACTTCTTTCTATGTTTTTATATTATGTTAAACTATTTCTTTCTATATTGTTATATTATGTTAAACATCTTCTTTCTATATTTTTATGTTATGTTAAACATCTTCTTTCTATATTTTTATGTTATGTTAAACTACTTCTTTCTATGTTTTTATATTATGTTAAACTATTTCTTTCTATATTGTTATATTATGTTAAACATCTTCTTTCTATATTTTTATGTTATGTTAAACTACTTCTTTCTATGTTTTTATATTATGTTAAACTATTTCTTTCTATATTTTTATATTATGTTAAACATCTTCTTTCTATATTTTTATGTAATGTTAAACTACTTCTTTCTATGTTTTTATGTTATGTTAAACTATTTCTTTCTATATTTTTATATTATGTTAAACATCTTCTTTCTATATTTTTATGTTATGTTAAACTATTTCTTTCTATATTTTTATGTTATGTTAAACTACTTCTTTCTATATTTTTATGTTATGTTGAACTATTTCTTTCTATATTTTTATATTATGTTAAACATCTTCTTTCTATATTTTTATGTTATGTTAAACTACTTCTTTCTATGTTTTTATATTATGTTAAACTATTTCTTTCTATATTTTTATATTATGTTAAACATCTTCTTTCTATATTTTTATGTAATGTTAAACTACTTCTTTCTATGTTTTTATATTATGTTAAACTATTTCTTTCTATAAATTTTATATTATGTTAAACATCTTCTTTCTATATTTTTATGTTATGTTAAAATATTTCTTTCTATATTTTTATATTATGTTAAACATCTTCTTTCTATACAGTATGTTAACTAACAGAGGGCGTTCCCGTTAACCCGCAATAGTATACCATCCATACAAGCTAAAAAAAATATTACCATTAAAAAAAAAAATGTTTTTTTTATTTTTTATAATAAAATATTCACAAAAAATATTAAATTGATACGTAAAAGAAACACACTGTACACGCGCACTTGTCCTTCAAAGTAAGTACGGCAATGTCGCAATTTACCTATGAATGACGGGCCGCGTGTGCGGCGATCTGATTGATGCGCCTAGCCCCGCCCCCTGCTCCCCGAATGTCCACAGGATTTGTCCACCTAATTTTAGTCGGAACTAATCTCGCGCGCATACCGGATGTGCAATTATTTTCGCATTGCAACATCTTGTCTCCTTTCGTCATTCGTGTGTGAAAAATGCCGCGTTATCAGTTCAGTGCTCGGGAGTATGTAATCATGGTGCATATTTAAGCTGAGTGTAATTGTGTGATGGTGCTTTGAGGATCCCAATGCACAATTTAATGCGACGAGTGCACCAAAACAACCGTCGGCGATTGCAACAAGCAATGTGTAGAGAGAGAAGGTCAGCATATTGCGCAGTTCAAAATCTAAGTAAGTCTTTCAACATTATTTAAATGTACCTACCTATCATAAAACGTAAAACCTTTTCGAAAAAAGAAATAACACTAAGAAACGACTGTGCCACAAAATAAATAAGATCAGAAAGCCCACTCTTTGCTAAAACTACTTTTATACTCAGGGAGTACCTACCCCGTACAACGAGCGTATTACTTCTGTGGTGTTACACGATTGCTATTAAGTAATTTATTACGAATGCAACTGCATAAAGTAAAAGTTTTTTTTTTCTTCATTTCGATGTCATTGCAGAAAACATTACAAAACGTTAGACAGTGATTGCTAACGTGCAATACTTCATTATCATTTAAAAGCTAGCCTAAAACTGAGATTTAAATGAAACTTTCTCTAATACTTAACCGCACACTATTTATGAGCGTAGTTACCTACTACGTTATTTATTTTTCTAACTACTTTCTTATTAGCACTGTAAGGCACCGGAGTCACCGATCTGAGTGAATAGGTAAAACACATTCTTGTACTTGTTCCATGAGTGGGCCTTCTGTACTTTTATCTGTTTATTTTGTGGCCGCGAGCCCGCGACCGACGCGACGTGTCGGCAAAGCGCTGCCGACGCGCCACCCCGTGTCCATTACTCGGCCGCTGCGAGCAGAATAATTCGCTGTACTCTGTATTCTAATATGATTGAAACGTGGCTTAGATAGGTACATGAATTTATGTTTTTACTGTTTGCGAATAGGTTCTTACAAGCCCAAGGGGCCTCAGTGACGCGTTCCTTTGTCAGCCGGGCATTTGAGACGGGTTGTAAAATCAAAACATACATAAATGTTTTATTTTACTGATAACAACACGACGCTGTGTTTTTCACTGTTTTGTTTTTCGTTTTCCGCTGATGCAAGATTGCATCAATCAAAACCGTTGAGCCCCACTGTTGCATATTTCCATCAGTTCACTCACGCTATTAAAATCTCTATTTCTACGGAGTAAAGGGCTAATATCGTCTGTGGAAAGGTACAGTATTAATTTTGCCGCCTTTACCAAAGTCAGCGCTCGCCATTCAGTGCCGTCACGCCGCCCGCCCCCCGCCCGGCCGGCCGGCTCGGTGAGAAGCTCGCTCGGCATCGTGCGCGCGCGAGAACAAAATTGCGACGTTGCCGCTTTGGGCTACGCCACTACGCTATGTATTCCGCGTTAGTATTTTGATTTTAAACAGGTCGTTTCGAATTTATTGCCTATTTAGTTTTTTTTTTTATTCGGATTTTTTTTAACTCATTTTTATATGCTGATATTTTTATTTGAATCTATTAATGATATAGATTATCGAGTTTAAGGGAACGCCCTCTGTTATTTAACATACTGTATTTTTATGTTATGTTAAACTACTTCTTTCTATGTTTTTATATTATGTTAAACTATTTCTTTCTATATTTTTATATTATGTTAAACATCTTCTTTCTATATTTTTATGTTATGTTAAACATCTTCTTTCTATATTTTTATGTTATGTTAAACTACTTCTTTCTATGTTTTTATATTATGTTAAACTATTTCTTTCTATATTGTTATATTATGTTAAACATCTTCTTTCTATATTTTTATGTTATGTTAAACTACTTCTTTCTATGTTTTTATATTATGTTAAACTATTTCTTTCTATATTTTTATATTATGTTAAACTACTTCTTTCTATGTTTTTATATTATGTTAAACAATTTCTTTCTATATTTTTATATTATGTTAAATATCTTCTTTCTATATTTTTATGTTATGTTAAACTATTTCTTTCTATATTTTTATGTTATGTTAAACTACTTCTTTCTATATTTTTATGTTATGTTAATTTATTTCTTTCTATATTTTTATATTATGTTAAACATCTTCTTTCTATATTTTTATGTTATGTTAAACTATTTCTTTCTATATTTTTATATTATGTTAAACATCTTCTTTCTATATTTTTATGTTATGTTAAACTACTTCTTTCTATGTTTTTATATTATGTTAAACTATTTCTTTCTATATTTTTATATTATGTTAAACATCTTCTTTCTATATTTTTATGTTATGTTAAACTATTTCTTTCTATACTTTTATATTATGTTAAACTATTTCTTTCTATATTTTTATATTATGTTAAACATCTTCTTTCTATATTTTTATGTTATGTTAAACTACTTCTTTCTATATTTTTATATTATGTTAAACATCTTCTTTCTATATTTTTATGTAATGTTAAACTACTTCTTTCTATGTTTTTATATTATGTTAAACTATTTCTTTCTATAAATTTTATATTATGTTAAACATCTTCTTTCTATATTTTTATGTTATGTTAAAATATTTCTTTCTATATTTTTATATTATGTTAAACATCTTCTTTCTATATTTTTATGCTATGTTAAACTACTTCTTTCTATGTTTTTATATTATGTTAAACTATTTCTTTCTATATTTTTATATTATGTTAAACATCTTCTTTCTATATTTTTATGTTATGTTAAACATCTTCTTTCTATATTTTTATGTTATGTTAAACTACTTCTTTCTATGTTTTTATATTATGTTAAACTATTTCTTTCTATATTGTTATATTATGTTAAACATCTTCTTTCTATATTTTTATGTTATGTTAAACTACTTCTTTCTATGTTTTTATATTATGTTAAACTATTTCTTTCTATATTTTTATATTATGTTAAACATCTTCTTTCTATATTTTTATGTAATGTTAAACTACTTCTTTCTATGTTTTTATGTTATGTTAAACTATTTCTTTCTATATTTTTATATTATGTTAAACATCTTCTTTCTATATTTTTATGTTATGTTAAACTACTTCTTTCTATGTTTTTATATTATGTTAAACTATTTCTTTCTATAAATTTTATATTATGTTAAACATCTTCTTTCTATATTTTTATGTTATGTTAAACTACTTCTTTCTATGTTTTTATATTATGTTAAACTACTTCTTTCTATGTTTTTATATTATGTTAAACTATTTCTTTCTATATTGTTATATTATGTTAAACATCTTCTTTCTATATTTTTATGTTATGTTAAACTACTTCTTTCTATGTTTTTATATTATGTTAAACTATTTCTTTCTATATTTTTATATTATGTTAAACTACTTCTTTCTATGTTTTTATATTATGTTAAACAATTTCTTTCTATATTTTTATATTATGTTAAATATCTTCTTTCTATATTTTTATGTTATGTTAAACTATTTCTTTCTATATTTTTATGTTATGTTAAACTACTTCTTTCTATATTTTTATGTTATGTTAATTTATTTCTTTCTATATTTTTATATTATGTTAAACATCTTCTTTCTATATTTTTATGTTATGTTAAACTATTTCTTTCTATATTTTTATATTATGTTAAACATCTTCTTTCTATATTTTTATGTTATGTTAAACTACTTCTTTCTATGTTTTTATATTATGTTAAACTATTTCTTTCTATATTTTTATATTATGTTAAACATCTTCTTTCTATATTTTTATGTTATGTTAAACTATTTCTTTCTATACTTTTATATTATGTTAAACTATTTCTTTCTATATTTTTATATTATGTTAAACATCTTCTTTCTATATTTTTATGTTATGTTAAACTACTTCTTTCTATATTTTTATATTATGTTAAACATCTTCTTTCTATATTTTTATGTAATGTTAAACTACTTCTTTCTATGTTTTTATATTATGTTAAACTATTTCTTTCTATAAATTTTATATTATGTTAAACATCTTCTTTCTATATTTTTATGTTATGTTAAAATATTTCTTTCTATATTTTTATATTATGTTAAACATCTTCTTTCTATATTTTTATGTTATGTTAAACTACTTCTTTCTATGTTTTTATATTATGTTAAACTATTTCTTTCTATATTTTTATATTATGTTAAACATCTTCTTTCTATATTTTTATGTTATGTTAAACATCTTCTTTCTATATTTTTATGTTATGTTAAACTACTTCTTTCTATGTTTTTATATTATGTTAAACTATTTCTTTCTATATTGTTATATTATGTTAAACATCTTCTTTCTATATTTTTATGTTATGTTAAACTACTTCTTTCTATGTTTTTATATTATGTTAAACTATTTCTTTCTATATTTTTATATTATGTTAAACATCTTCTTTCTATATTTTTATGTAATGTTAAACTACTTCTTTCTATGTTTTTATGTTATGTTAAACTATTTCTTTCTATATTTTTATATTATGTTAAACATCTTCTTTCTATATTTTTATGTTATGTTAAACTACTTCTTTCTATGTTTTTATATTATGTTAAACTATTTCTTTCTATAAATTTTATATTATGTTAAACATCTTCTTTCTATATTTTTATGTTATGTTAAAATATTTCTTTCTATATTTTTATATTATGTTAAACATCTTCTTTCTATATTTTTATGTTATGTTAAACTACTTCTTTCTATGTTTTTATATTATGTTAAACTACTTCTTTCTATGTTTTTATATTATGTTAAACTATTTCTTTCTATATTGTTATATTATGTTAAACATCTTCTTTCTATATTTTTATGTTATGTTAAACTACTTCTTTCTATGTTTTTATATTATGTTAAACTATTTCTTTCTATATTTTTATATTATGTTAAACTACTTCTTTCTATGTTTTTATATTATGTTAAACAATTTCTTTCTATATTTTTATATTATGTTAAATATCTTCTTTCTATATTTTTATGTTATGTTAAACTATTTCTTTCTATATTTTTATGTTATGTTAAACTACTTCTTTCTATATTTTTATGTTATGTTAATTTATTTCTTTCTATATTTTTATATTATGTTAAACATCTTCTTTCTATATTTTTATGTTATGTTAAACTATTTCTTTCTATATTTTTATATTATGTTAAACATCTTCTTTCTATATTTTTATGTTATGTTAAACTACTTCTTTCTATGTTTTTATATTATGTTAAACTATTTCTTTCTATATTTTTATATTATGTTAAACATCTTCTTTCTATATTTTTATGTAATGTTAAACTACTTCTTTCTATGTTTTTATATTATGTTAAACTATTTCTTTCTATAAATTTTATATTATGTTAAACATCTTCTTTCTATATTTTTATGTTATGTTAAAATATTTCTTTCTATATTTTTATATTATGTTAAACATCTTCTTTCTATATTTTTATGTTATGTTAAACTACTTCTTTCTATGTTTTTATATTATGTTAAACTATTTCTTTCTATATTTTTATATTATGTTAAACATCTTCTTTCTATATTTTTATGTTATGTTAAACATCTTCTTTCTATATTTTTATGTTATGTTAAACTACTTCTTTCTATGTTTTTATATTATGTTAAACTATTTCTTTCTATATTGTTATATTATGTTAAACATCTTCTTTCTATATTTTTATGTTATGTTAAACTACTTCTTTCTATGTTTTATATTATGTTAAACTATTTCTTTCTATATTTTTATATTATGTTAAACATCTTCTTTCTATATTTTTATGTAATGTTAAACTACTTCTTTCTATGTTTTTATGTTATGTTAAACTATTTCTTTCTATATTTTTATATTATGTTAAACATCTTCTTTCTATATTTTTATGTTATGTTAAACTACTTCTTTCTATGTTTTTATATTATGTTAAACTATTTCTTTCTATAAATTTTATATTATGTTAAACATCTTCTTTCTATATTTTTATGTTATGTTAAAATATTTCTTTCTATATTTTTATATTATGTTAAACATCTTCTTTCTATATTTTTATGTTATGTTAAACTACTTCTTTCTATGTTTTTATATTATGTTAAACTATTTCTTTCTATATTTTTATATTATGTTAAACATCTTCTTTCTATATTTTTATGTTATGTTAAACTACTTCTTTCTATATTTTTATGTTATGTTAAACTATTTCTTTCTATATTTTTATATTATGTTAAACATCTTCTTTCTATATTTTTATGTTATTTTAAACTACTTCTTTCTATGTTTTTATATTATGTTAAACTATTTCTTTCTATATTTTTATGTTATGTTAAACTACTTCTTTCTATATTTTTATGTTATGTTAAACTACTTCTTTCTATATTTTTATGTTATGTTAAACTACTTCTTTCTATGTTTTTATATTATGTTAAACTATTTCTTTCTATATTTTTATGTTATGTTAAACTACTTCTTTCTATATTTTTATGTTATGTTAAACTACTTCTTTCTATGTTTTTATATTATGTTAAACTATTTCTTTCTATATTTTTATATTATGTTAAACCTCTTCTTTCTATATTTTTATGTTATGTTAAACTATTTCTTTCTATATTTTTATATTATGTTAAACATCTTCTTTCTATATTTTTATGTTATGTTAAACTACTTCTTTCTATGTTTTTATATTATGTTAAACTATTTCTTTCTATATTTTTATATTATGTTAAACATCTTCTTTCTATATTTTTATGTTATGTTAAACTATTTCTTTCTATACTTTTATATTATGTTAAACTATTTCTTTCTATATTTTTATATTATGTTAAACATCTTCTTTCTATATTTTTATGTTATGTTAAACTACTTCTTTCTATGTTTTTATATTATGTTAAACTATTTCTTTCCATATTTTTATATTATGTTAAACATCTTCTTTCTATATTTTTATGTTATGTTAAACTACTTCTTTCTATGTTTTTATATTATGTTAAACTATTTCTTTCTATATTTTTATATTATGTTTAACATCTTCTTTCTATATTTTTATGTTATGTTAAACTATTTCTTTCTATATTTTTATATTATGTTAAACATCTTCTTTCTATATTTTTATATTATGTTAAACATCTTCTTTCTATATTTTTATATTATGTTAAACATCTTCTTTCTATATTTTTATATTATGTTAAACATCTTCTTTCTATATTTTTATATTATGTTAAACATCTTTTTTCTATATTTTTATGTTATGTTAAACTACTTCTTTCTATATTTTTATATTATGTTAAACATCTTCTTTCTATATTTTTATATTATGTTAAACATCTTCTTTCTATATTTTTATATTATGTTAAACATCTTCTTTCTATATTTTTATGTTATGTTAAACTACTTATTTCTATGTTGTTATATTATGTTAAACTATTTCTTTCTATATTTTTATATTATGTTTAACATCTTCTTTCTATATTTTTATGTTATGTTAAACTATTTCTTTCTATATTTTTATATTATGTTAAACATCTTCTTTCTATATTTTTATGTTATGTTGAACTATTTCTTTCTATATTTTTATATTATGTTAAACATCTTCTTTCTATATTTTTATGTTATGTTAAACTACTTCTCTCTATGTTTTTGTATTATGTTAAACTATTTCTTTCTATATTTTTATATTATGTTAAACTACTTCTTTCTATGTTTTTATATTATGTTAAACAATTTCTTTCTATATTTTTATATTATGTTAAATATCTTCTTTCTATATTTTTATATTATGTTAAACATCTTCTTTCTATTGTTTTATATTATGTTAAACTACTTCTTTCTATATTTTTATGTTATGTTGAACTATTTATTTCTATATTTTTATATTATGTTAAACATCTTCTTTCTATATTTTTATGTTATGTTAAACTACTTCTTTCTATGTTTTTATATTATGTTAAACTATTTCTTTCTATATTTTTATATTATGTTAAACATCTTCTTTCTATATTTTTATGTTATGTTAAACTATTTCTTTCTATATTTTTATGTTATGTTAAACTACTTCTTTCTATATTTTTATGTTATGTTAAACTATTTCTTTCTATATTTTTATATTATGTTAAACATCTTCTTTCTATATTTTTATGTTATGTTAAACTACTTCTTTCTATGTTTTTATATTATGTTAAACTATTTCTTTCTATATTTTTATGTTATGTTAAACTACTTCTTTCTATATTTTTATGTTATGTTAAACTACTTCTCTCTATGTTTTTATATTATGTTAAACTATTTCTTTCTATATTTTTATATTATGTTAAACCTCTTCTTTCTATATTTTTATGTTATGTTAAACTATTTCTTTCTATATTTTTATATTATGTTAAACATCTTCTTTCTATATTTTTATGTTATGTTAAACTACTTCTTTCTATGTTTTTATATTATGTTAAACTATTTCTTTCTATATTTTTATATTATGTTAAACATCTTCTTTCTATATTTTTATGTTATGTTAAACTATTTCTTTCTATACTTTTATATTATGTTAAACTATTTCTTTCTATATTTTTATATTATGTTAAACATCTTCTTTCTATATTTTTATGTTATGTTAAACTACTTCTTTCTATGTTTTTATATTATGTTAAACTATTTCTTTCCATATTTTTATATTATGTTAAACATCTTCTTTCTATATTTTTATGTTATGTTAAACTACTTCTTTCTATGTTTTTATATTATGTTAAACTATTTCTTTCTATATTTTTATATTATGTTTAACATCTTCTTTCTATATTTTTATGTTATGTTAAACTATTTCTTTCTATATTTTTATATTATGTTAAACATCTTCTTTCTATATTTTTATATTATGTTAAACATCTTCTTTCTATATTTTAATATTATGTTAAACATCTTCTTTCTATATTTTTATATTATGTTAAACATCTTCTTTCTATATTTTTATATTATGTTAAACATCTTCTTTCTATATTTTTATGTTATGTTAAACTACTTCTTTCTATGTTTTTATATTATGTTAAACTATTTCTTTCTATATTTTTATATTATGTTAAATATCTTCTTTCTATATTTTTATGTTATGTTAAACTATTTCTTTCTATATTTTTATGTTATGTTAAACTACTTCTTTCTATATTTTTATGTTATGTTAAACTATTTCTTTCTATATTTTTATATTATGTTAAACATCTTCTTTCTATATTTTTATGTTATGTTAAACTACTTCTTTCTATGTTTTTATATTATGTTAAACTATTTCTTTCTATATTTTTATATTATGTTAAACATCTTCTTTCTATATTTTTATGTTATGTTAAACTACTTCTTTCTATGTTTTTATATTATGTTAAACTATTTCTTTCTATATTTTTATATTATGTTAAACATCTTCTTTCTATATTTTTATGTTATGTTAAACTATTTCTTTCTATACTTTTATATTATGTTAAACTATTTCTTTCTATATTTTTATATAATGTTAAACATCTTCTTTCTATATTTTTATGTTATGTTAAACTACTTCTTTCTATGTTTTTATACTATGTTAAACTATTTCTTTCCATATTTTTATATTATGTTAAACATCTTCTTTCTATATTTTTATGTTATGTTAAACTACTTCTTTCTATGTTTTTATATTATGTTAAACTATTTCTTTCTATATTTTTATATTATGTTTAATATCTTCTTTCTATATTTTTATGTTATGTTAAACTATTTCTTTCCATATTTTTATATTATGTTAAACATCTTCTTTCTATATTTTTATATTATGTTAAACATCTTCTTTCTATATTTTTATATTATGTTAAACATCTTCTTTCTATATTTTTATATTATGTTAAACATCTTCTTTCTATATTTTTATATTATGTTAAACATCTTCTTTCTATATTTTTATATTATGTTAAACATCTTCTTTCTATATTTTTATATTATGTTAAACATCTTCTTTCTATATTTTTATGTTATGTTAAACTACTTCTTTCTATGTTTTTATATTATGTTAAACTATTTCTTTCTATATTTTTATATTATGTTAAATATCTTCTTTCTATATTTTTATGTTATGTTAAACTATTTCTTTCTATATTTTTATGTTATGTTAAACTACTTCTTTCTATATTTTTATGTTATGTTAAACTATTTCTTTCTATATTTTTATATTATGTTAAACATCTTCTTTCTATATTTTTATGTTATGTTAAACTACTTCTTTCTATGTTTTTATATTATGTTAAACTATTTCTTTCTATATTTTTATATTATGTTAAATATCTTCTTTCTATATTTTTATGTTATGTTAAACTATTTCTTTCTATATTTTTATGTTATGTTAAACTACTTCTTTCTATATTTTTATGTTATGTTAAACTATTTCTTTCTATATTTTTATATTATGTTAAACATCTTCTTTCTATATTTTTATGTTATGTTAAACTACTTCTTTCTATGTTTTTATATTATGTTAAACTATTTCTTTCTATATTTTTATATTATGTTAAACATCTTCTTTCTATATTTTTATGTTATGTTAAACATCTTCTTTCTATATTTTTATATTATGTTAAACATCTTCTTTCTATATTTTTATGTTATGTTAAACTACTTCTTTCTATGTTTTTATATTATGTTAAACTATTTCTTTCTATATTTTTATATTATGTTAAATATCTTCTTTCTATATTTTTATGTTATGTTAAACTATTTCTTTCTATATTTTTATGTTATGTTAAACTATTTCTTTCTATATTTTTATGTTATGTTAAACTACTTCTTTCTATATTTTTATGTTATGTTAAACTATTTCTTTCTATATTTTTATATTATGTTAAACATCTTCTTTCTATATTTTTATGTTATGTTAAACTACTTCTTTCTATGTTTTTATATTATGTTAAACTATTTCTTTCTATATTTTTATATTATGTTAAATATCTTCTTTCTATATTTTTATGTTATGTTAAACTATTTCTTTCTATATTTTTATGTTATGTTAAACTACTTCTTTCTATATTTTTATGTTATGTTAAACTATTTCTTTCTATATTTTTATATTATGTTAAACATCTTCTTTCTATATTTTTATGTTATGTTAAACTACTTCTTTCTATGTTTTTATATTATGTTAAACTATTTCTTTCTATATTTTTATATTATGTTAAACATCTTCTTTCTATATTTTTATGTTATGTTAAACATCTTCTTTCTATATTTTTATATTATGTTAAACATCTTCTTTCTATATTTTTATGTTATGTTAAACTACTTCTTTCTATGTTTTTATATTATGTTAAACTATTTCTTTCTATATTTTTATATTATGTTAAATATCTTCTTTCTATATTTTTATGTTATGTTAAACTATTTCTTTCTATATTTTTATGTTATGTTAAACTACTTCTTTCTATATTTTTATGTTATGTTAAACTACTTCTTTCTATATTTTTATATTATGTTAAACATCTTCTTTCTATATTTTTATGTTATGTTAAACTACTTCTTTCTATGTTTTTATATTATGTTAAACTATTTCTTTCTATATTTTTATATTATGTTAAACATCTTCTTTCTATATTTTTATGTTATGTTAAACTATTTCTTTCTATACTTTTATATTATGTTAAACATCTTCTTTCTATATTTTTATGTTATGTTAAACTATTTCTTTCTATACTTTTATATTATGTTAAACTATTTCTTTCTATATTTTTATATTATGTTAAACATCTTCTTTCTATATTTTTATGTTATGTTAAACTACTTCTTTCTATGTTTTTATATTATGTTAAACTATTTCTTTCCATATTTTTATATTATGTTAAACATCTTCTTTCTATATTTTTATGTTATGTTAAACTACTTCTTTCTATGTTTTTATATTATGTTAAACTATTTCTTTCTATATTTTTATATTATGTTTAACATCTTCTTTCTATATTTTTATGTTATGTTAAACTATTTCTTTCTATATTTTTATATTATGTTAAACATCTTCTTTCTATATTTTTATATTATGTTAAACATCTTCTTTCTATATTTTTATATTATGTTAAACATCTTCTTTCTATATTTTTATGTTATGTTAAAATATTTCTTTCTATATTTTTATATTATGTTAAACATCTTCTTTCTATATTTTTATGTTATGTTAAACTACTTCTTTCTATGTTTTTATATTATGTTAAACTATTTCTTTCTATATTTTTATATTATGTTAAACATCTTCTTTCTATATTTTTATGTTATGTTAAACATCTTCTTTCTATATTTTTATGTTATGTTAAACTACTTCTTTCTATGTTTTTATATTATGTTAAACTATTTCTTTCTATATTGTTATATTATGTTAAACATCTTCTTTCTATATTTTTATGTTATGTTAAACTACTTCTTTCTATGTTTTTATATTATGTTAAACTATTTCTTTCTATATTTTTATATTATGTTAAACTACTTCTTTCTATGTTTTTATATTATGTTAAACAATTTCTTTCTATATTTTTATATTATGTTAAATATCTTCTTTCTATATTTTTATGTTATGTTAAACTATTTCTTTCTATATTTTTATGTTATGTTAAACTACTTCTTTCTATATTTTTATGTTATGTTAATTTATTTCTTTCTATATTTTTATATTATGTTAAACATCTTCTTTCTATATTTTTATGTTATGTTAAACTACTTCTTTCTATGTTTTTATATTATGTTAAACTATTTCTTTCTATATTTTTATATTATGTTAAACATCTTCTTTCTATATTTTTATATTATGTTAAACATCTTCTTTCTATTGTTTTATATTATGTTAAACTACTTCTTTCTATATTTTTATGTTATGTTGAACTATTTCTTTCTATATTTTTATATTATGTTAAACATCTTCTTTCTATATTTTTATGTTATGTTAAACTACTTCTTTCTATGTTTTTATATTATGTTAAACTATTTCTTTCTATATTTTTATATTATGTTAAACATCTTCTTTCTATATTTTTATGTAATGTTAAACTACTTCTTTCTATGTTTTTATATTATGTTAAACTATTTCTTTCTATAAATTTTATATTATGTTAAACATCTTCTTTCTATATTTTTATGTTATGTTAAAATATTTCTTTCTATATTTTTATATTATGTTAAACATCTTCTTTCTATATTTTTATGTTATGTTAAACTACTTCTTTCTATGTTTTTATATTATGTTAAACTATTTCTTTCTATATTTTTATATTATGTTAAACATCTTCTTTCTATATTTTTATGTTATGTTAAACATCTTCTTTCTATATTTTTATGTTATGTTAAACTACTTCTTTCTATGTTTTTATATTATGTTAAACTATTTCTTTCTATATTGTTATATTATGTTAAACATCTTCTTTCTATATTTTTATGTTATGTTAAACTACTTCTTTCTATGTTTTTATATTATGTTAAACTATTTCTTTCTATATTTTTATATTATGTTAAACATCTTCTTTCTATATTTTTATGTAATGTTAAACTACTTCTTTCTATGTTTTTATGTTATGTTAAACTATTTCTTTCTATATTTTTATATTATGTTAAACATCTTCTTTCTATATTTTTATGTTATGTTAAACTACTTCTTTCTATGTTTTTATATTATGTTAAACTATTTCTTTCTATAAATTTTATATTATGTTAAACATCTTCTTTCTATATTTTTATGTTATGTTAAAATATTTCTTTCTATATTTTTATATTATGTTAAACATCTTCTTTCTATATTTTTATGTTATGTTAAACTACTTCTTTCTATGTTTTTATATTATGTTAAACTATTTCTTTCTATATTTTTATATTATGTTAAACATCTTCTTTCTATATTTTTATGTTATGTTAAACTACTTCTTTCTATATTTTTATGTTATGTTAAACTATTTCTTTCTATATTTTTATATTATGTTAAACATCTTCTTTCTATATTTTTATGTTATTTTAAACTACTTCTTTCTATGTTTTTATATTATGTTAAACTATTTCTTTCTATATTTTTATGTTATGTTAAACTACTTCTTTCTATATTTTTATGTTATGTTAAACTACTTCTTTCTATGTTTTTATATTATGTTAAACTATTTCTTTCTATATTTTTATGTTATGTTAAACTACTTCTTTCTATATTTTTATGTTATGTTAAACTACTTCTTTCTATGTTTTTATATTATGTTAAACTATTTCTTTCTATATTTTTATATTATGTTAAACCTCTTCTTTCTATATTTTTATGTTATGTTAAACTATTTCTTTCTATATTTTTATATTATGTTAAACATCTTCTTTCTATATTTTTATGTTATGTTAAACTACTTCTTTCTATGTTTTTATATTATGTTAAACTATTTCTTTCTATATTTTTATATTATGTTAATCATCTTCTTTCTATATTTTTATGTTATGTTAAACTATTTATTTCTATACTTTTATATTATGTTAAACTATTTCTTTCTATATTTTTATATTATGTTAAACATCTTCTTTCTATATTTTTATGTTATGTTAAACTACTTCTTTCTGTGTTTTTATATTATGTTAAACTATTTCTTTCCATATTTTTATATTATGTTAAACATCTTCTTTCTATATTTTTATGTTATGTTAAACTACTTCTTTCTATGTTTTTATATTATGTTAAACTATTTCTTTCTATATTTTTATATTATGTTTAACATCTTCTTTCTATATTTTTATGTTATGTTAAACTATTTCTTTCTATATTTTTATATTATGTTAAACATCTTCTTTCTATATTTTTATATTATGTTAAACATCTTCTTTCTATATTTTTATATTATGTTAAACATCTTCTTTCTATATTTTTATATTATGTTAAACATCTTCTTTCTATATTTTTATATTATGTTAAACATCTTCTTTCTATATTTTTATGTTATGTTAAACTACTTCTTTCTATATTTTTATATTATGTTAAACATCTTCTTTCTATATTTTTATATTATGTTAAACATCTTCTTTCTATATTTTTATATTATGTTAAACATCTTCTTTCTATATTTTTATGTTATGTTAAACTACTTCTTTCTATGTTGTTATATTATGTTAAACTATTTCTTTCTATATTTTTATATTATGTTTAACATCTTCTTTCTATATTTTTATGTTATGTTAAACTATTTCTTTCTATATTTTTATATTATGTTAAACATCTTCTTTCTATATTTTTATGTTATGTTGAACTATTTCTTTCTATATTTTTATATTATGTTAAACATCTTCTTTCTATATTTTTATGTTATGTTAAACTACTTCTTTCTATGTTTTTATATTATGTTAAACTATTTCTTTCTATATTTTTATATTATGTTAAACTACTTCTTTCTATGTTTTTATATTATGTTAAACAATTTCTTTCTATATTTTTATATTATGTTAAATATCTTCTTTCTATATTTTTATGTTATGTTAAACTATTTCTTTCTATATTTTTATGTTATGTTAAACTACTTCTTTCTATATTTTTATGTTATGTTAAACTATTTCTTTCTATATTTTTATATTATGTTAAACATCTTCTTTCTATATTTTTATGTTATGTTAAACTACTTCTTTCTATGTTTTTATATTATGTTAAACTATTTCTTTCTATATTTTTATATTATGTTAAACATCTTCTTTCTATATTTTTATATTATGTTAAACATCTTCTTTCTATTGTTTTATATTATGTTAAACTACTTCTTTCTATATTTTTATGTTATGTTGAACTATTTCTTTCTATATTTTTATATTATGTTAAACATCTTCTTTCTATATTTTTATGTTATGTTAAACTACTTCTTTCTATGTTTTTATATTATGTTAAACTATTTCTTTCTATATTTTTATATTATGTTAAACATCTTCTTTCTATATTTTTATGTAATGTTAAACTACTTCTTTCTATGTTTTTATATTATGTTAAACTATTTCTTTCTATAAATTTTATATTATGTTAAACATCTTCTTTCTATATTTTTATGTTATGTTAAAATATTTCTTTCTATATTTTTATATTATGTTAAACATCTTCTTTCTATATTTTTATGTTATGTTAAACTACTTCTTTCTATGTTTTTATATTATGTTAAACTATTTCTTTCTATATTTTTATATTATGTTAAACATCTTCTTTCTATATTTTTATGTTATGTTAAACATCTTCTTTCTATATTTTTATGTTATGTTAAACTACTTCTTTCTATGTTTTTATATTATGTTAAACTATTTCTTTCTATATTGTTATATTATGTTAAACATCTTCTTTCTATATTTTTATGTTATGTTAAACTACTTCTTTCTATGTTTTTATATTATGTTAAACTATTTCTTTCTATATTTTTATATTATGTTAAACATCTTCTTTCTATATTTTTATGTTATGTTAAACTATTTCTTTCTATATTTTTATATTATGTTAAACATCTTCTTTCTATATTTTTATGTTATGTTAAACTACTTCTTTCTATGTTTTTATATTATGTTAAACTATTTCTTTCTATATTTTTATATTATGTTAAACATCTTCTTTCTATATTTTTATGTTATGTTAAACTATTTCTTTCTATACTTTTATATTATGTTAAACTATTTCTTTCTATATTTTTATATTATGTTAAACATCTTCTTTCTATATTTTTATGTTATGTTAAACTACTTCTTTCTATGTTTTTATATTATGTTAAACTATTTCATTCCATATTTTTATATTATGTTAAACATCTTCTTTCTATTGTTTTATATTATGTTAAACATCTTCTTTCTATATTTTTATATTATGTTAAACATCTTCTTTCTATATTTTTATATTATGTTAAACATCTTCTTTCTATATTTTTATGTTATGTTAAACTACTTCTTTCTATGTTTTTATATTATGTTAAACTATTTCTTTCTATATTTTTATATTATGTTAAACATCTTCTTTCTATATTTTTATGTTATGTTAAACTATTTCTTTCTATATTTTTATGTTATGTTAAACTACTTCTTTCTATATTTTTATGTTATGTTAAACTATTTCTTTCTATATTTTTATATTATGTTAAACATCTTCTTTCTATATTTTTATGTTATGTTAAACTACTTCTTTCTATGTTTTTATATTATGTTAAACTATTTTTTTCTATATTTTTATATTATGTTAAACATCTTCTTTCTATATTTTTATGTTATGTTAAACTACTTCTTTCTATGTTTTTATATTATGTTAAACTATTTCTTTCTATATTTTTATGTTATGTTAAACTACTTCTTTCTATGTTTTTATATTATGTTAAACTATTTCTTTCTATATTTTTATATTATGTTAAACTATTTCTTTCTATATTTTTATGTTATGTTAAACTACTTCTTTCTATATTTTTATGTTATGTTAAACTACTTCTTTCTATGTTTTTATATTATGTTAAACTATTTCTTTCTATATTTTTATGTTATGTTAAACTACTTCTTTCTATATTTTTATGTTATGTTAAACTACTTCTTTCTATGTTTTTATATTATGTTAAACTATTTCTTTCTATATTTTTATATTATGTTAAACCTCTTCTTTCTATATTTTTATGTTATGTTAAACTATTTCTTTCTATATTTTTATATTATGTTAAACATCTTCTTTCTATATTTTTATGTTATGTTAAACTACTTCTTTCTATGTTTTTATATTATGTTAAACTATTTCTTTCTATATTTTTATATTATGTTAAACATCTTCTTTCTATATTTTTATGTTATGTTAAACTATTTCTTTCTATACTTTTATATTATGTTAAACTATTTCTTTCTATATTTTTATATTATGTTAAACATCTTCTTTCTATATTTTTATGTTATGTTAAACTACTTCTTTCTATGTTTTTATATTATGTTAAACTATTTCTTTCCATATTTTTATATTATGTTAAACATCTTCTTTCTATATTTTTATGTTATGTTAAACTACTTCTTTCTATGTTTTTATATTATGTTAAACTATATCTTTCTATATTTTTATATTATGTTTAACATCTTCTTTCTATATTTTTATGTTATGTTAAACTATTTCTTTCTATATTTTTATATTATGTTAAACATCTTCTTTCTATATTTTTATATTATGTTAAACATCTTCTTTCTATATTTTTATATTATGTTAAACATCTTCTTTCTATATTTTTATATTATGTTAAACATCTTTTTTCTATATTTTTATATTATGTTAAACATCTTCTTTCTATATTTTTATGTTATGTTAAACTACTTCTTTCTATGTTTTTATATTATGTTAAACTATTTCTTTCTATATTTTTATATTATGTTAAATATCTTCTTTCTATATTTTTATGTTATGTTAAACTATTTCTTTCTATATTTTTATGTTATGTTAAACTACTTCTTTCTATATTTTTATGTTATGTTAAACTATTTCTTTCTATATTTTTATATTATGTTAAACATCTTCTTTCTATATTTTTATGTTATGTTAAACTACTTCTTTCTATGTTTTTATATTATGTTAAACTATTTCTTTCTATATTTTTATATTATGTTAAATATCTTCTTTCTATATTTTTATGTTATGTTAAACTATTTCTTTCTATATTTTTATGTTATGTTAAACTACTTCTTTCTATATTTTTATGTTATGTTAAACTACTTCTTTCTATATTTTTATATTATGTTAAACATCTTCTTTCTATATTTTTATGTTATGTTAAACTACTTCTTTCTATATTTTTATATTATGTTAAACATCTTCTTTCTATATTTTTATATTATGTTAAACATCTTCTTTCTATATTTTTATGTTATGTTAAACTACTTCTTTCTATGTTTTTATATTATGTTAAACTATTTCTTTCTATATTTTTATATTATGTTAAACATCTTCTTTCTATATTTTTATGTTATGTTAAACTACTTCTTTCTATGTTTTTATATTATGTTAAACTATTTCTTTCTATAAATTTTATATTATGTTAAACATCTTCTTTCTATATTTTTATGTTATGTTAAAATATTTCTTTCTATATTTTTATATTATGTTAAACATCTTCTTTCTATATTTTTATGTTATGTTAAACTACTTCTTTCTATGTTTTTATATTATGTTAAACTATTTCTTTCTATATTTTTATATTATGTTAAACATCTTCTTTCTATATTTTTATGTTATGTTAAACTATTTCTTTCTATATTTTTATGTTATGTTAAACTACTTCTTTCTATATTTTTATGTTATGTTAAACTATTTCTTTCTATATTTTTATATTATGTTAAACATCTTCTTTCTATATTTTTATGTTATTTTAAACTACTTCTTTCTATGTTTTTATATTATGTTAAACTATTTCTTTCTATATTTTTATGTTATGTTAAACTATTTCTTTCTATATTTTTATGTTATGTTAAACTACTTCTTTCTATGTTTTTATATTATGTTAAACTATTTCTTTCTATATTTTTATGTTATGTTAAACTACTTCTTTCTATATTTTTATGTTATGTTAAACTACTTCTTTCTATGTTTTTATATTATGTTAAACTATCTCTTTCTATATTTTTATATTATGTTAAACCTCTTCTTTCTATATTTTTATGTTATGTTAAACTATTTCTTTCTATATTTTTATATTATGTAAAACATCTTCTTTCTATATTTTTATGTTATGTTAAACTACTTCTTTCTATGTTTTTATATTATGTTAAACTATTTCTTTCTATATTTTTATATTATGTTAAACATCTTCTTTCTATATTTTTATGTTATGTTAATCTATTTCTTTCTATACTTTTATATTATGTTAAACTATTTCTTTCTATATTTTTATATTATGTTAAACATCTTCTTTCTATATTTTTATGTTATGTAAACTACTTCTTTCTATGTTTTTATATTATGTTAAACTATTTCTTTCCATATTTTTATATTATGTTAAACATCTTCTTTCTATATTTTTATGTTATGTTAAACTACTTCTTTCTATGTTTTTATATTATGTTAAACTATTTCTTTCTATATTTTTATATTATGTTTAACATCTTCTTTCTATATTTTATGTTATGTTAAACTATTTCTTTCTATATTTTTATATTATGTTAAACATCTTCTTTCTATATTTTTATATTATGTTAAACATCTTCTTTCTATATTTTTATATTATGTTAAACATCTTCTTTCTATATTTTTATATTATGTTAAACATCTTCTTACTATATTTTTATATTATGTTAAACATCTTCTTTCTATATTTTTATGTTATGTTAAACTACTTCTTTCTATGTTTTTATATTATGTTAAACATCTTCTTTCTATATTTTTATGTTATGTTAAACTACTTCTTTCTATGTTTTTATATTATGTTAAACATCTTCTTTCTATTGTTTTATATTATGTTAAACATCTTCTTTCTATATTTTTATATTATATTAAACATCTTCTTTCTATATTTTTATATTATGTTAAACATCTTCTTTCTATATTTTTATGTTATGTTAAACTACTTCTTTCTATGTTTTTATATTATGTTAAACTATTTCTTTCTATATTTTTATATTATGTTAAACATCTTCTTTCTATATTTTTATGTTATGTTAAACTATTTCTTTCTATATTTTTATGTTATGTTAAACTACTTCTTTCTATATTTTTATGTTATGTTAAACTATTTCTTTCTATATTTTTATATTATGTTAAACATCTTCTTTCTATATTTTTATGTTATGTTAAACTACTTCTTTCTATGTTTTTATATTATGTTAAACTATTTCTTTCTATATTTTTATATTATGTTAAACATCTTCTTTCTATATTTTTATGTTATGTTAAACTACTTCTTTCTATGTTTTTATATTATGTTAAACTATTTCTTTCTATATTTTTATGTTATGTTAAACTACTTCTTTCTATGTTTTTATATTATGTTAAACTATTTCTTTCTATATTTTTATATTATGTTAAACTATTTCTTTCTATATTTTTATGTTATGTTAAACTACTTCTTTCTATATTTTTATGTTATGTTAAACTACTTCTTTCTATGTTTTTATATTATGTTAAACTATTTCTTTCTATATTTTTATGTTATGTTAAACTACTTCTTTCTATATTTTTATGTTATGTTAAACTACTTCTTTCTATGTTTTTATATTATGTTAAACTATTTCTTTCTATATTTTTATATTATGTTAAACCTCTTCTTTCTATATTTTTATGTTATGTTAAACTATTTCTTTCTATATTTTTATATTATGTTAAACATCTTCTTTCTATATTTTTATGTTATGTTAAACTACTTCTTTCTATGTTTTTATATTATGTTAAACTATTTCTTTCTATATTTTTATATTATGTTAAACATCTTCTTTCTATATTTTTATGTTATGTTAAACTATTTCTTTCTATACTTTTATATTATGTTAAACTATTTCTTTCTATATTTTTATATTATGTTAAACATCTTCTTTCTATATTTTTATGTTATGTTAAACTACTTCTTTCTATGTTTTTATACTATGTTAAACTATTTCTTTCCATATTTTTATATTATGTTAAACATCTTCTTTCTATATTTTTATGTTATGTTAAACTACTTCTTTCTATGTTTTTATATTATGTTAAACTATTTCTTTCCATATTTTTATATTATGTTAAACATCTTCTTTCTATATTTTTATGTTATGTTAAACTACTTCTTTCTATGTTTTTATATTATGTTAAACTATATCTTTCTATATTTTTATATTATGTTTAACATCTTCTTTCTATATTTTTATGTTATGTTAAACTATTTCTTTCTATATTTTTATATTATGTTAAACATCTTCTTTCTATATTTTTATATTATGTTAAACATCTTCTTTCTATATTTTTATATTATGTTAAACATCTTCTTTCTATATTTTTATATTATGTTAAACATCTTTTTTCTATATTTTTATATTATGTTAAACATCTTCTTTCTATATTTTTATGTTATGTTAAACTACTTCTTTCTATGTTTTTATATTATGTTAAACTATTTCTTTCTATATTTTTATATTATGTTAAATATCTTCTTTCTATATTTTTATGTTATGTTAAACTATTTCTTTCTATATTTTTATGTTATGTTAAACTACTTCTTTCTATATTTTTATGTTATGTTAAACTATTTCTTTCTATATTTTTATATTATGTTAAACATCTTCTTTCTATATTTTTATGTTATGTTAAACTACTTCTTTCTATGTTTTTATATTATGTTAAACTATTTCTTTCTATATTTTTATATTATGTTAAATATCTTCTTTCTATATTTTTATGTTATGTTAAACTATTTCTTTCTATATTTTTATGTTATGTTAAACTACTTCTTTCTATATTTTTATGTTATGTTAAACTATTTCTTTCTATATTTTTATATTATGTTAAACATCTTCTTTCTATATTTTTATGTTATGTTAAACTACTTCTTTCTATGTTTTTATATTATGTTAAACTATTTCTTTCTATATTTTTATATTATGTTAAACATCTTCTTTCTATATTTTTATGTTATGTTAAACATCTTCTTTCTATATTTTTATATTATGTTAAACATCTTCTTTCTATATTTTTATGTTATGTTAAACTACTTCTTTCTGTTGGGGAGGTTTTGCAGAGCGAAACCACAGAAAATATTGTAAGTGTATTAGGAAGGTATAAAAGCAAGAGCGTAGAAAATGGAGCACCGTACAACCATTTTATGGCTATTTCAATCTAGACCGCTAGACACCTTTTCTGTCTAGCCAGTAGCCAACGTTACTACATGGAGGTGATATATCTTCAACACACCCCCTCAACTCCAGTACGAATTGTATCTATATTTATTTTCGCACACACATTCCTAACGCACTTATTAGTATTTCGTGTCTTACGCGAGGTAAAGGTTTGGTGAGGACATCTGCCAACATCTTGTCAGTTGACAAATATTCCAACGTTATATCTTTATTATCGCGTAGCACATCCCTCACAAAGAAATGTCTTATGTCAATGTGCTTACTTTTCGCATGATGTATACCATGATCCTCGGCAAGGCAAATAGCACTTAAGTTATCAGCATGCATTCTTACCTTACAGAGTTGATATAAACCTAGCTCTTTCAACAGGCTATTCAAATACACAGCTTCTTAGAAATACGTGTTGCCACTTTTCTTTATATCTATCCCAAGACAGAAGGTTGCTTGACCAAAGTCCTTAAGCTCAAACTTCCTGGCCAATTCCTGCTTAAATTTATCTATATACATTCTCTTTTGCGATGCGATCAATATGTCATCTACGTAAACAACAACAAAAAGATCTGATCCACCTTTATTGCGTTTGTGATACAAACAAGGTTCATTAATCGTAGATCTCAATCCCATTTCTCTCAGCTTCTCGTCCAGTTTTATATTCCACTGTCGTCCAGCTTGTTTGAGACCATATAGAGATTTCTTTAGACGACAGGTGTCACCACCTGCTTTCATATCTTCAAGCATCTTTGCTGCTTTTTTGCCTACTGCAGAATTAACACCATCTGCATTTTTTAATTTCTCTAAACCTTCTTTCAGCAGCTCTGGAATCTTCATATAAATATCTTCGTTGAGATCACCGTTTAGATAGGCGGTATTTATATCTATTTGGTCAATGTCCATGCCCATTTCGACAGCTAAGGCGACCAACAAGCGTATAGTTGCAATTCTCGCAACTGGGGCGAATGTCTTATTATAATCTAGGCCATGTTGCTGACTGTATCCTTTTGCTACCAGTCTGGCCTTCTTTTTCTCAGTATTGTCAACATTTAGCTTTGTCGTCAGCACGTATCGACATCCTACGATATTACGATCTGAAGGTTTCTTCACAATTTCCCACGTGTCGTTATTAACTAGACTTCTTATTTCTGAAAGAATCGCTTCCTCCCATTTGACCTTTTCGTCAGATGTCAAAGCTTCTTTTAACGTGGTTTCAATAGCTCCAGCAAAATCATCAGTGTCGACGTATTCTTCCGTTGATGACTCATTGTCGCTACTTTCTCTTACCTCAACCATGTTGTATATTTTGCGAGGGCGGCCAACATGTCCTTTCTGAATCCTTGGCCTTCCAGGACCTCTCCTTAAAGTAATGTTTCTATCACCAATTCCAGTAGATTCTGTATTCTCTGTACTTCCTTCATCAATCATTGGCACATTCGGTTGAATATCTAATGGAATTACTTCTCTTGAAGGTTCATCACTAATTGGTACATCCGGCTGTTCTTTAGTTTGAATTTCTATATCAACAGTCTTTCTAACAATACTCTTTTCACATTGTGGTTCAATTAGTGATTCATTAGAGACCTTACACTCAATTTCAGTTTGTTTACCTTCCTGAAATTTTACATCTCTCGATACTACGATTTTTCTACTTTCAGGTATCCATATTTTATAGCCATTAGCATCAGCTGGATAACCCACAAAAATGCCGAGTAAACTACGTGCTGCAAACTTATCCTTACCTGGTTCCTTTTCCAAGACGTGTACTTTCGTGCCAAACGTTTTTAAATATTTGACATTCACAGGTCTCTCAAACCATTTTTCGTACGGAATTTCACCATTCAGACTGCTAGTTGGGCACCTATTACGCAAATAGCATGCAGTAGCTACAGCTTCTGCCCAAAAACTTGGTGAAATACCTGACGATAAGATCATGCATCTTGCCATTTCAATCAACGTACGGTTCATCCGTTCGGCGATGCCGTTACTTTGAGGTGAATATGGCGTCGTAAGACGTCTCTTAATACCTTCATTTTCTAAAAATTCATCGAATATTTTATTTTTGTATTCACTTCCATTATCCGTTTGTAAATATTTAATTTTTCTTGCAGTCAAATTTTCGACATGACATTTAAAAATCTTAAACTTTGACAAAACGTCACTTTTATTTTTCAGCATATAAACTTCACACCAACGAGTACAGTCGTCAATAAAAGTAATAAAATATTTATTTCCGCCATTCGATTGAACTCTCATTGGACCTACCACATCAGAATATATTATTCGCAACTTCTCGTTGCAGCGTGAACTGGATTTCACAAAAGGCAACGATACCATTTTTCCTTTAGCACACACATCACAATCATGCAAGTTACTATCAATCTTTATCGGATCAATACCTGATTTCTTTAGTACTTTCATAAGATCCCTAGCATTCAGATGTCCCATACGCTCATGCCACCGATATAGATCAACACTTTCACTACATACCATAGACGCTGAAGCGTCCAACTCCCTCAAGTAATACAAATCACCTCGCCGATCAGCGGTCAGTTTTACCTCACCTTTTTTAACTGCATAGGCTACGTCGTGCTTGAACGTGACTTTACAACCTCGTTCAGTAAGCTGGGCGATGGAAATTAAATTACTACGTAAATCGGGAACTAACAGGGTATTTTCAAATTGAATTTTACGCGTTCGATCATCATTGCATGCTAATAACTTAACTGTACCTTTACCTTGCACGGTTGTCAAAGAATCTGTGGCTAATTTTAATTTTTGACTCGCAGGGAGTATCTCAGCAAACCTTTCCGCGTCATTGCACATGTGAGAAGTGCAACCACTATCAAAGATCCATTCTTGACGGCGCTTCGCATCAACAGCGATGCGGCAGTCATCTGAAACATGATTTATGGTTAAGGCTTCACAACTTTCATGACTAGTGCATGACTCCACACGTCGGGTTTCTTGAGTCTTCTCCTTTTTCTTTGTGCAGTCCGATGCCTTATGGCCAAAATTGTGGCACTTAAAACATTTAAACTTAAATGTTTTTCCAGTAATTTTCTTCGGGTGTTTGTCCAAATACATGGCGCCTTCTATTTTATCAACTTGAGCGTTTCCTCTTGAACTATCTTCTTCGATTATTTTAACTCTTAGTTGCTCTGGCTTTGGGAGTTCATCTCTAGACTCTATGGCACATCTAAAGTTTTCATAACTTCCCGGAAGACTGTACAGCAACATGATCGTTAATAAATCATCATGGATTTTTATATCCATTTCTTCCAATTTGTCGACAGCTTCAAAAAAGGAATCAAGGTGCTCACATACCTTTTGATTTTCACTCATCCTTTGTAACATGAGCCTTTTCATTAAATTCGCTTTCTTTGCAGGTCCTCTTGATGCAAACAAGCTCTCTAATTTCAACCATACCTCTCGTGCAGTCTCCACCCTTTTTACATGACGAACTACACTCGGATGTAATGCCAATATCAGCTCAGACTTTGCTTTTCTGTCAGCCGTCTTCCATGTCGATATATCAGCATCGGTAGTAGGTTTTGGTTTTTCTCCACTTACATGCTCCCAGAAGTCATTCTTTATTAACAATGCTTCCACCTGTACCTTCCAACTGTCGTAGTTGTCCTTCGTCAATAATTCTATACGCACATTCGAAGTCATTTTTCTTCCTACATGTACTTTTCAAATCTTTTACAATTTCGAATTATTTTCACAACTCACTTTACTGCTCTGAGCCCATAACCATTGTTGGGGAGGTTTTGCAGAGCGAAACCACAGAAAATATTGTAAGTGTATTAGGAAGGTATAAAAGCAAGAGCGTAGAAAATGGAGCACCGTACAACCATTTTATGGCTATTTCAATCTAGACAGCTAGACACCTTTTCTGTCTAGCCAGTAGCCAACGTTACTACATGGAGGTGATATATCTTCAACACTTTCTATGTTTTTATATTATGTTAAACTATTTCTTTCTATATTTTTATATTATGTTAAATATCTTCTTTCTATATTTTTATGTTATGTTAAACTATTTCTTTCTATATTTTTATGTTATGTTAAACTACTTCTTTCTATATTTTTATGTTATGTTAAACTACTTCTTTCTATATTTTTATATTATGTTAAACATCTTCTTTCTATATTTTTATGTTATGTTAAACTACTTCTTTCTATGTTTTTATATTATGTTAAACAATTTCTTTCTATATTTTTATATTATGTTAAACATTTTCTTTCTATATTTTTATGTTATGTTAAACTATTTCTTTCTATACTTTTATATTATGTTAAACATCTTCTTTCTATATTTTTATGTTATGTTAAACTATTTCTTTCTATACTTTTATATTATGTTAAACTATTTCTTTCTATATTTTTATATTATGTTAAACATCTTCTTTCTATATTTTTATGTTATGTTAAACTACTTCTTTCTATGTTTTTATATTATGTTAAACTATTTCTTTCCATATTTTTATATTATGTTAAACATCTTCTTTCTATATTTTTATGTTATGTTAAACTACTTCTTTCTATGTTTTTATATTATGTTAAACTATTTCTTTCTATATTTTTATATTATGTTTAACATCTTCTTTCTATATTTTTATGTTATGTTAAACTATTTCTTTCTATATTTTTATATTATGTTAAACATCTTCTTTCTATATTTTTATATTATGTTAAACATCTTCTTTCTATATTTTTATATTATGTTAAACATCTTCTTTCTATATTTTTATATTATGTTAAACATCTTCTTTCTATATTTTTATATTATGTTAAACATCTTCTTTCTATATTTTTATGTTATGTTAAACTACTTCTTTCTATGTTTTTATATTATGTTAAATATCTTCTTTCTATATTTTTATATTATGTTAAATATCTTCTTTCTATATTTTTATGTTATGTTAAACTATTTCTTTCTATATTTTTATGTTATGTTAAACTACTTCTTTCTATATTTTTATGTTATGTTAAACTATTTCTTTCTATATGTTTATATTATGTTAAACATCTTCTTTCTATATTTTTATGTTATGTTAAACTACTTCTTTCTATGTTTTTATATTATGTTAAACTATTTCTTTCTATATTTTTATATTATGTTAAACATCTTCTTTCTATTGTTTTATATTATGTTAAACATCTTCTTTCTATATTTTTATATTATGTTAAACATCTTCTTTCTATATTTTTATATTATGTTAAACATCTTCTTTCTATATTTTTATGTTATGTTAAACTACTTCTTTCTATGTTTTTATATTATGTTAAACTATTTCTTTCTATATTTTTATATTATGTTAAACATCTTCTTTCTATATTTTTATGTTATGTTAAACTATTTCTTTCTATACTTTTATATTATGTTAAACTATTTCTTTCTATATTTTTATATTATGTTAAACATCTTCTTTCTATATTTTTATGTTATGTTAAACTACTTCTTTCTATGTTTTTATATTATGTTAAACTATTTCATTCCATATTTTTATATTATGTTAAACATCTTCTTTCTATTGTTTTATATTATGTTAAACATCTTCTTTCTATATTTTTATATTATGTTAAACATCTTCTTTCTATATTTTTATATTATGTTAAACATCTTCTTTCTATATTTTTATGTTATGTTAAACTACTTCTTTCTATGTTTTTATATTATGTTAAACTATTTCTTTCTATATTTTTATATTATGTTAAACATCTTCTTTCTATATTTTTATGTTATGTTAAACTATTTCTTTCTATATTTTTATGTTATGTTAAACTACTTCTTTCTATATTTTTATGTTATGTTAAACTATTTCTTTCTATATTTTTATATTATGTTAAACATCTTCTTTCTATATTTTTATGTTATGTTAAACTACTTCTTTCTATGTTTTTATATTATGTTAAACTATTTCTTTCTATATTTTTATATTATGTTAAACATCTTCTTTCTATATTTTTATGTTATGTTAAACTACTTCTTTCTATGTTTTTATATTATGTTAAACTATTTCTTTCTATATTTTTATGTTATGTTAAACTACTTCTTTCTATGTTTTTATATTATGTTAAACTATTTCTTTCTATATTTTTATATTATGTTAAACTATTTCTTTCTATATTTTTATGTTATGTTAAACTACTTCTTTCTATATTTTTATGTTATGTTAAACTACTTCTTTCTATGTTTTTATATTATGTTAAACTATTTCTTTCTATATTTTTATGTTATGTTAAACTACTTCTTTCTATATTTTTATGTTATGTTAAACTACTTCTTTCTATGTTTTTATATTATGTTAAACTATTTCTTTCTATATTTTTATATTATGTTAAACCTCTTCTTTCTATATTTTTATGTTATGTTAAACTATTTCTTTCTATATTTTTATATTATGTTAAACATCTTCTTTCTATATTTTTATGTTATGTTAAACTACTTCTTTCTATGTTTTTATATTATGTTAAACTATTTCTTTCTATATTTTTATATTATGTTAAACATCTTCTTTCTATATTTTTATGTTATGTTAAACTATTTCTTTCTATACTTTTATATTATGTTAAACTATTTCTTTCTATATTTTTATATTATGTTAAACATCTTCTTTCTATATTTTTATGTTATGTTAAACTACTTCTTTCTATGTTTTTATATTATGTTAAACTATTTCTTTCCATATTTTTATATTATGTTAAACATCTTCTTTCTATATTTTTATGTTATGTTAAACTACTTCTTTCTATGTTTTTATATTATGTTAAACATCTTCTTTCTATATTTTTATGTTATTTTAAACTACTTCTTTCTATGTTTTTATATTATGTTAAACTATTTCTTTCTATATTTTTATGTTATGTTAAACTATTTCTTTCTATATTTTTATGTTATGTTAAACTACTTCTTTCTATGTTTTTATATTATGTTAAACTATTTCTTTCTATATTTTTATGTTATGTTAAACTACTTCTTTCTATATTTTTATGTTATGTTAAACTACTTCTTTCTATGTTTTTATATTATGTTAAACTATCTCTTTCTATATTTTTATATTATGTTAAACCTCTTCTTTCTATATTTTTATATTATGTTAAATATCTTCTTTCTATATTTTTATGTTATGTTAAACTATTTCTTTCTATATTTTTATGTTATGTTAAACTACTTCTTTCTATATTTTTATGTTATGTTAAACTATTTCTTTCTATATTTTTATATTATGTTAAACATCTTCTTTCTATATTTTTATGTTATGTTAAACTACTTCTTTCTATGTTTTTATATTATGTTAAACTATTTCTTTCTATATTTTTATATTATGTTAAATATCTTCTTTCTATATTTTTATGTTATGTTAAACTATTTTTTTCTATATTTTTATGTTATGTTAAACTACTTCTTTCTATATTTTTATGTTATGTTAAACTATTTCTTTCTATATTTTTATATTATGTTAAACATCTTCTTTCTATATTTTTATGTTATGTTAAACTACTTCTTTCTATGTTTTTATATTATGTTAAACTATTTCTTTCTATATTTTTATATTATGTTAAACATCTTCTTTCTATATTTTTATGTTATGTTAAACATCTTCTTTCTATATTTTTATATTATGTTAAACATCTTCTTTCTATATTTTTATGTTATGTTAAACTACTTCTTTCTATGTTTTTATATTATGTTAAACTATTTCTTTCTATATTTTTATATTATGTTAAATATCTTCTTTCTATATTTTTATGTTATGTTAAACTATTTCTTTCTATATTTTTATGTTATGTTAAACTACTTCTTTCTATATTTTTATGTTATGTTAAACTACTTCTTTCTATATTTTTATATTATGTTAAACATCTTCTTTCTATATTTTTATGTTATGTTAAACTACTTCTTTCTATGTTTTTATATTATGTTAAACAATTTCTTTCTATATTTTTATATTATGTTAAACATCTTCTTTCTATATTTTTATGTTATGTTAAACTATTTCTTTCTATACTTTTATATTATGTTAAACATCTTCTTTCTATATTTTTATGTTATGTTAAACTATTTCTTTCTATACTTTTATATTATGTTAAACTATTTCTTTCTATATTTTTATATTATGTTAAACATCTTCTTTCTATATTTTTATGTTATGTTAAACTACTTCTTTCTATGTTTTTATATTATGTTAAACTATTTCTTTCCATATTTTTATATTATGTTAAACATCTTCTTTCTATATTTTTATGTTATGTTAAACTACTTCTTTCTATGTTTTTATATTATGTTAAACTATTTCTTTCTATATTTTTATATTATGTTTAACATCTTCTTTCTATATTTTTATGTTATGTTAAACTATTTCTTTCTATATTTTTATATTATGTTAAACATCTTCTTTCTATATTTTTATATTATGTTAAACATCTTCTTTCTATATTTTTATATTATGTTAAACATCTTCTTTCTATATTTTTATATTATGTTAAACATCTTCTTTCTATATTTTTATATTATGTTAAACATCTTCTTTCTATATTTTTATGTTATGTTAAACTACTTCTTTCTATGTTTTTATATTATGTTAAATATCTTCTTTCTATATTTTTATATTATGTTAAATATCTTCTTTCTATATTTTTATGTTATGTTAAACTATTTCTTTCTATATTTTTATATTATGTTAAACATCTTCTTTCTATATTTTTATATTATGTTAAACATCTTCTTTCTATATTTTTATATTATGTTAAACATCTTCTTTCTATATTTTTATATTATGTTAAACATCTTCTTTCTATATTTTTATATTATGTTAAACATCTTCTTTCTATATTTTTATGTTATGTTAAACTACTTCTTTCTATGTTTTTATATTATGTTAAACTATTTCTTTCTATATTTTTATATTATGTTAAATATCTTCTTTCTATATTTTTATGTTATGTTAAACTATTTCTTTCTATATTTTTATGTTATGTTAAACTACTTCTTTCTATATTTTTATGTTATGTTAAACTATTTCTTTCTATATTTTTATATTATGTTAAACATCTTCTTTCTATATTTTTATGTTATGTTAAACTACTTCTTTCTATGTTTTTATATTATGTTAAACTATTTCTTTCTATATTTTTATATTATGTTAAATATCTTCTTTCTATATTTTTATGTTATGTTAAACTATATCTTTCTATATGTTTATATTATGTTTAACATCTTCTTTCTATATTTTTATGTTATGTTAAACTATTTCTTTCTATATTTTTATATTATGTTAAACATCTTCTTTCTATATTTTTATATTATGTTAAACATCTTCTTTCTATATTTTTATATTATGTTAAACATCTTCTTTCTATATTTTTATATTATGTTAAACATCTTCTTTCTATATTTTTATATTATGTTAAACATCTTCTTTCTATATTTTTATGTTATGTTAAACTACTTCTTTCTATGTTTTTATATTATGTTAAACTATTTCTTTCTATATTTTTATATTATGTTAAACATCTTCTTTCTATATTTTTATGTTATGTTAAACTACTTCTTTCTATGTTTTTATATTATGTTAAACTATTTCTTTCCATATTTTTATATTATGTTAAACATCTTCTTTCTATATTTTTATGTTATGTTAAACTACTTCTTTCTATGTTTTTATATTATGTTAAACTATCTCTTTCTATATTTTTATATTATGTTAAACCTCTTCTTTCTATATTTTTATGTTATGTTAAACTATTTCTTTCTATATTTTTATATTATGTAAAACATCTTCTTTCTATATTTTTATGTTATGTTAAACTACTTCTTTCTATGTTTTTATATTATGTTAAACTATTTCTTTCTATATTTTTATATTATGTTAAACATCTTCTTTCTATATTTTTATGTTATGTTAATCTATTTCTTTCTATACTTTTATATTATGTTAAACTATTTCTTTCTATATTTTTATATTATGTTAAACATCTTCTTTCTATATTTTTATGTTATGTAAACTACTTCTTTCTATGTTTTTATATTATGTTAAACTATTTCTTTCCATATTTTTATATTATGTTAAACATCTTCTTTCTATATTTTTATGTTATGTTAAACTACTTCTTTCTATGTTTTTATATTATGTTAAACTATTTCTTTCTATATTTTTATATTATGTTTAACATCTTCTTTCTATATTTTTATGTTATGTTAAACTATTTCTTTCTATATTTTTATATTATGTTAAACATCTTCTTTCTATATTTTTATATTATGTTAAACATCTTCTTTCTATATTTTTATATTATGTTAAACATCTTCTTTCTATATTTTTATATTATGTTAAACATCTTCTTACTATATTTTTATATTATGTTAAACATCTTCTTTCTATATTTTTATGTTATGTTAAACTACTTCTTTCTATGTTTTTATATTATGTTAAACATCTTCTTTCTATATTTTTATGTTATGTTAAACTACTTCTTTCTATGTTTTTATATTATGTTAAACATCTTCTTTCTATTGTTTTATATTATGTTAAACATCTTCTTTCTATATTTTTATATTATATTAAACATCTTCTTTCTATATTTTTATATTATGTTAAACATCTTCTTTCTATATTTTTATATTATGTTAAACATCTTCTTTCTATATTTTTATATTATGTTAAACATCTTCTTTCTATATTTTTATATTATGTTAAACATCTTCTTTCTATATTTTTATGTTATGTTAAACTACTTCTTTCTATGTTTTTATATTATGTTAAACTATTTCTTTCTATATTTTTATATTATGTTAAATATCTTCTTTCTATATTTTTATGTTATGTTAAACTATTTCTTTCTATATTTTTATGTTATGTTAAACTACTTCTTTCTATATTTTTATGTTATGTTAAACTATTTCTTTCTATATTTTTATATTATGTTAAACATCTTCTTTCTATATTTTTATGTTATGTTAAACTACTTCTTTCTATGTTTTTATATTATGTTAAACTATTTCTTTCTATATTTTTATATTATGTTAAATATCTTCTTTCTATATTTTTATGTTATGTTAAACTATTTCTTTCTATATTTTTATGTTATGTTAAACTACTTCTTTCTATATTTTTATGTTATGTTAAACTATTTCTTTCTATATTTTTATATTATGTTAAACATCTTCTTTCTATATTTTTATGTTATGTTAAACTACTTCTTTCTATGTTTTTATATTATGTTAAACTATTTCTTTCTATATTTTTATATTATGTTAAACATCTTCTTTCTATATTTTTATGTTATGTTAAACATCTTCTTTCTATATTTTTATATTATGTTAAACATCTTCTTTCTATATTTTTATGTTATGTTAAACTACTTCTTTCTATGTTTTTATATTATGTTAAACTATTTCTTTCTATATTTTTATATTATGTTAAATATCTTCTTTCTATATTTTTATGTTATGTTAAACTATTTCTTTCTATATTTTTATGTTATGTTAAACTACTTCTTTCTATATTTTTATGTTATGTTAAACTACTTCTTTCTATATTTTTATATTATGTTAAACTACTTCTTTCTATGTTTTTATATTATGTTAAACAATTTCTTTCTATATTTTTATATTATGTTAAACATCTTCTTTCTATATTTTTATGTTATGTTAAACTATTTCTTTCTATACTTTTATATTATGTTAAACATCTTCTTTCTATATTTTTATGTTATGTTAAACTATTTCTTTCTATACTTTTATATTATGTTAAACTATTTCTTTCTATATTTTTATATTATGTTAAACATCTTCTTTCTATATTTTTATGTTATGTTAAACTACTTCTTTCTATGTTTTTATATTATGTTAAACTATTTCTTTCCATATTTTTATATTATGTTAAACATCTTCTTTCTATATTTTTATGTTATGTTAAACTACTTCTTTCTATGTTTTTATATTATGTTAAACTATTTCTTTCTATATTTTTATATTATGTTTAACATCTTCTTTCTATATTTTTATGTTATGTTAAACTATTTCTTTCTATATTTTTATATTATGTTAAACATCTTCTTTCTATATTTTTATATTATGTTAAACATCTTCTTTCTATATTTTTATATTATGTTAAACATCTTCTTTCTATATTTTTATATTATGTTAAACATCTTCTTTCTATATTTTTATATTATGTTAAACATCTTCTTTCTATATTTTTATGTTATGTTAAACTACTTCTTTCTATGTTTTTATATTATGTTAAATATCTTCTTTCTATATTTTTATATTATGTTAAATATCTTCTTTCTATATTTTTATGTTATGTTAAACTATTTCTTTCTATATTTTTATGTTATGTTAAACTACTTCTTTCTATATTTTTATGTTATGTTAAACTATTTCTTTCTATATGTTTATATTATGTTAAACATCTTCTTTCTATATTTTTATGTTATGTTAAACTACTTCTTTCTATGTTTTTATATTATGTTAAACTATTTCTTTCTATATTTTTATATTATGTTAAACATCTTCTTTCTATATTTTTATGTTATGTTAAACTATTTCTTTCTATACTTTTATATTATGTTAAACATCTTCTTTCTTTATTTTTATGTTATGTTAAACTACTTCTTTCTACATTTTTATGTTATGTTAAACTATTTCTTTCTATATTTTTATGTTATGTTAAACTACTTCTTTCTATATTTTTATGTTATGTTGAACTATTTCTTTCTATATTTTTATATTATGTTAAACATCTTCTTTCTATATTTTTATGTTATGTTAAACTACTTCTTTCTATGTTTTTATATTATGTTAAACTATTTCTTTCTATATTTTTATATTATGTTAAACATCTTCTTTCTATATTTTTATGTAATGTTAAACTACTTCTTTCTATGTTTTTATATTATGTTAAACTATTTCTTTCTATAAATTTTATATTATGTTAAACATCTTCTTTCTATATTTTTATGTTATGTTAAAATATTTCTTTCTATATTTTTATATTATGTTAAACATCTTCTTTCTATATTTTTATGTTATGTTAAACTACTTCTTTCTATGTTTTTATATTATGTTAAACTATTTCTTTCTATATTTTTATATTATGTTAAACATCTTCTTTCTATATTTTTATGTTATGTTAAACTACTTCTTCTATGTTTTTATATTATGTTAAACTATTTCTTTCTATATTTTTATATTATGTTAAACATCTTCTTTCTATATTTTTATGTTATGTTAAACTACTTCTTTCTATGTTTTTATATTATGTTAAACTATTTCTCTCTATATTTTTATATTATGTTAAACATCTTCTTTCTATATTTTTATGTTATGTTAAACTACTTCTTTCTATGTTTTTATATTATGTTAAACTATTTCTTTCTATATTTTTATATTATGTTAAACATCTTCTTTCTATATTTTTATGTTATGTTAAACTACTTCTTTCTATGTTTTTATATTATGTTAAACTATTTCTTTCTATAAATTTTATATTATGTTAAACATCTTCTTTCTATATTTTTATGTTATGTTAAAATATTTCTTTCTATATTTTTATATTATGTTAAACATCTTCTTTCTATATTTTTATGTTATGTTAAACTACTTCTTTCTATGTTTTTATATTATGTTAAACTATTTCTTTCTATATTTTTATATTATGTTAAACATCTTCTTTCTATATTTTTATGTTATGTTAAACTATTTCTTTCTATATTTTTATGTTATGTTAAACTACTTCTTTCTATATTTTTATGTTATGTTAAACTATTTCTTTCTATATTTTTATATTATGTTAAACATCTTCTTTCTATATTTTTATGTTATTTTAAACTACTTCTTTCTATGTTTTTATATTATGTTAAACTATTTCTTTCTATATTTTTATGTTATGTTAAACTATTTCTTTCTATATTTTTATGTTATGTTAAACTACTTCTTTCTATGTTTTTATATTATGTTAAACTATTTCTTTCTATATTTTTATGTTATGTTAAACTACTTCTTTCTATATTTTTATGTTATGTTAAACTACTTCTTTCTATGTTTTTATATTATGTTAAACTATCTCTTTCTATATTTTTATATTATGTTAAACCTCTTCTTTCTATATTTTTATGTTATGTTAAACTATTTCTTTCTATATTTTTATATTATGTAAAACATCTTCTTTCTATATTTTTATGTTATGTTAAACTACTTCTTTCTATGTTTTTATATTATGTTAAACTATTTCTTTCTATATTTTTATATTATGTTAAACATCTTCTTTCTATATTTTTATGTTATGTTAATCTATTTCTTTCTATACTTTTATATTATGTTAAACTATTTCTTTCTATATTTTTATATTATGTTAAACATCTTCTTTCTATATTTTTATGTTATGTAAACTACTTCTTTCTATGTTTTTATATTATGTTAAACTATTTCTTTCCATATTTTTATATTATGTTAAACATCTTCTTTCTATATTTTTATGTTATGTTAAACTACTTCTTTCTATGTTTTTATATTATGTTAAACTATTTCTTTCTATATTTTTATATTATGTTTAACATCTTCTTTCTATATTTTTATGTTATGTTAAACTATTTCTTTCTATATTTTTATATTATGTTAAACATCTTCTTTCTATATTTTTATATTATGTTAAACATCTTCTTTCTATATTTTTATATTATGTTAAACATCTTCTTTCTATATTTTTATATTATGTTAAACATCTTCTTACTATATTTTTATATTATGTTAAACATCTTCTTTCTATATTTTTATGTTATGTTAAACTACTTCTTTCTATGTTTTTATATTATGTTAAACATCTTCTTTCTATATTTTTATGTTATGTTAAACTACTTCTTTCTATGTTTTTATATTATGTTAAACATCTTCTTTCTATTGTTTTATATTATGTTAAACATCTTCTTTCTATATTTTTATATTATATTAAACATCTTCTTTCTATATTTTTATATTATGTTAAACATCTTCTTTCTATATTTTTATGTTATGTTAAACTACTTCTTTCTATGTTTTTATATTATGTTAAACTATTTCTTTCTATATTTTTATATTATGTTAAACATCTTCTTTCTATATTTTTATGTTATGTTAAACTATTTCTTTCTATATTTTTATGTTATGTTAAACTACTTCTTTCTATATTTTTATGTTATGTTAAACTATTTCTTTCTATATTTTTATATTATGTTAAACATCTTCTTTCTATATTTTTATGTTATGTTAAACTACTTCTTTCTATGTTTTTATATTATGTTAAACTATTTCTTTCTATATTTTTATATTATGTTAAACATCTTCTTTCTATATTTTTATGTTATGTTAAACTACTTCTTTCTATGTTTTTATATTATGTTAAACTATTTCTTTCTATATTTTTATGTTATGTTAAACTACTTCTTTCTATGTTTTTATATTATGTTAAACTATTTCTTTCTATATTTTTATATTATGTTAAACTATTTCTTTCTATATTTTTATGTTATGTTAAACTACTTCTTTCTATATTTTTATGTTATGTTAAACTACTTCTTTCTATGTTTTTATATTATGTTAAACTATTTCTTTCTATATTTTTATGTTATGTTAAACTACTTCTTTCTATATTTTTATGTTATGTTAAACTACTTCTTTCTATGTTTTTATATTATGTTAAACTATTTCTTTCTATATTTTTATATTATGTTAAACCTCTTCTTTCTATATTTTTATGTTATGTTAAACTATTTCTTTCTATATTTTTATATTATGTTAAACATCTTCTTTCTATATTTTTATGTTATGTTAAACTACTTCTTTCTATGTTTTTATATTATGTTAAACTATTTCTTTCTATATTTTTATATTATGTTAAACATCTTCTTTCTATATTTTTATGTTATGTTAAACTATTTCTTTCTATACTTTTATATTATGTTAAACTATTTCTTTCTATATTTTTATATTATGTTAAACATCTTCTTTCTATATTTTTATGTTATGTTAAACTACTTCTTTCTATGTTTTTATACTATGTTAAACTATTTCTTTCCATATTTTTATATTATGTTAAACATCTTCTTTCTATATTTTTATGTTATGTTAAACTACTTCTTTCTATGTTTTTATATTATGTTAAACTATTTCTTTCTATATTTTTATATTATGTTTAACATCTTCTTTCTATATTTTTATGTTATGTTAAACTATTTCTTTCCATATTTTTATATTATGTTAAACATCTTCTTTCTATATTTTTATATTATGTTAAACATCTTCTTTCTATATTTTTATATTATGTTAAACATCTTCTTTCTATATTTTTATATTATGTTAAACATCTTCTTTCTATATTTTTATATTATGTTAAACATCTTCTTTCTATATTTTTATATTATGTTAAACATCTTCTTTCTATATTTTTATATTATGTTAAACATCTTCTTTCTATATTTTTATATTATGTTAAACATCTTCTTTCTATATTTTTATGTTATGTTAAACTACTTCTTTCTATGTTTTTATATTATGTTAAACTATTTCTTTCTATATTTTTATATTATGTTAAATATCTTCTTTCTATATTTTTATGTTATGTTAAACTATTTCTTTCTATATTTTTATGTTATGTTAAACTACTTCTTTCTATATTTTTATGTTATGTTAAACTATTTCTTTCTATATTTTTATATTATGTTAAACATCTTCTTTCTATATTTTTATGTTATGTTAAACTACTTCTTTCTATGTTTTTATATTATGTTAAACTATTTCTTTCTATATTTTTATATTATGTTAAATATCTTCTTTCTATATTTTTATGTTATGTTAAACTATTTCTTTCTATATTTTTATGTTATGTTAAACTACTTCTTTCTATATTTTTATGTTATGTTAAACTATTTCTTTCTATATTTTTATATTATGTTAAACATCTTCTTTCTATATTTTTATGTTATGTTAAACTACTTCTTTCTATGTTTTTATATTATGTTAAACTATTTCTTTCTATATTTTTATATTATGTTAAACATCTTCTTTCTATATTTTTATGTTATGTTAAACATCTTCTTTCTATATTTTTATATTATGTTAAACATCTTCTTTCTATATTTTTATGTTATGTTAAACTACTTCTTTCTATGTTTTTATATTATGTTAAACTATTTCTTTCTATATTTTTATATTATGTTAAATATCTTCTTTCTATATTTTTATGTTATGTTAAACTATTTCTTTCTATATTTTTATGTTATGTTAAACTACTTCTTTCTATATTTTTATGTTATGTTTGTGGCGGTACCTACATCGCCACATTCGAACTACGCATCAAAGACCTGACGTCACACAAAAATCCTGACGTCACAAAAATCCTGCATCGCGCAATTAGAGTTTACCGTGCAGTGAACATATATACAAAAATCCAATATCAATCATTGGGCAGTTGCCCGCCAGACACAACACCCGTCTGGTAGGAGGATCCTCCCTTTTCTATGGTGGATGAGTGAACTTTACACCCTGTTCCTCATACTCCTAAATTGGTGACCCCGAATATGAACGTCAACGCAGCCTTCGTGCAACTACTCCAGCGTGACGTCATCATCATCACTCCCGCAAGCATTCAGTGAGGCGAGTCACACAGCCAAGCCAACACCCGAGGCGTCAACGGGTATCCTGACCACCAGCATGCAGCGAACGCGCATTCCTGGTCATCACCCGCAGCCTCATCACCCCGACCCACTGGGGAATCACCTCAATCAACTCAATCACCACAATCGCTGCAAACAGTTCCGACCCACTGCGAACAATGCGGCACCCGGTTCCGACTCACTGGAACCACAACTGGCACTGGCAAGCATCGCAAGATACAAGACTCAGTCCACTATCGACCTTCGGTCTCCGGAGGGGAGTGATGTGGCGGTACCTACATCGCCACATTCGAACTACGCATCAAAGACCTGACGTCACACAAAAATCCTGACGTCACAAAAATCCTGCATCGCGCAATTAGAGTTTACCGTGCAGTGAACATATATACAAAAATCCAATATCAATCATTGGGCAGTTGCCCGCCAGACACAACACCCGTCTGGTAGGAGGATCCTCCCTTTTCTATGGTGGATGAGTGAACTTTACACCCTGTTCCTCATACCCCTAAATGTTAAACTACTTCTTTCTATATTTTTATATTATGTTAAACATCTTCTTTCTATATTTTTATGTTATGTTAAACTACTTCTTTCTATGTTTTTATATTATGTTAAACTATTTCTTTCTATATTTTTATATTATGTTAAACATCTTCTTTCTATATTTTTATGTTATGTTAAACTATTTCTTTCTATACTTTTATATTATGTTAAACATCTTCTTTCTATATTTTTATGTTATGTTAAACTATTTCTTTCTATACTTTTATATTATGTTAAACTATTTCTTTCTATATTTTTATATTATGTTAAACATCTTCTTTCTATATTTTTATGTTATGTTAAACTACTTCTTTCTATGTTTTTATATTATGTTAAACTATTTCTTTCCATATTTTTATATTATGTTAAACATCTTCTTTCTATATTTTTATGTTATGTTAAACTACTTCTTTCTATGTTTTTATATTATGTTAAACTATTTCTTTCTATATTTTTATATTATGTTTAACATCTTCTTTCTATATTTTTATGTTATGTTAAACTATTTCTTTCTATATTTTTATATTATGTTAAACATCTTCTTTCTATATTTTTATATTATGTTAAACATCTTCTTTCTATATTTTTATATTATGTTAAACATCTTCTTTCTATATTTTTATGTTATGTTAAAATATTTCTTTCTATATTTTTATATTATGTTAAACATCTTCTTTCTATATTTTTATGTTATGTTAAACTACTTCTTTCTATGTTTTTATATTATGTTAAACTATTTCTTTCTATATTTTTATATTATGTTAAACATCTTCTTTCTATATTTTTATGTTATGTTAAACATCTTCTTTCTATATTTTTATGTTATGTTAAACTACTTCTTTCTATGTTTTTATATTATGTTAAACTATTTCTTTCTATATTGTTATATTATGTTAAACATCTTCTTTCTATATTTTTATGTTATGTTAAACTACTTCTTTCTATGTTTTTATATTATGTTAAACTATTTCTTTCTACATTTTTATATTATGTTAAACTACTTCTTTCTATGTTTTTATATTATGTTAAACAATTTCTTTCTATATTTTTATATTATGTTAAATATCTTCTTTCTATATTTTTATGTTATGTTAAACTATTTCTTTCTATATTTTTATGTTATGTTAAACTACTTCTTTCTATATTTTTATGTTATGTTAATTTATTTCTTTCTATATTTTTATATTATGTTAAACATCTTCTTTCTATATTTTTATGTTATGTTAAACTACTTCTTTCTATGTTTTTATATTATGTTAAACTATTTCTTTCTATATTTTTATATTATGTTAAACATCTTCTTTCTATATTTTTATATTATGTTAAACATCTTCTTTCTATTGTTTTATATTATGTTAAACTACTTCTTTCTATATTTTTATGTTATGTTGAACTATTTCTTTCTATATTTTTATATTATGTTAAACATCTTCTTTCTATATTTTTATGTTATGTTAAACTACTTCTTTCTATGTTTTTATATTATGTTAAACTATTTCTTTCTATATTTTTATATTATGTTAAACATCTTCTTTCTATATTTTTATGTAATGTTAAACTACTTCTTTCTATGTTTTTATATTATGTTAAACTATTTCTTTCTATAAATTTTATATTATGTTAAACATCTTCTTTCTATATTTTTATGTTATGTTAAAATATTTCTTTCTATATTTTTATATTATGTTAAACATCTTCTTTCTATATTTTTATGTTATGTTAAACTACTTCTTTCTATGTTTTTATATTATGTTAAACTATTTCTTTCTATATTTTTATATTATGTTAAACATCTTCTTTCTATATTTTTATGTTATGTTAAACATCTTCTTTCTATATTTTTATGTTATGTTAAACTACTTCTTTCTATGTTTTTATATTATGTTAAACTATTTCTTTCTATATTGTTATATTATGTTAAACATCTTCTTTCTATATTTTTATGTTATGTTAAACTATTTCTTTCTATATTTTTATGTTATGTTAAACTACTTCTTTCTATATTTTTATGTTATGTTAATTTATTTCTTTCTATATTTTTATATTATGTTAAACATCTTCTTTCTATATTTTTATGTTATGTTAAACTACTTCTTTCTATGTTTTTATATTATGTTAAACTATTTCTTTCTATATTTTTATATTATGTTAAACATCTTCTTTCTATATTTTTATATTATGTTAAACTACTTCTTTCTATATTTTTATGTTATGTTAAACTATTTCTTTCTATATTTTTATATTATGTGAAACATCTTCTTTCTATATTTTTATGTTATGTTAAACTACTTCTTTCTATGTTTTTATATTATGTTAAACTATTTCTTTCTATATTTTTATATTATGTTAAATATCTTCTTTCTATATTTTTATGTTATGATAAACTATTTCTTTCTATATTTTTATGTTATGTTAAACTACTTCTTTCTATATTTTTATGTTATGTTAAACTATTTCTTTCTATATTTTTATATTATGTTAAATATCTTCTTTCTATATTTTTATGTTATGTTAAACTATTTCTTTCTATATTTTTATGTTATGTTAAACTACTTCTTTCTATATTTTTATGTTATGTTAAACTATTTCTTTCTATATTTTTATATTATGTTAAACTACTTCTTTCTATATTTTTATGTTATGTTAAACTACTTCTTTCTATATTTTTATGTTATGTTAATTTATTTCTTTCTATATTTTTATATTATGTTAAACATCTTCTTTCTATATTTTTATGTTATGTTAAACTACTTCTTTCTATGTTTTTATATTATGTTAAACTATTTCTTTCTATATTTTTATATTATGTTAAACATCTTCTTTCTATATTTTTATATTATGTTAAACATCTTCTTTCTATTGTTTTATATTATGTTAAACTACTTCTTTCTATATTTTTATGTTATGTTGAACTATTTCTTTCTATATTTTTATATTATGTTAAACATCTTCTTTCTATATTTTTATGTTATGTTAAACTACTTCTTTCTATGTTTTTATATTATGTTAAACTATTTCTTTCTATATTTTTATATTATGTTAAACATCTTCTTTCTATATTTTTATGTAATGTTAAACTACTTCTTTCTATGTTTTTATATTATGTTAAACTATTTCTTTCTATATTTTTATATTATGTTAAACTACTTCTTTCTATGTTTTTATATTATGTTAAACTATTTCTTTCTATATTTTTATATTATGTTAAACATCTTCTTTCTATATTTTTATGTTATGTTAAACTACTTCTTTCTATGTTTTTATATTATGTTAAACTATTTCTTTCTATATTTTTATTTTATGTTAAACATCTTCTTTCTATATTTTTATGTTATGTTAAACTACTTCTTTCTATGTTTTTATATTATGTTAAACTATTTCTTTCTATATTTTTATGTTATGTTAAACTACTTCTTTCTATGTTTTTATATTATGTTAAACTATTTCTTTCTATATTTTTATATTATGTTAAACTATTTCTTTCTATATTTTTATGTTATGTTAAACTACTTCTTTCTATATTTTTATGTTATGTTAAACTACTTCTTTCTATGTTTTTATATTATGTTAAACTATTTCTTTCTATATTTTTATGTTATGTTAAACTACTTCTTTCTATATTTTTATGTTATGTTAAACTACTTCTTTCTATGTTTTTATATTATGTTAAACTATTTCTTTCTATATTTTTATATTATGTTAAACCTCTTCTTTCTATATTTTTATGTTATGTTAAACTATTTCTTTCTATATTTTTATATTATGTTAAACATCTTCTTTCTATATTTTTATGTTATGTTAAACTACTTCTTTCTATGTTTTTATATTATGTTAAACTATTTCTTTCTATATTTTTATATTATGTTAAACATCTTCTTTCTATATTTTTATGTTATGTTAAACTATTTCTTTCTATACTTTTATATTATGTTAAACTATTTCTTTCTATATTTTTATATTATGTTAAACATCTTCTTTCTATATTTTTATGTTATGTTAAACTACTTCTTTCTATGTTTTTATACTATGTTAAACTATTTCTTTCCATATTTTTATATTATGTTAAACATCTTCTTTCTATATTTTTATGTTATGTTAAACTACTTCTTTCTATGTTTTTATATTATGTTAAACTATTTCTTTCTATATTTTTATATTATGTTTAACATCTTCTTTCTATATTTTTATGTTATGTTAAACTATTTCTTTCCATATTTTTATATTATGTTAAACATCTTCTTTCTATATTTTTATATTATGTTAAACATCTTCTTTCTATATTTTTATATTATGTTAAACATCTTCTTTCTATATTTTTATATTATGTTAAACATCTTCTTTCTATATTTTTATATTATGTTAAACATCTTCTTTCTATATTTTTATATTATGTTAAACATCTTCTTTCTATATTTTTATATTATGTTAAACATCTTCTTTCTATATTTTTATATTATGTTAAACATCTTCTTTCTATATTTTTATGTTATGTTAAACTACTTCTTTCTATGTTTTTATATTATGTTAAACTATTTCTTTCTATATTTTTATATTATGTTAAATATCTTCTTTCTATATTTTTATGTTATGTTAAACTATTTCTTTCTATATTTTTATGTTATGTTAAACTACTTCTTTCTATATTTTTATGTTATGTTAAACTATTTCTTTCTATATTTTTATATTATGTTAAACATCTTCTTTCTATATTTTTATGTTATGTTAAACTACTTCTTTCTATGTTTTTATATTATGTTAAACTATTTCTTTCTATATTTTTATATTATGTTAAATATCTTCTTTCTATATTTTTATGTTATGTTAAACTATTTCTTTCTATATTTTTATGTTATGTTAAACTACTTCTTTCTATATTTTTATGTTATGTTAAACTATTTCTTTCTATATTTTTATATTATGTTAAACATCTTCTTTCTATATTTTTATGTTATGTTAAACTACTTCTTTCTATGTTTTTATATTATGTTAAACTATTTCTTTCTATATTTTTATATTATGTTAAACATCTTCTTTCTATATTTTTATGTTATGTTAAACATCTTCTTTCTATATTTTTATATTATGTTAAACATCTTCTTTCTATATTTTTATGTTATGTTAAACTACTTCTTTCTATGTTTTTATATTATGTTAAACTATTTCTTTCTATATTTTTATATTATGTTAAACATCTTCTTTCTATATTTTTATATTATGTTAAACATCTTCTTTCTATTGTTTTATATTATGTTAAACTACTTCTTTCTATATTTTTGTTATGTTGAACTATTTCTTTCTATATTTTTATATTATGTTAAACATCTTCTTTCTATATTTTTATGTTATGTTAAACTACTTCTTTCTATGTTTTTATATTATGTTAAACTATTTCTTTCTATAAATTTTATATTATGTTAAACATCTTCTTTCTATATTTTTATGTTATGTTAAAATATTTCTTTCTATATTTTTATATTATGTTAAAATATTTCTTTCTATATTTTTATATTATGTTAAACATCTTCTTTCTATATTTTTATGTTATGTTAAACTACTTCTTTCTATGTTTTTATATTATGTTAAACTATTTCTTTCTATATTTTTATATTATGTTAAACATCTTCTTTCTATATTTTTATGTTATGTTAAACATCTTCTTTCTATATTTTTATGTTATGTTAAACTACTTCTTTCTATGTTATTATATTATGTTAAACTATTTCTTTCTATATTGTTATATTATGTTAAACATCTTCTTTCTATATTTTTATGTTATGTTAAACTACTTCTTTCTATGTTTTTATATTATGTTAAACTATTTCTTTCTATATTTTTATATTATGTTAAACATCTTCTTTCTATATTTTTATGTTATGTTAAACTATTTCTTTCTATATTTTTATATTATGTTAAACATCTTCTTTCTATATTTTTATGTTATGTTAAACTACTTCTTTCTATGTTTTTATATTATGTTAAACTATTTCTTTCTATATTTTTATATTATGTTAAACATCTTCTTTCTATATTTTTATGTTATGTTAAACTATTTCTTTCTATACTTTTATATTATGTTAAACTATTTCTATCTATATTTTTATATTATGTTAAACATCTTCTTTCTATATTTTTATGTTATGTTAAACTACTTCTTTCTATGTTTTTATATTATGTTAAACTATTTCTTTCCATATTTTTATATTATGTTAAACATCTTCTTTCTATATTTTTATATTATGTTAAACATCTTCTTTCTATATTTTTATATTATGTTAAACATCTTCTTTCTATATTTTTATATTATGTTAAACATCTTCTTTCTATATTTTTATGTTATGTTAAACTACTTCTTTCTATATTTTTATATTATGTTAAACATCTTATTTCTATATTTTTATATTATGTTAAACATCTTCTTTCTATATTTTTATATTATGTTAAACATCTTCTTTCTATATTTTTATGTTATGTTAAACTACTTCTTTCTATGTTGTTATATTATGTTAAACTATTTCTTTCTATATTTTTATATTATGTTTAACATCTCCTTTCTATATTTTTATGTTATGTTAAACTATTTCTTTCTATATTTTTATATTATGTTAAACATCTTCTTTCTATATTTTTATGTTATGTTGAACTATTTCTTTCTATATTTTTATATTATGTTAAACATCTTCTTTCTATATTTTTATGTTATGTTAAACTACTTCTTTCTATGTTTTTATATTATGTTAAACTATTTCTTTCTATATTTTTATATTATGTTAAACTACTTCTTTCTATGTTTTTATATTATGTTAAACAATTTCTTTCTATATTTTTATATTATGTTAAATATCTTCTTTCTATATTTTTATGTTATGTTAAACTATTTCTTTCTATATTTTTATGTTATGTTAAACTACTTCTTTCTATGTTTTTATATTATGTTAAATATCTTCTTTCTATATTTTTATATTATGTTAAATATCTTCTTTCTATATTTTTATGTTATGTTAAACTATTTCTTTCTATATTTTTATGTTATGTTAAACTACTTCTTTCTATATTTTTATGTTATGTTAAACTATTTCTTTCTATATGTTTATATTATGTTAAACATCTTCTTTCTATATTTTTATGTTATGTTAAACTACTTCTTTCTATGTTTTTATATTATGTTAAACTATTTCTTTCTATATTTTTATATTATGTTAAACATCTTCTTTCTATATTTTTATGTTATGTTAAACTATTTCTTTCTATACTTTTATATTATGTTAAACATCTTCTTTCTTTATTTTTATGTTATGTTAAACTACTTCTTTCTACATTTTTATGTTATGTTAAACTATTTCTTTCTATATTTTTATGTTATGTTAAACTACTTCTTTCTATATTTTTATGTTATGTTGAACTATTTCTTTCTATATTTTTATATTATGTTAAACATCTTCTTTCTATATTTTTATGTTATGTTAAACTACTTCTTTCTATGTTTTTATATTATGTTAAATATCTTCTTTCTATATTTTTATATTATGTTAAATATCTTCTTTCTATATTTTTATGTTATGTTAAACTATTTCTTTCTATATTTTTATGTTATGTTAAACTACTTCTTTCTATATTTTTATGTTATGTTAAACTATTTCTTTCTATATGTTTATATTATGTTAAACATCTTCTTTCTATATTTTTATGTTATGTTAAACTACTTCTTTCTATGTTTTTATATTATGTTAAACTATTTCTTTCTATATTTTTATATTATGTTAAACATCTTCTTTCTATATTTTTATGTTATGTTAAACTATTTCTTTCTATACTTTTATGTTATGTTAAACTACTTCTTTCTATATTTTTATGTTATGTTAAACTATTTCTTTCTATATGTTTATATTATGTTAAACATCTTCTTTCTATATTTTTATGTTATGTTAAACTACTTCTTTCTATGTTTTTATATTATGTTAAACTATTTCTTTCTATATTTTTATATTATGTTAAACATCTTCTTTCTATATTTTTATGTTATGTTAAACTATTTCTTTCTATACTTTTATATTATGTTAAACATCTTCTTTCTTTATTTTTATGTTATGTTAAACTACTTCTTTCTACATTTTTATGTTATGTTAAACTATTTCTTTCTATATTTTTATGTTATGTTAAACTACTTCTTTCTATATTTTTATGTTATGTTGAACTATTTCTTTCTATATTTTTATATTATGTTAAACATCTTCTTTCTATATTTTTATGTTATGTTAAACTACTTCTTTCTATGTTTTTATATTATGTTAATCTATTTCTTTCTATATTTTTATATTATGTTAAACATCTTCTTTCTATATTTTTATGTAATGTTAAACTACTTCTTTCTATGTTTTTATATTATGTTAAACTATTTCTTTCTATAAATTTTATATTATGTTAAACATCTTCTTTCTATATTTTTATGTTATGTTAAAATATTTCTTTCTATATTTTTATATTATGTTAAACATCTTCTTTCTATATTTTTATGTTATGTTAAACTACTTCTTTCTATGTTTTTATATTATGTTAAACTATTTCTTTCTATATTTTTATATTATGTTAAACATCTTCTTTCTATATTTTTATGTTATGTTAAACTACTTCTTTCTATGTTTTTATATTATGTTAAACTATTTCCTTCTATATTTTTATATTATGTTAAACATCTTCTTTCTAGATTTTTATGTTATGTTAAACTACTTCTTTCTATATTTTTATGTTATGTTAAACTATTTCTTTCTATATTTTTATATTATGTTAAACATCTTCTTTCTATATTTTTATGTTATTTTAAACTACTTCTTTCTATGTTTTTATATTATGTTAAACTATTTCTTTCTATATTTTTATGTTATGTTAAACTACTTCTTTCTATATTTTAATATTATGTTAAACTACTTCTTTCTATGTTTTTATATTATGTTAAACTATTTCTTTCTATAAATTTTATATTATGTTAAACATCTTCTTTCTATATTTTTATGTTATGTTAAAATATTTCTTTCTATATTTTTATATTATGTTAAACATCTTCTTTCTATATTTTTATGTTATTTTAAACTACTTCTTTCTATGTTTTTATATTATGTTAAACTATTTCTTTCTATATTTTTATATTATGTTAAACCTCTTCTTTCTATATTTTTATGTTATGTTAAACTATTTCTTTCTATATTTTTATATTATGTTAAACATCTTCTTTCTATATTTTTATGTTATGTTAAACTACTACTTTCTATGTTTTTATATTATGTTAAACTATTTCTTTCTATATTTTTATATTATGTTAATCATCTTCTTTCTATATTTTTATGTTATGTTAAACTATTTCTTTCTATACTTTTATATTATGTTAAACTATTTCTTTCTATATTTTTATATTATGTTAAACATCTTCTTTCTATATTTTTATGTTATGTTAAACTACTTCTTTCTATGTTTTTATATTATGTTAAACTATTTCTTTCCATATTTTTATATTATGTTAAACATCTTCTTTCTATATTTTTATGTTATGTTAAACTACTTCTTTCTATGTTTTTATAGTATGTTAAACTATTTCTTTCTATATTTTTATATTATGTTTAACATCTTCTTTCTATATTTTTATGTTATGTTAAACTATTTCTTTCTATATTTTTATATTATGTTAAACATCTTCTTTCTATATTTTTATATTATGTTAAACATCTTCTTTCTATATTTTTATATTATGTTAAACATCTTCTTTCTATATTTTTATATTATGTTAAACATCTTCTTTCTATATTTTTATATTATGTTAAACATCTTCTTTCTATATTTTTATGTTATGTTAAACTACTTCTTTCTATGTTTTTATATTATGTTAAACTATTTCTTTCTATATTGTTATATTATGTTAAACATCTTCTTTCTATATTTTTATATTATGTTAAACATCTTCTTTCTATATTTTTATATTATGTTAAACATCTTCTTTCTATATTTTTATATTATGTTAAACATCTTCTTTCTATATTTTTATGTTATGTTAAACTACTTCTTTCTATGTTTTTATATTATGTTAAACTATTTCTTTCTATATTTTTATATTATGTTAAATATCTTCTTTCTATATTTTTATGTTATGTTAAACTATTTCTTTCTATATTTTTATGTTATGTTAAACTACTTCTTTCTATATTTTTATGTTATGTTAAACTATTTCTTTCTATATTTTTATATTATGTTAAACATCTTCTTTCTATATTTTTATGTTATGTTAAACTACTTCTTTCTATGTTTTTATATTATGTTAAACTATTTCTTTCTATATTTTTATATTATGTTAAATATCTTCTTTCTATATTTTTATGTTATGTTAAACTATTTCTTTCTATATTTTTATGTTATGTTAAACTACTTCTTTCTATATTTTTATGTTATGTTAAACTATTTCTTTCTATATTTTTATATTATGTTAAACATCTTCTTTCTATATTTTTATATTATGTTAAACATCTTCTTTCTATATTTTTATATTATGTTAAACATCTTCTTTCTATATTTTTATATTATGTTAAACATCTTCTTTCTATATTTTTATATTATGTTAAACATCTTCTTTCTATATTTTTATGTTATGTTAAACTACTTCTTTCTATGTTTTTATATTATGTTAAACTATTTCTTTCTATATTTTTATATTATGTTAAATATCTTCTTTCTATATTTTTATGTTATGTTAAACTATTTCTTTCTATATTTTTATGTTATGTTAAACTACTTCTTTCTATATTTTTATGTTATGTTAAACTATTTCTTTCTATATTTTTATATTATGTTAAACATCTTCTTTCTATATTTTTATGTTATGTTAAACTACTTCTTTCTATGTTTTTATATTATGTTAAACTATTTCTTTCTATATTTTTATATTATGTTAAATATCTTCTTTCTATATTTTTATGTTATGTTAAACTATTTCTTTCTATATTTTTATGTTATGTTAAACTACTTCTTTCTATATTTTTATGTTATGTTAAACTATTTCTTTCTATATTTTTATATTATGTTAAACATCTTCTTTCTATATTTTTATGTTATGTTAAACTACTTCTTTCTATGTTTTTATATTATGTTAAACTATTTCTTTCTATATTTTTATATTATGTTAAACATCTTCTTTCTATATTTTTATGTTATGTTAAACATCTTCTTTCTATATTTTTATATTATGTTAAACATCTTCTTTCTATATTTTTATGTTATGTTAAACTACTTCTTTCTATGTTTTTATATTATGTTAAACTATTTCTTTCTATATTTTTATATTATGTTAAATATCTTCTTTCTATATTTTTATGTTATGTTAAACTATTTCTTTCTATATTTTTATGTTATGTTAAACTACTTCTTTCTATATTTTTATGTAATGTTAAACTACTTCTTTCTATATTTTTATATTATGTTAAACATCTTCTTTCTATATTTTTATGTTATGTTAAACTACTTCTTTCTATGTTTTTATATTATGTTAAACAATTTCTTTCTATATTTTTATATTATGTTAAACATCTTCTTTCTATATTTTTATGTTATGTTAAACTATTTCTTTCTATACTTTTATATTATGTTAAACATCTTCTTTCTATATTTTTATGTTATGTTAAACTATTTCTTTCTATACTTTTATATTATGTTAAACTATTTCTTTCTATATTTTTATATTATGTTAAACATCTTCTTTCTATATTTTTATGTTATGTTAAACTACTTCTTTCTATGTTTTTATATTATGTTAAACTATTTCTTTCCATATTTTTATATTATGTTAAACATCTTCTTTCTATATTTTTATGTTATGTTAAACTACTTCTTTCTATGTTTTTATATTATGTTAAACTATTTCTTTCTATATTTTTATATTATGTTTAACATCTTCTTTCTATATTTTTATGTTATGTTAAACATCTTCTTTCTATATTTTTATGTTATGTTAAACTACTTCTTTCTACATTTTTATGTTATGTTAAACTATTTCTTTCTATATTTTTATGTTATGTTAAACTACTTCTTTCTATATTTTTATGTTATGTTGAACTATTTCTTTCTATATTTTTATATTATGTTAAACATCTTCTTTCTATATTTTTATGTTATGTTAAACTACTTCTTTCTATGTTTTTATATTATGTTAAACTATTTCTTTCTATATTTTTATATTATGTTAAACATCTTCTTTCTATATTTTTATGTAATGTTAAACTACTTCTTTCTATGTTTTTATATTATGTTAAACTATTTCTTTCTATACTTTTATATTATGTTAAACTATTTCTTTCTATATTTTTATATTATGTTAAACATCTTCTTTCTATATTTTTATGTTATGTTAAACTACTTCTTTCTATGTTTTTATATTATGTTAAACTATTTCTTTCCATATTTTTATATTATGTTAAACATCTTCTTTCTATATTTTTATGTTATGTTAAACTACTTCTTTCTATGTTTTTATATTATGTTAAACTATTTCTTTCTATATTTTTATATTATGTTTAACATCTTCTTTCTATATTTTTATGTTATGTTAAACTATTTCTTTCTATATTTTTATATTATGTTAAACATCTTCTTTCTATATTTTTATGTTATGTTAAACTATTTCTTTCTATATTTTTATATTATGTTAAACATCTTCTTTCTATATTTTTATATTATGTTAAACATCTTCTTTCTATATTTTTATGTTATGTTAAACTACTTCTTTCTATGTTTTTATATTATGTTAAACTATTTCTTTCTATATTTTTATATTATGTTTAACATCTTCTTTCTATATTTTTATGTTATGTTAAACTATTTCTTTCTATATTTTTATATTATGTTAAACATCTTCTTTCTATATTTTTATGTTATGTTAAACTACTTCTTTCTATGTTTTTATATTATGTTAAACTATTTCTTTCTATATTTTTATATTATGTTAAACATCTTCTTTCTATATTTTTATGTTATGTTAAACTATTTCTTTCTATGTTTTTATATTATGTTAAACTATTTCTTTCCATATTTTTATATTATGTTAAACATCTTCTTTCTATATTTTTATGTTATGTTAAACTACTTCTTTCTATACTTTTATATTATGTTAAACTATTTCTTTCTATATTTTTATATTATGTTAAACATCTTCTTTCTATATTTTTATGTTATGTTAAACTACTTCTTTCTATGTTTTTATATTATGTTAAACTATTTCTTTCCATATTTTTATATTATGTTAAACATCTTCTTTCTATATTTTTATGTTATGTTAAACTACTTCTTTCTATGTTTTTATATTATGTTAAACTATTTCTTTCTATATTTTTATATTATGTTAAACCTCTTCTTTCTATATTTTTATGTTATGTTAAACTATTTCTTTCTATATTTTTATATTATGTTAAACATCTTCTTTCTATATTTTTATGTTATGTTAAACTACTTCTTTCTATGTTTTTATATTATGTTAAACTATTTCTTTCTATATTTTTATATTATGTTAAACATCTTCTTTCTATATTTTTATGTTATGTTAAACTATTTCTTTCTATACTTTTATATTATGTTAAACTATTTCTTTCTATATTTTTATATTATGTTAAACATCTTCTTTCTATATTTTTATGTTATGTTAAACTACTTCTTTCTATGTTTTTATACTATGTTAAACTATTTCATTCCATATTTTTATATTATGTTAAACATCTTCTTTCTATATTTTTATGTTATGTTAAACTACTTCTTTCTATGTTTTTATATTATGTTAAACTATTTCTTTCCATATTTTTATATTATGTTAAACATCTTCTTTCTATATTTTTATGTTATGTTAAACTACTTCTTTCTATGTTTTTATATTATGTTAAACTATTTCTTTCTATATTTTTATATTATGTTAAACATCTTCTTTCTATATTTTTATGTTATGTTAAACTATTTCTTTCTATATTTTTATATTATGTTAAACATCTTCTTTCTATATTTTTATATTATGTTAAACATCTTCTTTCTATATTTTTATATTATGTTAAACTATTTCTTTCTATATTTTTATATTATGTTAAACATCTTCTTTCTATATTTTTATGTTATGTTAAACTATTTCTTTCTATGTTTTTATATTATGTTAAACTATTTCTTTCCATATTTTTATATTATGTTAAACATCTTCTTTCTATATTTTTATGTTATGTTAAACTACTTCTTTCTATGTTTTTATATTATGTTAAACTATTTCTTTCTATATTTTTATATTATGTTTAACATCTTCTTTCTATATTTTTATGTTATGTTAAACTATTTCTTTCTATATTTTTATATTATGTTAAACATCTTCTTTCTATATTTTTATGTTATGTTAAACTACTTCTTTCTATGTTTTTATATTATGTTAAACTATTTCTTTCTATATTTTTATATTATGTTAAACATCTTCTTTCTATATTTTTATGTTATGTTAAACTATTTCTTTCTATGTTTTTATATTATGTTAAACTATTTCTTTCCATATTTTTATATTATGTTAAACATCTTCTTTCTATATTTTTATGTTATGTTAAACTACTTCTTTCTATACTTTTATATTATGTTAAACTATTTCTTTCTATATTTTTATATTATGTTAAACATCTTCTTTCTATATTTTTATGTTATGTTAAACTACTTCTTTCTATGTTTTTATATTATGTTAAACTATTTCTTTCCATATTTTTATATTATGTTAAACATCTTCTTTCTATATTTTTATGTTATGTTAAACTACTTCTTTCTATGTTTTTATATTATGTTAAACTATTTCTTTCTATATTTTTATATTATGTTAAACCTCTTCTTTCTATATTTTTATGTTATGTTAAACTATTTCTTTCTATATTTTTATATTATGTTAAACATCTTCTTTCTATATTTTTATGTTATGTTAAACTACTTCTTTCTATGTTTTTATATTATGTTAAACTATTTCTTTCTATATTTTTATATTATGTTAAACATCTTCTTTCTATATTTTTATGTTATGTTAAACTATTTCTTTCTATACTTTTATATTATGTTAAACTATTTCTTTCTATATTTTTATATTATGTTAAACATCTTCTTTCTATATTTTTATGTTATGTTAAACTATTTCTTTCTATACTTTTATATTATGTTAAACATCTTCTTTCTATATTTTTATGTTATGTTAAACTATTTCTTTCTATACTTTTATATTATGTTAAACTATTTCTTTCTATATTTTTATATTATGTTAAACATCTTCTTTCTATATTTTTATGTTATGTTAAACTACTTCTTTCTATGTTTTTATATTATGTTAAACTATTTCTTTCCATATTTTTATATTATGTTAAACATCTTCTTTCTATATTTTTATGTTATGTTAAACTACTTCTTTCTATGTTTTTATATTATGTTAAACTATTTCTTTCTATATTTTTATATTATGTTTAACATCTTCTTTCTATATTTTTATGTTATGTTAAACTATTTCTTTCTATATTTTTATATTATGTTAAACATCTTCTTTCTATATTTTTATATTATGTTAAACATCTTCTTTCTATATTTTTATGTTATGTTAAACTACTTCTTTCTATGTTTTTATATTATGTTAAACTATTTCTTTCTATATTTTTATATTATGTTAAATATCTTCTTTCTATATTTTTATGTTATGTTAAACTATTTCTTTCTATATTTTTATGTTATGTTAAACTACTTCTTTCTATATTTTTATGTTATGTTAAACTATTTCTTTCTATATTTTTATATTATGTGAAACATCTTCTTTCTATATTTTTATGTTATGTTAAACTACTTCTTTCTATGTTTTTATATTATGTTAAACTATTTCTTTCTATGTTTTTATATTATGTTAAATATCTTCTTTCTATATTTTTATGTTATGTTAAACTATTTCTTTCTATATTTTTATGTTATGTTAAACTACTTCTTTCTATATTTTTATGTTATGTTAAACTATTTCTTTCTATATTTTTATATTATGTTAAATATCTTCTTTCTATATTTTTATGTTATGTTAAACTATTTCTTTCTATATTTTTATGTTATGTTAAACTACTTCTTTCTATATTTTTATGTTATGTTAAACTATTTCTTTCTATATTTTTATATTATGTTAAACTACTTCTTTCTATATTTTTATGTTATGTTAAACTACTTCTTTCTATATTTTTATGTTATGTTAATTTATTTCTTTCTATATTTTTATATTATGTTAAACATCTTCTTTCTATATTTTTATGTTATGTTAAACTACTTCTTTCTATGTTTTTATATTATGTTAAACTATTTCTTTCTATATTTTTATATTATGTTAAACATCTTCTTTCTATATTTTTATATTATGTTAAACATCTTCTTTCTATTGTTTTATATTATGTTAAACTACTTCTTTCTATATTTTTATGTTATGTTGAACTATTTCTTTCTATATTTTTATATTATGTTAAACATCTTCTTTCTATATTTTTATGTTATGTTAAACTACTTCTTTCTATGTTTTTATATTATGTTAAACTATTTCTTTCTATATTTTTATATTATGTTAAACATCTTCTTTCTATATTTTTATGTAATGTTAAACTACTTCTTTCTATGTTTTTATATTATGTTAAACTATTTCTTTCTATATTTTTATATTATGTTAAACTACTTCTTTCTATGTTTTTATATTATGTTAAACTATTTCTTTCTATATTTTTATATTATGTTAAACATCTTCTTTCTATATTTTTATGTTATGTTAAACTACTTCTTTCTATGTTTTTATATTATGTTAAACTATTTCTTTCTATATTTTTATATTATGTTAAACATCTTCTTTCTATATTTTTATGTTATGTTAAACTACTTCTTTCTATGTTTTTATATTATGTTAAACTATTTCTTTCTATATTTTTATGTTATGTTAAACTACTTCTTTCTATGTTTTTATATTATGTTAAACTATTTCTTTCTATATTTTTATATTATGTTAAACTATTTCTTTCTATATTTTTATGTTATGTTAAACTACTTCTTTCTATATTTTTATGTTATGTTAAACTACTTCTTTCTATGTTTTTATATTATGTTAAACTATTTCTTTCTATATTTTTATGTTATGTTAAACTACTTCTTTCTATATTTTTATGTTATGTTAAACTACTTCTTTCTATGTTTTTATATTATGTTAAACTATTTCTTTCTATATTTTTATATTATGTTAAACCTCTTCTTTCTATATTTTTATGTTATGTTAAACTATTTCTTTCTATATTTTTATATTATGTTAAACATCTTCTTTCTATATTTTTATGTTATGTTAAACTACTTCTTTCTATGTTTTTATATTATGTTAAACTATTTCTTTCTATATTTTTATATTATGTTAAACATCTTCTTTCTATATTTTTATGTTATGTTAAACTATTTCTTTCTATACTTTTATATTATGTTAAACTATTTCTTTCTATATTTTTATATTATGTTAAACATCTTCTTTCTATATTTTTATGTTATGTTAAACTACTTCTTTCTATGTTTTTATACTATGTTAAACTATTTCTTTCCATATTTTTATATTATGTTAAACATCTTCTTTCTATATTTTTATGTTATGTTAAACTACTTCTTTCTATGTTTTTATATTATGTTAAACTATTTCTTTCTATATTTTTATATTATGTTTAACATCTTCTTTCTATATTTTTATGTTATGTTAAACTATTTCTTTCCATATTTTTATATTATGTTAAACATCTTCTTTCTATATTTTTATATTATGTTAAACATCTTCTTTCTATATTTTTATATTATGTTAAACATCTTCTTTCTATATTTTTATATTATGTTAAACATCTTCTTTCTATATTTTTATATTATGTTAAACATCTTCTTTCTATATTTTTATATTATGTTAAACATCTTCTTTCTATATTTTTATATTATGTTAAACATCTTCTTTCTATATTTTTATATTATGTTAAACATCTTCTTTCTATATTTTTATGTTATGTTAAACTACTTCTTTCTATGTTTTTATATTATGTTAAACTATTTCTTTCTATATTTTTATATTATGTTAAATATCTTCTTTCTATATTTTTATGTTATGTTAAACTATTTCTTTCTATATTTTTATGTTATGTTAAACTACTTCTTTCTATATTTTTATGTTATGTTAAACTATTTCTTTCTATATTTTTATATTATGTTAAACATCTTCTTTCTATATTTTTATGTTATGTTAAACTACTTCTTTCTATGTTTTTATATTATGTTAAACTATTTCTTTCTATATTTTTATATTATGTTAAATATCTTCTTTCTATATTTTTATGTTATGTTAAACTATTTCTTTCTATATTTTTATGTTATGTTAAACTACTTCTTTCTATATTTTTATGTTATGTTAAACTATTTCTTTCTATATTTTTATATTATGTTAAACATCTTCTTTCTATATTTTTATGTTATGTTAAACTACTTCTTTCTATGTTTTTATATTATGTTAAACTATTTCTTTCTATATTTTTATATTATGTTAAACATCTTCTTTCTATATTTTTATGTTATGTTAAACATCTTCTTTCTATATTTTTATATTATGTTAAACATCTTCTTTCTATATTTTTATGTTATGTTAAACTACTTCTTTCTATGTTTTTATATTATGTTAAACTATTTCTTTCTATATTTTTATATTATGTTAAACATCTTCTTTCTATATTTTTATATTATGTTAAACATCTTCTTTCTATTGTTTTATATTATGTTAAACTACTTCTTTCTATATTTTTATGTTATGTTGAACTATTTCTTTCTATATTTTTATATTATGTTAAACATCTTCTTTCTATATTTTTATGTTATGTTAAACTACTTCTTTCTATGTTTTTATATTATGTTAAACTATTTCTTTCTATAAATTTTATATTATGTTAAACATCTTCTTTCTATATTTTTATGTTATGTTAAAATATTTCTTTCTATATTTTTATATTATGTTAAAATATTTCTTTCTATATTTTTATATTATGTTAAACATCTTCTTTCTATATTTTTATGTTATGTTAAACTACTTCTTTCTATGTTTTTATATTATGTTAAACTATTTCTTTCTATATTTTTATATTATGTTAAACATCTTCTTTCTATATTTTTATGTTATGTTAAACATCTTCTTTCTATATTTTTATGTTATGTTAAACTACTTCTTTCTATGTTTTTATATTATGTTAAACTATTTCTTTCTATATTGTTATATTATGTTAAACATCTTCTTTCTATATTTTTATGTTATGTTAAACTACTTCTTTCTATGTTTTTATATTATGTTAAACTATTTCTTTCTATATTTTTATATTATGTTAAACATCTTCTTTCTATATTTTTATGTTATGTTAAACTATTTCTTTCTATATTTTTATATTATGTTAAACATCTTCTTTCTATATTTTTATGTTATGTTAAACTACTTCTTTCTATGTTTTTATATTATGTTAAACTATTTCTTTCTATATTTTTATATTATGTTAAACATCTTCTTTCTATATTTTTATGTTATGTTAAACTATTTCTTTCTATACTTTTATATTATGTTAAACTATTTCTATCTATATTTTTATATTATGTTAAACATCTTCTTTCTATATTTTTATGTTATGTTAAACATCTTCTTTCTATATTTTTATATTATGTTAAACATCTTCTTTCTATATTTTTATATAATGTTAAACATCTTCTTTCTATATTTTTATATTATGTTAAACATCTTCTTTCTATATTTTTATATTATGTTAAACATCTTCTTTCTATATTTTTATGTTATGTTAAACTATTTCTTTCTATATTTTTATGTTATGTTAAACTACTTCTTTCTATATTTTTATGTTATGTTAAACTATTTCTTTCTATATTTTTATGTTATGTTAAACTTCTTCTTTCTATATTTTTATGTTATGTTAAACTATTTCTTTCTATATTTTTATATTATGTTAAACATCTTCTTTCTATATTTTTATGTTATGTTAAACATCTTCTTTCTATATTTTTATATTATGTTAAACATCTTCTTTCTATATTTTTATATAATGTTAAACATCTTCTTTCTATATTTTTATATTATGTTAAACATCTTCTTTCTATATTTTTATATTATGTTAAACATCTTCTTTCTATATTTTTATGTTATGTTAAACTACTTCTTTCTATATTTTTATGTTATGTTAAACTACTTCTTTCTATGTTTTTATATTATGTTAAACAATTTCTTTCTATATTTTTATGTTTTGTTAAACATCTTCTTTCTATATTTTTATGTTATGTTAAACTATTTCTTTCTATATTTTTATATTATGTTAAACATCTTCTTTCTATATTTTTATGTTATGTTAAACTACTTCTTTCTACATTTTTATGTTATGTTAAACTATTTCTTTCTATATTTTTATGTTATGTTAAACTACTTCTTTCTATATTTTTATGTTATGTTGAACTATTTCTTTCTATATTTTTATATTATGTTAAACATCTTCTTTCTATATTTTTATGTTATGTTAAACTACTTCTTTCTATGTTTTTATATTATGTTAAACTATTTCTTTCTATATTTTAATATTATGTTAAACATCTTCTTTCTATGTTTTTATATTATGTTAAACTACTTCTTTCTATATTTTTATGTTATGTTAAACATCTTCTTTCTATATTTTTATGTTATGTCAAACTACTTCTTTCTATGTTTTTATATTATGTTAAACTATTTCTTTCTATATTTTTATATTATGTTAAACATCTTCTTTCTATATTTTTATGTTATGTTAAACTACTTCTTTCTATGTTTTTATAATATGTTAAACTACTTCTTTCTATGTTTTTATATTATGTTAAACTATTTCTTTCTATATTTTAATATTATGTTAAACATCTTCTTTCTATGTTTTTATATTATGTTAAACTATTTCTTTATATATTGTTATATTATGTTAAACATCTTCTTTCTATATTTTTATGTTATGTTAAACTACTTCTTTCTATGTTTTTATATTATGTTAAACTATTTCTTTCTATATTTATATATTATGTTAAACATCTTCTTTCTATATTTTTATGTTATGTTAAACTATTTCTTTCTATATATTTATGTTATGTTTAACTACTTCTTTCTATATTTTTATGTTATGTTAAACTATTTCTTTCTATATTTTTATATTATGTTAAACATCTTCTTTCCATATTTTTATGTTATGTTAAACTACTTCTTTCTATGTTTTTATATTATGTTAAACTATTTCTTTCTATATTTTTATATTATGTTAAACATCTTCTTTCTATATTTTTATATTATGTTAAAAATCTTCTTTCTATATTTTTATATTATGTTAAACATCTTCTTTCTATATTTTTATGTTATGTTAAACTACTTCTTTCTATATTTTTATGTTATGTTAAACTACTTCTTTCTATGTTTTTATATTATGTTAAATTACTTCTTTCTATATTTTTATGTTATGTTAAACTACTTCTTTCTATGTTTTTATATTATGTTAAACAATTTCTTTCTATATTTTTATGTTATGTTAAACATCTTCTTTCTATATTTTTATGTTATGTTAAACTACTTCTTTCCATATTTTTATGTTATGTTTAACTACTTCTTTCTATATTTTTATGTTATGTTAAACTATTTCTTTCTATATTTTTATATTATGTTAAACATCTTCTTTCCATATTTTTATGTTATGTTAAACTACTTCTTTCTATGTTTTTATATTATGTTAAACTATTTCTTTCTATATTTTTATATTATGTTAAACATCTTCTTTCTATATTTTTATATTATGTTAAAAATCTTCTTTCTATATTTTTATATTATGTTAAACATCTTCTTTCTATATTTTTATGTTATGTTAAACTACTTCTTTCTATATTTTTATGTTATGTTAAACTACTTCTTTCTATGTTTTTATATTATGTTAAACAATTTCTTTCTATATTTTTATGTTATGTTAAACATCTTCTTTCTATATTTTTATGTTATGTTAAACTACTTCTTTCTATGTTTTTATATTATGTTAAACATCTTCTTTCTATATTTTTATATTATGTTAAACATCTTCTTTCTATATTTTTATGTAATGTTAAACTACTTCTTTCTATGTTTTTATATTATGTTAAACATCTTCTTTCTATATTTTTATGTTATGTTAAACTATTTCTTTCTATACTTTTATATTATGTTAAACTATTTCTTTCTATATTTTTATATTATGTTAAACATCTTCTTTCTATATTTTTATGTTATGTTAAACTACTTCTTTCTATGTTTTTATATTATGTTAAACTATTTCTTTCCATATTTTTATATTATGTTAAACATCTTCTTTCTATATTTTTATGTTATGTTAAACTACTTCTTTCTATGTTTTTATATTATGTTAAACTATTTCTTTCTATATTTTTATATTATGTTTAACATCTTCTTTCTATATTTTTATGTTATGTTAAACTATTTCTTTCTATATTTTTATATTATGTTAAACATCTTCTTTCTATATTTTTATATTATGTTAAACATGTTCTTTCTATATTTTTATATTATGTTAAACATCTTCTTTCTATATTTTTATGTTATGTTAAACTATTTCTTTCTATATTTTTATGTTATGTTAAACTACTTCTTTCTATATTTTTATGTTATGTTAAACTATTTCTTTCTATATTTTTATATTATGTTAAACATCTTCTTTCTATATTTTTATGTTATGTTAAACTACTTCTTTCTATGTTTTTATATTATGTTAAACTATTTCTTTCTATATTTTTATATTATGTTAAACTATTTCTTTCTATATTTTTATATTATGTTAAACATCTTCTTTCTATATTATGTTAAACTACTTCTTTCTATGTTTTTATATTATGTTGAACTATTTCTTTCTATATTTTTATATTATGTTAAACTATTTCTTTCTATGTTTTTATATTATGTTAAACTATTTCTTTCTATATTTTTATATTTTGTTAAACCTCTTCTTTCTATATTTTTATGTTATGTTAAACTATTTCTTTCTATATTTTTATATTATGTTAAACATCTTCTTTCTATATTTTTATATTATGTTAAACTATTTCTTTCTATATTTTTATATTATGTTTAACATCTTCTTTCTATATTTTTATATTATGTTAAACATCTTCTTTCTATATTTTTATGTTATGTTAAACTACTTCTTTCTATATTTTTATGTTATGTTAAACTATTTCTTTCTATATTTTTATATTATGTTAAACATCTTCTTTCTATATTTTTATGTTATGTTAAACTACTTCTTTCTATGTTTTTATATTATGTTAAACTATTTCTTTCTATATTTTTATATTACGTTAAACATCTTCTTTCTATATTTTTATGTTATGTTAAACTACTTCTTTCTAAGTTTTTATATTATGTTAAACTATTTCTTTCTATATTTTTATATTATGTTAAACATCTTCTTTCTATATTTTTATGTTATGTTAAACTACTTCTTTCTATATTTTTATGTTATGTTAAACTATTTCTTTCTATATTTTTATATTATGTTAAACATCTTCTTTCCATATTTTTATATTATGTTAAACATCTTCTTTCTATATTTTTATGTTATGTTAAACTACTTCTTTCTATGTTTTTATATTATGTTAAACTATTTCTTTCTATATTTTAATATTATGTTAAACATCTTCTTTCTATGTTTTTATATTATGTTAAACTACTTCTTTCTATATTTTTATGTTATGTTAAACATCTTCTTTCTATATTTTTATGTTATGTCAAACTACTTCTTTCTATGTTTTTATATTATGTTAAACTATTTCTTTCTATATTTTTATATTATGTTAAACATCTTCTTTCTATATTTTTATGTTATGTTAAACTACTTCTTTCTATGTTTTTATAATATGTTAAACTACTTCTTTCTATGTTTTTATATTATGTTAAACTATTTCTTTCTATATTTTAATATTATGTTAAACATCTTCTTTCTATGTTTTTATATTATGTTAAACTATTTCTTTATATATTGTTATATTATGTTAAACATCTTCTTTCTATATTTTTATGTTATGTTAAACTACTTCTTTCTATGTTTTTATATTATGTTAAACTATTTCTTTCTATATTTATATATTATGTTAAACATCTTCTTTCTATATTTTTATGTTATGTTAAACTATTTCTTTCTATATATTTATGTTATGTTTAACTACTTCTTTCTATATTTTTATGTTATGTTAAACTATTTCTTTCTATATTTTTATATTATGTTAAACATCTTCTTTCCATATTTTTATGTTATGTTAAACTACTTCTTTCTATGTTTTTATATTATGTTAAACTATTTCTTTCTATATTTTTATATTATGTTAAACATCTTCTTTCTATATTTTTATATTATGTTAAAAATCTTCTTTCTATATTTTTATATTATGTTAAACATCTTCTTTCTATATTTTTATGTTATGTTAAACTACTTCTTTCTATATTTTTATGTTATGTTAAACTACTTCTTTCTATGTTTTTATATTATGTTAAATTACTTCTTTCTATATTTTTATGTTATGTTAAACTACTTCTTTCTATGTTTTTATATTATGTTAAACAATTTCTTTCTATATTTTTATGTTATGTTAAACATCTTCTTTCTATATTTTTATGTTATGTTAAACTACTTCTTTCCATATTTTTATGTTATGTTTAACTACTTCTTTCTATATTTTTATGTTATGTTAAACTATTTCTTTCTATATTTTTATATTATGTTAAACATCTTCTTTCCATATTTTTATGTTATGTTAAACTACTTCTTTCTATGTTTTTATATTATGTTAAACTATTTCTTTCTATATTTTTATATTATGTTAAACATCTTCTTTCTATATTTTTATATTATGTTAAAAATCTTCTTTCTATATTTTTATATTATGTTAAACATCTTCTTTCTATATTTTTATGTTATGTTAAACTACTTCTTTCTATATTTTTATGTTATGTTAAACTACTTCTTTCTATGTTTTTATATTATGTTAAACAATTTCTTTCTATATTTTTATGTTATGTTAAACATCTTCTTTCTATATTTTTATGTTATGTTAAACTACTTCTTTCTATGTTTTTATATTATGTTAAACATCTTCTTTCTATATTTTTATATTATGTTAAACATCTTCTTTCTATATTTTTATGTAATGTTAAACTACTTCTTTCTATGTTTTTATATTATGTTAAACATCTTCTTTCTATATTTTTATGTTATGTTAAACTATTTCTTTCTATACTTTTATATTATGTTAAACTATTTCTTTCTATATTTTTATATTATGTTAAACATCTTCTTTCTATATTTTTATGTTATGTTAAACTACTTCTTTCTATGTTTTTATATTATGTTAAACTATTTCTTTCCATATTTTTATATTATGTTAAACATCTTCTTTCTATATTTTTATGTTATGTTAAACTACTTCTTTCTATGTTTTTATATTATGTTAAACTATTTCTTTCTATATTTTTATATTATGTTTAACATCTTCTTTCTATATTTTTATGTTATGTTAAACTATTTCTTTCTATATTTTTATATTATGTTAAACATCTTCTTTCTATATTTTTATATTATGTTAAACATGTTCTTTCTATATTTTTATATTATGTTAAACATCTTCTTTCTATATTTTTATGTTATGTTAAACTACTTCTTTCTATGTTTTTATATTATGTTAAACTATTTCTTTCCATATTTTTATATTATGTTAAACATCTTCTTTCTATATTTTTATGTTATGTTAAACTACTTCTTTCTATGTTTTTATATTATGTTAAACTATTTCTTTCTATATTTTTATATTATGTTTAACATCTTCTTTCTATATTTTTATGTTATGTTAAACTATTTCTTTCTATATTTTTATATTATGTTAAACATCTTCTTTCTATATTTTTATATTATGTTAAACATCTTCTTTCTATATTTTTATATTATGTTAAACATGTTCTTTCTATATTTTTATATTATGTTAAACATCTTCTTTCTATATTTTTATGTTATGTTAAACTATTTCTTTCTATATTTTTATGTTATGTTAAACTACTTCTTTCTATATTTTTATGTTATGTTAAACTATTTCTTTCTATATTTTTATATTATGTTAAACATCTTCTTTCTATATTTTTATGTTATGTTAAACTACTTCTTTCTATGTTTTTATATTATGTTAAACTATTTCTTTCCATATTTTTATATTATGTTAAACATCTTCTTTCTATATTTTTATGTTATGTTAAACTACTTCTTTCTATGTTTTTATATTATGTTAAACTATTTCTTTCTATATTTTTATATTATGTTTAACATCTTCTTTCTATATTTTTATGTTATGTTAAACATCTTCTTTCTATATTTTTATATTATGTTAAACATCTTCTTTCTATATTTTTATATAATGTTAAACATCTTCTTTCTATATTTTTATATTATGTTAAACATCTTCTTTCTATATTTTTATATTATGTTAAACATCTTCTTTCTATATTTTTATGTTATGTTAAACTATTTCTTTCTATATTTTTATGTTATGTTAAACTACTTCTTTCTATATTTTTATGTTATGTTAAACTATTTCTTTCTATATTTTTATGTTATGTTAAACTTCTTCTTTCTATATTTTTATGTTATGTTAAACTATTTCTTTCTATATTTTTATATTATGTTAAACATCTTCTTTCTATATTTTTATGTTATGTTAAACATCTTCTTTCTATATTTTTATATTATGTTAAACATCTTCTTTCTATATTTTTATATAATGTTAAACATCTTCTTTCTATATTTTTATATTATGTTAAACATCTTCTTTCTATATTTTTATATTATGTTAAACATCTTCTTTCTATATTTTTATGTTATGTTAAACTACTTCTTTCTATATTTTTATGTTATGTTAAACTACTTCTTTCTATGTTTTTATATTATGTTAAACAATTTCTTTCTATATTTTTATGTTTTGTTAAACATCTTCTTTCTATATTTTTATGTTATGTTAAACTATTTCTTTCTATATTTTTATATTATGTTAAACATCTTCTTTCTATATTTTTATGTTATGTTAAACTACTTCTTTCTACATTTTTATGTTATGTTAAACTATTTCTTTCTATATTTTTATGTTATGTTAAACTACTTCTTTCTATATTTTTATGTTATGTTGAACTATTTCTTTCTATATTTTTATATTATGTTAAACATCTTCTTTCTATATTTTTATGTTATGTTAAACTACTTCTTTCTATGTTTTTATATTATGTTAAACTATTTCTTTCTATATTTTAATATTATGTTAAACATCTTCTTTCTATGTTTTTATATTATGTTAAACTACTTCTTTCTATATTTTTATGTTATGTTAAACATCTTCTTTCTATATTTTTATGTTATGTCAAACTACTTCTTTCTATGTTTTTATATTATGTTAAACTATTTCTTTCTATATTTTTATATTATGTTAAACATCTTCTTTCTATATTTTTATGTTATGTTAAACTACTTCTTTCTATGTTTTTATAATATGTTAAACTACTTCTTTCTATGTTTTTATATTATGTTAAACTATTTCTTTCTATATTTTAATATTATGTTAAACATCTTCTTTCTATGTTTTTATATTATGTTAAACTATTTCTTTATATATTGTTATATTATGTTAAACATCTTCTTTCTATATTTTTATGTTATGTTAAACTACTTCTTTCTATGTTTTTATATTATGTTAAACTATTTCTTTCTATATTTATATATTATGTTAAACATCTTCTTTCTATATTTTTATGTTATGTTAAACTATTTCTTTCTATATATTTATGTTATGTTTAACTACTTCTTTCTATATTTTTATGTTATGTTAAACTATTTCTTTCTATATTTTTATATTATGTTAAACATCTTCTTTCCATATTTTTATGTTATGTTAAACTACTTCTTTCTATGTTTTTATATTATGTTAAACTATTTCTTTCTATATTTTTATATTATGTTAAACATCTTCTTTCTATATTTTTATATTATGTTAAAAATCTTCTTTCTATATTTTTATATTATGTTAAACATCTTCTTTCTATATTTTTATGTTATGTTAAACTACTTCTTTCTATATTTTTATGTTATGTTAAACTACTTCTTTCTATGTTTTTATATTATGTTAAATTACTTCTTTCTATATTTTTATGTTATGTTAAACTACTTCTTTCTATGTTTTTATATTATGTTAAACAATTTCTTTCTATATTTTTATGTTATGTTAAACATCTTCTTTCTATATTTTTATGTTATGTTAAACTACTTCTTTCCATATTTTTATGTTATGTTTAACTACTTCTTTCTATATTTTTATGTTATGTTAAACTATTTCTTTCTATATTTTTATATTATGTTAAACATCTTCTTTCCATATTTTTATGTTATGTTAAACTACTTCTTTCTATGTTTTTATATTATGTTAAACTATTTCTTTCTATATTTTTATATTATGTTAAACATCTTCTTTCTATATTTTTATATTATGTTAAAAATCTTCTTTCTATATTTTTATATTATGTTAAACATCTTCTTTCTATATTTTTATGTTATGTTAAACTACTTCTTTCTATATTTTTATGTTATGTTAAACTACTTCTTTCTATGTTTTTATATTATGTTAAACAATTTCTTTCTATATTTTTATGTTATGTTAAACATCTTCTTTCTATATTTTTATGTTATGTTAAACTACTTCTTTCTATGTTTTTATATTATGTTAAACATCTTCTTTCTATATTTTTATATTATGTTAAACATCTTCTTTCTATATTTTTATGTAATGTTAAACTACTTCTTTCTATGTTTTTATATTATGTTAAACATCTTCTTTCTATATTTTTATGTTATGTTAAACTATTTCTTTCTATACTTTTATATTATGTTAAACTATTTCTTTCTATATTTTTATATTATGTTAAACATCTTCTTTCTATATTTTTATGTTATGTTAAACTACTTCTTTCTATGTTTTTATATTATGTTAAACTATTTCTTTCCATATTTTTATATTATGTTAAACATCTTCTTTCTATATTTTTATGTTATGTTAAACTACTTCTTTCTATGTTTTTATATTATGTTAAACTATTTCTTTCTATATTTTTATATTATGTTTAACATCTTCTTTCTATATTTTTATGTTATGTTAAACTATTTCTTTCTATATTTTTATATTATGTTAAACATCTTCTTTCTATATTTTTATATTATGTTAAACATGTTCTTTCTATATTTTTATATTATGTTAAACATCTTCTTTCTATATTTTTATGTTATGTTAAACTATTTCTTTCTATATTTTTATGTTATGTTAAACTACTTCTTTCTATATTTTTATGTTATGTTAAACTATTTCTTTCTATATTTTTATATTATGTTAAACATCTTCTTTCTATATTTTTATGTTATGTTAAACTACTTCTTTCTATGTTTTTATATTATGTTAAACTATTTCTTTCTATATTTTTATATTATGTTAAACTATTTCTTTCTATATTTTTATATTATGTTAAACATCTTCTTTCTATATTATGTTAAACTACTTCTTTCTATGTTTTTATATTATGTTGAACTATTTCTTTCTATATTTTTATATTATGTTAAACTATTTCTTTCTATGTTTTTATATTATGTTAAACTATTTCTTTCTATATTTTTATATTTTGTTAAACCTCTTCTTTCTATATTTTTATGTTATGTTAAACTATTTCTTTCTATATTTTTATATTATGTTAAACATCTTCTTTCTATATTTTTATATTATGTTAAACTATTTCTTTCTATATTTTTATATTATGTTTAACATCTTCTTTCTATATTTTTATATTATGTTAAACATCTTCTTTCTATATTTTTATGTTATGTTAAACTACTTCTTTCTATATTTTTATGTTATGTTAAACTATTTCTTTCTATATTTTTATATTATGTTAAACATCTTCTTTCTATATTTTTATGTTATGTTAAACTACTTCTTTCTATGTTTTTATATTATGTTAAACTATTTCTTTCTATATTTTTATATTACGTTAAACATCTTCTTTCTATATTTTTATGTTATGTTAAACTACTTCTTTCTAAGTTTTTATATTATGTTAAACTATTTCTTTCTATATTTTTATATTATGTTAAACATCTTCTTTCTATATTTTTATGTTATGTTAAACTACTTCTTTCTATATTTTTATGTTATGTTAAACTATTTCTTTCTATATTTTTATATTATGTTAAACATCTTCTTTCCATATTTTTATGTTATGTTAAACTACTTCTTTCTATGTTTTTATATTATGTTAAACTATTTCTTTCTATATTTTTATATTATGTTAAACATCTTCTTTCCATATTTTTATGTTATGTTAAACTACTTCTTTCTATGTTTTTATATTATGTTAAACTATTTCTTTCTATATTTTTATATTATGTTAAACATCTTCTTTCTATATTTTTATGTTATGTTAAACTACTTCTTTCTATGTTTTTATATTATGTTAAACTATTTCTTTCTATATTTTTATATTATGTTAAACATCTTCTTTCTATATTTTTATGTTATGTTAAACTATTTCTTTCTATATTTTTATTTTATGTTAAACTACTTCTTTCTATATTTTTATGTTATGTTAAACTATTTCTTTCTATATTTTTATATTATGTTAAACATCTTCTTTCTATATTTTTATGTTATGTTAAACTACTTCTTTCTATGTTTTTATATTATGTTAAACTATTTCTTTCTATATTTTTATATTATGTTAAACATCTTCTTTCTATATTTTTATGTTATGTTAAACTACTTCTTTCTATGTTTTTATATTATGTTAAACTATTTCTTTCTATATTTTTATATTATGTTAAACATCTTCTTTCTATATTTTTATGTTATGTTAAACTATTTCTTTCTATATTTTTATATTATGTTAAACATCTTCTTTCTATATTTTTATATTATGTTAAACTTCTTCTTTCTATATTTTTATATTATGTTAAACATCTTCTTTCTATATTTTTATATTATGTTAAACATCTTCTTTCTATATTTTTATATTATGTTAAACATCTTCTTTCTATATTTTTATGTTATGTTAAACTACTTCTTTCTATATTTTTATGTTATGTTAAACTACTTCTTTCTATGTTTTTATATTATGTTAAACAATTTCTTTCTATATTTTTATGTTATGTTAAACATCTTCTTTCTATATTTTTATGTTATGTTAAACTACTTCTTTCTATGTTTTTATATTATGTTAAACTATCTCTTTCTATATTTTTATATTATGTTAAACATCTTCTTTCTATATTTTTATGTTATGTTAAACTACTTCTTTCTATGTTTTTATATTATGTTAAACTATTTCTTTCTATATTTTTATATTATGTTAAACATCTTCTTTCTATATTTTTATATTATGCTAAACTATTTCTTTCTATATTTTCATGTTATGTTAAACTACTTCTTTCTATATTTTTATGTTATGTTAAACTATTTCTTTCTATATTTTTATATTATGTTAAACATCTTCTTTCTATATTTTTATGTTATGTTAAACTACTTCTTTCTATGTTTTTATATTATGTTAAACTATTTCTTTCTATATTTTTATATTATGTTAAACATCTTCTTTCTATATTTTTATGTTATGTTAAACTACTTCTTTCTATGTTTTTATATTATGTTAAACTATTTCTTTCTATATTTTTATATTATGTTAAACATCTTCTTTCTATATTTTTATGTTATGTTAAACTATTTCTTTCTATATTTTTATATTATGTTAAACATCTTCTTTCTATATTTTTATGTTATGTTAAACTACTTCTTTCTACATTTTTATGTTATGTTAAACTATTTCTTTCTATATTTTTATGTTATGTTAAACTACTTCTTTCTATATTTTTATGTTATGTTGAACTATTTCTTTCTATATTTTTATATTATGTTAAACATCTTCTTTCTATATTTTTATGTTATGTTAAACTACTTCTTTCTATGTTTTTATATTATGTTAAACTATTTCTTTCTATATTTTTATATTATGTTAAACATCTTCTTTCTATATTTTTATGTTATGTTAAACTACTTCTTTCTATGTTTTTATATTATGTTAAACTATTTCTTTCTATATTTTTATATTATGTTAAACATCTTCTTTCTATATTTTTATGTTATGTTAAACTACTTCTTTCTATGTTTTTATATTATGTTAAACTATTTCTTTCTATATTTTTATATTATGTTAAACATCTTCTTTCTATATTTTTATGTTATGTTAAACTACTTCTTTCTATGTTTTTATATTATGTTAAACTATTTCTTTCTATATTTTTATATTATGTTAAACATCTTCTTTCTATATTTTTATGTTATGTTAAACTATTTCTTTCTATATTTTTATGTTATGTTAAACTACTTCTTTCTATATTTTTATGTTATGTTAAACTATTTCTTTCTATATTTTTATGTTATGTTAAACTACTTCTTTCTATATTTTTATGTTATGTTAAACTATTTCTTTCTATATTTTTATATTATGTTAAACATCTTCTTTCTATATTTTTATGTTATGTTAAACATCTTCTTTCTATATTTTTATATTATGTTAAACATCTTCTTTCTATATTTTTATATAATGTTAAACATCTTCTTTCTATATTTTTATATTATGTTAAACATCTTCTTTCTATATTTTTATATTATGTTAAACATCTTCTTTCTATATTTTTATGTTATGTTAAACTACTTCTTTCTATATTTTTATGTTATGTTAAACTACTTCTTTCTATGTTTTTATATTATGTTAAACAATTTCTTTCTATATTTTTATGTTTTGTTAAACATCTTCTTTCTATATTTTTATGTTATGTTAAACTATTTCTTTCTATATTTTTATATTATGTTAAACATCTTCTTTCTATATTTTTATGTTATGTTAAACTACTTCTTTCTACATTTTTATGTTATGTTAAACTATTTCTTTCTATATTTTTATGTTATGTTAAACTACTTCTTTCTATATTTTTATGTTATGTTGAACTATTTCTTTCTATATTTTTATATTATGTTAAACATCTTCTTTCTATATTTTTATGTTATGTTAAACTACTTCTTTCTATGTTTTTATATTATGTTAAACTATTTCTTTCTATATTTTTATATTATGTTAAACATCTTCTTTCTATATTTTTATGTTATGTTAAACTATTTCTTTCTATATTTTTATATTATGTTAAACATCTTCTTTCTATATTTTTATGTTATGTTAAACTACTTCTTTCTATGTTTTTATATTATGTTAAACTATTTCTTTCTATATTTTTATATTATGTTAAACATCTTCTTTCTATATTTTTATGTTATGTTAAACTACTTCTTTCTATGTTTTTATATTATGTTAAACTATTTCTTTCTATATTTTTATATTATGTTAAACATCTTTCTATATTTTTATGTTATGTTAAACTACTTCTTTCTATGTTTTTATATTATGTTAAACTATTTCTTTCTATATTTTTATATTATGTTAAACATCTTCTTTCTATATTTTTATGTTATGTTAAACTACTTCTTTCTATGTTTTTATATTATGTTAAACTATTTCTTTCTATATTTTTATATTATGTTAAACATCTTCTTTCTATATTTTTATGTTATGTTAAACTATTTCTTTCTATATTTTTATGTTATGTTAAACTACTTCTTTCTATATTTTTATGTTATGTTAAACTATTTCTTTCTATATTTTTATGTTATGTTAAACTACTTCTTTCTATATTTTTATGTTATGTTAAACTATTTCTTTCTATATTTTTATATTATGTTAAACATCTTCTTTCTATATTTTTATGTTATGTTAAACATCTTCTTTCTATATTTTTATATTATGTTAAACATCTTCTATCTATATTTTTATATAATGTTAAACATCTTCTTTCTATATTTTTATATTATGTTAAACATCTTCTTTCTATATTTTTATATTATGTTAAACATCTTCTTTCTATATTTTTATGTTATGTTAAACTACTTCTTTCTATATTTTTATGTTATGTTAAACTACTTCTTTCTATGTTTTTATATTATGTTAAACAATTTCTTTCTATATTTTTATGTTTTGTTAAACATCTTCTTTCTATATTTTTATGTTATGTTAAACTATTTCTTTCTATATTTTTATATTATGTTAAACATCTTCTTTCTATATTTTTATGTTATGTTAAACTACTTCTTTCTACATTTTTATGTTATGTTAAACTATTTCTTTCTATATTTTTATGTTATGTTAAACTACTTCTTTCTATATTTTTATGTTATGTTGAACTATTTCTTTCTATATTTTTATATTATGTTAAACATCTTCTTTCTATATTTTTATGTTATGTTAAACTACTTCTTTCTATGTTTTTATATTATGTTAAACTATTTCTTTCTATATTTTTATATTATGTTAAACATCTTCTTTCTATATTTTTATGTTATGTTAAACTACTTCTTTCTATGTTTTTATATTATGTTAAACTATTTCTTTCTATATTTTTATATTATGTTAAACATCTTCTTTCTATATTTTTATGTTATGTTAAACTACTTCTTTCTATGTTTTTATATTATGTTAAACTATTTCTTTCTATATTTTTATATTATGTTAAACATCTTCTTTCTATATTTTTATGTTATGTTAAACTACTTCTTTCTATGTTTTTATATTATGTTAAACTATTTCTTTCTATATTTTTATATTATGTTAAACATCTTCTTTCTATATTTTTATGTTATGTTAAACTACTTCTTTCTATGTTTTTATATTATGTTAAACTACTTCTTTCTATGTTTTTATATTATGTTAAACTATTTCTTTCTATATTTTAATATTATGTTAAACATCTTCTTTCTATGTTTTTATATTATGTTAAACTACTTCTTTCTATATTTTTATGTTATGTTAAACTACTTCTTTCTATATTTTTATGTTATGTTAAACTACTTCTTTCTATGTTTTTATATTATGTTAAACTATTTCTTTATATATTGTTATATTATGTTAAACATCTTCTTTCTATATTTTTATGTTATGTTAAACTACTTCTTTCTATGTTTTTATATTATGTTAAACTATTTCTTTCTATATTTTTATATTATGTTAAACATCTTCTTTCTATATTTTTATGTTATGTTAAACTATTTCTTTCTATATTTTTATGTTATGTTTAACTACTTCTTTCTATATTTTTATGTTATGTTAAACTATTTCTTTCTATATTTTTATATTATGTTAAACATCTTCTTTCCATATTTTTATGTTATGTTAAACTACTTCTTTCTATATTTTTATGTTATGTTAAACTACTTCTTTCTATGTTTTTATATTATGTTAAACAATTTCTTTCTATATTTTTATGTTATGTTAAACATCTTCTTTCTATATTTTTATGTTATGTTAAACTACTTCTTTCTATGTTTTTATATTATGTTAAACAATTTCTTTCTATATTTTTATGTTATGTTAAACATCTTCTTTCTATATTTTTATGTTATGTTAAACTACTTCTTTCTATATTTTTATGTTATGTTTAACTACTTCTTTCTATATTTTTATGTTATGTTAAACTATTTCTTTCTATATTTTTATATTATGTTAAACATCTTCTTTCCATATTTTTATGTTATGTTAAACTACTTCTTTCTATGTTTTTATATTATGTTAAACTATTTCTTTCTATATTTTTATATTATGTTAAACATCTTCTTTCTATATTTTTATATTATGTTAAAAATCTTCTTTCTATATTTTTATATTATGTTAAACATCTTCTTTCTATATTTTTATGTTATGTTAAACTACTTCTTTCTATATTTTTATGTTATGTTAAACTACTTCTTTCTATGTTTTTATATTATGTTAAACAATTTCTTTCTATATTTTTATGTTATGTTAAACATCTTCTTTCTATATTTTTATGTTATGTTAAACTACTTCTTTCTATGTTTTTATATTATGTTAAACATCTTCTTTCTATATTTTTATATTATGTTAAACATCTTCTTTCTATATTTTTATGTAATGTTAAACTACTTCTTTCTATGTTTTTATATTATGTTAAACATCTTCTTTCTATATTTTTATGTTATGTTAAACTATTTCTTTCTATACTTTTATATTATGTTAAACTATTTCTTTCTATATTTTTATATTATGTTAAACATCTTCTTTCTATATTTTTATGTTATGTTAAACTACTTCTTTCTATGTTTTTATATTATGTTAAACTATTTCTTTCCATATTTTTATATCATGTTAAACATCTTCTTTCTATATTTTTATGTTATGTTAAACTACTTCTTTCTATGTTTTTATATTATGTTAAACTATTTCTTTCTATATTTTTATATTATGTTTAACATCTTCTTTCTATATTTTTATGTTATGTTAAACTATTTCTTTCTATATTTTTATATTATGTTAAACATCTTCTTTCTATATTTTTATATTATGTTAAACATGTTCTTTCTATATTTTTATATTATGTTAAACATCTTCTTTCTATATTTTTATGTTATGTTAAACTACTTCTTTCTATGTTTTTATATTATGTTAAACTATTTCTTTCTATATTTTTATATTATGTTAAACATCTTCTTTCTATATTTTTATGTTATGTTAAACTACTTCTTTCTATGTTTTTATATTATGTTAAACTATTTCTTTCTATATTTTTATATTATGTTAAACATCTTCTTTCTATATTTTTATGTTATGTTAAACTATTTCTTTCTATATTTTTATGTTATGTTTAACTACTTCTTTCTATATTTTTATGTTATGTTAAACTATTTCTTTCTATATTTTTATATTATGTTAAACATCTTCTTTCCATATTTTTATGTTATGTTAAACTACTTCTTTCTATATTTTTATGTTATGTTAAACTACTTCTTTCTATGTTTTTATATTATGTTAAACAATTTCTTTCTATATTTTTATATTATGTTAAACATCTTCTTTCTATATTTTTATGTTATGTTAAACTACTTCTTTCTATGTTTTTATATTATGTTAAACTATTTCTTTCTATATTTTTATATTATGTTAAACATCTTCTTTCTATATTTTTATGTTATGTTAAACTATTTCTTTCTATATTTTTATGTTATGTTTAACTACTTCTTTCTATATTTTTATGTTATGTTAAACTATTTCTTTCCATATTTTTATATTATGTTAAACATCTTCTTTCCATATTTTTATGTTATGTTAAACTACTTCTTTCTATATTTTTATGTTATGTTAAACTACTTCTTTCTATGTTTTTATATTATGTTAAACAATTTCTTTCTATATTTTTATGTTATGTTAAACATCTTCTTTCTATATTTTTATGTTATGTTAAACTACTTCTTTCTATGTTTTTATATTATGTTAAACTATTTCTTTCTATATTTTTATGTTATGTTAAACATCTTCTTTCTATATTTTTATGTTATGTTAAACTACTTCTTTCTATATTTTTATGTTATGTTTAACTACTTCTTTCTATATTTTTATGTTATGTTAAACTATTTCTTTCTATATTTTTATATTATGTTAAACATCTTCTTTCCATATTTTTATGTTATGTTAAACTACTTCTTTCTATGTTTTTATATTATGTTAAACTATTTCTTTCTATATTTTTATATTATGTTAAGCATCTTCTTTCTATATTTTTATATTATGTTAAAAATCTTCTTTCTATATTTTTATATTATGTTAAACATCTTCTTTCTATATTTTTATGTTATGTTAAACTACTTCTTTCTATATTTTTATGTTATGTTAAACTACTTCTTTCTATGTTTTTATATTATGTTAAACAATTTCTTTCTATATTTTTATGTTATGTTAAACATCTTCTTTCTATATTTTTATGTTATGTTAAACTACTTCTTTCTATGTTTTTATATTATGTTAAACATCTTCTTTCTATATTTTTATATTATGTTAAACATCTTCTTTCTATATTTTTATGTAATGTTAAACTACTTCTTTCTATGTTTTTATATTATGTTAAACATCTTCTTTCTATATTTTTATGTTATGTTAAACTATTTCTTTCTATACTTTTATATTATGTTAAACTATTTCTTTCTATATTTTTATATTATGTTAAACATCTTCTTTCTATATTTTTATGTTATGTTAAACTACTTCTTTCTATGTTTTTATATTATGTTAAACTATTTCTTTCTATATTTTTATATTATGTTTAACATCTTCTTTCTATATTTTTATGTTATGTTAAACTATTTCTTTCTATATTTTTATATTATGTTAAACATCTTCTTTCTATATTTTTATATTATGTTAAACATGTTCTTTCTATATTTTTATATTATGTTAAACATCTTCTTTCTATATTTTTATGTTATGTTAAACTACTTCTTTCTATGTTTTTATATTATGTTAAACTATTTCTTTCTATATTTTTATATTATGTTAAACATCTTCTTTCTATATTTTTATGTTATGTTAAACTACTTCTTTCTATGTTTTTATATTATGTTAAACTATTTCTTTCTATATTTTTATATTATGTTAAACATCTTCTTTCTATATTTTTATGTAATGTTAAACTACTTCTTTCTATGTTTTTATATTATGTTAAACTATTTCTTTCTATATTTTTATATTATGTTAAACATCTTCTTTCTATATTTTTATGTAATGTTAAACTACTTCTTTCTATGTTTTTATATTATGTTAAACTATTTCTTTCTATAAATTTCATATTATGTTAAACATCTTCTTTCTATATTTTTATGTTATGTTAAAATATTTCTTTCTATATTTTTATATTATGTTAAACATCTTCTTTCTATATTTTTATGTTATGTTAAACTACTTCTTTCTATGTTTTTATATTATGTTAAACTATTTCTTTCTATATTTTTATATTATGTTAAACATCTTCTTTCTATATTTTTATGTTATGTTAAACTACTTCTTTCTATGTTTTTATATTATGTTAAACTACTTCTTTCTATGTTTTTATATTATGTTAAACTATTTCTTTCTATATTTTAATATTATGTTAAACATCTTCTTTCTATGTTTTTATATTATGTTAAACTACTTCTTTCTATATTTTTATGTTATGTTAAACATCTTCTTTCTATATTTTTATGTTATGTCAAACTACTTCTTTCTATGTTTTTATATTATGTTAAACTATTTCTTTCTATATTTTTATATTATGTTAAACATCTTCTTTCTATATTTTTATGTTATGTTAAACTACTTCTTTCTATGTTTTTATATTATGTTAAACTACTTCTTTCTATGTTTTTATATTATGTTAAACTATTTCTTTCTATATTTTAATATTATGTTAAACATCTTCTTTCTATGTTTTTATATTATGTTAAACTATTTCTTTATATATTGTTATATTATGTTAAACATCTTCTTTCTATATTTTTATGTTATGTTAAACTACTTCTTTCTATGTTTTTATATTATGTTAAACTATTTCTTTCTATATTTTTATATTATGTTAAACATCTTCTTTCTATATTTTTATGTTATGTTAAACTATTTCTTTCTATATATTTATGTTATGTTTAACTACTTCTTTCTATATTTTTATGTTATGTTAAACTATTTCTTTCTATATTTTTATATTATGTTAAACATCTTCTTTCCATATTTTTATGTTATGTTAAACTACTTCTTTCTATGTTTTTATATTATGTTAAACTATTTCTTTCTATATTTTTATATTATGTTAAACATCTTCTTTCTATATTTTTATATTATGTTAAACATCTTCTTTCTATATTTTTATGTTATGTTAAACTACTTCTTTCTATGTTTTTATATTATGTTAAACTATTTCTTTCTATATTTTTATATTATGTTAAACATCTTCTTTCTATATTTTTATGTAATGTTAAACTACTTCTTTCTATGTTTTTATATTATGTTAAACTATTTCTTTCTATATTTTTATATTATGTTAAACATCTTCTTTCTATATTTTTATGTAATGTTAAACTACTTCTTTCTATGTTTTTATATTATGTTAAACTATTTCTTTCTATAAATTTTATATTATGTTAAACATCTTCTTTCTATATTTTTATGTTATGTTAAAATATTTCTTTCTATATTTTTATATTATGTTAAACATCTTCTTTCTATATTTTTATGTTATGTTAAACTACTTCTTTCTATGTTTTTATATTATGTTAAACTATTTCTTTCTGTATTTTTATATTATGTTAAACATCTTCTTTCTATATTTTTATGTTATGTTAAACTACTTCTTTCTATGTTTTTATATTATGTTAAACTATTTCTTTCTATATTTTTATATTATGTTAAACATCTTCTTTCTATATTTTTATGTTATGTTAAACTACTTCTTTCTATGTTTTTATATTATGTTAAAGTATTTCTTTCTATATTTTTATATTATGTTAAACTATTTCTTTCTATATTTTTATATTATGTTAAACATCTTCTTTCCATATTTTTATGTTATGTTAAACTACTTCTTTCTATGTTTTTATATTATGTTAAACTATTTCTTTCTATATTTTTATATTATGTTAAGCATCTTCTTTCTATATTTTTATATTATGTTAAAAATCTTCTTTCTATATTTTTATATTATGTTAAACATCTTCTTTCTATATTTTTATGTTATGTTAAACTACTTCTTTCTATATTTTTATGTTATGTTAAACTACTTCTTTCTATGTTTTTATATTATGTTAAACAATTTCTTTCTATATTTTTATGTTATGTTAAACATCTTCTTTCTATATTTTTATGTTATGTTAAACTACTTCTTTCTATGTTTTTATATTATGTTAAACATCTTCTTTCTATATTTTTATATTATGTTAAACATCTTCTTTCTATATTTTTATGTAATGTTAAACTACTTCTTTCTATGTTTTTATATTATGTTAAACATCTTCTTTCTATATTTTTATGTTATGTTAAACTATTTCTTTCTATACTTTTATATTATGTTAAACTATTTCTTTCTATATTTTTATATTATGTTAAACATCTTCTTTCTATATTTTTATGTTATGTTAAACTACTTCTTTCTATGTTTTTATATTATGTTAAACTATTTCTTTCTATATTTTTATATTATGTTTAACATCTTCTTTCTATATTTTTATGTTATGTTAAACTATTTCTTTCTATATTTTTATATTATGTTAAACATCTTCTTTCTATATTTTTATATTATGTTAAACATGTTCTTTCTATATTTTTATATTATGTTAAACATCTTCTTTCTATATTTTTATGTTATGTTAAACTACTTCTTTCTATGTTTTTATATTATGTTAAACTATTTCTTTCTATATTTTTATATTATGTTAAACATCTTCTTTCTATATTTTTATGTTATGTTAAACTACTTCTTTCTATGTTTTTATATTATGTTAAACTATTTCTTTCTATATTTTTATATTATGTTAAACATCTTCTTTCTATATTTTTATGTAATGTTAAACTACTTCTTTCTATGTTTTTATATTATGTTAAACTATTTCTTTCTATATTTTTATATTATGTTAAACATCTTCTTTCTATATTTTTATGTAATGTTAAACTACTTCTTTCTATGTTTTTATATTATGTTAAACTATTTCTTTCTATAAATTTCATATTATGTTAAACATCTTCTTTCTATATTTTTATGTTATGTTAAAATATTTCTTTCTATATTTTTATATTATGTTAAACATCTTCTTTCTATATTTTTATGTTATGTTAAACTACTTCTTTCTATGTTTTTATATTATGTTAAACTATTTCTTTCTATATTTTTATATTATGTTAAACATCTTCTTTCTATATTTTTATGTTATGTTAAACTACTTCTTTCTATGTTTTTATATTATGTTAAACTACTTCTTTCTATGTTTTTATATTATGTTAAACTATTTCTTTCTATATTTTAATATTATGTTAAACATCTTCTTTCTATGTTTTTATATTATGTTAAACTACTTCTTTCTATATTTTTATGTTATGTTAAACATCTTCTTTCTATATTTTTATGTTATGTCAAACTACTTCTTTCTATGTTTTTATATTATGTTAAACTATTTCTTTCTATATTTTTATATTATGTTAAACATCTTCTTTCTATATTTTTATGTTATGTTAAACTACTTCTTTCTATGTTTTTATATTATGTTAAACTACTTCTTTCTATGTTTTTATATTATGTTAAACTATTTCTTTCTATATTTTAATATTATGTTAAACATCTTCTTTCTATGTTTTTATATTATGTTAAACTATTTCTTTATATATTGTTATATTATGTTAAACATCTTCTTTCTATATTTTTATGTTATGTTAAACTACTTCTTTCTATGTTTTTATATTATGTTAAACTATTTCTTTCTATATTTTTATATTATGTTAAACATCTTCTTTCTATATTTTTATGTTATGTTAAACTATTTCTTTCTATATATTTATGTTATGTTTAACTACTTCTTTCTATATTTTTATGTTATGTTAAACTATTTCTTTCTATATTTTTATATTATGTTAAACATCTTCTTTCCATATTTTTATGTTATGTTAAACTACTTCTTTCTATGTTTTTATATTATGTTAAACTATTTCTTTCTATATTTTTATATTATGTTAAACATCTTCTTTCTATATTTTTATATTATGTTAAACATCTTCTTTCTATATTTTTATGTTATGTTAAACTACTTCTTTCTATGTTTTTATATTATGTTAAACTATTTCTTTCTATATTTTTATATTATGTTAAACATCTTCTTTCTATATTTTTATGTAATGTTAAACTACTTCTTTCTATGTTTTTATATTATGTTAAACTATTTCTTTCTATATTTTTATATTATGTTAAACATCTTCTTTCTATATTTTTATGTAATGTTAAACTACTTCTTTCTATGTTTTTATATTATGTTAAACTATTTCTTTCTATAAATTTTATATTATGTTAAACATCTTCTTTCTATATTTTTATGTTATGTTAAAATATTTCTTTCTATATTTTTATATTATGTTAAACATCTTCTTTCTATATTTTTATGTTATGTTAAACTACTTCTTTCTATGTTTTTATATTATGTTAAACTATTTCTTTCTGTATTTTTATATTATGTTAAACATCTTCTTTCTATATTTTTATGTTATGTTAAACTACTTCTTTCTATGTTTTTATATTATGTTAAACTATTTCTTTCTATATTTTTATATTATGTTAAACATCTTCTTTCTATATTTTTATGTTATGTTAAACTACTTCTTTCTATGTTTTTATATTATGTTAAAGTATTTCTTTCTATATTTTTATATTATGTTAAACATCTTCTTTCCATATTTTTATGTTATGTTAAACTACTTCTTTCTATGTTTTTATATTATGTTAAACTATTTCTTTCTATATTTTTATATTATGTTAAACATCTTCTTTCTATATTTTTATGTTATGTTAAACTATTTCTTTCTATATTTTTATGTTATGTTTAACTACTTCTTTCTATATTTTTATGTTATGTTAAACTACTTCTTTCTATGTTTTTATATTATGTTAAACTATTTCTTTCTATATTTTTATATTATGTTAAACATCTTCTTTCTATATTTTTATATTATGTTAAAAATCTTCTTTCTATATTTTTATATTATGTTAAACCTCTTCTTTCTATATTTTTATGTTATGTTAAACTATTTCTTTCTATATTTTTATATTATGTTAAACATCTTCTTTCTATATTTTTATGTTATGTTAAAATATTTCTTTCTATATTTTTATATTATGTTAAACATCTTCTTTCTATATTTTTATGTTATGTTAAACTACTTCTTTCTATGTTTTTATATTATGTTAAACTATTTCTTTCTATATTTTTATATTATGTTAAACATCTTCTTTCTATATTTTTATGTAATGTTAAACTACTTCTTTCTATGTTTTTATATTATGTTAAACTATTTCTTTCTATATTTTTATATTATGTTAAACATCTTCTTTCTATATTTTTATGTAATGTTAAACTACTTCTTTCTATGTTTTTATATTATGTTAAACTATTTCTTTCTATAAATTTTATATTATGTTAAACTACTTCTTTCTATGTTTTTATATTATGTTGAACTATTTCTTTCTATATTTTTATATTATGTTAAACATCTTCTTTCTATGTTTTTATATTATGTTAAACTACTTCTTTCTATATTTTTATGTTATGTTAAACTACTTCTTTCTATATTTTTATGTTATGTTAAACTACTTCTTTCTATGTTTTTATATTATGTTAAACTATTTCTTTCTATATTTTTATATTATGTTAAACATCTTCTTTCTATATTTTTATGTTATGTTAAACATCTTCTTTCTATATTTTTATGTTATGTTAAACTACTTCTTTCTATGTTTTTATATTATGTTAAACTATTTCTTTCTATATTGTTATATTATGTTAAACATCTTCTTTCTATATTTTTATGTTATGTTAAACTACTTCTTTCTATGTTTTTATATTATGTTAAACTATTTCTTTCTATATTTTTATATTATGTTAAACTACTTCTTTCTATGTTTTTATATTATGTTAAACAATTTCTTTCTATATTTTTATATTATGTTAAATATCTTCTTTCTATATTTTTATGTTATGTTAAACTATTTCTTTCTATATTTTTATGTTATGTTAAACTACTTCTTTCTATATTTTTATGTTATGTTAATTTATTTCTTTCTATATTTTTATATTATGTTAAACATCTTCTTTCTATATTTTTATGTTATGTTAAACTACTTCTTTCTATGTTTTTATATTATGTTAAACTATTTCTTTCTATACTTTTATATTATGTTAAACTATTTCTTTCTATATTTTTATATTATGTTAAACATCTTCTTTCTATATTTTTATGTTATGTTAAACTACTTCTTTCTATGTTTTTATACTATGTTAAACTATTTCTTTCCATATTTTTATATTATGTTAAACATCTTCTTTCTATATTTTTATGTTATGTTAAACTACTTCTTTCTATGTTTTTATATTATGTTAAACTATTTCTTTCTATATTTTTATATTATGTTAAACATCTTCTTTCTATATTTTTATGTAATGTTAAACTACTTCTTTCTATGTTTTTATATTATGTTAAACTATTTCTTTCTATAAATTTTATATTATGTTAAACATCTTCTTTCTATATTTTTATGTTATGTTAAAATATTTCTTTCTATATTTTTATATTATGTTAAACATCTTCTTTCTATATTTTTATGTTATGTTAAACTACTTCTTTCTATGTTTTTATATTATGTTAAACTATTTCTTTCTATATTTTTATATTATGTTAAACATCTTCTTTCTATATTTTTATGTTATGTTAAACATCTTCTTTCTATATTTTTATGTTATGTTAAACTACTTCTTTCTATGTTTTTATATTATGTTAAACTATTTCTTTCTATATTGTTATATTATGTTAAACATCTTCTTTCTATATTTTTATGTTATGTTAAACTATTTCTTTCTATATTTTTATGGTATGTTAAACTACTTCTTTCTATATTTTTATGTTATGTTAATTTATTTCTTTCTATATTTTTATATTATGTTAAACATCTTCTTTCTATATTTTTATGTTATGTTAAACTACTTCTTTCTATGTTTTTATATTATGTTAAACTATTTCTTTCTATATTTTTATATTATGTTAAACATCTTCTTTCTATATTTTTATATTATGTTAAACTACTTCTTTCTATATTTTTATGTTATGTTAAACTATTTCTTTCTATATTTTTATATTATGTGAAACATCTTCTTTCTATATTTTTATGTTATGTTAAACTACTTCTTTCTATGTTTTTATATTATGTTAAACTATTTCTTTCTATATTTTTATATTATGTTAAATATCTTCTTTCTATATTTTTATGTTATGATAAACTATTTCTTTCTATATTTTTATGTTATGTTAAACTACTTCTTTCTATATTTTTATGTTATGTTAAACTATTTCTTTCTATATTTTTATATTATGTTAAATATCTTCTTTCTATATTTTTATGTTATGTTAAACTATTTCTTTCTATATTTTTATGTTATGTTAAACTACTTCTTTCTATATTTTTATGTTATGTTAAACTATTTCTTTCTATATTTTTATATTATGTTAAACTACTTCTTTCTATATTTTTATGTTATGTTAAACTACTTCTTTCTATATTTTTATGTTATGTTAATTTATTTCTTTCTATATTTTTATATTATGTTAAACATCTTCTTTCTATATTTTTATGTTATGTTAAACTACTTCTTTCTATGTTTTTATATTATGTTAAACTATTTCTTTCTATATTTTTATATTATGTTAAACATCTTCTTTCTATATTTTTATATTATGTTAAACATCTTCTTTCTATTGTTTTATATTATGTTAAACTACTTCTTTCTATATTTTTATGTTATGTTGAACTATTTCTTTCTATATTTTTATATTATGTTAAACATCTTCTTTCTATATTTTTATGTTATGTTAAACTACTTCTTTCTATGTTTTTATATTATGTTAAACTATTTCTTTCTATATTTTTATATTATGTTAAACATCTTCTTTCTATATTTTTATGTAATGTTAAACTACTTCTTTCTATGTTTTTATATTATGTTAAACTATTTCTTTCTATATTTTTATATTATGTTAAACTACTTCTTTCTATGTTTTTATATTATGTTAAACTATTTCTTTCTATATTTTTATATTATGTTAAACATCTTCTTTCTATATTTTTATGTTATGTTAAACTACTTCTTTCTATGTTTTTATATTATGTTAAACTATTTCTTTCTATATTTTTATATTATGTTAAACATCTTCTTTCTATATTTTTATGTTATGTTAAACTACTTCTTTCTATGTTTTTATATTATGTTAAACTATTTCTTTCTATATTTTTATGTTATGTTAAACTACTTCTTTCTATGTTTTTATATTATGTTAAACTATTTCTTTCTATATTTTTATATTATGTTAAACTATTTCTTTCTATATTTTTATGTTATGTTAAACTACTTCTTTCTATATTTTTATGTTATGTTAAACTACTTCTTTCTATGTTTTTATATTATGTTAAACTATTTCTTTCTATATTTTTATGTTATGTTAAACTACTTCTTTCTATATTTTTATGTTATGTTAAACTACTTCTTTCTATGTTTTTATATTATGTTAAACTATTTCTTTCTATATTTTTATATTATGTTAAACCTCTTCTTTCTATATTTTTATGTTATGTTAAACTATTTCTTTCTATATTTTTATATTATGTTAAACATCTTCTTTCTATATTTTTATGTTATGTTAAACTACTTCTTTCTATGTTTTTATATTATGTTAAACTATTTCTTTCTATATTTTTATATTATGTTAAACATCTTCTTTCTATATTTTTATGTTATGTTAAACTATTTCTTTCTATACTTTTATATTATGTTAAACTATTTCTTTCTATATTTTTATATTATGTTAAACATCTTCTTTCTATATTTTTATGTTATGTTAAACTACTTCTTTCTATGTTTTTATACTATGTTAAACTATTTCTTTCCATATTTTTATATTATGTTAAACATCTTCTTTCTATATTTTTATGTTATGTTAAACTACTTCTTTCTATGTTTTTATATTATGTTAAACTATTTCTTTCTATATTTTTATATTATGTTTAACATCTTCTTTCTATATTTTTATGTTATGTTAAACTATTTCTTTCCATATTTTTATATTATGTTAAACATCTTCTTTCTATATTTTTATATTATGTTAAACATCTTCTTTCTATATTTTTATATTATGTTAAACATCTTCTTTCTATATTTTTATATTATGTTAAACATCTTCTTTCTATATTTTTATATTATGTTAAACATCTTCTTTCTATATTTTTATATTATGTTAAACATCTTCTTTCTATATTTTTATATTATGTTAAACATCTTCTTTCTATATTTTTATATTATGTTAAACATCTTCTTTCTATATTTTTATGTTATGTTAAACTACTTCTTTCTATGTTTTTATATTATGTTAAACTATTTCTTTCTATATTTTTATATTATGTTAAATATCTTCTTTCTATATTTTTATGTTATGTTAAACTATTTCTTTCTATATTTTTATGTTATGTTAAACTACTTCTTTCTATATTTTTATGTTATGTTAAACTATTTCTTTCTATATTTTTATATTATGTTAAACATCTTCTTTCTATATTTTTATGTTATGTTAAACTACTTCTTTCTATGTTTTTATATTATGTTAAACTATTTCTTTCTATATTTTTATATTATGTTAAATATCTTCTTTCTATATTTTTATGTTATGTTAAACTATTTCTTTCTATATTTTTATGTTATGTTAAACTACTTCTTTCTATATTTTTATGTTATGTTAAACTATTTCTTTCTATATTTTTATATTATGTTAAACATCTTCTTTCTATATTTTTATGTTATGTTAAACTACTTCTTTCTATGTTTTTATATTATGTTAAACTATTTCTTTCTATATTTTTATATTATGTTAAACATCTTCTTTCTATATTTTTATGTTATGTTAAACATCTTCTTTCTATATTTTTATATTATGTTAAACATCTTCTTTCTATATTTTTATGTTATGTTAAACTACTTCTTTCTATGTTTTTATATTATGTTAAACTATTTCTTTCTATATTTTTATATTATGTTAAACATCTTCTTTCTATATTTTTATATTATGTTAAACATCTTCTTTCTATTGTTTTATATTATGTTAAACTACTTCTTTCTATATTTTTGTTATGTTGAACTATTTCTTTCTATATTTTTATATTATGTTAAACATCTTCTTTCTATATTTTTATGTTATGTTAAACTACTTCTTTCTATGTTTTTATATTATGTTAAACTATTTCTTTCTATAAATTTTATATTATGTTAAACATCTTCTTTCTATATTTTTATGTTATGTTAAAATATTTCTTTCTATATTTTTATATTATGTTAAAATATTTCTTTCTATATTTTTATATTATGTTAAACATCTTCTTTCTATATTTTTATGTTATGTTAAACTACTTCTTTCTATGTTTTTATATTATGTTAAACTATTTCTTTCTATATTTTTATATTATGTTAAACATCTTCTTTCTATATTTTTATGTTATGTTAAACATCTTCTTTCTATATTTTTATGTTATGTTAAACTACTTCTTTCTATGTTATTATATTATGTTAAACTATTTCTTTCTATATTGTTATATTATGTTAAACATCTTCTTTCTATATTTTTATGTTATGTTAAACTACTTCTTTCTATGTTTTTATATTATGTTAAACTATTTCTTTCTATATTTTTATATTATGTTAAACATCTTCTTTCTATATTTTTATGTTATGTTAAACTATTTCTTTCTATATTTTTATATTATGTTAAACATCTTCTTTCTATATTTTTATGTTATGTTAAACTACTTCTTTCTATGTTTTTATATTATGTTAAACTATTTCTTTCTATATTTTTATATTATGTTAAACATCTTCTTTCTATATTTTTATGTTATGTTAAACTATTTCTTTCTATACTTTTATATTATGTTAAACTATTTCTATCTATATTTTTATATTATGTTAAACATCTTCTTTCTATATTTTTATGTTATGTTAAACTACTTCTTTCTATGTTTTTATATTATGTTAAACTATTTCTTTCCATATTTTTATATTATGTTAAACATCTTCTTTCTATATTTTTATATTATGTTAAACATCTTCTTTCTATATTTTTATATTATGTTAAACATCTTCTTTCTATATTTTTATATTATGTTAAACATCTTCTTTCTATATTTTTATGTTATGTTAAACTACTTCTTTCTATATTTTTATATTATGTTAAACATCTTATTTCTATATTTTTATATTATGTTAAACATCTTCTTTCTATATTTTTATATTATGTTAAACATCTTCTTTCTATATTTTTATGTTATGTTAAACTACTTCTTTCTATGTTGTTATATTATGTTAAACTATTTCTTTCTATATTTTTATATTATGTTTAACATCTCCTTTCTATATTTTTATGTTATGTTAAACTATTTCTTTCTATATTTTTATATTATGTTAAACATCTTCTTTCTATATTTTTATGTTATGTTGAACTATTTCTTTCTATATTTTTATATTATGTTAAACATCTTCTTTCTATATTTTTATGTTATGTTAAACTACTTCTTTCTATGTTTTTATATTATGTTAAACTATTTCTTTCTATATTTTTATATTATGTTAAACTACTTCTTTCTATGTTTTTATATTATGTTAAACAATTTCTTTCTATATTTTTATATTATGTTAAATATCTTCTTTCTATATTTTTATGTTATGTTAAACTATTTCTTTCTATATTTTTATGTTATGTTAAACTACTTCTTTCTATGTTTTTATATTATGTTAAATATCTTCTTTCTATATTTTTATATTATGCTAAATATCTTCTTTCTATATTTTTATATTATGTTAAACTACTTCTTTCTATATTTTTATGTTATGTTAAACTATTTCTTTCTATATGTTTATATTATGTTAAACATCTTCTTTCTATATTTTTATGTTATGTTAAACTACTTCTTTCTATGTTTTTATATTATGTTAAACTATTTCTTTCTATATTTTTATATTATGTTAAACATCTTCTTTCTATATTTTTATGTTATGTTAAACTATTTCTTTCTATACTTTTATATTATGTTAAACATCTTCTTTCTTTATTTTTATGTTATGTTAAACTACTTCTTTCTACATTTTTATGTTATGTTAAACTATTTCTTTCTATATTTTTATGTTATGTTAAACTACTTCTTTCTATATTTTTATGTTATGTTGAACTATTTCTTTCTATATTTTTATATTATGTTAAACATCTTCTTTCTATATTTTTATGTTATGTTAAACTACTTCTTTCTATGTTTTTATATTATGTTAAATATCTTCTTTCTATATTTTTATATTATGTTAAATATCTTCTTTCTATATTTTTATGTTATGTTAAACTATTTCTTTCTATATTTTTATGTTATGTTAAACTACTTCTTTCTATATTTTTATGTTATGTTAAACTATTTCTTTCTATATGTTTATATTATGTTAAACATCTTCTTTCTATATTTTTATGTTATGTTAAACTACTTCTTTCTATGTTTTTATATTATGTTAAACTATTTCTTTCTATATTTTTATATTATGTTAAACATCTTCTTTCTATATTTTTATGTTATGTTAAACTATTTCTTTCTATACTTTTATGTTATGTTAAACTACTTCTTTCTATATTTTTATGTTATGTTAAACTATTTCTTTCTATATGTTTATATTATGTTAAACATCTTCTTTCTATATTTTTATGTTATGTTAAACTACTTCTTTCTATGTTTTTATATTATGTTAAACTATTTCTTTCTATATTTTTATATTATGTTAAACATCTTCTTTCTATATTTTTATGTTATGTTAAACTATTTCTTTCTATACTTTTATATTATGTTAAACATCTTCTTTCTTTATTTTTATGTTATGTTAAACTACTTCTTTCTACATTTTTATGTTATGTTAAACTATTTCTTTCTATATTTTTATGTTATGTTAAACTACTTCTTTCTATATTTTTATGTTATGTTGAACTATTTCTTTCTATATTTTTATATTATGTTAAACATCTTCTTTCTATATTTTTATGTTATGTTAAACTACTTCTTTCTATGTTTTTATATTATGTTAATCTATTTCTTTCTATATTTTTATATTATGTTAAACATCTTCTTTCTATATTTTTATGTAATGTTAAACTACTTCTTTCTATGTTTTTATATTATGTTAAACTATTTCTTTCTATAAATTTTATATTATGTTAAACATCTTCTTTCTATATTTTTATGTTATGTTAAAATATTTCTTTCTATATTTTTATATTATGTTAAACATCTTCTTTCTATATTTTTATGTTATGTTAAACTACTTCTTTCTATGTTTTTATATTATGTTAAACTATTTCTTTCTATATTTTTATATTATGTTAAACATCTTCTTTCTATATTTTTATGTTATGTTAAACTACTTCTTTCTATGTTTTTATATTATGTTAAACTATTTCCTTCTATATTTTTATATTATGTTAAACATCTTCTTTCTAGATTTTTATGTTATGTTAAACTACTTCTTTCTATATTTTTATGTTATGTTAAACTATTTCTTTCTATATTTTTATATTATGTTAAACATCTTCTTTCTATATTTTTATGTTATTTTAAACTACTTCTTTCTATGTTTTTATATTATGTTAAACTATTTCTTTCTATATTTTTATGTTATGTTAAACTACTTCTTTCTATATTTTAATATTATGTTAAACTACTTCTTTCTATGTTTTTATATTATGTTAAACTATTTCTTTCTATAAATTTTATATTATGTTAAACATCTTCTTTCTATATTTTTATGTTATGTTAAAATATTTCTTTCTATATTTTTATATTATGTTAAACATCTTCTTTCTATATTTTTATGTTATTTTAAACTACTTCTTTCTATGTTTTTATATTATGTTAAACTATTTCTTTCTATATTTTTATATTATGTTAAACCTCTTCTTTCTATATTTTTATGTTATGTTAAACTATTTCTTTCTATATTTTTATATTATGTTAAACATCTTCTTTCTATATTTTTATGTTATGTTAAACTACTACTTTCTATGTTTTTATATTATGTTAAACTATTTCTTTCTATATTTTTATATTATGTTAATCATCTTCTTTCTATATTTTTATGTTATGTTAAACTATTTCTTTCTATACTTTTATATTATGTTAAACTATTTCTTTCTATATTTTTATATTATGTTAAACATCTTCTTTCTATATTTTTATGTTATGTTAAACTACTTCTTTCTATGTTTTTATATTATGTTAAACTATTTCTTTCCATATTTTTATATTATGTTAAACATCTTCTTTCTATATTTTTATGTTATGTTAAACTACTTCTTTCTATGTTTTTATAGTATGTTAAACTATTTCTTTCTATATTTTTATATTATGTTTAACATCTTCTTTCTATATTTTTATGTTATGTTAAACTATTTCTTTCTATATTTTTATATTATGTTAAACATCTTCTTTCTATATTTTTATATTATGTTAAACATCTTCTTTCTATATTTTTATATTATGTTAAACATCTTCTTTCTATATTTTTATATTATGTTAAACATCTTCTTTCTATATTTTTATATTATGTTAAACATCTTCTTTCTATATTTTTATGTTATGTTAAACTACTTCTTTCTATGTTTTTATATTATGTTAAACTATTTCTTTCTATATTGTTATATTATGTTAAACATCTTCTTTCTATATTTTTATATTATGTTAAACATCTTCTTTCTATATTTTTATATTATGTTAAACATCTTCTTTCTATATTTTTATATTATGTTAAACATCTTCTTTCTATATTTTTATGTTATGTTAAACTACTTCTTTCTATGTTTTTATATTATGTTAAACTATTTCTTTCTATATTTTTATATTATGTTAAATATCTTCTTTCTATATTTTTATGTTATGTTAAACTATTTCTTTCTATATTTTTATGTTATGTTAAACTACTTCTTTCTATATTTTTATGTTATGTTAAACTATTTCTTTCTATATTTTTATATTATGTTAAACATCTTCTTTCTATATTTTTATGTTATGTTAAACTACTTCTTTCTATGTTTTTATATTATGTTAAACTATTTCTTTCTATATTTTTATATTATGTTAAATATCTTCTTTCTATATTTTTATGTTATGTTAAACTATTTCTTTCTATATTTTTATGTTATGTTAAACTACTTCTTTCTATATTTTTATGTTATGTTAAACTATTTCTTTCTATATTTTTATATTATGTTAAACATCTTCTTTCTATATTTTTATATTATGTTAAACATCTTCTTTCTATATTTTTATATTATGTTAAACATCTTCTTTCTATATTTTTATATTATGTTAAACATCTTCTTTCTATATTTTTATATTATGTTAAACATCTTCTTTCTATATTTTTATGTTATGTTAAACTACTTCTTTCTATGTTTTTATATTATGTTAAACTATTTCTTTCTATATTTTTATATTATGTTAAATATCTTCTTTCTATATTTTTATGTTATGTTAAACTATTTCTTTCTATATTTTTATGTTATGTTAAACTACTTCTTTCTATATTTTTATGTTATGTTAAACTATTTCTTTCTATATTTTTATATTATGTTAAACATCTTCTTTCTATATTTTTATGTTATGTTAAACTACTTCTTTCTATGTTTTTATATTATGTTAAACTATTTCTTTCTATATTTTTATATTATGTTAAATATCTTCTTTCTATATTTTTATGTTATGTTAAACTATTTCTTTCTATATTTTTATGTTATGTTAAACTACTTCTTTCTATATTTTTATGTTATGTTAAACTATTTCTTTCTATATTTTTATATTATGTTAAACATCTTCTTTCTATATTTTTATGTTATGTTAAACTACTTCTTTCTATGTTTTTATATTATGTTAAACTATTTCTTTCTATATTTTTATATTATGTTAAACATCTTCTTTCTATATTTTTATGTTATGTTAAACATCTTCTTTCTATATTTTTATATTATGTTAAACATCTTCTTTCTATATTTTTATGTTATGTTAAACTACTTCTTTCTATGTTTTTATATTATGTTAAACTATTTCTTTCTATATTTTTATATTATGTTAAATATCTTCTTTCTATATTTTTATGTTATGTTAAACTATTTCTTTCTATATTTTTATGTTATGTTAAACTACTTCTTTCTATATTTTTATGTAATGTTAAACTACTTCTTTCTATATTTTTATATTATGTTAAACATCTTCTTTCTATATTTTTATGTTATGTTAAACTACTTCTTTCTATGTTTTTATATTATGTTAAACAATTTCTTTCTATATTTTTATATTATGTTAAACATCTTCTTTCTATATTTTTATGTTATGTTAAACTATTTCTTTCTATACTTTTATATTATGTTAAACATCTTCTTTCTATATTTTTATGTTATGTTAAACTATTTCTTTCTATACTTTTATATTATGTTAAACTATTTCTTTCTATATTTTTATATTATGTTAAACATCTTCTTTCTATATTTTTATGTTATGTTAAACTACTTCTTTCTATGTTTTTATATTATGTTAAACTATTTCTTTCCATATTTTTATATTATGTTAAACATCTTCTTTCTATATTTTTATGTTATGTTAAACTACTTCTTTCTATGTTTTTATATTATGTTAAACTATTTCTTTCTATATTTTTATATTATGTTTAACATCTTCTTTCTATATTTTTATGTTATGTTAAACATCTTCTTTCTATATTTTTATGTTATGTTAAACTACTTCTTTCTACATTTTTATGTTATGTTAAACTATTTCTTTCTATATTTTTATGTTATGTTAAACTACTTCTTTCTATATTTTTATGTTATGTTGAACTATTTCTTTCTATATTTTTATATTATGTTAAACATCTTCTTTCTATATTTTTATGTTATGTTAAACTACTTCTTTCTATGTTTTTATATTATGTTAAACTATTTCTTTCTATATTTTTATATTATGTTAAACATCTTCTTTCTATATTTTTATGTAATGTTAAACTACTTCTTTCTATGTTTTTATATTATGTTAAACTATTTCTTTCTATACTTTTATATTATGTTAAACTATTTCTTTCTATATTTTTATATTATGTTAAACATCTTCTTTCTATATTTTTATGTTATGTTAAACTACTTCTTTCTATGTTTTTATATTATGTTAAACTATTTCTTTCCATATTTTTATATTATGTTAAACATCTTCTTTCTATATTTTTATGTTATGTTAAACTACTTCTTTCTATGTTTTTATATTATGTTAAACTATTTCTTTCTATATTTTTATATTATGTTTAACATCTTCTTTCTATATTTTTATATTATGTTAAACATCTTCTATCTATATTTTTATATAATGTTAAACATCTTCTTTCTATATTTTTATATTATGTTAAACATCTTCTTTCTATATTTTTATATTATGTTAAACATCTTCTTTCTATATTTTTATGTTATGTTAAACTACTTCTTTCTATATTTTTATGTTATGTTAAACTACTTCTTTCTATGTTTTTATATTATGTTAAACAATTTCTTTCTATATTTTTATGTTTTGTTAAACATCTTCTTTCTATATTTTTATGTTATGTTAAACTATTTCTTTCTATATTTTTATATTATGTTAAACATCTTCTTTCTATATTTTTATGTTATGTTAAACTACTTCTTTCTACATTTTTATGTTATGTTAAACTATTTCTTTCTATATTTTTATGTTATGTTAAACTACTTCTTTCTATATTTTTATGTTATGTTGAACTATTTCTTTCTATATTTTTATATTATGTTAAACATCTTCTTTCTATATTTTTATGTTATGTTAAACTACTTCTTTCTATGTTTTTATATTATGTTAAACTATTTCTTTCTATATTTTTATATTATGTTAAACATCTTCTTTCTATATTTTTATGTTATGTTAAACTACTTCTTTCTATGTTTTTATATTATGTTAAACTATTTCTTTCTATATTTTTATATTATGTTAAACATCTTCTTTCTATATTTTTATGTTATGTTAAACTACTTCTTTCTATGTTTTTATATTATGTTAAACTATTTCTTTCTATATTTTTATATTATGTTAAACATCTTCTTTCTATATTTTTATGTTATGTTAAACTACTTCTTTCTATGTTTTTATATTATGTTAAACTATTTCTTTCTATATTTTTATATTATGTTAAACATCTTCTTTCTATATTTTTATGTTATGTTAAACTACTTCTTTCTATGTTTTTATATTATGTTAAACTACTTCTTTCTATGTTTTTATATTATGTTAAACTATTTCTTTCTATATTTTAATATTATGTTAAACATCTTCTTTCTATGTTTTTATATTATGTTAAACTACTTCTTTCTATATTTTTATGTTATGTTAAACTACTTCTTTCTATATTTTTATGTTATGTTAAACTACTTCTTTCTATGTTTTTATATTATGTTAAACTATTTCTTTATATATTGTTATATTATGTTAAACATCTTCTTTCTATATTTTTATGTTATGTTAAACTACTTCTTTCTATGTTTTTATATTATGTTAAACTATTTCTTTCTATATTTTTATATTATGTTAAACATCTTCTTTCTATATTTTTATGTTATGTTAAACTATTTCTTTCTATATTTTTATGTTATGTTTAACTACTTCTTTCTATATTTTTATGTTATGTTAAACTATTTCTTTCTATATTTTTATATTATGTTAAACATCTTCTTTCCATATTTTTATGTTATGTTAAACTACTTCTTTCTATATTTTTATGTTATGTTAAACTACTTCTTTCTATGTTTTTATATTATGTTAAACAATTTCTTTCTATATTTTTATGTTATGTTAAACATCTTCTTTCTATATTTTTATGTTATGTTAAACTACTTCTTTCTATGTTTTTATATTATGTTAAACAATTTCTTTCTATATTTTTATGTTATGTTAAACATCTTCTTTCTATATTTTTATGTTATGTTAAACTACTTCTTTCTATATTTTTATGTTATGTTTAACTACTTCTTTCTATATTTTTATGTTATGTTAAACTATTTCTTTCTATATTTTTATATTATGTTAAACATCTTCTTTCCATATTTTTATGTTATGTTAAACTACTTCTTTCTATGTTTTTATATTATGTTAAACTATTTCTTTCTATATTTTTATATTATGTTAAACATCTTCTTTCTATATTTTTATATTATGTTAAAAATCTTCTTTCTATATTTTTATATTATGTTAAACATCTTCTTTCTATATTTTTATGTTATGTTAAACTACTTCTTTCTATATTTTTATGTTATGTTAAACTACTTCTTTCTATGTTTTTATATTATGTTAAACAATTTCTTTCTATATTTTTATGTTATGTTAAACATCTTCTTTCTATATTTTTATGTTATGTTAAACTACTTCTTTCTATGTTTTTATATTATGTTAAACATCTTCTTTCTATATTTTTATATTATGTTAAACATCTTCTTTCTATATTTTTATGTAATGTTAAACTACTTCTTTCTATGTTTTTATATTATGTTAAACATCTTCTTTCTATATTTTTATGTTATGTTAAACTATTTCTTTCTATACTTTTATATTATGTTAAACTATTTCTTTCTATATTTTTATATTATGTTAAACATCTTCTTTCTATATTTTTATGTTATGTTAAACTACTTCTTTCTATGTTTTTATATTATGTTAAACTATTTCTTTCCATATTTTTATATCATGTTAAACATCTTCTTTCTATATTTTTATGTTATGTTAAACTACTTCTTTCTATGTTTTTATATTATGTTAAACTATTTCTTTCTATATTTTTATATTATGTTTAACATCTTCTTTCTATATTTTTATGTTATGTTAAACTATTTCTTTCTATATTTTTATATTATGTTAAACATCTTCTTTCTATATTTTTATATTATGTTAAACATGTTCTTTCTATATTTTTATATTATGTTAAACATCTTCTTTCTATATTTTTATGTTATGTTAAACTACTTCTTTCTATGTTTTTATATTATGTTAAACTATTTCTTTCTATATTTTTATATTATGTTAAACATCTTCTTTCTATATTTTTATGTTATGTTAAACTACTTCTTTCTATGTTTTTATATTATGTTAAACTATTTCTTTCTATATTTTTATATTATGTTAAACATCTTCTTTCTATATTTTTATGTTATGTTAAACTATTTCTTTCTATATTTTTATGTTATGTTTAACTACTTCTTTCTATATTTTTATGTTATGTTAAACTATTTCTTTCTATATTTTTATATTATGTTAAACATCTTCTTTCCATATTTTTATGTTATGTTAAACTACTTCTTTCTATATTTTTATGTTATGTTAAACTACTTCTTTCTATGTTTTTATATTATGTTAAACAATTTCTTTCTATATTTTTATATTATGTTAAACATCTTCTTTCTATATTTTTATGTTATGTTAAACTACTTCTTTCTATGTTTTTATATTATGTTAAACTATTTCTTTCTATATTTTTATATTATGTTAAACATCTTCTTTCTATATTTTTATGTTATGTTAAACTATTTCTTTCTATATTTTTATGTTATGTTTAACTACTTCTTTCTATATTTTTATGTTATGTTAAACTATTTCTTTCCATATTTTTATATTATGTTAAACATCTTCTTTCCATATTTTTATGTTATGTTAAACTACTTCTTTCTATATTTTTATGTTATGTTAAACTACTTCTTTCTATGTTTTTATATTATGTTAAACAATTTCTTTCTATATTTTTATGTTATGTTAAACATCTTCTTTCTATATTTTTATGTTATGTTAAACTACTTCTTTCTATGTTTTTATATTATGTTAAACTATTTCTTTCTATATTTTTATGTTATGTTAAACATCTTCTTTCTATATTTTTATGTTATGTTAAACTACTTCTTTCTATATTTTTATGTTATGTTTAACTACTTCTTTCTATATTTTTATGTTATGTTAAACTATTTCTTTCTATATTTTTATATTATGTTAAACATCTTCTTTCCATATTTTTATGTTATGTTAAACTACTTCTTTCTATGTTTTTATATTATGTTAAACTATTTCTTTCTATATTTTTATATTATGTTAAGCATCTTCTTTCTATATTTTTATATTATGTTAAAAATCTTCTTTCTATATTTTTATATTATGTTAAACATCTTCTTTCTATATTTTTATGTTATGTTAAACTACTTCTTTCTATATTTTTATGTTATGTTAAACTACTTCTTTCTATGTTTTTATATTATGTTAAACAATTTCTTTCTATATTTTTATGTTATGTTAAACATCTTCTTTCTATATTTTTATGTTATGTTAAACTACTTCTTTCTATGTTTTTATATTATGTTAAACATCTTCTTTCTATATTTTTATATTATGTTAAACATCTTCTTTCTATATTTTTATGTAATGTTAAACTACTTCTTTCTATGTTTTTATATTATGTTAAACATCTTCTTTCTATATTTTTATGTTATGTTAAACTATTTCTTTCTATACTTTTATATTATGTTAAACTATTTCTTTCTATATTTTTATATTATGTTAAACATCTTCTTTCTATATTTTTATGTTATGTTAAACTACTTCTTTCTATGTTTTTATATTATGTTAAACTATTTCTTTCCATATTTTTATATCATGTTAAACATCTTCTTTCTATATTTTTATGTTATGTTAAACTACTTCTTTCTATGTTTTTATATTATGTTAAACTATTTCTTTCTATATTTTTATATTATGTTTAACATCTTCTTTCTATATTTTTATGTTATGTTAAACTATTTCTTTCTATATTTTTATATTATGTTAAACATCTTCTTTCTATATTTTTATATTATGTTAAACATGTTCTTTCTATATTTTTATATTATGTTAAACATCTTCTTTCTATATTTTTATGTTATGTTAAACTACTTCTTTCTATGTTTTTATATTATGTTAAACTATTTCTTTCTATATTTTTATATTATGTTAAACATCTTCTTTCTATATTTTTATGTTATGTTAAACTACTTCTTTCTATGTTTTTATATTATGTTAAACTATTTCTTTCTATATTTTTATATTATGTTAAACATCTTCTTTCTATATTTTTATGTAATGTTAAACTACTTCTTTCTATGTTTTTATATTATGTTAAACTATTTCTTTCTATATTTTTATATTATGTTAAACATCTTCTTTCTATATTTTTATGTAATGTTAAACTACTTCTTTCTATGTTTTTATATTATGTTAAACTATTTCTTTCTATAAATTTCATATTATGTTAAACATCTTCTTTCTATATTTTTATGTTATGTTAAAATATTTCTTTCTATATTTTTATATTATGTTAAACATCTTCTTTCTATATTTTTATGTTATGTTAAACTACTTCTTTCTATGTTTTTATATTATGTTAAACTATTTCTTTCTATATTTTTATATTATGTTAAACATCTTCTTTCTATATTTTTATGTTATGTTAAACTATTTCTTTCTATATTTTTATGTTATGTTAAACTACTTCTTTCTATATTTTTATGTTATGTTAAACTATTTCTTTCTATATTTTTATGTTATGTTAAACTACTTCTTTCTATATTTTTATGTTATGTTAAACTATTTCTTTCTATATTTTTATATTATGTTAAACATCTTCTTTCTATATTTTTATGTTATGTTAAACATCTTCTTTCTATATTTTTATATTATGTTAAACATCTTCTTTCTATATTTTTATATAATGTTAAACATCTTCTTTCCATATTTTTATATTATGTTAAACATCTTCTTTCTATATTTTTATATTATGTTAAACATCTTCTTTCTATATTTTTATGTTATGTTAAACTACTTCTTTCTATATTTTTATGTTATGTTAAACTACTTCTTTCTATGTTTTTATATTATGTTAAACTATTTCTTTCTATATTTTTATATTATGTTAAACATCTTCTTTCTATATTTTTATGTTATGTTAAACTATTTCTTTCTATATTTTTATGTTATGTTAAACTACTTCTTTCTATATTTTTATGTTATGTTAAACTACTTCTTTCTATGTTTTTATATTATGTTAAACTACATCTTTCTATGTTTTTATATTATGTTAAACTATTTCTTTCTATATTTTAATATTATGTTAAACATCTTCTTTCTATGTTTTTATATTATGTTAAACTACTTCTTTCTATATTTTTATGTTATGTTAAACTACTTCTTTCTATGTTTTTATATTATGTTAAACTATTTCTTTCTATATTTTTATATTATGTTAAACATCTTCTTTCTATATTTTTATGTTATGTTAAACTACTTCTTTCTATGTTTTTATATTATGTTAAAGTATTTCTTTCTATATTTTTATATTATGTTAAACATCTTCTTTCCATATTTTTATGTTATGTTAAACTACTTCTTTCTATGTTTTTATATTATGTTAAACTATTTCTTTCTATATTTTTATATTATGTTAAACATCTTCTTTCTATATTTTTATGTTATGTTAAACTATTTCTTTCTATATTTTTATGTTATGTTTAACTACTTCTTTCTATATTTTTATGTTATGTTAAACTATTTCTTTCTATATTTTTATATTATGTTAAACATCTTCTTTCCATATTTTTATGTTATGTTAAACTACTTCTTTCTATGTTTTTATATTATGTTAAACTATTTCTTTCTATATTTTTATATTATGTTAAACATCTTCTTTCTATATTTTTATATTATGTTAAAAATCTTCTTTCTATATTTTTATATTATGTTAAAACTCTTCTTTCTATATTTTTATGTTATGTTAAACTATTTCTTTCTATATTTTTATATTATGTTAAACATCTTCTTTCTATATTTTTATGTTATGTTAAAATATTTCTTTCTATATTTTTATATTATGTTAAACATCTTCTTTCTATATTTTTATGTTATGTTAAACTACTTCTTTCTATGTTTTTATATTATGTTAAACTATTTCTTTCTATATTTTTATATTATGTTAAACATCTTCTTTCTATATTTTTATGTAATGTTAAACTACTTCTTTCTATGTTTTTATATTATGTTAAACTATTTCTTTCTATATTTTTATATTATGTTAAACATCTTCTTTCTATATTTTTATGTAATGTTAAACTACTTCTTTCTATGTTTTTATATTATGTTAAACTATTTCTTTCTATAAATTTTATATTATGTTAAACTACTTCTTTCTATGTTTTTATATTATGTTAAACTATTTCTTTCTATATTTTTATATTATGTTAAACATCTTCTTTCTATGTTTTTATATTATGTTAAACTACTTCTTTCTATATTTTTATGTTATGTTAAACTACTTCTTTCTATATTTTTATGTTATGTTAAACTACTTCTTTCTATGTTTTTATATTATGTTAAACTATTTCTTTATATATTGTTATATTATGTTAAACATCTTCTTTCTATATTTTTATGTTATGTTAAACTACTTCTTTCTATGTTTTTATATTATGTTAAACTATTTCTTTCTATATTTTTATATTATGTTAAACATCTTCTTTCTATATTTTTATGTTATGTTAAACTATTTCTTTCTATATTTTTATGTTATGTTTAACTACTTCTTTCTATATTTTTATGTTATGTTAAACTATTTCTTTCTATATTTTTATATTATGTTAAACATCTTCTTTCCATATTTTTATGTTATGTTAAACTACTTCTTTCTATATTTTTATGTTATGTTAAACTACTTCTTTCTATGTTTTTATATTATGTTAAACAATTTCTTTCTATATTTTTATGTTATGTTAAACATCTTCTTTCTATATTTTTATGTTATGTTAAACTACTTCTTTCTATGTTTTTATATTATGTTAAACAATTTCTTTCTATATTTTTATGTTATGTTAAACATCTTCTTTCTATATTTTTATGTTATGTTAAACTACTTCTTTCTATATTTTTATGTTATGTTTAACTACTTCTTTCTATATTTTTATGTTATGTTAAACTATTTCTTTCTATATTTTTATATTATGTTAAACATCTTCTTTCCATATTTTTATGTTATGTTAAACTACTTCTTTCTATGTTTTTATATTATGTTAAACTATTTCTTTCTATATTTTTATATTATGTTAAACTACTTCTTTCTATGTTTTTATATTATGTTAAACTATTTCTTTCTATATTTTAATATTATGTTAAACATCTTCTTTCTATGTTTTTATATTATGTTAAACTACTTCTTTCTATATTTTTATGTTATGTTAAACATCTTCTTTCTATATTTTTATGTTATGTCAAACTACTTCTTTCTATGTTTTTATATTATGTTAAACTATTTCTTTCTATATTTTTATATTATGTTAAACATCTTCTTTCTATATTTTTATGTTATGTTAAACTACTTCTTTCTATGTTTTTATATTATGTTAAACTACTTCTTTCTATGTTTTTATATTATGTTAAACTATTTCTTTCTATATTTTAATATTATGTTAAACATCTTCTTTCTATGTTTTTATATTATGTTAAACTATTTCTTTATATATTGTTATATTATGTTAAACATCTTCTTTCTATATTTTTATGTTATGTTAAACTACTTCTTTCTATGTTTTTATATTATGTTAAACTATTTCTTTCTATATTTTTATATTATGTTAAACATCTTCTTTCTATATTTTTATGTTATGTTAAACTATTTCTTTCTATATATTTATGTTATGTTTAACTACTTCTTTCTATATTTTTATGTTATGTTAAACTATTTCTTTCTATATTTTTATATTATGTTAAACATCTTCTTTCCATATTTTTATGTTATGTTAAACTACTTCTTTCTATGTTTTTATATTATGTTAAACTATTTCTTTCTATATTTTTATATTATGTTAAACATCTTCTTTCTATATTTTTATATTATGTTAAAAATCTTCTTTCTATATTTTTATATTATGTTAAACATCTTCTTTCTATATTTTTATGTTATGTTAAACTACTTCTTTCTATATTTTTATGTTATGTTAAACTACTTCTTTCTATGTTTTTATATTATGTTAAACTACTTCTTTCTATATTTTTATGTTATGTTAAACTACTTCTTTCTATGTTTTTATATTATGTTAAACAATTTCTTTCTATATTTTTATGTTATGTTAAACATCTTCTTTCTATGTTTTTATATTATGTTAAACTATTTCTTTCTATATTTTTATATTATGTTAAACATCTTCTTTCTATATTTTTATGTAATGTTAAACTACTTCTTTCTATGTTTTTATATTATGTTAAACTATTTCTTTCTATATTTTTATATTATGTTAAACATCTTCTTTCTATATTTTTATGTAATGTTAAACTACTTCTTTCTATGTTTTTATATTATGTTAAACTATTTCTTTCTATAAATTTTATATTATGTTAAACATCTTCTTTCTATATTTTTATGTTATGTTAAAATATTTCTTTCTATATTTTTATATTATGTTAAACATCTTCTTTCTATATTTTTATGTTATGTTAAACTACTTCTTTCTATGTTTTTATATTATGTTAAACTATTTCTTTCTATATTTTTATATTATGTTAAACATCTTCTTTCTATATTTTTATGTTATGTTAAACTACTTCTTTCTATGTTTTTATATTATGTTAAACTACTTCTTTCTATGTTTTTATATTATGTTAAACTATTTCTTTCTATATTTTAATATAATGTTAAACATCTTCTTTCTATGTTTTTATATTATGTTAAACTACTTCTTTCTATATTTTTATGTTATGTTAAACTACTTCTTTCTATATTTTTATGTTATGTTAAACTACTTCTTTCTATGTTTTTATATTATGTTAAACTATTTCTTTATATATTGTTATATTATGTTAAACATCTTCTTTCTATATTTTTATGTTATGTTAAACTACTTCTTTCTATGTTTTTATATTATGTTAAACTATTTCTTTCTATATTTTTATATTATGTTAAACATCTTCTTTCTATATTTTTATATTATGTTAAACATCTTCTTTCTATATTTTTATGTTATGTTAAACTACTTCTTTCTATGTTTTTATATTATGTTAAACTATTTCTTTCTATATTTTTATATTATGTTAAACATCTTCTTTCTATATTTTTATGTAATGTTAAACTACTTCTTTCTATGTTTTTATATTATGTTAAACTATTTCTTTCTATATTTTTATATTATGTTAAACATCTTCTTTCTATATTTTTATGTAATGTTAAACTACTTCTTTCTATGTTTTTATATTATGTTAAACTATTTCTTTCTATAAATTTTATATTATGTTAAACATCTTCTTTCTATATTTTTATGTTATGTTAAAATATTTCTTTCTATATTTTTATATTATGTTAAACATCTTCTTTCTATATTTTTATGTTATGTTAAACTACTTCTTTCTATGTTTTTATATTATGTTAAACTATTTCTTTCTATATTTTTATATTATGTTAAACATCTTCTTTCTATATTTTTATGTTATGTTAAACTACTTCTTTCTATGTTTTTATATTATGTTAAACAACTTCTTTCTATGTTTTTATATTATGTTAAACTATTTCTTTCTATATTTTAATATTATGTTAAACATCTTCTTTCTATGTTTTTATATTATGTTAAACTACTTCTTTCTATATTTTTATGTTATGTTAAACTACTTCTTTCTATGTTTTTATATTATGTTAAACTATTTTTTCTATATTTTTATATTATGTTAAACATCTTCTTTCTATATTTTTATGTTATGTTAAACTACTTCTTTCTATGTTTTTATATTATGTTAAACTATTTCTTTCTATATTTTTATATTATGTTAAACATCTTCTTTCCATATTTTTATGTTATGTTAAACTACTTCTTTCTATGTTTTTATATTATGTTAAACTATTTCTTTCTATATTTTTATATTATGTTAAACATCTTCTTTCTATATTTTTATGTTATGTTAAACTATTTCTTTCTATATTTTTATGTTATGTTTAACTACTTCTTTCTATATTTTTATGTTATGTTAAACTATTTCTTTCTATATTTTTATATTATGTTAAAAATCTTCTTTCTATATTTTTATATTATGTTAAACATCTTCTTTCTATATTTTTATGTTATGTTAAACTACTTCTTTCTATATTTTTATGTTATGTTAAACTACTTCTTTCTATGTTTTTATATTATGTTAAACATCTTCTTTCTATATTTTTATATTATGTTAAACTTCTTCTTTCTATATTTTTATATTATGTTAAACATCTTCTTTCTATATTTTTATATTATGTTAAACATCTTCTTTCTATATTTTTATATTATGTTAAACATCTTCTTTCTATATTTTTATGTTATGTTAAACTACTTCTTTCTATATTTTTATGTTATGTTAAACTACTTCTTTCTATGTTTTTATATTATGTTAAACAATTTCTTTCTATATTTTTATGTTATGTTAAACATCTTCTTTCTATATTTTTATGTTATGTTAAACTACTTCTTTCTATGTTTTTATATTATGTTAAACTATCTCTTTCTATATTTTTATATTATGTTAAACATCTTCTTTCTATATTTTTATGTTATGTTAAACTACTTCTTTCTATGTTTTTATATTATGTTAAACTATTTCTTTCTATATTTTTATATTATGTTAAACATCTTCTTTCTATATTTTTATGTTATGTTAAACTACTTCTTTCTATGTTTTTATATTATGTTAAACTATTTCTTTCTATATTTTTATATTATGTTAAACATCTTCTTTCTATATTTTTATGTTATGTTAAACTATTTCTTTCTATATTTTTATGTTATGTTTAACTACTTCTTTCTATATTTTTATGTTATGTTAAACTACTTCTTTCTATGTTTTTATATTATGTTAAACATCTTCTTTCTATATTTTTATATTATGTTAAACATCTTCTTTCTATATTTTTATGTAATGTTAAACTACTTCTTTCTATGTTTTTATATTATGTTAAACATCTTCTTTCTATATTTTTATGTTATGTTAAACTATTTCTTTCTATACTTTTATATTATGTTAAACTATTTCTTTCTATATTTTTATATTATGTTAAACATCTTCTTTCTATATTTTTATGTTATGTTAAACTACTTCTTTCTATGTTTTTATATTATGTTAAACTATTTCTTTCCATATTTTTATATTATGTTAAACATCTTCTTTCTATATTTTTATGTTATGTTAAACTACTTCTTTCTATGTTTTTATATTATGTTAAACTATTTCTTTCTATATTTTTATATTATGTTTAACATCTTCTTTCTATATTTTTATGTTATGTTAAACTATTTCTTTCTATATTTTTATATTATGTTAAACATCTTCTTTCTATATTTTTATATTATGTTAAACATGTTCTTTCTATATTTTTATATTATGTTAAACATCTTCTTTCTATATTTTTATGTTATGTTAAACTATTTCTTTCTATATTTTTATGTTATGTTAAACTACTTCTTTCTATATTTTTATGTTATGTTAAACTATTTCTTTCTATATTTTTATATTATGTTAAACATCTTCTTTCTATATTTTTATGTTATGTTAAACTACTTCTTTCTATGTTTTTATATTATGTTAAACTATTTCTTTCTATATTTTTATATTATGTTAAACTATTTCTTTCTATATTTTTATATTATGTTAAACATCTTCTTTCTATATTATGTTAAACTACTTCTTTCTATGTTTTTATATTATGTTGAACTATTTCTTTCTATATTTTTATATTATGTTAAACTATTTCTTTCTATGTTTTTATATTATGTTAAACTATTTCTTTCTATATTTTTATATTTTGTTAAACCTCTTCTTTCTATATTTTTATGTTATGTTAAACTATTTCTTTATATATTTTTATATTATGTTAAACATCTTCTTTCTATATTTTTATATTATGTTAAACTATTTCTTTCTATATTTTTATATTATGTTTAACATCTTCTTTCTATATTTTTATATTAAGTTAAACATCTTCTTTCTATATTTTTATGTTATGTTAAACTACTTCTTTCTATATTTTTATGTTATGTTAAACTATTTCTTTCTATATTTATATATTATGTTAAACATCTTCTTTCTATATTTTTATGTTATGTTAAACTACTTCTTTCTATGTTTTTATATTATGTTAAACTATTTCTTTCTATATTTTTATATTACGTTAAACATCTTCTTTCTATATTTTTATGTTATGTTAAACTACTTCTTTCTAAGTTTTTATATTATGTTAAACTATTTCTTTCTATATTTTTATATTATGTTAAACATCTTCTTTCTATATTTTTATGTTATGTTAAACTACTTCTTTCTATATTTTTATGTTATGTTAAACTATTTCTTTCTATATTTTTATATTATGTTAAACATCTTCTTTCCAAATTTTTATGTTATGTTAAACTACTTCTTTCTATGTTTTTATATTATGTTAAACTATTTCTTTCTATATTTTTATATTATGTTAAACATCTTCTTTCTATATTTTTATGTTATGTTAAACTATTTCTTTCTATATTTTTATTTTATGTTAAACTACTTCTTTCTATATTTTTATGTTATGTTAAACTATTTCTTTCTATATTTTTATATTATGTTAAACATCTTCTTTCTATATTTTTATGTTATGTTAAACTACTTCTTTCTATGTTTTTATATTATGTTAAACTATTTCTTTCTATATTTTTATATTATGTTAAACATCTTCTTTCTATATTTTTATGTTATGTTAAACTACTTCTTTCTATGTTTTTATATTATGTTAAACTATTTCTTTCTATATTTTTATATTATGTTAAACATCTTCTTTCTATATTTTTATGTTATGTTAAACTATTTCTTTCTATATTTTTATATTATGTTAAACATCTTCTTTCTATATTTTTATATTATGTTAAACTTCTTCTTTCTATATTTTTATATTATGTTAAACATCTTCTTTCTATATTTTTATATTATGTTAAACATCTTCTTTCTATATTTTTATATTATGTTAAACATCTTCTTTCTATATTTTTATGTTATGTTAAACTACTTCTTTCTATATTTTTATGTTATGTTAAACTACTTCTTTCTATGTTTTTATATTATGTTAAACAATTTCTTTCTATATTTTTATGTTATGTTAAACATCTTCTTTCTATATTTTTATGTTATGTTAAACTACTTCTTTCTATGTTTTTATATTATGTTAAACTATCTCTTTCTATATTTTTATATTATGTTAAACATCTTCTTTCTATATTTTTATGTTATGTTAAACTACTTCTTTCTATGTTTTTATATTATGTTAAACTATTTCTTTCTATATTTTTATATTATGTTAAACATCTTCTTTCTATATTTTTATGTTATGTTAAACTACTTCTTTCTATGTTTTTATATTATGTTAAACTATTTCTTTCTATATTTTTATATTATGTTAAACATCTTCTTTCTATATTTTTATGTTATGTTAAACTATTTCTTTCTATATTTTTATGTTATGTTTAACTACTTCTTTCTATATTTTTATGTTATGTTAAACTATTTCTTTCCATATTTTTATATTATGTTAAACATCTTCTTTCCATATTTTTATGTTATGTTAAACTACTTCTTTCTATATTTTTATGTTATGTTAAACTACTTCTTTCTATGTTTTTATATTATGTTAAACAATTTCTTTCTATATTTTTATGTTATGTTAAACATCTTCTTTCTATATTTTTATGTTATGTTAAACTACTTCTTTCTATGTTTTTATATTATGTTAAACTATTTCTTTCTATATTTTTATGTTATGTTAAACATCTTCTTTCTATATTTTTATGTTATGTTAAACTACTTCTTTCTATATTTTTATGTTATGTTTAACTACTTCTTTCTATATTTTTATGTTATGTTAAACTATTTCTTTCTATATTTTTATATTATGTTAAACATCTTCTTTCCATATTTTTATGTTATGTTAAACTACTTCTTTCTATGTTTTTATATTATGTTAAACTATTTCTTTCTATATTTTTATATTATGTTAAACATCTTCTTTCTATATTTTTATATTATGTTAAAAATCTTCTTTCTATATTTTTATATTATGTTAAACATCTTCTTTCTATATTTTTATGTTATGTTAAACTACTTCTTTCTATATTTTTATGTTATGTTAAACTACTTCTTTCTATGTTTTTATATTATGTTAAACAATTTCTTTCTATATTTTTATGTTATGTTAAACATCTTCTTTCTATATTTTTATGTTATGTTAAACTACTTCTTTCTATGTTTTTATATTATGTTAAACATCTTCTTTCTATATTTTTATATTATGTTAAACATCTTCTTTCTATATTTTTATGTAATGTTAAACTACTTCTTTCTATGTTTTTATATTATGTTAAACATCTTCTTTCTATATTTTTATGTTATGTTAAACTATTTCTTTCTATACTTTTATATTATGTTAAACTATTTCTTTCTATATTTTTATATTATGTTAAACATCTTCTTTCTATATTTTTATGTTATGTTAAACTACTTCTTTCTATGTTTTTATATTATGTTAAACTATTTCTTTCCATATTTTTATATCATGTTAAACATCTTCTTTCTATATTTTTATGTTATGTTAAACTACTTCTTTCTATGTTTTTATATTATGTTAAACTATTTCTTTCTATATTTTTATATTATGTTTAACATCTTCTTTCTATATTTTTATGTTATGTTAAACTATTTCTTTCTATATTTTTATATTATGTTAAACATCTTCTTTCTATATTTTTATATTATGTTAAACATGTTCTTTCTATATTTTTATATTATGTTAAACATCTTCTTTCTATATTTTTATGTTATGTTAAACTACTTCTTTCTATGTTTTTATATTATGTTAAACTATTTCTTTCTATATTTTTATATTATGTTAAACATCTTCTTTCTATATTTTTATGTTATGTTAAACTACTTCTTTCTATGTTTTTATATTATGTTAAACTATTTCTTTCTATATTTTTATATTATGTTAAACATCTTCTTTCTATATTTTTATGTAATGTTAAACTACTTCTTTCTATGTTTTTATATTATGTTAAACTATTTCTTTCTATATTTTTATATTATGTTAAACATCTTCTTTCTATATTTTTATGTAATGTTAAACTACTTCTTTCTATGTTTTTATATTATGTTAAACTATTTCTTTCTATAAATTTCATATTATGTTAAACATCTTCTTTCTATATTTTTATGTTATGTTAAAATATTTCTTTCTATATTTTTATATTATGTTAAACATCTTCTTTCTATATTTTTATGTTATGTTAAACTACTTCTTTCTATGTTTTTATATTATGTTAAACTATTTCTTTCTATATTTTTATATTATGTTAAACATCTTCTTTCTATATTTTTATGTTATGTTAAACTACTTCTTTCTATGTTTTTATATTATGTTAAACTATTTCTTTCTATATTTTTATATTATGTTAAACATCTTCTTTCTATATTTTTATGTTATGTTAAACTACTTCTTTCTATGTTTTTATATTATGTTAAACTATTTCTTTCTATATTTTTATATTATGTTAAACATCTTCTTTCTATATTTTTATGTAATGTTAAACTACTTCTTTCTATGTTTTTATATTATGTTAAACTATTTCTTTCTATATTTTTATATTATGTTAAACATCTTCTTTCTATATTTTTATGTAATGTTAAACTACTTCTTTCTATGTTTTTATATTATGTTAAACTATTTCTTTCTATAAATTTCATATTATGTTAAACATCTTCTTTCTATATTTTTATGTTATGTTAAAATATTTCTTTCTATATTTTTATATTATGTTAAACATCTTCTTTCTATATTTTTATGTTATGTTAAACTACTTCTTTCTATGTTTTTATATTATGTTAAACTATTTCTTTCTATATTTTTATATTATGTTAAACATCTTCTTTCTATATTTTTATGTTATGTTAAACTACTTCTTTCTATGTTTTTATATTATGTTAAACTACATCTTTCTATGTTTTTATATTATGTTAAACTATTTCTTTCTATATTTTAATATTATGTTAAACATCTTCTTTCTATGTTTTTATATTATGTTAAACTACTTCTTTCTATATTTTTATGTTATGTTAAACATCTTCTTTCTATATTTTTATGTTATGTCAAACTACTTCTTTCTATGTTTTTATATTATGTTAAACTATTTCTTTCTATATTTTTATATTATGTTAAACATCTTCTTTCTATATTTTTATGTTATGTTAAACTACTTCTTTCTATGTTTTTATATTATGTTAAACTACTTCTTTCTATGTTTTTATATTATGTTAAACTATTTCTTTCTATATTTTAATATTATGTTAAACATCTTCTTTCTATGTTTTTATATTATGTTAAACTATTTCTTTATATATTGTTATATTATGTTAAACATCTTCTTTCTATATTTTTATGTTATGTTAAACTACTTCTTTCTATGTTTTTATATTATGTTAAACTATTTCTTTCTATATTTTTATATTATGTTAAACATCTTCTTTCTATATTTTTATGTTATGTTAAACTATTTCTTTCTATATATTTATGTTATGTTTAACTACTTCTTTCTATATTTTTATGTTATGTTAAACTATTTCTTTCTATATTTTTATATTATGTTAAACATCTTCTTTCCATATTTTTATGTTATGTTAAACTACTTCTTTCTATGTTTTTATATTATGTTAAACTATTTCTTTCTATATTTTTATATTATGTTAAACATCTTCTTTCTATATTTTTATATTATGTTAAACATCTTCTTTCTATATTTTTATGTTATGTTAAACTACTTCTTTCTATGTTTTTATATTATGTTAAACTATTTCTTTCTATATTTTTATATTATGTTAAACATCTTCTTTCTATATTTTTATGTAATGTTAAACTACTTCTTTCTATGTTTTTATATTATGTTAAACTATTTCTTTCTATATTTTTATATTATGTTAAACATCTTCTTTCTATATTTTTATGTAATGTTAAACTACTTCTTTCTATGTTTTTATATTATGTTAAACTATTTCTTTCTATAAATTTTATATTATGTTAAACATCTTCTTTCTATATTTTTATGTTATGTTAAAATATTTCTTTCTATATTTTTATATTATGTTAAACATCTTCTTTCTATATTTTTATGTTATGTTAAACTACTTCTTTCTATGTTTTTATATTATGTTAAACTATTTCTTTCTGTATTTTTATATTATGTTAAACATCTTCTTTCTATATTTTTATGTTATGTTAAACTACTTCTTTCTATGTTTTTATATTATGTTAAACTATTTCTTTCTATATTTTTATATTATGTTAAACATCTTCTTTCTATATTTTTATGTTATGTTAAACTACTTCTTTCTATGTTTTTATATTATGTTAAAGTATTTCTTTCTATATTTTTATATTATGTTAAACATCTTCTTTCCATATTTTTATGTTATGTTAAACTACTTCTTTCTATGTTTTTATATTATGTTAAACTATTTCTTTCTATATTTTTATATTATGTTAAACATCTTCTTTCTATATTTTTATGTTATGTTAAACTATTTCTTTCTATATTTTTATGTTATGTTTAACTACTTCTTTCTATATTTTTATGTTATGTTAAACTACTTCTTTCTATGTTTTTATATTATGTTAAACTATTTCTTTCTATATTTTTATATTATGTTAAACATCTTCTTTCTATATTTTTATATTATGTTAAAAATCTTCTTTCTATATTTTTATATTATGTTAAACCTCTTCTTTCTATATTTTTATGTTATGTTAAACTATTTCTTTCTATATTTTTATATTATGTTAAACATCTTCTTTCTATATTTTTATGTTATGTTAAAATATTTCTTTCTATATTTTTATATTATGTTAAACATCTTCTTTCTATATTTTTATGTTATGTTAAACTACTTCTTTCTATGTTTTTATATTATGTTAAACTATTTCTTTCTATATTTTTATATTATGTTAAACATCTTCTTTCTATATTTTTATGTAATGTTAAACTACTTCTTTCTATGTTTTTATATTATGTTAAACTATTTCTTTCTATATTTTTATATTATGTTAAACATCTTCTTTCTATATTTTTATGTAATGTTAAACTACTTCTTTCTATGTTTTTATATTATGTTAAACTATTTCTTTCTATAAATTTTATATTATGTTAAACTACTTCTTTCTATGTTTTTATATTATGTTGAACTATTTCTTTCTATATTTTTATATTATGTTAAACATCTTCTTTCTATGTTTTTATATTATGTTAAACTACTTCTTTCTATATTTTTATGTTATGTTAAACTACTTCTTTCTATATTTTTATGTTATGTTAAACTACTTCTTTCTATGTTTTTATATTATGTTAAACTATTTCTTTATATATTGTTATATTATGTTAAACATCTTCTTTCTATATTTTTATGTTATGTTAAACTACTTCTTTCTATGTTTTTATATTATGTTAAACTATTTCTTTCTATATTTTTATATTATGTTAAACATCTTCTTTCTATATTTTTATGTTATGTTAAACTATTTCTTTCTATATTTTTATGTTATGTTTAACTACTTCTTTCTATATTTTTATGTTATGTTAAACTATTTCTTTCTATATTTTTATATTATGTTAAACATCTTCTTTCCATATTTTTATGTTATGTTAAACTACTTCTTTCTATATTTTTATGTTATGTTAAACTACTTCTTTCTATGTTTTTATATTATGTTAAACAATTTCTTTCTATATTTTTATGTTATGTTAAACATCTTCTTTCTATATTTTTATGTTATGTTAAACTACTTCTTTCTATGTTTTTATATTATGTTAAACAATTTCTTTCTATATTTTTATGTTATGTTAAACATCTTCTTTCTATATTTTTATGTTATGTTAAACTACTTCTTTCTATATTTTTATGTTATGTTTAACTACTTCTTTCTATATTTTTATGTTATGTTAAACTATTTCTTTCTATATTTTTATATTATGTTAAACATCTTCTTTCCATATTTTTATGTTATGTTAAACTACTTCTTTCTATGTTTTTATATTATGTTAAACTATTTCTTTCTATATTTTTATATTATGTTAAACTACTTCTTTCTATGTTTTTATATTATGTTAAACTATTTCTTTCTATATTTTAATATTATGTTAAACATCTTCTTTCTATGTTTTTATATTATGTTAAACTACTTCTTTCTATATTTTTATGTTATGTTAAACATCTTCTTTCTATATTTTTATGTTATGTCAAACTACTTCTTTCTATGTTTTTATATTATGTTAAACTATTTCTTTCTATATTTTTATATTATGTTAAACATCTTCTTTCTATATTTTTATGTTATGTTAAACATCTTCTTTCTATATTTTTATATTATGTTAAACATCTTCTTTCTATATTTTTATGTTATGTTAAACTATTTCTTTCTATATTTTTATATTATGTTAAACATCTTCTTTCTATATTTTTATGTTATGTTAAACTACTTCTTTCTACATTTTTATGTTATGTTAAACTATTTCTTTCTATATTTTTATGTTATGTTAAACTACTTCTTTCTATATTTTTATGTTATGTTGAACTATTTCTTTCTATATTTTTATATTATGTTAAACATCTTCTTTCTATATTTTTATGTTATGTTAAACTACTTCTTTCTATGTTTTTATATTATGTTAAACTATTTCTTTCTATATTTTTATATTATGTTAAACATCTTCTTTCTATATTTTTATGTTATGTTAAACTACTTCTTTCTATGTTTTTATATTATGTTAAACTATTTCTTTCTATATTTTTATATTATGTTAAACATCTTCTTTCTATATTTTTATGTTATGTTGAACTACTTCTTTCTATGTTTTTATATTATGTTAAACTATTTCTTTCTATATTTTTATATTATGTTAAACATCTTCTTTCTATATTTTTATGTTATGTTAAACTACTTCTTTCTATGTTTTTATATTATGTTAAACTATTTCTTTCTATATTTTTATATTATGTTAAACATCTTCTTTCTATATTTTTATGTTATGTTAAACTATTTCTTTCTATATTTTTATGTTATGTTAAACTACTTCTTTCTATATTTTTATGTTATGTTAAACTATTTCTTTCTATATTTTTATGTTATGTTAAACTACTTCTTTCTATATTTTTATGTTATGTTAAACTATTTCTTTCTATATTTTTATATTATGTTAAACATCTTCTTTCTATATTTTTATGTTATGTTAAACATCTTCTTTCTATATTTTTATATTATGTTAAACATCTTCTTTCTATATTTTTATATAATGTTAAACATCTTCTTTCTATATTTTTATATTATGTTAAACATCTTCTTTCTATATTTTTATATTATGTTAAACATCTTCTTTCTATATTTTTATGTTATGTTAAACTACTTCTTTCTATATTTTTATGTTATGTTAAACTACTTCTTTCTATGTTTTTATATTATGTTAAACTATTTCTTTCTATATTTTTATATTATGTTAAACATCTTCTTTCTATATTTTTATGTTATGTTAAACTATTTCTTTCTATATTTTTATGTTATGTTAAACTACTTCTTTCTATATTTTTATGTTATGTTAAACTACTTCTTTCTATGTTTTTATATTATGTTAAACTATTTCTTTCTATATTTTTATATTATGTTAAACATCTTCTTTCTATATTTTTATGTTATGTTAAACTACTTCTTTCTATGTTTTTATATTATGTTAAAGTATTTCTTTCTATATTTTTATATTATGTTAAACATCTTCTTTCCATATTTTTATGTTATGTTAAACTACTTCTTTCTATGTTTTTATATTATGTTAAACTATTTCTTTCTATATTTTTATATTATGTTAAACATCTTCTTTCTATATTTTTATGTTATGTTTAACTACTTCTTTCTATATTTTTATGTTATGTTAAACTATTTCTTTCTATATTTTTATATTATGTTAAACATCTTCTTTCCATATTTTTATGTTATGTTAAACTACTTCTTTCTATGTTTTTATATTATGTTAAACTATTTCTTTCTATATTTTTATATTATGTTAAACTACTTCTTTCTATGTTTTTATATTATGTTAAACTATTTCTTTCTATATTTTAATATTATGTTAAACATCTTCTTTCTATGTTTTTATATTATGTTAAACTACTTCTTTCTATATTTTTATGTTATGTTAAACATCTTCTTTCTATATTTTTATGTTATGTCAAACTACTTCTTTCTATGTTTTTATATTATGTTAAACTATTTCTTTCTATATTTTTATATTATGTTAAACATCTTCTTTCTATATTTTTATGTTATGTTAAACATCTTCTTTCTATATTTTTATATTATGTTAAACATCTTCTTTCTATATTTTTATGTTATGTTAAACTATTTCTTTCTATATTTTTATATTATGTTAAACATCTTCTTTCTATATTTTTATGTTATGTTAAACTACTTCTTTCTACATTTTTATGTTATGTTAAACTATTTCTTTCTATATTTTTATGTTATGTTAAACTACTTCTTTCTATATTTTTATGTTATGTTGAACTATTTCTTTCTATATTTTTATATTATGTTAAACATCTTCTTTCTATATTTTTATGTTATGTTAAACTACTTCTTTCTATGTTTTTATATTATGTTAAACTATTTCTTTCTATATTTTTATATTATGTTAAACATCTTCTTTCTATATTTTTATGTTATGTTAAACTACTTCTTTCTATGTTTTTATATTATGTTAAACTATTTCTTTCTATATTTTTATATTATGTTAAACATCTTCTTTCTATATTTTTATGTTATGTTAAACTACTTCTTTCTATGTTTTTATATTATGTTAAACTATTTCTTTCTATATTTTTATATTATGTTAAACATCTTCTTTCTATATTTTTATGTTATGTTAAACTACTTCTTTCTATGTTTTTATATTATGTTAAACTATTTCTTTCTATATTTTTATATTATGTTAAACATCTTCTTTCTATATTTTTATGTTATGTTAAACTATTTCTTTCTATATTTTTATGTTATGTTAAACTACTTCTTTCTATATTTTTATGTTATGTTAAACTATTTCTTTCTATATTTTTATGTTATGTTAAACTACTTCTTTCTATATTTTTATGTTATGTTAAACTATTTCTTTCTATATTTTTATATTATGTTAAACATCTTCTTTCTATATTTTTATGTTATGTTAAACATCTTCTTTCTATATTTTTATATTATGTTAAACATCTTCTTTCTATATTTTTATATAATGTTAAACATCTTCTTTCTATATTTTTATATTATGTTAAACATCTTCTTTCTATATTTTTATATTATGTTAAACATCTTCTTTCTATATTTTTATGTTATGTTAAACTACTTCTTTCTATATTTTTATGTTATGTTAAACTACTTCTTTCTATGTTTTTATATTATGTTAAACTATTTCTTTCTATATTTTTATATTATGTTAAACATCTTCTTTCTATATTTTTATGTTATGTTAAACTATTTCTTTCTATATTTTTATGTTATGTTAAACTACTTCTTTCTATATTTTTATGTTATGTTAAACTACTTCTTTCTATGTTTTTATATTATGTTAAACTATTTCTTTCTATATTTTTATATTATGTTAAACATCTTCTTTCTATATTTTTATGTTATGTTAAACTACTTCTTTCTATGTTTTTATATTATGTTAAAGTATTTCTTTCTATATTTTTATATTATGTTAAACATCTTCTTTCCATATTTTTATGTTATGTTAAACTACTTCTTTCTATGTTTTTATATTATGTTAAACTATTTCTTTCTATATTTTTATATTATGTTAAACATCTTCTTTCTATATTTTTATGTTATGTTAAACTATTTCTTTCTATATTTTTATGTTATGTTTAACTACTTCTTTCTATATTTTTATGTTATGTTAAACTATTTCTTTCTATATTTTTATATTATGTTAAACATCTTCTTTCCATATTTTTATGTTATGTTAAACTACTTCTTTCTATGTTTTTATATTATGTTAAACTATTTCTTTCTATATTTTTATATTATGTTAAACATCTTCTTTCTATATTTTTATATTATGTTAAAAATCTTCTTTCTATATTTTTATATTATGTTAAAACTCTTCTTTCTATATTTTTATGTTATGTTAAACTATTTCTTTCTATATTTTTATATTATGTTAAACATCTTCTTTCTATATTTTTATGTTATGTTAAACTACTTCTTTCTATGTTTTTATATTATGTTGAACTATTTCTTTCTATATTTTTATATTATGTTAAACTATTTCTTTCTATGTTTTTATATTATGTTAAACTATTTCTTTCTATATTTTTATATTTTGTTAAACCTCTTCTTTCTATATTTTTATGTTATGTTAAACTATTTCTTTCTATATTTTTATATTATGTTAAACATCTTCTTTCTATATTTTTATATTATGTTAAACTATTTCTTTCTATATTTTTATATTATGTTTAACATCTTCTTTCTATATTTTTATATTATGTTAAACATCTTCTTTCTATATTTTTATGTTATGTTAAACTACTTCTTTCTATATTTTTATGTTATGTTAAACTATTTCTTTCTATATTTTTATATTATGTTAAACATCTTCTTTCTATATTTTTATGTTATGTTAAACTACTTCTTTCTATGTTTTTATATTATGTTAAACTATTTCTTTCTATATTTTTATATTACGTTAAACATCTTCTTTCTATATTTTTATGTTATGTTAAACTACTTCTTTCTAAGTTTTTATATTATGTTAAACTATTTCTTTCTATATTTTTATATTATGTTAAACATCTTCTTTCTATATTTTTATGTTATGTTAAACTACTTCTTTCTATATTTTTATGTTATGTTAAACTATTTCTTTCTATATTTTTATATTATGTTAAACATCTTCTTTCCATATTTTTATGTTATGTTAAACTACTTCTTTCTATGTTTTTATATTATGTTAAACTATTTCTTTCTATATTTTTATATTATGTTAAACATCTTCTTTCTATATTTTTATGTTATGTTAAACTATTTCTTTCTATATTTTTATTTTATGTTAAACTACTTCTTTCTATATTTTTATGTTATGTTAAACTATTTCTTTCTATATTTTTATATTATGTTAAACATCTTCTTTCTATATTTTTATGTTATGTTAAACTACTTCTTTCTATGTTTTTATATTATGTTAAACTATTTCTTTCTATATTTTTATATTATGTTAAACATCTTCTTTCTATATTTTTATGTTATGTTAAACTACTTCTTTCTATGTTTTTATATTATGTTAAACTATTTCTTTCTATATTTTTATATTATGTTAAACATCTTCTTTCTATATTTTTATGTTATGTTAAACTATTTCTTTCTATATTTTTATATTATGTTAAACATCTTCTTTCTATATTTTTATATTATGTTAAACTTCTTCTTTCTATATTTTTATATTATGTTAAACATCTTCTTTCTATATTTTTATATTATGTTAAACATCTTCTTTCTATATTTTTATATTATGTTAAACATCTTCTTTCTATATTTTTATGTTATGTTAAACTACTTCTTTCTATATTTTTATGTTATGTTAAACTACTTCTTTCTATGTTTTTATATTATGTTAAACAATTTCTTTCTATATTTTTATGTTATGTTAAACATCTTCTTTCTATATTTTTATGTTATGTTAAACTACTTCTTTCTATGTTTTTATATTATGTTAAACTATCTCTTTCTATATTTTTATATTATGTTAAACATCTTCTTTCTATATTTTTATGTTATGTTAAACTACTTCTTTCTATGTTTTTATATTATGTTAAACTATTTCTTTCTATATTTTTATATTATGTTAAACATCTTCTTTCTATATTTTTATATTATGCTAAACTATTTCTTTCTATATTTTCATGTTATGTTAAACTACTTCTTTCTATATTTTTATGTTATGTTAAACTATTTCTTTCTATATTTTTATATTATGTTAAACATCTTCTTTCTATATTTTTATGTTATGTTAAACTACTTCTCTCTATGTTTTTATATTATGTTAAACTATTTCTTTCTATATTTTTATATTATGTTAAACATCTTCTTTCTATATTTTTATGTTATGTTAAACTACTTCTTTCTATGTTTTTATATTATGTTAAACTATTTCTTTCTATATTTTTATATTATGTTAAACATCTTCTTTCTATATTTTTATGTTATGTTAAACTATTTCTTTCTATATTTTTATATTATGTTAAACATCTTCTTTCTATATTTTTATGTTATGTTAAACTACTTCTTTCTACATTTTTATGTTATGTTAAACTATTTCTTTCTATATTTTTATGTTATGTTAAACTACTTCTTTCTATATTTTTATGTTATGTTGAACTATTTCTTTCTATATTTTTATATTATGTTAAACATCTTCTTTCTATATTTTTATGTTATGTTAAACTACTTCTTTCTATGTTTTTATATTATGTTAAACTATTTCTTTCTATATTTTTATATTATGTTAAACATCTTCTTTCTATATTTTTATGTTATGTTAAACTACTTCTTTCTATGTTTTTATATTATGTTAAACTATTTCTTTCTATATTTTTATATTATGTTAAACATCTTCTTTCTATATTTTTATGTTATGTTAAACTACTTCTTTCTATGTTTTTATATTATGTTAAACTATTTCTTTCTATATTTTTATATTATGTTAAACATCTTCTTTCTATATTTTTATGTTATGTTAAACTACTTCTTTCTATGTTTTTATATTATGTTAAACTATTTCTTTCTATATTTTTATATTATGTTAAACATCTTCTTTCTATATTTTTATGTTATGTTAAACTATTTCTTTCTATATTTTTATGTTATGTTAAACTACTTCTTTCTATATTTTTATGTTATGTTAAACTATTTCTTTCTATATTTTTATGTTATGTTAAACTACTTCTTTCTATATTTTTATGTTATGTTAAACTATTTCTTTCTATATTTTTATATTATGTTAAACATCTTCTTTCTATATTTTTATGTTATGTTAAACATCTTCTTTCTATATTTTTATATTATGTTAAACATCTTCTTTCTATATTTTTATATAATGTTAAACATCTTCTTTCCATATTTTTATATTATGTTAAACATCTTCTTTCTATATTTTTATATTATGTTAAACATCTTCTTTCTATATTTTTATGTTATGTTAAACTACTTCTTTCTATATTTTTATGTTATGTTAAACTACTTCTTTCTATGTTTTTATATTATGTTAAACTATTTCTTTCTATATTTTTATATTATGTTAAACATCTTCTTTCTATATTTTTATGTTATGTTAAACTATTTCTTTCTATATTTTTATGTTATGTTAAACTACTTCTTTCTATATTTTTATGTTATGTTAAACTACTTCTTTCTATGTTTTTATATTATGTTAAACTACATCTTTCTATGTTTTTATATTATGTTAAACTATTTCTTTCTATATTTTAATATTATGTTAAACATCTTCTTTCTATGTTTTTATATTATGTTAAACTACTTCTTTCTATATTTTTATGTTATGTTAAACTACTTCTTTCTATGTTTTTATATTATGTTAAACTATTTCTTTCTATATTTTTATATTATGTTAAACATCTTCTTTCTATATTTTTATGTTATGTTAAACTACTTCTTTCTATGTTTTTATATTATGTTAAAGTATTTCTTTCTATATTTTTATATTATGTTAAACATCTTCTTTCCATATTTTTATGTTATGTTAAACTACTTCTTTCTATGTTTTTATATTATGTTAAACTATTTCTTTCTATATTTTTATATTATGTTAAACATCTTCTTTCTATATTTTTATGTTATGTTAAACTATTTCTTTCTATATTTTTATGTTATGTTTAACTACTTCTTTCTATATTTTTATGTTATGTTAAACTATTTCTTTCTATATTTTTATATTATGTTAAACATCTTCTTTCCATATTTTTATGTTATGTTAAACTACTTCTTTCTATGTTTTTATATTATGTTAAACTATTTCTTTCTATATTTTTATATTATGTTAAACATCTTCTTTCTATATTTTTATATTATGTTAAAAATCTTCTTTCTATATTTTTATATTATGTTAAAACTCTTCTTTCTATATTTTTATGTTATGTTAAACTATTTCTTTCTATATTTTTATATTATGTTAAACATCTTCTTTCTATATTTTTATGTTATGTTAAAATATTTCTTTCTATATTTTTATATTATGTTAAACATCTTCTTTCTATATTTTTATGTTATGTTAAACTACTTCTTTCTATGTTTTTATATTATGTTAAACTATTTCTTTCTATATTTTTATATTATGTTAAACATCTTCTTTCTATATTTTTATGTAATGTTAAACTACTTCTTTCTATGTTTTTATATTATGTTAAACTATTTCTTTCTATATTTTTATATTATGTTAAACATCTTCTTTCTATATTTTTATGTAATGTTAAACTACTTCTTTCTATGTTTTTATATTATGTTAAACTATTTCTTTCTATAAATTTTATATTATGTTAAACTACTTCTTTCTATGTTTTTATATTATGTTAAACTATTTCTTTCTATATTTTTATATTATGTTAAACATCTTCTTTCTATGTTTTTATATTATGTTAAACTACTTCTTTCTATATTTTTATGTTATGTTAAACTACTTCTTTCTATATTTTTATGTTATGTTAAACTACTTCTTTCTATGTTTTTATATTATGTTAAACTATTTCTTTATATATTGTTATATTATGTTAAACATCTTCTTTCTGTATTTTTATGTTATGTTAAACTACTTCTTTCTATGTTTTTATATTATGTTAAACTATTTCTTTCTATATTTTTATATTATGTTAAACATCTTCTTTCTATATTTTTATGTTATGTTAAACTATTTCTTTCTATATTTTTATGTTATGTTTAACTACTTCTTTCTATATTTTTATGTTATGTTAAACTATTTCTTTCTATATTTTTATATTATGTTAAACATCTTCTTTCCATATTTTTATGTTATGTTAAACTACTTCTTTCTATATTTTTATGTTATGTTAAACTACTTCTTTCTATGTTTTTATATTATGTTAAACAATTTCTTTCTATATTTTTATGTTATGTTAAACATCTTCTTTCTATATTTTTATGTTATGTTAAACTACTTCTTTCTATGTTTTTATATTATGTTAAACAATTTCTTTCTATATTTTTATGTTATGTTAAACATCTTCTTTCTATATTTTTATGTTATGTTAAACTACTTCTTTCTATATTTTTATGTTATGTTTAACTACTTCTTTCTATATTTTTATGTTATGTTAAACTATTTCTTTCTATATTTTTATATTATGTTAAACATCTTCTTTCCATATTTTTATGTTATGTTAAACTACTTCTTTCTATGTTTTTATATTATGTTAAACTACTTCTTTCTATGTTTTTATATTATGTTAAACTACTTCTTTCTATATTTTTATGTTATGTTAAACTACTTCTTTCTATGTTTTTATATTATGTTAAACAATTTCTTTCTATATTTTTATGTTATGTTAAACATCTTCTTTCTATGTTTTTATATTATGTTAAACTATTTCTTTCTATATTTTTATATTATGTTAAACATCTTCTTTCTATATTTTTATGTAATGTTAAACTACTTCTTTCTATGTTTTTATATTATGTTAAACTATTTCTTTCTATATTTTTATATTATGTTAAACATCTTCTTTCTATATTTTTATGTAATGTTAAACTACTTCTTTCTATGTTTTTATATTATGTTAAACTATTTCTTTCTATAAATTTTATATTATGTTAAACATCTTCTTTCTATATTTTTATGTTATGTTAAAATATTTCTTTCTATATTTTTATATTATGTTAAACATCTTCTTTCTATATTTTTATGTTATGTTAAACTACTTCTTTCTATGTTTTTATATTATGTTAAACTATTTCTTTCTATATTTTTATATTATGTTAAACATCTTCTTTCTATATTTTTATGTTATGTTAAACTACTTCTTTCTATGTTTTTATATTATGTTAAACTACTTCTTTCTATGTTTTTATATTATGTTAAACTATTTCTTTCTATATTTTAATATTATGTTAAACATCTTCTTTCTATGTTTTTATATTATGTTAAACTACTTCTTTCTATATTTTTATGTTATGTTAAACTACTTCTTTCTATATTTTTATGTTATGTTAAACTACTTCTTTCTATGTTTTTATATTATGTTAAACTATTTCTTTATATATTGTTATATTATGTTAAACATCTTCTTTCTATATTTTTATGTTATGTTAAACTACTTCTTTCTATGTTTTTATATTATGTTAAACTATTTCTTTCTATATTTTTATATTATGTTAAACATCTTCTTTCTATATTTTTATATTATGTTAAACATCTTCTTTCTATATTTTTATGTTATGTTAAACTACTTCTTTCTATGTTTTTATATTATGTTAAACTATTTCTTTCTATATTTTTATATTATGTTAAACATCTTCTTTCTATATTTTTATGTAATGTTAAACTACTTCTTTCTATGTTTTTATATTATGTTAAACTATTTCTTTCTATATTTTTATATTATGTTAAACATCTTCTTTCTATATTTTTATGTAATGTTAAACTACTTCTTTCTATGTTTTTATATTATGTTAAACTATTTCTTTCTATAAATTTTATATTATGTTAAACATCTTCTTTCTATATTTTTATGTTATGTTAAAATATTTCTTTCTATATTTTTATATTATGTTAAACATCTTCTTTCTATATTTTTATGTTATGTTAAACTACTTCTTTCTATGTTTTTATATTATGTTAAACTATTTCTTTCTATATTTTTATATTATGTTAAACATCTTCTTTCTATATTTTTATGTTATGTTAAACTACTTCTTTCTATGTTTTTATATTATGTTAAACAACTTCTTTCTATGTTTTTATATTATGTTAAACTATTTCTTTCTATATTTTAATATTATGTTAAACATCTTCTTTCTATGTTTTTATATTATGTTAAACTACTTCTTTCTATATTTTTATGTTATGTTAAACTACTTCTTTCTATGTTTTTATATTATGTTAAACTATTTTTTCTATATTTTTATATTATGTTAAACATCTTCTTTCTATATTTTTATGTTATGTTAAACTACTTCTTTCTATGTTTTTATATTATGTTAAACTATTTCTTTCTATATTTTTATATTATGTTAAACATCTTCTTTCCATATTTTTATGTTATGTTAAACTACTTCTTTCTATGTTTTTATATTATGTTAAACTATTTCTTTCTATATTTTTATATTATGTTAAACATCTTCTTTCTATATTTTTATGTTATGTTAAACTATTTCTTTCTATATTTTTATGTTATGTTTAACTACTTCTTTCTATATTTTTATGTTATGTTAAACTATTTCTTTCTATATTTTTATATTATGTTAAAAATCTTCTTTCTATATTTTTATATTATGTTAAACATCTTCTTTCTATATTTTTATGTTATGTTAAACTACTTCTTTCTATATTTTTATGTTATGTTAAACTACTTCTTTCTATGTTTTTATATTATGTTAAACATCTTCTTTCTATATTTTTATATTATGTTAAACTTCTTCTTTCTATATTTTTATATTATGTTAAACATCTTCTTTCTATATTTTTATATTATGTTAAACATCTTCTTTCTATATTTTTATATTATGTTAAACATCTTCTTTCTATATTTTTATGTTATGTTAAACTACTTCTTTCTATATTTTTATGTTATGTTAAACTACTTCTTTCTATGTTTTTATATTATGTTAAACAATTTCTTTCTATATTTTTATGTTATGTTAAACATCTTCTTTCTATATTTTTATGTTATGTTAAACTACTTCTTTCTATGTTTTTATATTATGTTAAACTATCTCTTTCTATATTTTTATATTATGTTAAACATCTTCTTTCTATATTTTTATGTTATGTTAAACTACTTCTTTCTATGTTTTTATATTATGTTAAACTATTTCTTTCTATATTTTTATATTATGTTAAACATCTTCTTTCTATATTTTTATGTTATGTTAAACTACTTCTTTCTATGTTTTTATATTATGTTAAACTATTTCTTTCTATATTTTTATATTATGTTAAACATCTTCTTTCTATATTTTTATGTTATGTTAAACTATTTCTTTCTATATTTTTATGTTATGTTTAACTACTTCTTTCTATATTTTTATGTTATGTTAAACTACTTCTTTCTATGTTTTTATATTATGTTAAACATCTTCTTTCTATATTTTTATATTATGTTAAACATCTTCTTTCTATATTTTTATGTAATGTTAAACTACTTCTTTCTATGTTTTTATATTATGTTAAACATCTTCTTTCTATATTTTTATGTTATGTTAAACTATTTCTTTCTATACTTTTATATTATGTTAAACTATTTCTTTCTATATTTTTATATTATGTTAAACATCTTCTTTCTATATTTTTATGTTATGTTAAACTACTTCTTTCTATGTTTTTATATTATGTTAAACTATTTCTTTCCATATTTTTATATTATGTTAAACATCTTCTTTCTATATTTTTATGTTATGTTAAACTACTTCTTTCTATGTTTTTATATTATGTTAAACTATTTCTTTCTATATTTTTATATTATGTTTAACATCTTCTTTCTATATTTTTATGTTATGTTAAACTATTTCTTTCTATATTTTTATATTATGTTAAACATCTTCTTTCTATATTTTTATATTATGTTAAACATGTTCTTTCTATATTTTTATATTATGTTAAACATCTTCTTTCTATATTTTTATGTTATGTTAAACTATTTCTTTCTATATTTTTATGTTATGTTAAACTACTTCTTTCTATATTTTTATGTTATGTTAAACTATTTCTTTCTATATTTTTATATTATGTTAAACATCTTCTTTCTATATTTTTATGTTATGTTAAACTACTTCTTTCTATGTTTTTATATTATGTTAAACTATTTCTTTCTATATTTTTATATTATGTTAAACTATTTCTTTCTATATTTTTATATTATGTTAAACATCTTCTTTCTATATTATGTTAAACTACTTCTTTCTATGTTTTTATATTATGTTGAACTATTTCTTTCTATATTTTTATATTATGTTAAACTATTTCTTTCTATGTTTTTATATTATGTTAAACTATTTCTTTCTATATTTTTATATTTTGTTAAACCTCTTCTTTCTATATTTTTATGTTATGTTAAACTATTTCTTTATATATTTTTATATTATGTTAAACATCTTCTTTCTATATTTTTATATTATGTTAAACTATTTCTTTCTATATTTTTATATTATGTTTAACATCTTCTTTCTATATTTTTATATTAAGTTAAACATCTTCTTTCTATATTTTTATGTTATGTTAAACTACTTCTTTCTATATTTTTATGTTATGTTAAACTATTTCTTTCTATATTTATATATTATGTTAAACATCTTCTTTCTATATTTTTATGTTATGTTAAACTACTTCTTTCTATGTTTTTATATTATGTTAAACTATTTCTTTCTATATTTTTATATTACGTTAAACATCTTCTTTCTATATTTTTATGTTATGTTAAACTACTTCTTTCTAAGTTTTTATATTATGTTAAACTATTTCTTTCTATATTTTTATATTATGTTAAACATCTTCTTTCTATATTTTTATGTTATGTTAAACTACTTCTTTCTATATTTTTATGTTATGTTAAACTATTTCTTTCTATATTTTTATATTATGTTAAACATCTTCTTTCCAAATTTTTATGTTATGTTAAACTACTTCTTTCTATGTTTTTATATTATGTTAAACTATTTCTTTCTATATTTTTATATTATGTTAAACATCTTCTTTCTATATTTTTATGTTATGTTAAACTATTTCTTTCTATATTTTTATTTTATGTTAAACTACTTCTTTCTATATTTTTATGTTATGTTAAACTATTTCTTTCTATATTTTTATATTATGTTAAACATCTTCTTTCTATATTTTTATGTTATGTTAAACTACTTCTTTCTATGTTTTTATATTATGTTAAACTATTTCTTTCTATATTTTTATATTATGTTAAACATCTTCTTTCTATATTTTTATGTTATGTTAAACTACTTCTTTCTATGTTTTTATATTATGTTAAACTATTTCTTTCTATATTTTTATATTATGTTAAACATCTTCTTTCTATATTTTTATGTTATGTTAAACTATTTCTTTCTATATTTTTATATTATGTTAAACATCTTCTTTCTATATTTTTATATTATGTTAAACTTCTTCTTTCTATATTTTTATATTATGTTAAACATCTTCTTTCTATATTTTTATATTATGTTAAACATCTTCTTTCTATATTTTTATATTATGTTAAACATCTTCTTTCTATATTTTTATGTTATGTTAAACTACTTCTTTCTATATTTTTATGTTATGTTAAACTACTTCTTTCTATGTTTTTATATTATGTTAAACAATTTCTTTCTATATTTTTATGTTATGTTAAACATCTTCTTTCTATATTTTTATGTTATGTTAAACTACTTCTTTCTATGTTTTTATATTATGTTAAACTATCTCTTTCTATATTTTTATATTATGTTAAACATCTTCTTTCTATATTTTTATGTTATGTTAAACTACTTCTTTCTATGTTTTTATATTATGTTAAACTATTTCTTTCTATATTTTTATATTATGTTAAACATCTTCTTTCTATATTTTTATGTTATGTTAAACTACTTCTTTCTATGTTTTTATATTATGTTAAACTATTTCTTTCTATATTTTTATATTATGTTAAACATCTTCTTTCTATATTTTTATGTTATGTTAAACTATTTCTTTCTATATTTTTATGTTATGTTTAACTACTTCTTTCTATATTTTTATGTTATGTTAAACTATTTCTTTCCATATTTTTATATTATGTTAAACATCTTCTTTCCATATTTTTATGTTATGTTAAACTACTTCTTTCTATATTTTTATGTTATGTTAAACTACTTCTTTCTATGTTTTTATATTATGTTAAACAATTTCTTTCTATATTTTTATGTTATGTTAAACATCTTCTTTCTATATTTTTATGTTATGTTAAACTACTTCTTTCTATGTTTTTATATTATGTTAAACTATTTCTTTCTATATTTTTATGTTATGTTAAACATCTTCTTTCTATATTTTTATGTTATGTTAAACTACTTCTTTCTATATTTTTATGTTATGTTTAACTACTTCTTTCTATATTTTTATGTTATGTTAAACTATTTCTTTCTATATTTTTATATTATGTTAAACATCTTCTTTCCATATTTTTATGTTATGTTAAACTACTTCTTTCTATGTTTTTATATTATGTTAAACTATTTCTTTCTATATTTTTATATTATGTTAAACATCTTCTTTCTATATTTTTATATTATGTTAAAAATCTTCTTTCTATATTTTTATATTATGTTAAACATCTTCTTTCTATATTTTTATGTTATGTTAAACTACTTCTTTCTATATTTTTATGTTATGTTAAACTACTTCTTTCTATGTTTTTATATTATGTTAAACAATTTCTTTCTATATTTTTATGTTATGTTAAACATCTTCTTTCTATATTTTTATGTTATGTTAAACTACTTCTTTCTATGTTTTTATATTATGTTAAACATCTTCTTTCTATATTTTTATATTATGTTAAACATCTTCTTTCTATATTTTTATGTAATGTTAAACTACTTCTTTCTATGTTTTTATATTATGTTAAACATCTTCTTTCTATATTTTTATGTTATGTTAAACTATTTCTTTCTATACTTTTATATTATGTTAAACTATTTCTTTCTATATTTTTATATTATGTTAAACATCTTCTTTCTATATTTTTATGTTATGTTAAACTACTTCTTTCTATGTTTTTATATTATGTTAAACTATTTCTTTCCATATTTTTATATCATGTTAAACATCTTCTTTCTATATTTTTATGTTATGTTAAACTACTTCTTTCTATGTTTTTATATTATGTTAAACTATTTCTTTCTATATTTTTATATTATGTTTAACATCTTCTTTCTATATTTTTATGTTATGTTAAACTATTTCTTTCTATATTTTTATATTATGTTAAACATCTTCTTTCTATATTTTTATATTATGTTAAACATGTTCTTTCTATATTTTTATATTATGTTAAACATCTTCTTTCTATATTTTTATGTTATGTTAAACTACTTCTTTCTATGTTTTTATATTATGTTAAACTATTTCTTTCTATATTTTTATATTATGTTAAACATCTTCTTTCTATATTTTTATGTTATGTTAAACTACTTCTTTCTATGTTTTTATATTATGTTAAACTATTTCTTTCTATATTTTTATATTATGTTAAACATCTTCTTTCTATATTTTTATGTAATGTTAAACTACTTCTTTCTATGTTTTTATATTATGTTAAACTATTTCTTTCTATATTTTTATATTATGTTAAACATCTTCTTTCTATATTTTTATGTAATGTTAAACTACTTCTTTCTATGTTTTTATATTATGTTAAACTATTTCTTTCTATAAATTTCATATTATGTTAAACATCTTCTTTCTATATTTTTATGTTATGTTAAAATATTTCTTTCTATATTTTTATATTATGTTAAACATCTTCTTTCTATATTTTTATGTTATGTTAAACTACTTCTTTCTATGTTTTTATATTATGTTAAACTATTTCTTTCTATATTTTTATATTATGTTAAACATCTTCTTTCTATATTTTTATGTTATGTTAAACTACTTCTTTCTATGTTTTTATATTATGTTAAACTACTTCTTTCTATGTTTTTATATTATGTTAAACTATTTCTTTCTATATTTTAATATTATGTTAAACATCTTCTTTCTATGTTTTTATATTATGTTAAACTACTTCTTTCTATATTTTTATGTTATGTTAAACATCTTCTTTCTATATTTTTATGTTATGTCAAACTACTTCTTTCTATGTTTTTATATTATGTTAAACTATTTCTTTCTATATTTTTATATTATGTTAAACATCTTCTTTCTATATTTTTATGTTATGTTAAACTACTTCTTTCTATGTTTTTATATTATGTTAAACTACTTCTTTCTATGTTTTTATATTATGTTAAACTATTTCTTTCTATATTTTAATATTATGTTAAACATCTTCTTTCTATGTTTTTATATTATGTTAAACTATTTCTTTATATATTGTTATATTATGTTAAACATCTTCTTTCTATATTTTTATGTTATGTTAAACTACTTCTTTCTATGTTTTTATATTATGTTAAACTATTTCTTTCTATATTTTTATATTATGTTAAACATCTTCTTTCTATATTTTTATGTTATGTTAAACTATTTCTTTCTATATATTTATGTTATGTTTAACTACTTCTTTCTATATTTTTATGTTATGTTAAACTATTTCTTTCTATATTTTTATATTATGTTAAACATCTTCTTTCCATATTTTTATGTTATGTTAAACTACTTCTTTCTATGTTTTTATATTATGTTAAACTATTTCTTTCTATATTTTTATATTATGTTAAACATCTTCTTTCTATATTTTTATATTATGTTAAACATCTTCTTTCTATATTTTTATGTTATGTTAAACTACTTCTTTCTATGTTTTTATATTATGTTAAACTATTTCTTTCTATATTTTTATATTATGTTAAACATCTTCTTTCTATATTTTTATGTAATGTTAAACTACTTCTTTCTATGTTTTTATATTATGTTAAACTATTTCTTTCTATATTTTTATATTATGTTAAACATCTTCTTTCTATATTTTTATGTAATGTTAAACTACTTCTTTCTATGTTTTTATATTATGTTAAACTATTTCTTTCTATAAATTTTATATTATGTTAAACATCTTCTTTCTATATTTTTATGTTATGTTAAAATATTTCTTTCTATATTTTTATATTATGTTAAACATCTTCTTTCTATATTTTTATGTTATGTTAAACTACTTCTTTCTATGTTTTTATATTATGTTAAACTATTTCTTTCTATATTTTTATATTATGTTAAACATCTTCTTTCTATATTTTTATGTTATGTTAAACTACTTCTTTCTATGTTTTTATATTATGTTAAACTATTTCTTTCTATATTTTTATATTATGTTAAACATCTTCTTTCTATATTTTTATGTTATGTTAAACTACTTCTTTCTATGTTTTTATATTATGTTAAAGTATTTCTTTCTATATTTTTATATTATGTTAAACATCTTCTTTCCATATTTTTATGTTATGTTAAACTACTTCTTTCTATGTTTTTATATTATGTTAAACTATTTCTTTCTATATTTTTATATTATGTTAAACATCTTCTTTCTATATTTTTATGTTATGTTAAACTATTTCTTTCTATATTTTTATGTTATGTTTAACTACTTCTTTCTATATTTTTATGTTATGTTAAACTACTTCTTTCTATGTTTTTATATTATGTTAAACTATTTCTTTCTATATTTTTATATTATGTTAAACATCTTCTTTCTATATTTTTATATTATGTTAAAAATCTTCTTTCTATATTTTTATATTATGTTAAACCTCTTCTTTCTATATTTTTATGTTATGTTAAACTATTTCTTTCTATATTTTTATATTATGTTAAACATCTTCTTTCTATATTTTTATGTTATGTTAAAATATTTCTTTCTATATTTTTATATTATGTTAAACATCTTCTTTCTATATTTTTATGTTATGTTAAACTACTTCTTTCTATGTTTTTATATTATGTTAAACTATTTCTTTCTATATTTTTATATTATGTTAAACATCTTCTTTCTATATTTTTATGTAATGTTAAACTACTTCTTTCTATGTTTTTATATTATGTTAAACTATTTCTTTCTATATTTTTATATTATGTTAAACATCTTCTTTCTATATTTTTATGTAATGTTAAACTACTTCTTTCTATGTTTTTATATTATGTTAAACTATTTCTTTCTATAAATTTTATATTATGTTAAACTACTTCTTTCTATGTTTTTATATTATGTTGAACTATTTCTTTCTATATTTTTATATTATGTTAAACATCTTCTTTCTATGTTTTTATATTATGTTAAACTACTTCTTTCTATATTTTTATGTTATGTTAAACTACTTCTTTCTATATTTTTATGTTATGTTAAACTACTTCTTTCTATGTTTTTATATTATGTTAAACTATTTCTTTATATATTGTTATATTATGTTAAACATCTTCTTTCTATATTTTTATGTTATGTTAAACTACTTCTTTCTATGTTTTTATATTATGTTAAACTATTTCTTTCTATATTTTTATATTATGTTAAACATCTTCTTTCTATATTTTTATGTTATGTTAAACTATTTCTTTCTATATTTTTATGTTATGTTTAACTACTTCTTTCTATATTTTTATGTTATGTTAAACTATTTCTTTCTATATTTTTATATTATGTTAAACATCTTCTTTCCATATTTTTATGTTATGTTAAACTACTTCTTTCTATATTTTTATGTTATGTTAAACTACTTCTTTCTATGTTTTTATATTATGTTAAACAATTTCTTTCTATATTTTTATGTTATGTTAAACATCTTCTTTCTATATTTTTATGTTATGTTAAACTACTTCTTTCTATGTTTTTATATTATGTTAAACAATTTCTTTCTATATTTTTATGTTATGTTAAACATCTTCTTTCTATATTTTTATGTTATGTTAAACTACTTCTTTCTATATTTTTATGTTATGTTTAACTACTTCTTTCTATATTTTTATGTTATGTTAAACTATTTCTTTCTATATTTTTATATTATGTTAAACATCTTCTTTCCATATTTTTATGTTATGTTAAACTACTTCTTTCTATGTTTTTATATTATGTTAAACTATTTCTTTCTATATTTTTATATTATGTTAAACTACTTCTTTCTATGTTTTTATATTATGTTAAACTATTTCTTTCTATATTTTAATATTATGTTAAACATCTTCTTTCTATGTTTTTATATTATGTTAAACTACTTCTTTCTATATTTTTATGTTATGTTAAACATCTTCTTTCTATATTTTTATGTTATGTCAAACTACTTCTTTCTATGTTTTTATATTATGTTAAACTATTTCTTTCTATATTTTTATATTATGTTAAACATCTTCTTTCTATATTTTTATGTTATGTTAAACATCTTCTTTCTATATTTTTATATTATGTTAAACATCTTCTTTCTATATTTTTATGTTATGTTAAACTATTTCTTTCTATATTTTTATATTATGTTAAACATCTTCTTTCTATATTTTTATGTTATGTTAAACTACTTCTTTCTACATTTTTATGTTATGTTAAACTATTTCTTTCTATATTTTTATGTTATGTTAAACTACTTCTTTCTATATTTTTATGTTATGTTGAACTATTTCTTTCTATATTTTTATATTATGTTAAACATCTTCTTTCTATATTTTTATGTTATGTTAAACTACTTCTTTCTATGTTTTTATATTATGTTAAACTATTTCTTTCTATATTTTTATATTATGTTAAACATCTTCTTTCTATATTTTTATGTTATGTTAAACTACTTCTTTCTATGTTTTTATATTATGTTAAACTATTTCTTTCTATATTTTTATATTATGTTAAACATCTTCTTTCTATATTTTTATGTTATGTTAAACTACTTCTTTCTATGTTTTTATATTATGTTAAACTATTTCTTTCTATATTTTTATATTATGTTAAACATCTTCTTTCTATATTTTTATGTTATGTTAAACTACTTCTTTCTATGTTTTTATATTATGTTAAACTATTTCTTTCTATATTTTTATATTATGTTAAACATCTTCTTTCTATATTTTTATGTTATGTTAAACTATTTCTTTCTATATTTTTATGTTATGTTAAACTACTTCTTTCTATATTTTTATGTTATGTTAAACTATTTCTTTCTATATTTTTATGTTATGTTAAACTACTTCTTTCTATATTTTTATGTTATGTTAAACTATTTCTTTCTATATTTTTATATTATGTTAAACATCTTCTTTCTATATTTTTATGTTATGTTAAACATCTTCTTTCTATATTTTTATATTATGTTAAACATCTTCTTTCTATATTTTTATATTATGTTAAACATCTTCTTTCTATATTTTTATGTTATGTTAAACTACTTCTTTCTATGTTTTTATATTATGTTAAACTATTTCTTTCTATATTTTTATATTATGTTAAACATCTTCTTTCTATATTTTTATGTTATGTTAAACTACTTCTTTCTATGTTTTTATATTATGTTAAACTATTTCTTTCTATATTTTTATATTATGTTAAACATCTTCTTTCTATATTTTTATGTTATGTTAAACTATTTCTTTCTATATTTTTATGTTATGTTTAACTACTTCTTTCTATATTTTTATGTTATGTTAAACTATTTCTTTCCATATTTTTATATTATGTTAAACATCTTCTTTCCATATTTTTATGTTATGTTAAACTACTTCTTTCTATATTTTTATGTTATGTTAAACTACTTCTTTCTATGTTTTTATATTATGTTAAACAATTTCTTTCTATATTTTTATGTTATGTTAAACATCTTCTTTCTATATTTTTATGTTATGTTAAACTACTTCTTTCTATGTTTTTATATTATGTTAAACTATTTCTTTCTATATTTTTATGTTATGTTAAACATCTTCTTTCTATATTTTTATGTTATGTTAAACTACTTCTTTCTATATTTTTATGTTATGTTAAACTATTTCTTTCTATATTTTTATGTTATGTTAAACTACTTCTTTCTATATTTTTATGTTATGTTAAACTATTTCTTTCTATATTTTTATATTATGTTAAACATCTTCTTTCTATATTTTTATGTTATGTTAAACATCTTCTTTCTATATTTTTATATTATGTTAAACATCTTCTTTCTATATTTTTATATTATGTTAAACATCTTCTTTCTATATTTTTATGTTATGTTAAACTACTTCTTTCTATGTTTTTATATTATGTTAAACTATTTCTTTCTATATTTTTATATTATGTTAAACATCTTCTTTCTATATTTTTATGTTATGTTAAACTACTTCTTTCTATGTTTTTATATTATGTTAAACTATTTCTTTCTATATTTTTATATTATGTTAAACATCTTCTTTCTATATTTTTATGTTATGTTAAACTATTTCTTTCTATATTTTTATGTTATGTTTAACTACTTCTTTCTATATTTTTATGTTATGTTAAACTATTTCTTTCCATATTTTTATATTATGTTAAACATCTTCTTTCCATATTTTTATGTTATGTTAAACTACTTCTTTCTATATTTTTATGTTATGTTAAACTACTTCTTTCTATGTTTTTATATTATGTTAAACAATTTCTTTCTATATTTTTATGTTATGTTAAACATCTTCTTTCTATATTTTTATGTTATGTTAAACTACTTCTTTCTATGTTTTTATATTATGTTAAACTATTTCTTTCTATATTTTTATGTTATGTTAAACATCTTCTTTCTATATTTTTATGTTATGTTAAACTACTTCTTTCTATATTTTTATGTTATGTTTAACTACTTCTTTCTATATTTTTATGTTATGTTAAACTATTTCTTTCTATATTTTTATATTATGTTAAACATCTTCTTTCCATATTTTTATGTTATGTTAAACTACTTCTTTCTATGTTTTTATATTATGTTAAACTATTTCTTTCTATATTTTTATATTATGTTAAACATCTTCTTTCTATATTTTTATATTATGTTAAAAATCTTCTTTCTATATTTTTATATTATGTTAAACATCTTCTTTCTATATTTTTATGTTATGTTAAACTACTTCTTTCTATATTTTTATGTTATGTTAAACTACTTCTTTCTATGTTTTTATATTATGTTAAACAATTTCTTTCTATATTTTTATGTTATGTTAAACATCTTCTTTCTATATTTTTATGTTATGTTAAACTACTTCTTTCTATGTTTTTATATTATGTTAAACATCTTCTTTCTATATTTTTATATTATGTTAAACATCTTCTTTCTATATTTTTATGTAATGTTAAACTACTTCTTTCTATGTTTTTATATTATGTTAAACATCTTCTTTCTATATTTTTATGTTATGTTAAACTATTTCTTTCTATACTTTTATATTATGTTAAACTATTTCTTTCTATATTTTTATATTATGTTAAACATCTTCTTTCTATATTTTTATGTTATGTTAAACTACTTCTTTCTATGTTTTTATATTATGTTAAACTATTTCTTTCCATATTTTTATATCATGTTAAACATCTTCTTTCTATATTTTTATGTTATGTTAAACTACTTCTTTCTATGTTTTTATATTATGTTAAACTATTTCTTTCTATATTTTTATATTATGTTTAACATCTTCTTTCTATATTTTTATGTTATGTTAAACTATTTCTTTCTATATTTTTATATTATGTTAAACATCTTCTTTCTATATTTTTATATTATGTTAAACATGTTCTTTCTATATTTTTATATTATGTTAAACATCTTCTTTCTATATTTTTATGTTATGTTAAACTACTTCTTTCTATGTTTTTATATTATGTTAAACTATTTCTTTCTATATTTTTATATTATGTTAAACATCTTCTTTCTATATTTTTATGTTATGTTAAACTACTTCTTTCTATGTTTTTATATTATGTTAAACTATTTCTTTCTATATTTTTATATTATGTTAAACATCTTCTTTCTATATTTTTATGTAATGTTAAACTACTTCTTTCTATGTTTTTATATTATGTTAAACTATTTCTTTCTATATTTTTATATTATGTTAAACATCTTCTTTCTATATTTTTATGTAATGTTAAACTACTTCTTTCTATGTTTTTATATTATGTTAAACTATTTCTTTCTATAAATTTCATATTATGTTAAACATCTTCTTTCTATATTTTTATGTTATGTTAAAATATTTCTTTCTATATTTTTATATTATGTTAAACATCTTCTTTCTATATTTTTATGTTATGTTAAACTACTTCTTTCTATGTTTTTATATTATGTTAAACTATTTCTTTCTATATTTTTATATTATGTTAAACATCTTCTTTCTATATTTTTATGTTATGTTAAACTACTTCTTTCTATGTTTTTATATTATGTTAAACTACTTCTTTCTATGTTTTTATATTATGTTAAACTATTTCTTTCTATATTTTAATATTATGTTAAACATCTTCTTTCTATGTTTTTATATTATGTTAAACTACTTCTTTCTATATTTTTATGTTATGTTAAACATCTTCTTTCTATATTTTTATGTTATGTCAAACTACTTCTTTCTATGTTTTTATATTATGTTAAACTATTTCTTTCTATATTTTTATATTATGTTAAACATCTTCTTTCTATATTTTTATGTTATGTTAAACTACTTCTTTCTATGTTTTTATATTATGTTAAACTACTTCTTTCTATGTTTTTATATTATGTTAAACTATTTCTTTCTATATTTTAATATTATGTTAAACATCTTCTTTCTATGTTTTTATATTATGTTAAACTATTTCTTTATATATTGTTATATTATGTTAAACATCTTCTTTCTATATTTTTATGTTATGTTAAACTACTTCTTTCTATGTTTTTATATTATGTTAAACTATTTCTTTCTATATTTTTATATTATGTTAAACATCTTCTTTCTATATTTTTATGTTATGTTAAACTATTTCTTTCTATATATTTATGTTATGTTTAACTACTTCTTTCTATATTTTTATGTTATGTTAAACTATTTCTTTCTATATTTTTATATTATGTTAAACATCTTCTTTCCATATTTTTATGTTATGTTAAACTACTTCTTTCTATGTTTTTATATTATGTTAAACTATTTCTTTCTATATTTTTATATTATGTTAAACATCTTCTTTCTATATTTTTATATTATGTTAAACATCTTCTTTCTATATTTTTATGTTATGTTAAACTACTTCTTTCTATGTTTTTATATTATGTTAAACTATTTCTTTCTATATTTTTATATTATGTTAAACATCTTCTTTCTATATTTTTATGTAATGTTAAACTACTTCTTTCTATGTTTTTATATTATGTTAAACTATTTCTTTCTATATTTTTATATTATGTTAAACATCTTCTTTCTATATTTTTATGTAATGTTAAACTACTTCTTTCTATGTTTTTATATTATGTTAAACTATTTCTTTCTATAAATTTTATATTATGTTAAACATCTTCTTTCTATATTTTTATGTTATGTTAAAATATTTCTTTCTATATTTTTATATTATGTTAAACATCTTCTTTCTATATTTTTATGTTATGTTAAACTACTTCTTTCTATGTTTTTATATTATGTTAAACTATTTCTTTCTATATTTTTATATTATGTTAAACATCTTCTTTCTATATTTTTATGTTATGTTAAACTACTTCTTTCTATGTTTTTATATTATGTTAAACTATTTCTTTCTATATTTTTATATTATGTTAAACATCTTCTTTCTATATTTTTATGTTATGTTAAACTACTTCTTTCTATGTTTTTATATTATGTTAAAGTATTTCTTTCTATATTTTTATATTATGTTAAACATCTTCTTTCCATATTTTTATGTTATGTTAAACTACTTCTTTCTATGTTTTTATATTATGTTAAACTATTTCTTTCTATATTTTTATATTATGTTAAACATCTTCTTTCTATATTTTTATGTTATGTTAAACTATTTCTTTCTATATTTTTATGTTATGTTTAACTACTTCTTTCTATATTTTTATGTTATGTTAAACTACTTCTTTCTATGTTTTTATATTATGTTAAACTATTTCTTTCTATATTTTTATATTATGTTAAACATCTTCTTTCTATATTTTTATATTATGTTAAAAATCTTCTTTCTATATTTTTATATTATGTTAAACCTCTTCTTTCTATATTTTTATGTTATGTTAAACTATTTCTTTCTATATTTTTATATTATGTTAAACATCTTCTTTCTATATTTTTATGTTATGTTAAAATATTTCTTTCTATATTTTTATATTATGTTAAACATCTTCTTTCTATATTTTTATGTTATGTTAAACTACTTCTTTCTATGTTTTTATATTATGTTAAACTATTTCTTTCTATATTTTTATATTATGTTAAACATCTTCTTTCTATATTTTTATGTAATGTTAAACTACTTCTTTCTATGTTTTTATATTATGTTAAACTATTTCTTTCTATATTTTTATATTATGTTAAACATCTTCTTTCTATATTTTTATGTAATGTTAAACTACTTCTTTCTATGTTTTTATATTATGTTAAACTATTTCTTTCTATAAATTTTATATTATGTTAAACTACTTCTTTCTATGTTTTTATATTATGTTGAACTATTTCTTTCTATATTTTTATATTATGTTAAACATCTTCTTTCTATGTTTTTATATTATGTTAAACTACTTCTTTCTATATTTTTATGTTATGTTAAACTACTTCTTTCTATATTTTTATGTTATGTTAAACTACTTCTTTCTATGTTTTTATATTATGTTAAACTATTTCTTTATATATTGTTATATTATGTTAAACATCTTCTTTCTATATTTTTATGTTATGTTAAACTACTTCTTTCTATGTTTTTATATTATGTTAAACTATTTCTTTCTATATTTTTATATTATGTTAAACATCTTCTTTCTATATTTTTATGTTATGTTAAACTATTTCTTTCTATATTTTTATGTTATGTTTAACTACTTCTTTCTATATTTTTATGTTATGTTAAACTATTTCTTTCTATATTTTTATATTATGTTAAACATCTTCTTTCCATATTTTTATGTTATGTTAAACTACTTCTTTCTATATTTTTATGTTATGTTAAACTACTTCTTTCTATGTTTTTATATTATGTTAAACAATTTCTTTCTATATTTTTATGTTATGTTAAACATCTTCTTTCTATATTTTTATGTTATGTTAAACTACTTCTTTCTATGTTTTTATATTATGTTAAACAATTTCTTTCTATATTTTTATGTTATGTTAAACATCTTCTTTCTATATTTTTATGTTATGTTAAACTACTTCTTTCTATATTTTTATGTTATGTTTAACTACTTCTTTCTATATTTTTATGTTATGTTAAACTATTTCTTTCTATATTTTTATATTATGTTAAACATCTTCTTTCCATATTTTTATGTTATGTTAAACTACTTCTTTCTATGTTTTTATATTATGTTAAACTATTTCTTTCTATATTTTTATATTATGTTAAACTACTTCTTTCTATGTTTTTATATTATGTTAAACTATTTCTTTCTATATTTTAATATTATGTTAAACATCTTCTTTCTATGTTTTTATATTATGTTAAACTACTTCTTTCTATATTTTTATGTTATGTTAAACATCTTCTTTCTATATTTTTATGTTATGTCAAACTACTTCTTTCTATGTTTTTATATTATGTTAAACTATTTCTTTCTATATTTTTATATTATGTTAAACATCTTCTTTCTATATTTTTATGTTATGTTAAACATCTTCTTTCTATATTTTTATATTATGTTAAACATCTTCTTTCTATATTTTTATGTTATGTTAAACTATTTCTTTCTATATTTTTATATTATGTTAAACATCTTCTTTCTATATTTTTATGTTATGTTAAACTACTTCTTTCTACATTTTTATGTTATGTTAAACTATTTCTTTCTATATTTTTATGTTATGTTAAACTACTTCTTTCTATATTTTTATGTTATGTTGAACTATTTCTTTCTATATTTTTATATTATGTTAAACATCTTCTTTCTATATTTTTATGTTATGTTAAACTACTTCTTTCTATGTTTTTATATTATGTTAAACTATTTCTTTCTATATTTTTATATTATGTTAAACATCTTCTTTCTATATTTTTATGTTATGTTAAACTACTTCTTTCTATGTTTTTATATTATGTTAAACTATTTCTTTCTATATTTTTATATTATGTTAAACATCTTCTTTCTATATTTTTATGTTATGTTAAACTACTTCTTTCTATGTTTTTATATTATGTTAAACTATTTCTTTCTATATTTTTATATTATGTTAAACATCTTCTTTCTATATTTTTATGTTATGTTAAACTACTTCTTTCTATGTTTTTATATTATGTTAAACTATTTCTTTCTATATTTTTATATTATGTTAAACATCTTCTTTCTATATTTTTATGTTATGTTAAACTATTTCTTTCTATATTTTTATGTTATGTTAAACTACTTCTTTCTATATTTTTATGTTATGTTAAACTATTTCTTTCTATATTTTTATGTTATGTTAAACTACTTCTTTCTATATTTTTATGTTATGTTAAACTATTTCTTTCTATATTTTTATATTATGTTAAACATCTTCTTTCTATATTTTTATGTTATGTTAAACATCTTCTTTCTATATTTTTATATTATGTTAAACATCTTCTTTCTATATTTTTATATTATGTTAAACATCTTCTTTCTATATTTTTATGTTATGTTAAACTACTTCTTTCTATGTTTTTATATTATGTTAAACTATTTCTTTCTATATTTTTATATTATGTTAAACATCTTCTTTCTATATTTTTATGTTATGTTAAACTACTTCTTTCTATGTTTTTATATTATGTTAAACTACTTCTTTCTATGTTTTTATATTATGTTAAACTATTTCTTTCTATATTTTAATATTATGTTAAACATCTTCTTTCTATGTTTTTATATTATGTTAAACTACTTCTTTCTATATTTTTATGTTATGTTAAACTACTTCTTTCTATATTTTTATGTTATGTTAAACTACTTCTTTCTATGTTTTTATATTATGTTAAACTATTTCTTTATATATTGTTATATTATGTTAAACATCTTCTTTCTATATTTTTATGTTATGTTAAACTACTTCTTTCTATGTTTTTATATTATGTTAAACTATTTCTTTCTATATTTTTATATTATGTTAAACATCTTCTTTCTATATTTTTATATTATGTTAAACATCTTCTTTCTATATTTTTATGTTATGTTAAACTACTTCTTTCTATGTTTTTATATTATGTTAAACTATTTCTTTCTATATTTTTATATTATGTTAAACATCTTCTTTCTATATTTTTATGTAATGTTAAACTACTTCTTTCTATGTTTTTATATTATGTTAAACTATTTCTTTCTATATTTTTATATTATGTTAAACATCTTCTTTCTATATTTTTATGTAATGTTAAACTACTTCTTTCTATGTTTTTATATTATGTTAAACTATTTCTTTCTATAAATTTTATATTATGTTAAACATCTTCTTTCTATATTTTTATGTTATGTTAAAATATTTCTTTCTATATTTTTATATTATGTTAAACATCTTCTTTCTATATTTTTATGTTATGTTAAACTACTTCTTTCTATGTTTTTATATTATGTTAAACTATTTCTTTCTATATTTTTATATTATGTTAAACATCTTCTTTCTATATTTTTATGTTATGTTAAACTACTTCTTTCTATGTTTTTATATTATGTTAAACAACTTCTTTCTATGTTTTTATATTATGTTAAACTATTTCTTTCTATATTTTAATATTATGTTAAACATCTTCTTTCTATGTTTTTATATTATGTTAAACTACTTCTTTCTATATTTTTATGTTATGTTAAACTACTTCTTTCTATGTTTTTATATTATGTTAAACTATTTTTTCTATATTTTTATATTATGTTAAACATCTTCTTTCTATATTTTTATGTTATGTTAAACTACTTCTTTCTATGTTTTTATATTATGTTAAACTATTTCTTTCTATATTTTTATATTATGTTAAACATCTTCTTTCCATATTTTTATGTTATGTTAAACTACTTCTTTCTATGTTTTTATATTATGTTAAACTATTTCTTTCTATATTTTTATATTATGTTAAACATCTTCTTTCTATATTTTTATGTTATGTTAAACTATTTCTTTCTATATTTTTATGTTATGTTTAACTACTTCTTTCTATATTTTTATGTTATGTTAAACTATTTCTTTCTATATTTTTATATTATGTTAAAAATCTTCTTTCTATATTTTTATATTATGTTAAACATCTTCTTTCTATATTTTTATGTTATGTTAAACTACTTCTTTCTATATTTTTATGTTATGTTAAACTACTTCTTTCTATGTTTTTATATTATGTTAAACATCTTCTTTCTATATTTTTATATTATGTTAAACTTCTTCTTTCTATATTTTTATATTATGTTAAACATCTTCTTTCTATATTTTTATATTATGTTAAACATCTTCTTTCTATATTTTTATATTATGTTAAACATCTTCTTTCTATATTTTTATGTTATGTTAAACTACTTCTTTCTATATTTTTATGTTATGTTAAACTACTTCTTTCTATGTTTTTATATTATGTTAAACAATTTCTTTCTATATTTTTATGTTATGTTAAACATCTTCTTTCTATATTTTTATGTTATGTTAAACTACTTCTTTCTATGTTTTTATATTATGTTAAACTATCTCTTTCTATATTTTTATATTATGTTAAACATCTTCTTTCTATATTTTTATGTTATGTTAAACTACTTCTTTCTATGTTTTTATATTATGTTAAACTATTTCTTTCTATATTTTTATATTATGTTAAACATCTTCTTTCTATATTTTTATGTTATGTTAAACTACTTCTTTCTATGTTTTTATATTATGTTAAACTATTTCTTTCTATATTTTTATATTATGTTAAACATCTTCTTTCTATATTTTTATGTTATGTTAAACTATTTCTTTCTATATTTTTATGTTATGTTTAACTACTTCTTTCTATATTTTTATGTTATGTTAAACTACTTCTTTCTATGTTTTTATATTATGTTAAACATCTTCTTTCTATATTTTTATATTATGTTAAACATCTTCTTTCTATATTTTTATGTAATGTTAAACTACTTCTTTCTATGTTTTTATATTATGTTAAACATCTTCTTTCTATATTTTTATGTTATGTTAAACTATTTCTTTCTATACTTTTATATTATGTTAAACTATTTCTTTCTATATTTTTATATTATGTTAAACATCTTCTTTCTATATTTTTATGTTATGTTAAACTACTTCTTTCTATGTTTTTATATTATGTTAAACTATTTCTTTCCATATTTTTATATTATGTTAAACATCTTCTTTCTATATTTTTATGTTATGTTAAACTACTTCTTTCTATGTTTTTATATTATGTTAAACTATTTCTTTCTATATTTTTATATTATGTTTAACATCTTCTTTCTATATTTTTATGTTATGTTAAACTATTTCTTTCTATATTTTTATATTATGTTAAACATCTTCTTTCTATATTTTTATATTATGTTAAACATGTTCTTTCTATATTTTTATATTATGTTAAACATCTTCTTTCTATATTTTTATGTTATGTTAAACTATTTCTTTCTATATTTTTATGTTATGTTAAACTACTTCTTTCTATATTTTTATGTTATGTTAAACTATTTCTTTCTATATTTTTATATTATGTTAAACATCTTCTTTCTATATTTTTATGTTATGTTAAACTACTTCTTTCTATGTTTTTATATTATGTTAAACTATTTCTTTCTATATTTTTATATTATGTTAAACTATTTCTTTCTATATTTTTATATTATGTTAAACATCTTCTTTCTATATTATGTTAAACTACTTCTTTCTATGTTTTTATATTATGTTGAACTATTTCTTTCTATATTTTTATATTATGTTAAACTATTTCTTTCTATGTTTTTATATTATGTTAAACTATTTCTTTCTATATTTTTATATTTTGTTAAACCTCTTCTTTCTATATTTTTATGTTATGTTAAACTATTTCTTTATATATTTTTATATTATGTTAAACATCTTCTTTCTATATTTTTATATTATGTTAAACTATTTCTTTCTATATTTTTATATTATGTTTAACATCTTCTTTCTATATTTTTATATTAAGTTAAACATCTTCTTTCTATATTTTTATGTTATGTTAAACTACTTCTTTCTATATTTTTATGTTATGTTAAACTATTTCTTTCTATATTTATATATTATGTTAAACATCTTCTTTCTATATTTTTATGTTATGTTAAACTACTTCTTTCTATGTTTTTATATTATGTTAAACTATTTCTTTCTATATTTTTATATTACGTTAAACATCTTCTTTCTATATTTTTATGTTATGTTAAACTACTTCTTTCTAAGTTTTTATATTATGTTAAACTATTTCTTTCTATATTTTTATATTATGTTAAACATCTTCTTTCTATATTTTTATGTTATGTTAAACTACTTCTTTCTATATTTTTATGTTATGTTAAACTATTTCTTTCTATATTTTTATATTATGTTAAACATCTTCTTTCCAAATTTTTATGTTATGTTAAACTACTTCTTTCTATGTTTTTATATTATGTTAAACTATTTCTTTCTATATTTTTATATTATGTTAAACATCTTCTTTCTATATTTTTATGTTATGTTAAACTATTTCTTTCTATATTTTTATTTTATGTTAAACTACTTCTTTCTATATTTTTATGTTATGTTAAACTATTTCTTTCTATATTTTTATATTATGTTAAACATCTTCTTTCTATATTTTTATGTTATGTTAAACTACTTCTTTCTATGTTTTTATATTATGTTAAACTATTTCTTTCTATATTTTTATATTATGTTAAACATCTTCTTTCTATATTTTTATGTTATGTTAAACTACTTCTTTCTATGTTTTTATATTATGTTAAACTATTTCTTTCTATATTTTTATATTATGTTAAACATCTTCTTTCTATATTTTTATGTTATGTTAAACTATTTCTTTCTATATTTTTATATTATGTTAAACATCTTCTTTCTATATTTTTATATTATGTTAAACTTCTTCTTTCTATATTTTTATATTATGTTAAACATCTTCTTTCTATATTTTTATATTATGTTAAACATCTTCTTTCTATATTTTTATATTATGTTAAACATCTTCTTTCTATATTTTTATGTTATGTTAAACTACTTCTTTCTATATTTTTATGTTATGTTAAACTACTTCTTTCTATGTTTTTATATTATGTTAAACAATTTCTTTCTATATTTTTATGTTATGTTAAACATCTTCTTTCTATATTTTTATGTTATGTTAAACTACTTCTTTCTATGTTTTTATATTATGTTAAACTATCTCTTTCTATATTTTTATATTATGTTAAACATCTTCTTTCTATATTTTTATGTTATGTTAAACTACTTCTTTCTATGTTTTTATATTATGTTAAACTATTTCTTTCTATATTTTTATATTATGTTAAACATCTTCTTTCTATATTTTTATGTTATGTTAAACTACTTCTTTCTATGTTTTTATATTATGTTAAACTATTTCTTTCTATATTTTTATATTATGTTAAACATCTTCTTTCTATATTTTTATGTTATGTTAAACTATTTCTTTCTATATTTTTATGTTATGTTTAACTACTTCTTTCTATATTTTTATGTTATGTTAAACTATTTCTTTCCATATTTTTATATTATGTTAAACATCTTCTTTCCATATTTTTATGTTATGTTAAACTACTTCTTTCTATATTTTTATGTTATGTTAAACTACTTCTTTCTATGTTTTTATATTATGTTAAACAATTTCTTTCTATATTTTTATGTTATGTTAAACATCTTCTTTCTATATTTTTATGTTATGTTAAACTACTTCTTTCTATGTTTTTATATTATGTTAAACTATTTCTTTCTATATTTTTATGTTATGTTAAACATCTTCTTTCTATATTTTTATGTTATGTTAAACTACTTCTTTCTATATTTTTATGTTATGTTTAACTACTTCTTTCTATATTTTTATGTTATGTTAAACTATTTCTTTCTATATTTTTATATTATGTTAAACATCTTCTTTCCATATTTTTATGTTATGTTAAACTACTTCTTTCTATGTTTTTATATTATGTTAAACTATTTCTTTCTATATTTTTATATTATGTTAAACATCTTCTTTCTATATTTTTATATTATGTTAAAAATCTTCTTTCTATATTTTTATATTATGTTAAACATCTTCTTTCTATATTTTTATGTTATGTTAAACTACTTCTTTCTATATTTTTATGTTATGTTAAACTACTTCTTTCTATGTTTTTATATTATGTTAAACAATTTCTTTCTATATTTTTATGTTATGTTAAACATCTTCTTTCTATATTTTTATGTTATGTTAAACTACTTCTTTCTATGTTTTTATATTATGTTAAACATCTTCTTTCTATATTTTTATATTATGTTAAACATCTTCTTTCTATATTTTTATGTAATGTTAAACTACTTCTTTCTATGTTTTTATATTATGTTAAACATCTTCTTTCTATATTTTTATGTTATGTTAAACTATTTCTTTCTATACTTTTATATTATGTTAAACTATTTCTTTCTATATTTTTATATTATGTTAAACATCTTCTTTCTATATTTTTATGTTATGTTAAACTACTTCTTTCTATGTTTTTATATTATGTTAAACTATTTCTTTCCATATTTTTATATCATGTTAAACATCTTCTTTCTATATTTTTATGTTATGTTAAACTACTTCTTTCTATGTTTTTATATTATGTTAAACTATTTCTTTCTATATTTTTATATTATGTTTAACATCTTCTTTCTATATTTTTATGTTATGTTAAACTATTTCTTTCTATATTTTTATATTATGTTAAACATCTTCTTTCTATATTTTTATATTATGTTAAACATGTTCTTTCTATATTTTTATATTATGTTAAACATCTTCTTTCTATATTTTTATGTTATGTTAAACTACTTCTTTCTATGTTTTTATATTATGTTAAACTATTTCTTTCTATATTTTTATATTATGTTAAACATCTTCTTTCTATATTTTTATGTTATGTTAAACTACTTCTTTCTATGTTTTTATATTATGTTAAACTATTTCTTTCTATATTTTTATATTATGTTAAACATCTTCTTTCTATATTTTTATGTAATGTTAAACTACTTCTTTCTATGTTTTTATATTATGTTAAACTATTTCTTTCTATATTTTTATATTATGTTAAACATCTTCTTTCTATATTTTTATGTAATGTTAAACTACTTCTTTCTATGTTTTTATATTATGTTAAACTATTTCTTTCTATAAATTTCATATTATGTTAAACATCTTCTTTCTATATTTTTATGTTATGTTAAAATATTTCTTTCTATATTTTTATATTATGTTAAACATCTTCTTTCTATATTTTTATGTTATGTTAAACTACTTCTTTCTATGTTTTTATATTATGTTAAACTATTTCTTTCTATATTTTTATATTATGTTAAACATCTTCTTTCTATATTTTTATGTTATGTTAAACTACTTCTTTCTATGTTTTTATATTATGTTAAACTACTTCTTTCTATGTTTTTATATTATGTTAAACTATTTCTTTCTATATTTTAATATTATGTTAAACATCTTCTTTCTATGTTTTTATATTATGTTAAACTACTTCTTTCTATATTTTTATGTTATGTTAAACATCTTCTTTCTATATTTTTATGTTATGTCAAACTACTTCTTTCTATGTTTTTATATTATGTTAAACTATTTCTTTCTATATTTTTATATTATGTTAAACATCTTCTTTCTATATTTTTATGTTATGTTAAACTACTTCTTTCTATGTTTTTATATTATGTTAAACTACTTCTTTCTATGTTTTTATATTATGTTAAACTATTTCTTTCTATATTTTAATATTATGTTAAACATCTTCTTTCTATGTTTTTATATTATGTTAAACTATTTCTTTATATATTGTTATATTATGTTAAACATCTTCTTTCTATATTTTTATGTTATGTTAAACTACTTCTTTCTATGTTTTTATATTATGTTAAACTATTTCTTTCTATATTTTTATATTATGTTAAACATCTTCTTTCTATATTTTTATGTTATGTTAAACTATTTCTTTCTATATATTTATGTTATGTTTAACTACTTCTTTCTATATTTTTATGTTATGTTAAACTATTTCTTTCTATATTTTTATATTATGTTAAACATCTTCTTTCCATATTTTTATGTTATGTTAAACTACTTCTTTCTATGTTTTTATATTATGTTAAACTATTTCTTTCTATATTTTTATATTATGTTAAACATCTTCTTTCTATATTTTTATATTATGTTAAACATCTTCTTTCTATATTTTTATGTTATGTTAAACTACTTCTTTCTATGTTTTTATATTATGTTAAACTATTTCTTTCTATATTTTTATATTATGTTAAACATCTTCTTTCTATATTTTTATGTAATGTTAAACTACTTCTTTCTATGTTTTTATATTATGTTAAACTATTTCTTTCTATATTTTTATATTATGTTAAACATCTTCTTTCTATATTTTTATGTAATGTTAAACTACTTCTTTCTATGTTTTTATATTATGTTAAACTATTTCTTTCTATAAATTTTATATTATGTTAAACATCTTCTTTCTATATTTTTATGTTATGTTAAAATATTTCTTTCTATATTTTTATATTATGTTAAACATCTTCTTTCTATATTTTTATGTTATGTTAAACTACTTCTTTCTATGTTTTTATATTATGTTAAACTATTTCTTTCTATATTTTTATATTATGTTAAACATCTTCTTTCTATATTTTTATGTTATGTTAAACTACTTCTTTCTATGTTTTTATATTATGTTAAACTATTTCTTTCTATATTTTTATATTATGTTAAACATCTTCTTTCTATATTTTTATGTTATGTTAAACTACTTCTTTCTATGTTTTTATATTATGTTAAAGTATTTCTTTCTATATTTTTATATTATGTTAAACATCTTCTTTCCATATTTTTATGTTATGTTAAACTACTTCTTTCTATGTTTTTATATTATGTTAAACTATTTCTTTCTATATTTTTATATTATGTTAAACATCTTCTTTCTATATTTTTATGTTATGTTAAACTATTTCTTTCTATATTTTTATGTTATGTTTAACTACTTCTTTCTATATTTTTATGTTATGTTAAACTACTTCTTTCTATGTTTTTATATTATGTTAAACTATTTCTTTCTATATTTTTATATTATGTTAAACATCTTCTTTCTATATTTTTATATTATGTTAAAAATCTTCTTTCTATATTTTTATATTATGTTAAACCTCTTCTTTCTATATTTTTATGTTATGTTAAACTATTTCTTTCTATATTTTTATATTATGTTAAACATCTTCTTTCTATATTTTTATGTTATGTTAAAATATTTCTTTCTATATTTTTATATTATGTTAAACATCTTCTTTCTATATTTTTATGTTATGTTAAACTACTTCTTTCTATGTTTTTATATTATGTTAAACTATTTCTTTCTATATTTTTATATTATGTTAAACATCTTCTTTCTATATTTTTATGTAATGTTAAACTACTTCTTTCTATGTTTTTATATTATGTTAAACTATTTCTTTCTATATTTTTATATTATGTTAAACATCTTCTTTCTATATTTTTATGTAATGTTAAACTACTTCTTTCTATGTTTTTATATTATGTTAAACTATTTCTTTCTATAAATTTTATATTATGTTAAACTACTTCTTTCTATGTTTTTATATTATGTTGAACTATTTCTTTCTATATTTTTATATTATGTTAAACATCTTCTTTCTATGTTTTTATATTATGTTAAACTACTTCTTTCTATATTTTTATGTTATGTTAAACTACTTCTTTCTATATTTTTATGTTATGTTAAACTACTTCTTTCTATGTTTTTATATTATGTTAAACTATTTCTTTATATATTGTTATATTATGTTAAACATCTTCTTTCTATATTTTTATGTTATGTTAAACTACTTCTTTCTATGTTTTTATATTATGTTAAACTATTTCTTTCTATATTTTTATATTATGTTAAACATCTTCTTTCTATATTTTTATGTTATGTTAAACTATTTCTTTCTATATTTTTATGTTATGTTTAACTACTTCTTTCTATATTTTTATGTTATGTTAAACTATTTCTTTCTATATTTTTATATTATGTTAAACATCTTCTTTCCATATTTTTATGTTATGTTAAACTACTTCTTTCTATATTTTTATGTTATGTTAAACTACTTCTTTCTATGTTTTTATATTATGTTAAACAATTTCTTTCTATATTTTTATGTTATGTTAAACATCTTCTTTCTATATTTTTATGTTATGTTAAACTACTTCTTTCTATGTTTTTATATTATGTTAAACAATTTCTTTCTATATTTTTATGTTATGTTAAACATCTTCTTTCTATATTTTTATGTTATGTTAAACTACTTCTTTCTATATTTTTATGTTATGTTTAACTACTTCTTTCTATATTTTTATGTTATGTTAAACTATTTCTTTCTATATTTTTATATTATGTTAAACATCTTCTTTCCATATTTTTATGTTATGTTAAACTACTTCTTTCTATGTTTTTATATTATGTTAAACTATTTCTTTCTATATTTTTATATTATGTTAAACTACTTCTTTCTATGTTTTTATATTATGTTAAACTATTTCTTTCTATATTTTAATATTATGTTAAACATCTTCTTTCTATGTTTTTATATTATGTTAAACTACTTCTTTCTATATTTTTATGTTATGTTAAACATCTTCTTTCTATATTTTTATGTTATGTCAAACTACTTCTTTCTATGTTTTTATATTATGTTAAACTATTTCTTTCTATATTTTTATATTATGTTAAACATCTTCTTTCTATATTTTTATGTTATGTTAAACATCTTCTTTCTATATTTTTATATTATGTTAAACATCTTCTTTCTATATTTTTATGTTATGTTAAACTATTTCTTTCTATATTTTTATATTATGTTAAACATCTTCTTTCTATATTTTTATGTTATGTTAAACTACTTCTTTCTACATTTTTATGTTATGTTAAACTATTTCTTTCTATATTTTTATGTTATGTTAAACTACTTCTTTCTATATTTTTATGTTATGTTGAACTATTTCTTTCTATATTTTTATATTATGTTAAACATCTTCTTTCTATATTTTTATGTTATGTTAAACTACTTCTTTCTATGTTTTTATATTATGTTAAACTATTTCTTTCTATATTTTTATATTATGTTAAACATCTTCTTTCTATATTTTTATGTTATGTTAAACTACTTCTTTCTATGTTTTTATATTATGTTAAACTATTTCTTTCTATATTTTTATATTATGTTAAACATCTTCTTTCTATATTTTTATGTTATGTTAAACTACTTCTTTCTATGTTTTTATATTATGTTAAACTATTTCTTTCTATATTTTTATATTATGTTAAACATCTTCTTTCTATATTTTTATGTTATGTTAAACTACTTCTTTCTATGTTTTTATATTATGTTAAACTATTTCTTTCTATATTTTTATATTATGTTAAACATCTTCTTTCTATATTTTTATGTTATGTTAAACTATTTCTTTCTATATTTTTATGTTATGTTAAACTACTTCTTTCTATATTTTTATGTTATGTTAAACTATTTCTTTCTATATTTTTATGTTATGTTAAACTACTTCTTTCTATATTTTTATGTTATGTTAAACTATTTCTTTCTATATTTTTATATTATGTTAAACATCTTCTTTCTATATTTTTATGTTATGTTAAACATCTTCTTTCTATATTTTTATATTATGTTAAACATCTTCTTTCTATATTTTTATATAATGTTAAACATCTTCTTTCTATATTTTAATATTATGTTAAACATCTTCTTTCTATATTTTTATATTATGTTAAACATCTTCTTTCTATATTTTTATGTTATGTTAAACTACTTCTTTCTATATTTTTATGTTATGTTAAACTACTTCTTTCTATGTTTTTATATTATGTTAAACTATTTCTTTCTATATTTTTATATTATGTTAAACATCTTCTTTCTATATTTTTATGTTATGTTAAACTATTTCTTTCTATATTTTTATGTTATGTTAAACTACTTCTTTCTATATTTTTATGTTATGTTAAACTACTTCTTTCTATGTTTTTATATTATGTTAAACTATTTCTTTCTATATTTTTATATTATGTTAAACATCTTCTTTCTATATTTTTATGTTATGTTAAACTACTTCTTTCTATGTTTTTATATTATGTTAAAGTATTTCTTTCTATATTTTTATATTATGTTAAACATCTTCTTTCCATATTTTTATGTTATGTTAAACTACTTCTTTCTATGTTTTTATATTATGTTAAACTATTTCTTTCTATATTTTTATATTATGTTAAACATCTTCTTTCTATATTTTTATGTTATGTTTAACTACTTCTTTCTATATTTTTATGTTATGTTAAACTATTTCTTTCTATATTTTTATATTATGTTAAACATCTTCTTTCCATATTTTTATGTTATGTTAAACTACTTCTTTCTATGTTTTTATATTATGTTAAACTATTTCTTTCTATATTTTTATATTATGTTAAACTACTTCTTTCTATGTTTTTATATTATGTTAAACTATTTCTTTCTATATTTTAATATTATGTTAAACATCTTCTTTCTATGTTTTTATATTATGTTAAACTACTTCTTTCTATATTTTTATGTTATGTTAAACATCTTCTTTCTATATTTTTATGTTATGTCAAACTACTTCTTTCTATGTTTTTATATTATGTTAAACTATTTCTTTCTATATTTTTATATTATGTTAAACATCTTCTTTCTATATTTTTATGTTATGTTAAACATCTTCTTTCTATATTTTTATATTATGTTAAACATCTTCTTTCTATATTTTTATGTTATGTTAAACTATTTCTTTCTATATTTTTATATTATGTTAAACATCTTCTTTCTATATTTTTATGTTATGTTAAACTACTTCTTTCTACATTTTTATGTTATGTTAAACTATTTCTTTCTATATTTTTATGTTATGTTAAACTACTTCTTTCTATATTTTTATGTTATGTTGAACTATTTCTTTCTATATTTTTATATTATGTTAAACATCTTCTTTCTATATTTTTATGTTATGTTAAACTACTTCTTTCTATGTTTTTATATTATGTTAAACTATTTCTTTCTATATTTTTATATTATGTTAAACATCTTCTTTCTATATTTTTATGTTATGTTAAACTACTTCTTTCTATGTTTTTATATTATGTTAAACTATTTCTTTCTATATTTTTATATTATGTTAAACATCTTCTTTCTATATTTTTATGTTATGTTAAACTACTTCTTTCTATGTTTTTATATTATGTTAAACTATTTCTTTCTATATTTTTATATTATGTTAAACATCTTCTTTCTATATTTTTATGTTATGTTAAACTACTTCTTTCTATGTTTTTATATTATGTTAAACTATTTCTTTCTATATTTTTATATTATGTTAAACATCTTCTTTCTATATTTTTATGTTATGTTAAACTATTTCTTTCTATATTTTTATGTTATGTTAAACTACTTCTTTCTATATTTTTATGTTATGTTAAACTATTTCTTTCTATATTTTTATGTTATGTTAAACTACTTCTTTCTATATTTTTATGTTATGTTAAACTATTTCTTTCTATATTTTTATATTATGTTAAACATCTTCTTTCTATATTTTTATGTTATGTTAAACATCTTCTTTCTATATTTTTATATTATGTTAAACATCTTCTTTCTATATTTTTATATAATGTTAAACATCTTCTTTCTATATTTTTATATTATGTTAAACATCTTCTTTCTATATTTTTATATTATGTTAAACATCTTCTTTCTATATTTTTATGTTATGTTAAACTACTTCTTTCTATATTTTTATGTTATGTTAAACTACTTCTTTCTATGTTTTTATATTATGTTAAACTATTTCTTTCTATATTTTTATATTATGTTAAACATCTTCTTTCTATATTTTTATGTTATGTTAAACTATTTCTTTCTATATTTTTATGTTATGTTAAACTACTTCTTTCTATATTTTTATGTTATGTTAAACTACTTCTTTCTATGTTTTTATATTATGTTAAACTATTTCTTTCTATATTTTTATATTATGTTAAACATCTTCTTTCTATATTTTTATGTTATGTTAAACTACTTCTTTCTATGTTTTTATATTATGTTAAAGTATTTCTTTCTATATTTTTATATTATGTTAAACATCTTCTTTCCATATTTTTATGTTATGTTAAACTACTTCTTTCTATGTTTTTATATTATGTTAAACTATTTCTTTCTATATTTTTATATTATGTTAAACATCTTCTTTCTATATTTTTATGTTATGTTAAACTATTTCTTTCTATATTTTTATGTTATGTTTAACTACTTCTTTCTATATTTTTATGTTATGTTAAACTATTTCTTTCTATATTTTTATATTATGTTAAACATCTTCTTTCCATATTTTTATGTTATGTTAAACTACTTCTTTCTATGTTTTTATATTATGTTAAACTATTTCTTTCTATATTTTTATATTATGTTAAACATCTTCTTTCTATATTTTTATATTATGTTAAAAATCTTCTTTCTATATTTTTATATTATGTTAAAACTCTTCTTTCTATATTTTTATGTTATGTTAAACTATTTCTTTCTATATTTTTATATTATGTTAAACATCTTCTTTCTATATTTTTATGTTATGTTAAAATATTTCTTTCTATATTTTTATATTATGTTAAACATCTTCTTTCTATATTATGTTAAACTACTTCTTTCTATGTTTTTATATTATGTTGAACTATTTCTTTCTATATTTTTATATTATGTTAAACTATTTCTTTCTATGTTTTTATATTATGTTAAACTATTTCTTTCTATATTTTTATATTTTGTTAAACCTCTTCTTTCTATATTTTTATGTTATGTTAAACTATTTCTTTCTATATTTTTATATTATGTTAAACATCTTCTTTCTATATTTTTATATTATGTTAAACTATTTCTTTCTATATTTTTATATTATGTTTAACATCTTCTTTCTATATTTTTATATTATGTTAAACATCTTCTTTCTATATTTTTATGTTATGTTAAACTACTTCTTTCTATATTTTTATGTTATGTTAAACTATTTCTTTCTATATTTTTATATTATGTTAAACATCTTCTTTCTATATTTTTATGTTATGTTAAACTACTTCTTTCTATGTTTTTATATTATGTTAAACTATTTCTTTCTATATTTTTATATTACGTTAAACATCTTCTTTCTATATTTTTATGTTATGTTAAACTACTTCTTTCTAAGTTTTTATATTATGTTAAACTATTTCTTTCTATATTTTTATATTATGTTAAACATCTTCTTTCTATATTTTTATGTTATGTTAAACTACTTCTTTCTATATTTTTATGTTATGTTAAACTATTTCTTTCTATATTTTTATATTATGTTAAACATCTTCTTTCCATATTTTTATGTTATGTTAAACTACTTCTTTCTATGTTTTTATATTATGTTAAACTATTTCTTTCTATATTTTTATATTATGTTAAACATCTTCTTTCTATATTTTTATGTTATGTTAAACTATTTCTTTCTATATTTTTATTTTATGTTAAACTACTTCTTTCTATATTTTTATGTTATGTTAAACTATTTCTTTCTATATTTTTATATTATGTTAAACATCTTCTTTCTATATTTTTATGTTATGTTAAACTACTTCTTTCTATGTTTTTATATTATGTTAAACTATTTCTTTCTATATTTTTATATTATGTTAAACATCTTCTTTCTATATTTTTATGTTATGTTAAACTACTTCTTTCTATGTTTTTATATTATGTTAAACTATTTCTTTCTATATTTTTATATTATGTTAAACATCTTCTTTCTATATTTTTATGTTATGTTAAACTATTTCTTTCTATATTTTTATATTATGTTAAACATCTTCTTTCTATATTTTTATATTATGTTAAACTTCTTCTTTCTATATTTTTATATTATGTTAAACATCTTCTTTCTATATTTTTATATTATGTTAAACATCTTCTTTCTATATTTTTATATTATGTTAAACATCTTCTTTCTATATTTTTATGTTATGTTAAACTACTTCTTTCTATATTTTTATGTTATGTTAAACTACTTCTTTCTATGTTTTTATATTATGTTAAACAATTTCTTTCTATATTTTTATGTTATGTTAAACATCTTCTTTCTATATTTTTATGTTATGTTAAACTACTTCTTTCTATGTTTTTATATTATGTTAAACTATCTCTTTCTATATTTTTATATTATGTTAAACATCTTCTTTCTATATTTTTATGTTATGTTAAACTACTTCTTTCTATGTTTTTATATTATGTTAAACTATTTCTTTCTATATTTTTATATTATGTTAAACATCTTCTTTCTATATTTTTATATTATGCTAAACTATTTCTTTCTATATTTTCATGTTATGTTAAACTACTTCTTTCTATATTTTTATGTTATGTTAAACTATTTCTTTCTATATTTTTATATTATGTTAAACATCTTCTTTCTATATTTTTATGTTATGTTAAACTACTTCTCTCTATGTTTTTATATTATGTTAAACTATTTCTTTCTATATTTTTATATTATGTTAAACATCTTCTTTCTATATTTTTATGTTATGTTAAACTACTTCTTTCTATGTTTTTATATTATGTTAAACTATTTCTTTCTATATTTTTATATTATGTTAAACATCTTCTTTCTATATTTTTATGTTATGTTAAACTATTTCTTTCTATATTTTTATATTATGTTAAACATCTTCTTTCTATATTTTTATGTTATGTTAAACTACTTCTTTCTACATTTTTATGTTATGTTAAACTATTTCTTTCTATATTTTTATGTTATGTTAAACTACTTCTTTCTATATTTTTATGTTATGTTGAACTATTTCTTTCTATATTTTTATATTATGTTAAACATCTTCTTTCTATATTTTTATGTTATGTTAAACTACTTCTTTCTATGTTTTTATATTATGTTAAACTATTTCTTTCTATATTTTTATATTATGTTAAACATCTTCTTTCTATATTTTTATGTTATGTTAAACTACTTCTTTCTATGTTTTTATATTATGTTAAACTATTTCTTTCTATATTTTTATATTATGTTAAACATCTTCTTTCTATATTTTTATGTTATGTTAAACTACTTCTTTCTATGTTTTTATATTATGTTAAACTATTTCTTTCTATATTTTTATATTATGTTAAACATCTTCTTTCTATATTTTTATGTTATGTTAAACTACTTCTTTCTATGTTTTTATATTATGTTAAACTATTTCTTTCTATATTTTTATATTATGTTAAACATCTTCTTTCTATATTTTTATGTTATGTTAAACTATTTCTTTCTATATTTTTATGTTATGTTAAACTACTTCTTTCTATATTTTTATGTTATGTTAAACTATTTCTTTCTATATTTTTATGTTATGTTAAACTACTTCTTTCTATATTTTTATGTTATGTTAAACTATTTCTTTCTATATTTTTATATTATGTTAAACATCTTCTTTCTATATTTTTATGTTATGTTAAACATCTTCTTTCTATATTTTTATATTATGTTAAACATCTTCTTTCTATATTTTTATATAATGTTAAACATCTTCTTTCCATATTTTTATATTATGTTAAACATCTTCTTTCTATATTTTTATATTATGTTAAACATCTTCTTTCTATATTTTTATGTTATGTTAAACTACTTCTTTCTATATTTTTATGTTATGTTAAACTACTTCTTTCTATGTTTTTATATTATGTTAAACTATTTCTTTCTATATTTTTATATTATGTTAAACATCTTCTTTCTATATTTTTATGTTATGTTAAACTATTTCTTTCTATATTTTTATGTTATGTTAAACTACTTCTTTCTATATTTTTATGTTATGTTAAACTACTTCTTTCTATGTTTTTATATTATGTTAAACTATTTCTTTCTATATTTTTATATTATGTTAAACATCTTCTTTCTATATTTTTATGTTATGTTAAACTATTTCTTTCTATATTTTTATATTATGTTAAACATCTTCTTTCTATATTTTTATGTTATGTTAAACTACTTCTTTCTATGTTTTTATATTATGTTAAACTATTTCTTTCTATATTTTTATATTATGTTAAACATCTTCTTTCTATATTTTTATGTTATGTTAAACTACTTCTTTCTATGTTTTTATATTATGTTAAACTATTTCTTTCTATATTTTTATATTATGTTAAACATCTTCTTTCTATATTTTTATGTTATGTTAAACTACTTCTTTCTATGTTTTTATATTATGTTAAACTATTTCTTTCTATATTTTTATATTATGTTAAACATCTTCTTTCTATATTTTTATGTTATGTTAAACTACTTCTTTCTATGTTTTTATATTATGTTAAACTACTTCTTTCTATGTTTTTATATTATGTTAAACTATTTCTTTCTATATTTTAATATTATGTTAAACATCTTCTTTCTATGTTTTTATATTATGTTAAACTACTTCTTTCTATATTTTTATGTTATGTTAAACTACTTCTTTCTATATTTTTATGTTATGTTAAACTACTTCTTTCTATGTTTTTATATTATGTTAAACTATTTCTTTATATATTGTTATATTATGTTAAACATCTTCTTTCTATATTTTTATGTTATGTTAAACTACTTCTTTCTATGTTTTTATATTATGTTAAACTATTTCTTTCTATATTTTTATATTATGTTAAACATCTTCTTTCTATATTTTTATGTTATGTAAAACTATTTCTTTCTATATTTTTATGTTATGTTAAACTATTTCTTTCTATATTTTTATATTATGTTAAACATCTTCTTTCTATATTTTTATGTTATGTTAAACTACTTCTTTCTATGTTTTTATATTATGTTAAACTATTTCTTTCTATATTTTTATATTACGTTAAACATCTTCTTTCTATATTTTTATGTTATGTTAAACTACTTCTTTCTAAGTTTTTATATTATGTTAAACTATTTCTTTCTATATTTTTATATTATGTTAAACATCTTCTTTCTATATTTTTATGTTATGTTAAACTACTTCTTTCTATATTTTTATGTTATGTTAAACTATTTCTTTCTATATTTTTATATTATGTTAAACATCTTCTTTCCATATTTTTATGTTATGTTAAACTACTTCTTTCTATGTTTTTATATTATGTTAAACTATTTCTTTCTATATTTTTATATTATGTTAAACATCTTCTTTCTATATTTTTATGTTATGTTAAACTATTTCTTTCTATATTTTTATTTTATGTTAAACTACTTCTTTCTATATTTTTATGTTATGTTAAACTATTTCTTTCTATATTTTTATATTATGTTAAACATCTTCTTTCTATATTTTTATGTTATGTTAAACTACTTCTTTCTATGTTTTTATATTATGTTAAACTATTTCTTTCTATATTTTTATATTATGTTAAACATCTTCTTTCTATATTTTTATGTTATGTTAAACTACTTCTTTCTATGTTTTTATATTATGTTAAACTATTTCTTTCTATATTTTTATATTATGTTAAACATCTTCTTTCTATATTTTTATGTTATGTTAAACTATTTCTTTCTATATTTTTATATTATGTTAAACATCTTCTTTCTATATTTTTATATTATGTTAAACTTCTTCTTTCTATATTTTTATATTATGTTAAACATCTTCTTTCTATATTTTTATATTATGTTAAACATCTTCTTTCTATATTTTTATATTATGTTAAACATCTTCTTTCTATATTTTTATGTTATGTTAAACTACTTCTTTCTATATTTTTATGTTATGTTAAACTACTTCTTTCTATGTTTTTATATTATGTTAAACAATTTCTTTCTATATTTTTATGTTATGTTAAACATCTTCTTTCTATATTTTTATGTTATGTTAAACTACTTCTTTCTATGTTTTTATATTATGTTAAACTATCTCTTTCTATATTTTTATATTATGTTAAACATCTTCTTTCTATATTTTTATGTTATGTTAAACTACTTCTTTCTATGTTTTTATATTATGTTAAACTATTTCTTTCTATATTTTTATATTATGTTAAACATCTTCTTTCTATATTTTTATATTATGCTAAACTATTTCTTTCTATATTTTCATGTTATGTTAAACTACTTCTTTCTATATTTTTATGTTATGTTAAACTATTTCTTTCTATATTTTTATATTATGTTAAACATCTTCTTTCTATATTTTTATGTTATGTTAAACTACTTCTCTCTATGTTTTTATATTATGTTAAACTATTTCTTTCTATATTTTTATATTATGTTAAACATCTTCTTTCTATATTTTTATGTTATGTTAAACTACTTCTTTCTATGTTTTTATATTATGTTAAACTATTTCTTTCTATATTTTTATATTATGTTAAACATCTTCTTTCTATATTTTTATGTTATGTTAAACTATTTCTTTCTATATTTTTATATTATGTTAAACATCTTCTTTCTATATTTTTATGTTATGTTAAACTACTTCTTTCTACATTTTTATGTTATGTTAAACTATTTCTTTCTATATTTTTATGTTATGTTAAACTACTTCTTTCTATATTTTTATGTTATGTTGAACTATTTCTTTCTATATTTTTATATTATGTTAAACATCTTCTTTCTATATTTTTATGTTATGTTAAACTACTTCTTTCTATGTTTTTATATTATGTTAAACTATTTCTTTCTATATTTTTATATTATGTTAAACATCTTCTTTCTATATTTTTATGTTATGTTAAACTACTTCTTTCTATGTTTTTATATTATGTTAAACTATTTCTTTCTATATTTTTATATTATGTTAAACATCTTCTTTCTATATTTTTATGTTATGTTAAACTACTTCTTTCTATGTTTTTATATTATGTTAAACTATTTCTTTCTATATTTTTATATTATGTTAAACATCTTCTTTCTATATTTTTATGTTATGTTAAACTACTTCTTTCTATGTTTTTATATTATGTTAAACTATTTCTTTCTATATTTTTATATTATGTTAAACATCTTCTTTCTATATTTTTATGTTATGTTAAACTATTTCTTTCTATATTTTTATGTTATGTTAAACTACTTCTTTCTATATTTTTATGTTATGTTAAACTATTTCTTTCTATATTTTTATGTTATGTTAAACTACTTCTTTCTATATTTTTATGTTATGTTAAACTATTTCTTTCTATATTTTTATATTATGTTAAACATCTTCTTTCTATATTTTTATGTTATGTTAAACATCTTCTTTCTATATTTTTATATTATGTTAAACATCTTCTTTCTATATTTTTATATAATGTTAAACATCTTCTTTCCATATTTTTATATTATGTTAAACATCTTCTTTCTATATTTTTATATTATGTTAAACATCTTCTTTCTATATTTTTATGTTATGTTAAACTACTTCTTTCTATATTTTTATGTTATGTTAAACTACTTCTTTCTATGTTTTTATATTATGTTAAACTATTTCTTTCTATATTTTTATATTATGTTAAACATCTTCTTTCTATATTTTTATGTTATGTTAAACTATTTCTTTCTATATTTTTATGTTATGTTAAACTACTTCTTTCTATATTTTTATGTTATGTTAAACTACTTCTTTCTATGTTTTTATATTATGTTAAACTATTTCTTTCTATATTTTTATATTATGTTAAACATCTTCTTTCTATATTTTTATGTTATGTTAAACTATTTCTTTCTATATTTTTATATTATGTTAAACATCTTCTTTCTATATTTTTATGTTATGTTAAACTACTTCTTTCTATGTTTTTATATTATGTTAAACTATTTCTTTCTATATTTTTATATTATGTTAAACATCTTCTTTCTATATTTTTATGTTATGTTAAACTACTTCTTTCTATGTTTTTATATTATGTTAAACTATTTCTTTCTATATTTTTATATTATGTTAAACATCTTCTTTCTATATTTTTATGTTATGTTAAACTACTTCTTTCTATGTTTTTATATTATGTTAAACTATTTCTTTCTATATTTTTATATTATGTTAAACATCTTCTTTCTATATTTTTATGTTATGTTAAACTACTTCTTTCTATGTTTTTATATTATGTTAAACTACTTCTTTCTATGTTTTTATATTATGTTAAACTATTTCTTTCTATATTTTAATATTATGTTAAACATCTTCTTTCTATGTTTTTATATTATGTTAAACTACTTCTTTCTATATTTTTATGTTATGTTAAACTACTTCTTTCTATATTTTTATGTTATGTTAAACTACTTCTTTCTATGTTTTTATATTATGTTAAACTATTTCTTTATATATTGTTATATTATGTTAAACATCTTCTTTCTATATTTTTATGTTATGTTAAACTACTTCTTTCTATGTTTTTATATTATGTTAAACTATTTCTTTCTATATTTTTATATTATGTTAAACATCTTCTTTCTATATTTTTATGTTATGTAAAACTATTTCTTTCTATATTTTTATGTTATGTTTAACTACTTCTTTCTATATTTTTATGTTATGTTAAACTATTTCTTTCTATATTTTTATATTATGTTAAACATCTTCTTTCCATATTTTTATGTTATGTTAAACTACTTCTTTCTATATTTTTATGTTATGTTAAACTACTTCTTTCTATGTTTTTATATTATGTTAAACAATTTCTTTCTATATTTTTATGTTATGTTAAACATCTTCTTTCTATATTTTTATGTTATGTTAAACTACTTCTTTCTATGTTTTTATATTATGTTAAACTATTTCTTTCTATATTTTTATATTATGTTTAACATCTTCTTTCTATATTTTTATGTTATGTTAAACTATTTCTTTCTATATTTTTATATTATGTTAAACATCTTCTTTCTATATTTTTATATAAAGTTAAACATGTTCTTTCTATATTTTTATATTATGTTAAACATCTTCTTTCTATATTTTTATGTTATGTTAAACTACTTCTTTCTATGTTTTTATATTATGTTAAACTATTTCTTTCTATATTTTTATATTATGTTAAACATCTTCTTTCTATATTTTTATGTTATGTTAAACTACTTCTTTCTATGTTTTTATATTATGTTAAACTATTTCTTTCTATATTTTTATATTATGTTAAACATCTTCTTTCTATATTTTTATGTAATGTTAAACTACTTCTTTCTATGTTTTTATATTATGTTAAACTATTTCTTTCTATATTTTTATATTATGTTAAACATCTTCTTTCTATATTTTTATGTAATGTTAAACTACTTCTTTCTATGTTTTTATATTATGTTAAACTATTTCTTTCTATAAATTTCATATTATGTTAAACATCTTCTTTCTATATTTTTATGTTATGTTAAAATATTTCTTTCTATATTTTTATATTATGTTAAACATCTTCTTTCTATATTTTTATGTTATGTTAAACTACTTCTTTCTATGTTTTTATATTATGTTAAACTATTTCTTTCTATATTTTTATATTATGTTAAACATCTTCTTTCTATATTTTTATGTTATGTTAAACTACTTCTTTCTATGTTTTTATATTATGTTAAACTACTTCTTTCTATGTTTTTATATTATGTTAAACTATTTCTTTCTATATTTTAATATTATGTTAAACATCTTCTTTCTATGTTTTTATATTATGTTAAACTACTTCTTTCTATATTTTTATGTTATGTTAAACATCTTCTTTCTATATTTTTATGTTATGTCAAACTACTTCTTTCTATGTTTTTATATTATGTTAAACTATTTCTTTCTATATTTTTATATTATGTTAAACATCTTCTTTCTATATTTTTATGTTATGTTAAACTACTTCTTTCTATGTTTTTATATTATGTTAAACTACTTCTTTCTATGTTTTTATATTATGTTAAACTATTTCTTTCTATATTTTAATATTATGTTAAACATCTTCTTTCTATGTTTTTATATTATGTTAAACTATTTCTTTATATATTGTTATATTATGTTAAACATCTTCTTTCTATATTTTTATGTTATGTTAAACTACTTCTTTCTATGTTTTTATATTATGTTAAACTATTTCTTTCTATATTTTTATATTATGTTAAACATCTTCTTTCTATATTTTTATGTTATGTTAAACTATTTCTTTCTATATATTTATGTTATGTTTAACTACTTCTTTCTATATTTTTATGTTATGTTAAACTATTTCTTTCTATATTTTTATATTATGTTAAACATCTTCTTTCCATATTTTTATGTTATGTTAAACTACTTCTTTCTATGTTTTTATATTATGTTAAACTATTTCTTTCTATATTTTTATATTATGTTAAACATCTTCTTTCTATATTTTTATATTATGTTAAACATCTTCTTTCTATATTTTTATGTTATGTTAAACTACTTCTTTCTATGTTTTTATATTATGTTAAACTATTTCTTTCTATATTTTTATATTATGTTAAACATCTTCTTTCTATATTTTTATGTAATGTTAAACTACTTCTTTCTATGTTTTTATATTATGTTAAACTATTTCTTTCTATATTTTTATATTATGTTAAACATCTTCTTTCTATATTTTTATGTAATGTTAAACTACTTCTTTCTATGTTTTTATATTATGTTAAACTATTTCTTTCTATAAATTTTATATTATGTTAAACATCTTCTTTCTATATTTTTATGTTATGTTAAAATATTTCTTTCTATATTTTTATATTATGTTAAACATCTTCTTTCTATATTTTTATGTTATGTTAAACTACTTCTTTCTATGTTTTTATATTATGTTAAACTATTTCTTTCTATATTTTTATATTATGTTAAACATCTTCTTTCTATATTTTTATGTTATGTTAAACTACTTCTTTCTATGTTTTTATATTATGTTAAACTATTTCTTTCTATATTTTTATATTATGTTAAACATCTTCTTTCTATATTTTTATGTTATGTTAAACTACTTCTTTCTATGTTTTTATATTATGTTAAAGTATTTCTTTCTATATTTTTATATTATGTTAAACATCTTCTTTCCATATTTTTATGTTATGTTAAACTACTTCTTTCTATGTTTTTATATTATGTTAAACTATTTCTTTCTATATTTTTATATTATGTTAAACATCTTCTTTCTATATTTTTATGTTATGTTAAACTATTTCTTTCTATATTTTTATGTTATGTTTAACTACTTCTTTCTATATTTTTATGTTATGTTAAACTACTTCTTTCTATGTTTTTATATTATGTTAAACTATTTCTTTCTATATTTTTATATTATGTTAAACATCTTCTTTCTATATTTTTATATTATGTTAAAAATCTTCTTTCTATATTTTTATATTATGTTAAACCTCTTCTTTCTATATTTTTATGTTATGTTAAACTATTTCTTTCTATATTTTTATATTATGTTAAACATCTTCTTTCTATATTTTTATGTTATGTTAAAATATTTCTTTCTATATTTTTATATTATGTTAAACATCTTCTTTCTATATTTTTATGTTATGTTAAACTACTTCTTTCTATGTTTTTATATTATGTTAAACTATTTCTTTCTATATTTTTATATTATGTTAAACATCTTCTTTCTATATTTTTATGTAATGTTAAACTACTTCTTTCTATGTTTTTATATTATGTTAAACTATTTCTTTCTATATTTTTATATTATGTTAAACATCTTCTTTCTATATTTTTATGTAATGTTAAACTACTTCTTTCTATGTTTTTATATTATGTTAAACTATTTCTTTCTATATTTTTATATTATGTTAAACATCTTCTTTCTATATTTTTATGTTATGTTAAACTATTTCTTTCTATATTTTTATGTTATGTTTAACTACTTCTTTCTATATTTTTATGTTATGTTAAACTATTTCTTTCTATATTTTTATATTATGTTAAACATCTTCTTTCCATATTTTTATGTTATGTTAAACTACTTCTTTCTATATTTTTATGTTATGTTAAACTACTTCTTTCTATGTTTTTATATTATGTTAAACAATTTCTTTCTATATTTTTATGTTATGTTAAACATCTTCTTTCTATATTTTTATGTTATGTTAAACTACTTCTTTCTATATTTTTATGTTATGTTTAACTACTTCTTTCTATATTTTTATGTTATGTTAAACTATTTCTTTCTATATTTTTATATTATGTTAAACATCTTCTTTCCATATTTTTATGTTATGTTAAACTACTTCTTTCTATGTTTTTATATTATGTTAAACTATTTCTTTCTATATTTTTATATTATGTTAAACTACTTCTTTCTATGTTTTTATATTATGTTAAACTATTTCTTTCTATATTTTAATATTATGTTAAACATCTTCTTTCTATGTTTTTATATTATGTTAAACTACTTCTTTCTATATTTTTATGTTATGTTAAACTACTTCTTTCTATATTTTTATGTTATGTTAAACTACTTCTTTCTATGTTTTTATATTATGTTAAACTATTTCTTTATATATTGTTATATTATGTTAAACATCTTCTTTCTATATTTTTATGTTATGTTAAACTACTTCTTTCTATGTTTTTATATTATGTTAAACTATTTCTTTCTATATTTTTATATTATGTTAAACATCTTCTTTCTATATTTTTATGTTATGTTAAACTATTTCTTTCTATATTTTTATGTTATGTTTAACTACTTCTTTCTATATTTTTATGTTATGTTAAACTATTTCTTTCTATATTTTTATATTATGTTAAACATCTTCTTTCCATATTTTTATGTTATGTTAAACTACTTCTTTCTATATTTTTATGTTATGTTAAACTACTTCTTTCTATGTTTTTATATTATGTTAAACAATTTCTTTCTATATTTTTATGTTATGTTAAACATCTTCTTTCTATATTTTTATGTTATGTTAAACTACTTCTTTCTATATTTTTATGTTATGTTTAACTACTTCTTTCTATATTTTTATGTTATGTTAAACTATTTCTTTCTATATTTTTATATTATGTTAAACATCTTCTTTCCATATTTTTATGTTATGTTAAACTACTTCTTTCTATGTTTTTATATTATGTTAAACTATTTCTTTCTATATTTTTATATTATGTTAAACTACTTCTTTCTATGTTTTTATATTATGTTAAACTATTTCTTTCTATATTTTAATATTATGTTAAACATCTTCTTTCTATGTTTTTATATTATGTTAAACTACTTCTTTCTATATTTTTATGTTATGTTAAACATCTTCTTTCTATATTTTTATGTTATGTCAAACTACTTCTTTCTATGTTTTTATATTATGTTAAACTATTTCTTTCTATATTTTTATATTATGTTAAACATCTTCTTTCTATATTTTTATGTTATGTTAAACATCTTCTTTCTATATTTTTATATTATGTTAAACATCTTCTTTCTATATTTTTATGTTATGTTAAACTATTTCTTTCTATATTTTTATATTATGTTAAACATCTTCTTTCTATATTTTTATGTTATGTTAAACTACTTCTTTCTACATTTTTATGTTATGTTAAACTATTTCTTTCTATATTTTTATGTTATGTTAAACTACTTCTTTCTATATTTTTATGTTATGTTGAACTATTTCTTTCTATATTTTTATATTATGTTAAACATCTTCTTTCTATATTTTTATGTTATGTTAAACTACTTCTTTCTATGTTTTTATATTATGTTAAACTATTTCTTTCTATATTTTTATATTATGTTAAACATCTTCTTTCTATATTTTTATGTTATGTTAAACTACTTCTTTCTATGTTTTTATATTATGTTAAACTATTTCTTTCTATATTTTTATATTATGTTAAACATCTTCTTTCTATATTTTTATGTTATGTTAAACTACTTCTTTCTATGTTTTTATATTATGTTAAACTATTTCTTTCTATATTTTTATATTATGTTAAACATCTTCTTTCTATATTTTTATGTTATGTTAAACTACTTCTTTCTATGTTTTTATATTATGTTAAACTATTTCTTTCTATATTTTTATATTATGTTAAACATCTTCTTTCTATATTTTTATGTTATGTTAAACTATTTCTTTCTATATTTTTATGTTATGTTAAACTACTTCTTTCTATATTTTTATGTTATGTTAAACTATTTCTTTCTATATTTTTATGTTATGTTAAACTACTTCTTTCTATATTTTTATGTTATGTTAAACTATTTCTTTCTATATTTTTATATTATGTTAAACATCTTCTTTCTATATTTTTATGTTATGTTAAACATCTTCTTTCTATATTTTTATATTATGTTAAACATCTTCTTTCTATATTTTTATATAATGTTAAACATCTTCTTTCTATATTTTTATATTATGTTAAACATCTTCTTTCTATATTTTTATATTATGTTAAACATCTTCTTTCTATATTTTTATGTTATGTTAAACTACTTCTTTCTATATTTTTATGTTATGTTAAACTACTTCTTTCTATGTTTTTATATTATGTTAAACTATTTCTTTCTATATTTTTATATTATGTTAAACATCTTCTTTCTATATTTTTATGTTATGTTAAACTATTTCTTTCTATATTTTTATGTTATGTTAAACTACTTCTTTCTATATTTTTATGTTATGTTAAACTACTTCTTTCTATGTTTTTATATTATGTTAAACTATTTCTTTCTATATTTTTATATTATGTTAAACATCTTCTTTCTATATTTTTATGTTATGTTAAACTACTTCTTTCTATGTTTTTATATTATGTTAAAGTATTTCTTTCTATATTTTTATATTATGTTAAACATCTTCTTTCCATATTTTTATGTTATGTTAAACTACTTCTTTCTATGTTTTTATATTATGTTAAACTATTTCTTTCTATATTTTTATATTATGTTAAACATCTTCTTTCTATATTTTTATGTTATGTTAAACTATTTCTTTCTATATTTTTATGTTATGTTTAACTACTTCTTTCTATATTTTTATGTTATGTTAAACTATTTCTTTCTATATTTTTATATTATGTTAAACATCTTCTTTCCATATTTTTATGTTATGTTAAACTACTTCTTTCTATGTTTTTATATTATGTTAAACTATTTCTTTCTATATTTTTATATTATGTTAAACATCTTCTTTCTATATTTTTATATTATGTTAAAAATCTTCTTTCTATATTTTTATATTATGTTAAAACTCTTCTTTCTATATTTTTATGTTATGTTAAACTATTTCTTTCTATATTTTTATATTATGTTAAACATCTTCTTTCTATATTTTTATGTTATGTTAAAATATTTCTTTCTATATTTTTATATTATGTTAAACATCTTCTTTCTATATTATGTTAAACTACTTCTTTCTATGTTTTTATATTATGTTGAACTATTTCTTTCTATATTTTTATATTATGTTAAACTATTTCTTTCTATGTTTTTATATTATGTTAAACTATTTCTTTCTATATTTTTATATTTTGTTAAACCTCTTCTTTCTATATTTTTATGTTATGTTAAACTATTTCTTTCTATATTTTTATATTATGTTAAACATCTTCTTTCTATATTTTTATATTATGTTAAACTATTTCTTTCTATATTTTTATATTATGTTTAACATCTTCTTTCTATATTTTTATATTATGTTAAACATCTTCTTTCTATATTTTTATGTTATGTTAAACTACTTCTTTCTATATTTTTATGTTATGTTAAACTATTTCCTTCTATATTTTTATATTATGTTAAACATCTTCTTTCTATATTTTTATGTTATGTTAAACTACTTCTTTCTATGTTTTTATATTATGTTAAACTATTTCTTTCTATATTTTTATATTACGTTAAACATCTTCTTTCTATATTTTTATGTTATGTTAAACTACTTCTTTCTAAGTTTTTATATTATGTTAAACTATTTCTTTCTATATTTTTATATTATGTTAAACATCTTCTTTCTATATTTTTATGTTATGTTAAACTACTTCTTTCTATATTTTTATGTTATGTTAAACTATTTCTTTCTATATTTTTATATTATGTTAAACATCTTCTTTCCATATTTTTATGTTATGTTAAACTACTTCTTTCTATGTTTTTATATTATGTTAAACTATTTCTTTCTATATTTTTATATTATGTTAAACATCTTCTTTCTATATTTTTATGTTATGTTAAACTATTTCTTTCTATATTTTTATTTTATGTTAAACTACTTCTTTCTATATTTTTATGTTATGTTAAACTATTTCTTTCTATATTTTTATATTATGTTAAACATCTTCTTTCTATATTTTTATGTTATGTTAAACTACTTCTTTCTATGTTTTTATATTATGTTAAACTATTTCTTTCTATATTTTTATATTATGTTAAACATCTTCTTTCTATATTTTTATGTTATGTTAAACTACTTCTTTCTATGTTTTTATATTATGTTAAACTATTTCTTTCTATATTTTTATATTATGTTAAACATCTTCTTTCTATATTTTTATGTTATGTTAAACTATTTCTTTCTATATTTTTATATTATGTTAAACATCTTCTTTCTATATTTTTATATTATGTTAAACTTCTTCTTTCTATATTTTTATATTATGTTAAACATCTTCTTTCTATATTTTTATATTATGTTAAACATCTTCTTTCTATATTTTTATATTATGTTAAACATCTTCTTTCTATATTTTTATGTTATGTTAAACTACTTCTTTCTATATTTTTATGTTATGTTAAACTACTTCTTTCTATGTTTTTATATTATGTTAAACAATTTCTTTCTATATTTTTATGTTATGTTAAACATCTTCTTTCTATATTTTTATGTTATGTTAAACTACTTCTTTCTATGTTTTTATATTATGTTAAACTATCTCTTTCTATATTTTTATATTATGTTAAACATCTTCTTTCTATATTTTTATGTTATGTTAAACTACTTCTTTCTATGTTTTTATATTATGTTAAACTATTTCTTTCTATATTTTTATATTATGTTAAACATCTTCTTTCTATATTTTTATATTATGCTAAACTATTTCTTTCTATATTTTCATGTTATGTTAAACTACTTCTTTCTATATTTTTATGTTATGTTAAACTATTTCTTTCTATATTTTTATATTATGTTAAACATCTTCTTTCTATATTTTTATGTTATGTTAAACTACTTCTCTCTATGTTTTTATATTATGTTAAACTATTTCTTTCTATATTTTTATATTATGTTAAACATCTTCTTTCTATATTTTTATGTTATGTTAAACTACTTCTTTCTATGTTTTTATATTATGTTAAACTATTTCTTTCTATATTTTTATATTATGTTAAACATCTTCTTTCTATATTTTTATGTTATGTTAAACTACTTCTTTCTATGTTTTTATATTATGTTAAACTATTTCTTTCTATATTTTTATATTATGTTAAACATCTTCTTTCTATATTTTTATGTTATGTTAAACTATTTCTTTCTATATTTTTATGTTATGTTAAACTACTTCTTTCTATATTTTTATGTTATGTTAAACTATTTCTTTCTATATTTTTATGTTATGTTAAACTACTTCTTTCTATATTTTTATGTTATGTTAAACTATTTCTTTCTATATTTTTATATTATGTTAAACATCTTCTTTCTATATTTTTATGTTATGTTAAACATCTTCTTTCTATATTTTTATATTATGTTAAACATCTTCTTTCTATATTTTTATATAATGTTAAACATCTTCTTTCCATATTTTTATATTATGTTAAACATCTTCTTTCTATATTTTTATATTATGTTAAACATCTTCTTTCTATATTTTTATGTTATGTTAAACTACTTCTTTCTATATTTTTATGTTATGTTAAACTACTTCTTTCTATGTTTTTAAACTATTTCTTTCTATATTTTTATATTATGTTAAACATCTTCTTTCTATATTTTTATGTTATGTTAAACTATTTCTTTCTATATTTTTATGTTATGTTAAACTACTTCTTTCTATATTTTTATGTTATGTTAAACTACTTCTTTCTATGTTTTTATATTATGTTAAACTATTTCTTTCTATATTTTTATATTATGTTAAACATCTTCTTTCTATATTTTTATGTTATGTTAAACTATTTCTTTCTATATTTTTATATTATGTTAAACATCTTCTTTCTATATTTTTATGTTATGTTAAACTACTTCTTTCTATGTTTTTATATTATGTTAAACTATTTCTTTCTATATTTTTATATTATGTTAAACATCTTCTTTCTATATTTTTATGTTATGTTAAACTACTTCTTTCTATGTTTTTATATTATGTTAAACTATTTCTTTCTATATTTTTATATTATGTTAAACATCTTCTTTCTATATTTTTATGTTATGTTAAACTACTTCTTTCTATGTTTTTATATTATGTTAAACTATTTCTTTCTATATTTTTATATTATGTTAAACATCTTCTTTCTATATTTTTATGTTATGTTAAACTACTTCTTTCTATGTTTTTATATTATGTTAAACTACTTCTTTCTATGTTTTTATATTATGTTAAACTATTTCTTTCTATATTTTAATATTATGTTAAACATCTTCTTTCTATGTTTTTATATTATGTTAAACTACTTCTTTCTATATTTTTATGTTATGTTAAACTACTTCTTTCTATATTTTTATGTTATGTTAAACTACTTCTTTCTATGTTTTTATATTATGTTAAACTATTTCTTTATATATTGTTATATTATGTTAAACATCTTCTTTCTATATTTTTATGTTATGTTAAACTACTTCTTTCTATGTTTTTATATTATGTTAAACTATTTCTTTCTATATTTTTATATTATGTTAAACATCTTCTTTCTATATTTTTATGTTATGTAAAACTATTTCTTTCTATATTTTTATGTTATGTTTAACTACTTCTTTCTATATTTTTATGTTATGTTAAACTATTTCTTTCTATATTTTTATATTATGTTAAACATCTTCTTTCCATATTTTTATGTTATGTTAAACTACTTCTTTTTATATTTTTATGTTATGTTAAACTACTTCTTTCTATGTTTTTATATTATGTTAAACAATTTCTTTCTATATTTTTATGTTATGTTAAACATCTTCTTTCTATATTTTTATGTTATGTTAAACTACTTCTTTCTATGTTTTTATATTATGTTAAACTATTTCTTTCTATATTTTTATATTATGTTTAACATCTTCTTTCTATATTTTTATGTTATGTTAAACTATTTCTTTCTATATTTTTATATTATGTTAAACATCTTCTTTCTATATTTTTATATAAAGTTAAACATGTTCTTTCTATATTTTTATATTATGTTAAACATCTTCTTTCTATATTTTTATGTTATGTTAAACTACTTCTTTCTATGTTTTTATATTATGTTAAACTATTTCTTTCTATATTTTTATATTATGTTAAACATCTTCTTTCTATATTTTTATGTTATGTTAAACTACTTCTTTCTATGTTTTTATATTATGTTAAACTATTTCTTTCTATATTTTTATATTATGTTAAACATCTTCTTTCTATATTTTTATGTAATGTTAAACTACTTCTTTCTATGTTTTTATATTATGTTAAACTATTTCTTTCTATATTTTTATATTATGTTAAACATCTTCTTTCTATATTTTTATGTAATGTTAAACTACTTCTTTCTATGTTTTTATATTATGTTAAACTATTTCTTTCTATAAATTTCATATTATGTTAAACATCTTCTTTCTATATTTTTATGTTATGTTAAAATATTTCTTTCTATATTTTTATATTATGTTAAACATCTTCTTTCTATATTTTTATGTTATGTTAAACTACTTCTTTCTATGTTTTTATATTATGTTAAACTATTTCTTTCTATATTTTTATATTATGTTAAACATCTTCTTTCTATATTTTTATGTTATGTTAAACTACTTCTTTCTATGTTTTTATATTATGTTAAACTACTTCTTTCTATGTTTTTATATTATGTTAAACTATTTCTTTCTATATTTTAATATTATGTTAAACATCTTCTTTCTATGTTTTTATATTATGTTAAACTACTTCTTTCTATATTTTTATGTTATGTTAAACATCTTCTTTCTATATTTTTATGTTATGTCAAACTACTTCTTTCTATGTTTTTATATTATGTTAAACTATTTCTTTCTATATTTTTATATTATGTTAAACATCTTCTTTCTATATTTTTATGTTATGTTAAACTACTTCTTTCTATGTTTTTATATTATGTTAAACTACTTCTTTCTATGTTTTTATATTATGTTAAACTATTTCTTTCTATATTTTAATATTATGTTAAACATCTTCTTTCTATGTTTTTATATTATGTTAAACTATTTCTTTATATATTGTTATATTATGTTAAACATCTTCTTTCTATATTTTTATGTTATGTTAAACTACTTCTTTCTATGTTTTTATATTATGTTAAACTATTTCTTTCTATATTTTTATATTATGTTAAACATCTTCTTTCTATATTTTTATGTTATGTTAAACTATTTCTTTCTATATATTTATGTTATGTTTAACTACTTCTTTCTATATTTTTATGTTATGTTAAACTATTTCTTTCTATATTTTTATATTATGTTAAACATCTTCTTTCCATATTTTTATGTTATGTTAAACTACTTCTTTCTATGTTTTTATATTATGTTAAACTATTTCTTTCTATATTTTTATATTATGTTAAACATCTTCTTTCTATATTTTTATATTATGTTAAACATCTTCTTTCTATATTTTTATGTTATGTTAAACTACTTCTTTCTATGTTTTTATATTATGTTAAACTATTTCTTTCTATATTTTTATATTATGTTAAACATCTTCTTTCTATATTTTTATGTAATGTTAAACTACTTCTTTCTATGTTTTTATATTATGTTAAACTATTTCTTTCTATATTTTTATATTATGTTAAACATCTTCTTTCTATATTTTTATGTAATGTTAAACTACTTCTTTCTATGTTTTTATATTATGTTAAACTATTTCTTTCTATAAATTTTATATTATGTTAAACATCTTCTTTCTATATTTTTATGTTATGTTAAAATATTTCTTTCTATATTTTTATATTATGTTAAACATCTTCTTTCTATATTTTTATGTTATGTTAAACTACTTCTTTCTATGTTTTTATATTATGTTAAACTATTTCTTTCTATATTTTTATATTATGTTAAACATCTTCTTTCTATATTTTTATGTTATGTTAAACTACTTCTTTCTATGTTTTTATATTATGTTAAACTATTTCTTTCTATATTTTTATATTATGTTAAACATCTTCTTTCTATATTTTTATGTTATGTTAAACTACTTCTTTCTATGTTTTTATATTATGTTAAAGTATTTCTTTCTATATTTTTATATTATGTTAAACATCTTCTTTCCATATTTTTATGTTATGTTAAACTACTTCTTTCTATGTTTTTATATTATGTTAAACTATTTCTTTCTATATTTTTATATTATGTTAAACATCTTCTTTCTATATTTTTATGTTATGTTAAACTATTTCTTTCTATATTTTTATGTTATGTTTAACTACTTCTTTCTATATTTTTATGTTATGTTAAACTACTTCTTTCTATGTTTTTATATTATGTTAAACTATTTCTTTCTATATTTTTATATTATGTTAAACATCTTCTTTCTATATTTTTATATTATGTTAAAAATCTTCTTTCTATATTTTTATATTATGTTAAACCTCTTCTTTCTATATTTTTATGTTATGTTAAACTATTTCTTTCTATATTTTTATATTATGTTAAACATCTTCTTTCTATATTTTTATGTTATGTTAAAATATTTCTTTCTATATTTTTATATTATGTTAAACATCTTCTTTCTATATTTTTATGTTATGTTAAACTACTTCTTTCTATGTTTTTATATTATGTTAAACTATTTCTTTCTATATTTTTATATTATGTTAAACATCTTCTTTCTATATTTTTATGTAATGTTAAACTACTTCTTTCTATGTTTTTATATTATGTTAAACTATTTCTTTCTATATTTTTATATTATGTTAAACATCTTCTTTCTATATTTTTATGTAATGTTAAACTACTTCTTTCTATGTTTTTATATTATGTTAAACTATTTCTTTCTATAAATTTTATATTATGTTAAACTACTTCTTTCTATGTTTTTATATTATGTTAAACTATTTCTTTCTATATTTTTATATTATGTTAAACATCTTCTTTCTATGTTTTTATATTATGTTAAACTACTTCTTTCTATATTTTTATGTTATGTTAAACTACTTCTTTCTATATTTTTATGTTATGTTAAACTACTTCTTTCTATGTTTTTATATTATGTTAAACTATTTCTTTATATATTGTTATATTATGTTAAACATCTTCTTTCTATATTTTTATGTTATGTTAAACTACTTCTTTCTATGTTTTTATATTATGTTAAACTATTTCTTTCTATATTTTTATATTATGTTAAACATCTTCTTTCTATATTTTTATGTTATGTTAAACTATTTCTTTCTATATTTTTATGTTATGTTTAACTACTTCTTTCTATATTTTTATGTTATGTTAAACTATTTCTTTCTATATTTTTATATTATGTTAAACATCTTCTTTCCATATTTTTATGTTATGTTAAACTACTTCTTTCTATATTTTTATGTTATGTTAAACTACTTCTTTCTATGTTTTTATATTATGTTAAACAATTTCTTTCTATATTTTTATGTTATGTTAAACATCTTCTTTCTATATTTTTATGTTATGTTAAACTACTTCTTTCTATATTTTTATGTTATGTTTAACTACTTCTTTCTATATTTTTATGTTATGTTAAACTATTTCTTTCTATATTTTTATATTATGTTAAACATCTTCTTTCCATATTTTTATGTTATGTTAAACTACTTCTTTCTATGTTTTTATATTATGTTAAACTATTTCTTTCTATATTTTTATATTATGTTAAACTACTTCTTTCTATGTTTTTATATTATGTTAAACTATTTCTTTCTATATTTTAATATTATGTTAAACATCTTCTTTCTATGTTTTTATATTATGTTAAACTACTTCTTTCTATATTTTTATGTTATGTTAAACTACTTCTTTCTATATTTTTATGTTATGTTAAACTACTTCTTTCTATGTTTTTATATTATGGTAAACTATTTCTTTATATATTGTTATATTATGTTAAACATCTTCTTTCTATATTTTTATGTTATGTTAAACTACTTCTTTCTATGTTTTTATATTATGTTAAACTATTTCTTTCTATATTTTTATATTATGTTAAACATCTTCTTTCTATATTTTTATGTTATGTTAAACTATTTCTTTCTATATTTTTATGTTATGTTTAACTACTTCTTTCTATATTTTTATGTTATGTTAAACTATTTCTTTCTATATTTTTATATTATGTTAAACATCTTCTTTCCATATTTTTATGTTATGTTAAACTACTTCTTTCTATATTTTTATGTTATGTTAAACTACTTCTTTCTATGTTTTTATATTATGTTAAACAATTTCTTTCTATATTTTTATGTTATGTTAAACATCTTCTTTCTATATTTTTATGTTATGTTAAACTACTTCTTTCTATATTTTTATGTTATGTTTAACTACTTCTTTCTATATTTTTATGTTATGTTAAACTATTTCTTTCTATATTTTTATATTATGTTAAACATCTTCTTTCCATATTTTTATGTTATGTTAAACTACTTCTTTCTATGTTTTTATATTATGTTAAACTATTTCTTTCTATATTTTTATATTATGTTAAACTACTTCTTTCTATGTTTTTATATTATGTTAAACTATTTCTTTCTATATTTTAATATTATGTTAAACATCTTCTTTCTATGTTTTTATATTATGTTAAACTACTTCTTTCTATATTTTTATGTTATGTTAAACATCTTCTTTCTATATTTTTATGTTATGTCAAACTACTTCTTTCTATGTTTTTATATTATGTTAAACTATTTCTTTCTATATTTTTATATTATGTTAAACATCTTCTTTCTATATTTTTATGTTATGTTAAACATCTTCTTTCTATATTTTTATATTATGTTAAACATCTTCTTTCTATATTTTTATGTTATGTTAAACTATTTCTTTCTATATTTTTATATTATGTTAAACATCTTCTTTCTATATTTTTATGTTATGTTAAACTACTTCTTTCTACATTTTTATGTTATGTTAAACTATTTCTTTCTATATTTTTATGTTATGTTAAACTACTTCTTTCTATATTTTTATGTTATGTTGAACTATTTCTTTCTATATTTTTATATTATGTTAAACATCTTCTTTCTATATTTTTATGTTATGTTAAACTACTTCTTTCTATGTTTTTATATTATGTTAAACTATTTCTTTCTATATTTTTATATTATGTTAAACATCTTCTTTCTATATTTTTATGTTATGTTAAACTACTTCTTTCTATGTTTTTATATTATGTTAAACTATTTCTTTCTATATTTTTATATTATGTTAAACATCTTCTTTCTATATTTTTATGTTATGTTAAACTACTTCTTTCTATGTTTTTATATTATGTTAAACTATTTCTTTCTATATTTTTATATTATGTTAAACATCTTCTTTCTATATTTTTATGTTATGTTAAACTACTTCTTTCTATGTTTTTATATTATGTTAAACTATTTCTTTCTATATTTTTATATTATGTTAAACATCTTCTTTCTATATTTTTATGTTATGTTAAACTATTTCTTTCTATATTTTTATGTTATGTTAAACTACTTCTTTCTATATTTTTATGTTATGTTAAACTATTTCTTTCTATATTTTTATGTTATGTTAAACTACTTCTTTCTATATTTTTATGTTATGTTAAACTATTTCTTTCTATATTTTTATATTATGTTAAACATCTTCTTTCTATATTTTTATGTTATGTTAAACATCTTCTTTCTATATTTTTATATTATGTTAAACATCTTCTTTCTATATTTTTATATAATGTAAAACATCTTCTTTCTATATTTTTATATTATGTTAAACATCTTCTTTCTATATTTTTATATTATGTTAAACATCTTCTTTCTATATTTTTATGTTATGTTAAACTACTTCTTTCTATATTTTTATGTTATGTTAAACTACTTCTTTCTATGTTTTTATATTATGTTAAACTATTTCTTTCTATATTTTTATATTATGTTAAACATCTTCTTTCTATATTTTTATGTTATGTTAAACTATTTCTTTCTATATTTTTATATTATGTTAAACATCTTCTTTCTATATTTTTATGTTATGTTAAACTACTTCTTTCTATATTTTTATGTTATGTTAAACTACTTCTTTCTATGTTTTTATATTATGTTAAACTATTTCTTTATATATTGTTATATTATGTTAAATATCTTCTTTCTATATTTTTATGTTATGTTAAACTACTTCTTTCTATGTTTTTATATTATGTTAAACTATTTCTTTCTATATTTTTATATTATGTTAAACATCTTCTTTCTATATTTTTATGTTATGTTAAACTATTTCTTTCTATATTTTTATGTTATGTTTAACTACTTCTTTCTATATTTTTATGTTATGTTAAACTATTTCTTTCTATATTTTTATATTATGTTAAACATCTTCTTTCCATATTTTTATGTTATGTTAAACTACTTCTTTCTATATTTTTATGTTATGTTAAACTACTTCTTTCTATGTTTTTATATTATGTTAAACAATTTCTTTCTATATTTTTATGTTATGTTAAACATCTTCTTTCTATATTTTTATGTTATGTTAAACTACTTCTTTCTATGTTTTTATATTATGTTAAACAATTTCTTTCTATATTTTTATGTTATGTTAAACATCTTCTTTCTATATTTTTATGTTATGTTAAACTACTTCTTTCTATATTTTTATGTTATGTTTAACTACTTCTTTCTATATTTTTATGTTATGTTAAACTATTTCTTTCTATATTTTTATATTATGTTAAACATCTTCTTTCCATATTTTTATGTTATGTTAAACTACTTCTTTCTATGTTTTTATATTATGTTAAACTATTTCTTTCTATATTTTTATATTATGTTAAACATCTTCTTTCTATATTTTTATATTATGTTAAAAATCTTCTTTCTATATTTTTATATTATGTTAAACATCTTCTTTCTATATTTTTATGTTATGTTAAACTACTTCTTTCTATATTTTTATGTTATGTTAAACTACTTCTTTCTATGTTTTTATATTATGTTAAACAATTTCTTTCTATATTTTTATGTTATGTTAAACATCTTCTTTCTATATTTTTATGTTATGTTAAACTACTTCTTTCTATGTTTTTATATTATGTTAAACATCTTCTTTCTATATTTTTATATTATGTTAAACATCTTCTTTCTATATTTTTATGTAATGTTAAACTACTTCTTTCTATGTTTTTATATTATGTTAAACATCTTCTTTCTATATTTTTATGTTATGTTAAACTATTTCTTTCTATACTTTTATATTATGTTAAACTATTTCTTTCTATATTTTTATATTATGTTAAACATCTTCTTTCTATATTTTTATGTTATGTTAAACTACTTCTTTCTATGTTTTTATATTATGTTAAACTATTTCTTTCCATATTTTTATATCATGTTAAACATCTTCTTTCTATATTTTTATGTTATGTTAAACTACTTCTTTCTATGTTTTTATATTATGTTAAACTATTTCTTTCTATATTTTTATATTATGTTTAACATCTTCTTTCTATATTTTTATGTTATGTTAAACTATTTCTTTCTATATTTTTATATTATGTTAAACATCTTCTTTCTATATTTTTATATTATGTTAAACATGTTCTTTCTATATTTTTATATTATGTTAAACATCTTCTTTCTATATTTTTATGTTATGTTAAACTACTTCTTTCTATGTTTTTATATTATGTTAAACTATTTCTTTCTATATTTTTATATTATGTTAAACATCTTCTTTCTATATTTTTATGTTATGTTAAACTACTTCTTTCTATGTTTTTATATTATGTTAAACTATTTCTTTCTATATTTTTATATTATGTTAAACATCTTCTTTCTATATTTTTATGTAATGTTAAACTACTTCTTTCTATGTTTTTATATTATGTTAAACTATTTCTTTCTATATTTTTATATTATGTTAAACATCTTCTTTCTATATTTTTATGTAATGTTAAACTACTTCTTTCTATGTTTTTATATTATGTTAAACTATTTCTTTCTATAAATTTTATATTATGTTAAACATCTTCTTTCTATATTTTTATGTTATGTTAAAATATTTCTTTCTATATTTTTATATTATGTTAAACATCTTCTTTCTATATTTTTATGTTATGTTAAACTACTTCTTTCTATGTTTTTATATTATGTTAAACTATTTCTTTCTATATTTTTATATTATGTTAAACATCTTCTTTCTATATTTTTATGTTATGTTAAACTACTTCTTTCTATGTTTTTATATTATGTTAAACTACTTCTTTCTATGTTTTTATATTATGTTAAACTATTTCTTTCTATATTTTAATATTATGTTAAACATCTTCTTTCTATGTTTTTATATTATGTTAAACTACTTCTTTCTATATTTTTATGTTATGTTAAACATCTTCTTTCTATATTTTTATGTTATGTCAAACTACTTCTTTCTATGTTTTTATATTATGTTAAACTATTTCTTTCTATATTTTTATATTATGTTAAACATCTTCTTTCTATATTTTTATGTTATGTTAAACTACTTCTTTCTATGTTTTTATATTATGTTAAACTACTTCTTTCTATGTTTTTATATTATGTTAAACTATTTCTTTCTATATTTTAATATTATGTTAAACATCTTCTTTCTATGTTTTTATATTATGTTAAACTATTTCTTTATATATTGTTATATTATGTTAAACATCTTCTTTCTATATTTTTATGTTATGTTAAACTACTTCTTTCTATGTTTTTATATTATGTTAAACTATTTCTTTCTATATTTTTATATTATGTTAAACATCTTCTTTCTATATTTTTATGTTATGTTAAACTATTTCTTTCTATATATTTATGTTATGTTTAACTACTTCTTTCTATATTTTTATGTTATGTTAAACTATTTCTTTCTATATTTTTATATTATGTTAAACATCTTCTTTCCATATTTTTATGTTATGTTAAACTACTTCTTTCTATGTTTTTATATTATGTTAAACTATTTCTTTCTATATTTTTATATTATGTTAAACATCTTCTTTCTATATTTTTATATTATGTTAAAAATCTTCTTTCTATATTTTTATATTATGTTAAACATCTTCTTTCTATATTTTTATGTTATGTTAAACTACTTCTTTCTATATTTTTATGTTATGTTAAACTACTTCTTTCTATGTTTTTATATTATGTTAAACTACTTCTTTCTATATTTTTATGTTATGTTAAACTACTTCTTTCTATGTTTTTATATTATGTTGAACAATTTCTTTCTATATTTTTATGTTATGTTAAACATCTTCTTTCTATATTTTTATGTTATGTTAAACTACTTCTTTCCATATTTTTATGTTATGTTTAACTACTTCTTTCTATATTTTTATGTTATGTTAAACTATTTCTTTCTATATTTTTATATTATGTTAAACATCTTCTTTCCATATTTTTATGTTATGTTAAACTACTTCTTTCTATGTTTTTATATTATGTTAAACTATTTCTTTCTATATTTTTATATTATGTTAAACATCTTCTTTCTATATTTTTATATTATGTTAAACATCTTCTTTCTATATTTTTATGTTATGTTAAACTACTTCTTTCTATATTTTTATGTTATGTTAAACTACTTCTTTCTATGTTTTTATATTATGTTAAACAATTTCTTTCTATATTTTTATGTTATGTTAAACATCTTCTTTCTATATTTTTATGTTATGTTAAACTACTTCTTTCTATGTTTTTATATTATGTTAAACATCTTCTTTCTATATTTTTATATTATGTTAAACATCTTCTTTCTATATTTTTATGTAATGTTAAACTACTTCTTTCTATGTTTTTATATTATGTTAAACATCTTCTTTCTATATTTTTATGTTATGTTAAACTATTTCTTTCTATACTTTTATATTATGTTAAACTATTTCTTTCTATATTTTTATATTATGTTAAACATCTTCTTTCTATATTTTTATGTTATGTTAAACTACTTCTTTCTATATTTTTATGTTATGTTTAACTACTTCTTTCTATATTTTTATGTTATGTTAAACTATTTCTTTCTATATTTTTATATTATGTTAAACATCTTCTTTCCATATTTTTATGTTATGTTAAACTACTTCTTTCTATGTTTTTATATTATGTTAAACTATTTCTTTCTATATTTTTATATTATGTTAAACATCTTCTTTCTATATTTTTATATTATGTTAAAAATCTTCTTTCTATATTTTTATATTATGTTAAACATCTTCTTTCTATATTTTTATGTTATGTTAAACTACTTCTTTCTATATTTTTATGTTATGTTAAACTACTTCTTTCTATGTTTTTATATTATGTTAAACAATTTCTTTCTATATTTTTATGTTATGTTAAACATCTTCTTTCTATATTTTTATGTTATGTTAAACTACTTCTTTCTATGTTTTTATATTATGTTAAACATCTTCTTTCTATATTTTTATATTATGTTAAACATCTTCTTTCTATATTTTTATGTAATGTTAAACTACTTCTTTCTATGTTTTTATATTATGTTAAACATCTTCTTTCTATATTTTTATGTTATGTTAAACTATTTCTTTCTATACTTTTATATTATGTTAAACTATTTCTTTCTATATTTTTATATTATGTTAAACATCTTCTTTCTATATTTTTATGTTATGTTAAACTACTTCTTTCTATGTTTTTATATTATGTTAAACTATTTCTTTCCATATTTTTATATCATGTTAAACATCTTCTTTCTATATTTTTATGTTATGTTAAACTACTTCTTTCTATGTTTTTATATTATGTTAAACTATTTCTTTCTATATTTTTATATTATGTTTAACATCTTCTTTCTATATTTTTATGTTATGTTAAACTATTTCTTTCTATATTTTTATATTATGTTAAACATCTTCTTTCTATATTTTTATATTATGTTAAACATGTTCTTTCTATATTTTTATATTATGTTAAACATCTTCTTTCTATATTTTTATGTTATGTTAAACTACTTCTTTCTATGTTTTTATATTATGTTAAACTATTTCTTTCTATATTTTTATATTATGTTAAACATCTTCTTTCTATATTTTTATGTTATGTTAAACTACTTCTTTCTATGTTTTTATATTATGTTAAACTATTTCTTTCTATATTTTTATATTATGTTAAACATCTTCTTTCTATATTTTTATGTAATGTTAAACTACTTCTTTCTATGTTTTTATATTATGTTAAACTATTTCTTTCTATATTTTTATATTATGTTAAACATCTTCTTTCTATATTTTTATGTAATGTTAAACTACTTCTTTCTATGTTTTTATATTATGTTAAACTATTTCTTTCTATAAATTTTATATTATGTTAAACATCTTCTTTCTATATTTTTATGTTATGTTAAAATATTTCTTTCTATATTTTTATATTATGTTAAACATCTTCTTTCTATATTTTTATGTTATGTTAAACTACTTCTTTCTATGTTTTTATATTATGTTAAACTATTTCTTTCTATATTTTTATATTATGTTAAACATCTTCTTTCTATATTTTTATGTTATGTTAAACTACTTCTTTCTATGTTTTTATATTATGTTAAACTACTTCTTTCTATGTTTTTATATTATGTTAAACTATTTCTTTCTATATTTTAATATTATGTTAAACATCTTCTTTCTATGTTTTTATATTATGTTAAACTACTTCTTTCTATATTTTTATGTTATGTTAAACATCTTCTTTCTATATTTTTATGTTATGTCAAACTACTTCTTTCTATGTTTTTATATTATGTTAAACTATTTCTTTCTATATTTTTATATTATGTTAAACATCTTCTTTCTATATTTTTATGTTATGTTAAACTACTTCTTTCTATGTTTTTATATTATGTTAAACTACTTCTTTCTATGTTTTTATATTATGTTAAACTATTTCTTTCTATATTTTAATATTATGTTAAACATCTTCTTTCTATGTTTTTATATTATGTTAAACTATTTCTTTATATATTGTTATATTATGTTAAACATCTTCTTTCTATATTTTTATGTTATGTTAAACTACTTCTTTCTATGTTTTTATATTATGTTAAACTATTTCTTTCTATATTTTTATATTATGTTAAACATCTTCTTTCTATATTTTTATGTTATGTTAAACTATTTCTTTCTATATATTTATGTTATGTTTAACTACTTCTTTCTATATTTTTATGTTATGTTAAACTATTTCTTTCTATATTTTTATATTATGTTAAACATCTTCTTTCCATATTTTTATGTTATGTTAAACTACTTCTTTCTATGTTTTTATATTATGTTAAACTATTTCTTTCTATATTTTTATATTATGTTAAACATCTTCTTTCTATATTTTTATATTATGTTAAAAATCTTCTTTCTATATTTTTATATTATGTTAAACATCTTCTTTCTATATTTTTATGTTATGTTAAACTACTTCTTTCTATATTTTTATGTTATGTTAAACTACTTCTTTCTATGTTTTTATATTATGTTAAACTACTTCTTTCTATATTTTTATGTTATGTTAAACTACTTCTTTCTATATTTTTATGTTATGTTAAACTACTTCTTTCTATGTTTTTATATTATGTTAAACAATTTCTTTCTATATTTTTATGTTATGTTAAACATCTTCTTTCTATATTTTTATGTTATGTTAAACTACTTCTTTCTATGTTTTTATATTATGTTAAACATCTTCTTTCTATATTTTTATATTATGTTAAACATCTTCTTTCTATATTTTTATGTAATGTTAAACTACTTCTTTCTATGTTTTTATATTATGTTAAACATCTTCTTTCTATATTTTTATGTTATGTTAAACTATTTCTTTCTATACTTTTATATTATGTTAAACTATTTCTTTCTATATTTTTATATTATGTTAAACATCTTCTTTCTATATTTTTATGTTATGTTAAACTACTTCTTTCTATATTTTTATGTTATGTTTAACTACTTCTTTCTATATTTTTATGTTATGTTAAACTATTTCTTTCTATATTTTTATATTATGTTAAACATCTTCTTTCCATATTTTTATGTTATGTTAAACTACTTCTTTCTATGTTTTTATATTATGTTAAACTATTTCTTTCTATATTTTTATATTATGTTAAACATCTTCTTTCTATATTTTTATATTATGTTAAAAATCTTCTTTCTATATTTTTATATTATGTTAAACATCTTCTTTCTATATTTTTATGTTATGTTAAACTACTTCTTTCTATATTTTTATGTTATGTTAAACTACTTCTTTCTATGTTTTTATATTATGTTAAACAATTTCTTTCTATATTTTTATGTTATGTTAAACATCTTCTTTCTATATTTTTATGTTATGTTAAACTACTTCTTTCTATGTTTTTATATTATGTTAAACATCTTCTTTCTATATTTTTATATTATGTTAAACATCTTCTTTCTATATTTTTATGTAATGTTAAACTACTTCTTTCTATGTTTTTATATTATGTTAAACATCTTCTTTCTATATTTTTATGTTATGTTAAACTATTTCTTTCTATACTTTTATATTATGTTAAACTATTTCTTTCTATATTTTTATATTATGTTAAACATCTTCTTTCTATATTTTTATGTTATGTTAAACTACTTCTTTCTATGTTTTTATATTATGTTAAACTATTTCTTTCCATATTTTTATATCATGTTAAACATCTTCTTTCTATATTTTTATGTTATGTTAAACTACTTCTTTCTATGTTTTTATATTATGTTAAACTATTTCTTTCTATATTTTTATATTATGTTTAACATCTTCTTTCTATATTTTTATGTTATGTTAAACTATTTCTTTCTATATTTTTATATTATGTTAAACATCTTCTTTCTATATTTTTATATTATGTTAAACATGTTCTTTCTATATTTTTATATTATGTTAAACATCTTCTTTCTATATTTTTATGTTATGTTAAACTACTTCTTTCTATGTTTTTATATTATGTTAAACTATTTCTTTCTATATTTTTATATTATGTTAAACATCTTCTTTCTATATTTTTATGTTATGTTAAACTACTTCTTTCTATGTTTTTATATTATGTTAAACTATTTCTTTCTATATTTTTATATTATGTTAAACATCTTCTTTCTATATTTTTATGTAATGTTAAACTACTTCTTTCTATGTTTTTATATTATGTTAAACTATTTCTTTCTATATTTTTATATTATGTTAAACATCTTCTTTCTATATTTTTATGTAATGTTAAACTACTTCTTTCTATGTTTTTATATTATGTTAAACTATTTCTTTCTATAAATTTTATATTATGTTAAACATCTTCTTTCTATATTTTTATGTTATGTTAAAATATTTCTTTCTATATTTTTATATTATGTTAAACATCTTCTTTCTATATTTTTATGTTATGTTAAACTACTTCTTTCTATGTTTTTATATTATGTTAAACTATTTCTTTCTATATTTTTATATTATGTTAAACATCTTCTTTCTATATTTTTATGTTATGTTAAACTACTTCTTTCTATGTTTTTATATTATGTTAAACTACTTCTTTCTATGTTTTTATATTATGTTAAACTATTTCTTTCTATATTTTAATATTATGTTAAACATCTTCTTTCTATGTTTTTATATTATGTTAAACTACTTCTTTCTATATTTTTATGTTATGTTAAACATCTTCTTTCTATATTTTTATGTTATGTCAAACTACTTCTTTCTATGTTTTTATATTATGTTAAACTATTTCTTTCTATATTTTTATATTATGTTAAACATCTTCTTTCTATATTTTTATGTTATGTTAAACTACTTCTTTCTATGTTTTTATATTATGTTAAACTACTTCTTTCTATGTTTTTATATTATGTTAAACTATTTCTTTCTATATTTTAATATTATGTTAAACATCTTCTTTCTATGTTTTTATATTATGTTAAACTATTTCTTTATATATTGTTATATTATGTTAAACATCTTCTTTCTATATTTTTATGTTATGTTAAACTACTTCTTTCTATGTTTTTATATTATGTTAAACTATTTCTTTCTATATTTTTATATTATGTTAAACATCTTCTTTCTATATTTTTATGTTATGTTAAACTATTTCTTTCTATATATTTATGTTATGTTTAACTACTTCTTTCTATATTTTTATGTTATGTTAAACTATTTCTTTCTATATTTTTATATTATGTTAAACATCTTCTTTCCATATTTTTATGTTATGTTAAACTACTTCTTTCTATGTTTTTATATTATGTTAAACTATTTCTTTCTATATTTTTATATTATGTTAAACATCTTCTTTCTATATTTTTATATTATGTTAAAAATCTTCTTTCTATATTTTTATATTATGTTAAACATCTTCTTTCTATATTTTTATGTTATGTTAAACTACTTCTTTCTATATTTTTATGTTATGTTAAACTACTTCTTTCTATGTTTTTATATTATGTTAAACTACTTCTTTCTATATTTTTATGTTATGTTAAACTACTTCTTTCTATGTTTTTATATTATGTTGAACAATTTCTTTCTATATTTTTATGTTATGTTAAACATCTTCTTTCTATATTTTTATGTTATGTTAAACTACTTCTTTCCATATTTTTATGTTATGTTTAACTACTTCTTTCTATATTTTTATGTTATGTTAAACTATTTCTTTCTATATTTTTATATTATGTTAAACATCTTCTTTCCATATTTTTATGTTATGTTAAACTACTTCTTTCTATGTTTTTATATTATGTTAAACTATTTCTTTCTATATTTTTATATTATGTTAAACATCTTCTTTCTATATTTTTATATTATGTTAAACATCTTCTTTCTATATTTTTATGTTATGTTAAACTACTTCTTTCTATATTTTTATGTTATGTTAAACTACTTCTTTCTATGTTTTTATATTATGTTAAACAATTTCTTTCTATATTTTTATGTTATGTTAAACATCTTCTTTCTATATTTTTATGTTATGTTAAACTACTTCTTTCTATGTTTTTATATTATGTTAAACATCTTCTTTCTATATTTTTATATTATGTTAAACATCTTCTTTCTATATTTTTATGTAATGTTAAACTACTTCTTTCTATGTTTTTATATTATGTTAAACATCTTCTTTCTATATTTTTATGTTATGTTAAACTATTTCTTTCTATACTTTTATATTATGTTAAACTATTTCTTTCTATATTTTTATATTATGTTAAACATCTTCTTTCTATATTTTTATGTTATGTTAAACTACTTCTTTCTATGTTTTTATATTATGTTAAACTATTTCTTTCCATATTTTTATATTATGTTAAACATCTTCTTTCTATATTTTTATGTTATGTTAAACTACTTCTTTCTATGTTTTTATATTATGTTAAACTACTTCTTTCTATATTTTTATGTTATGTTAAACTACTTCTTTCTATGTTTTTATATTATGTTGAACAATTTCTTTCTATATTTTTATGTTATGTTAAACATCTTCTTTCTATATTTTTATGTTATGTTAAACTACTTCTTTCCATATTTTTATGTTATGTTTAACTACTTCTTTCTATATTTTTATGTTATGTTAAACTATTTCTTTCTATATTTTTATATTATGTTAAACATCTTCTTTCCATATTTTTATGTTATGTTAAACTACTTTTTTCTATGTTTTTATATTATGTTAAACTATTTCTTTCTATATTTTTATATTATGTTAAACATCTTCTTTCTATATTTTTATATTATGTTAAACATCTTCTTTCTATATTTTTATGTTATGTTAAACTACTTCTTTCTATATTTTTATGTTATGTTAAACTACTTCTTTCTATGTTTTTATATTATGTTAAACAATTTCTTTCTATATTTTTATGTTATGTTAAACATCTTCTTTCTATATTTTTATGTTATGTTAAACTACTTCTTTCTATGTTTTTATATTATGTTAAACATCTTCTTTCTATATTTTTATATTATGTTAAACATCTTCTTTCTATATTTTTATGTAATGTTAAACTACTTCTTTCTATGTTTTTATATTATGTTAAACATCTTCTTTCTATATTTTTATGTTATGTTAAACTATTTCTTTCTATACTTTTATATTATGTTAAACTATTTCTTTCTATATTTTTATATTATGTTAAACATCTTCTTTCTATATTTTTATGTTATGTTAAACTACTTCTTTCTATATTTTTATGTTATGTTTAACTACTTCTTTCTATATTTTTATGTTATGTTAAACTATTTCTTTCTATATTTTTATATTATGTTAAACATCTTCTTTCCATATTTTTATGTTATGTTAAACTACTTCTTTCTATGTTTTTATATTATGTTAAACTATTTCTTTCTATATTTTTATATTATGTTAAACATCTTCTTTCTATATTTTTATATTATGTTAAAAATCTTCTTTCTATATTTTTATATTATGTTAAACATCTTCTTTCTATATTTTTATGTTATGTTAAACTACTTCTTTCTATATTTTTATGTTATGTTAAACTACTTCTTTCTATGTTTTTATATTATGTTAAACAATTTCTTTCTATATTTTTATGTTATGTTAAACATCTTCTTTCTATATTTTTATGTTATGTTAAACTACTTCTTTCTATGTTTTTATATTATGTTAAACATCTTCTTTCTATATTTTTATATTATGTTAAACATCTTCTTTCTATATTTTTATGTAATGTTAAACTACTTCTTTCTATGTTTTTATATTATGTTAAACATCTTCTTTCTATATTTTTATGTTATGTTAAACTATTTCTTTCTATACTTTTATATTATGTTAAACTATTTCTTTCTATATTTTTATATTATGTTAAACATCTTCTTTCTATATTTTTATGTTATGTTAAACTACTTCTTTCTATGTTTTTATATTATGTTAAACTATTTCTTTCCATATTTTTATATCATGTTAAACATCTTCTTTCTATATTTTTATGTTATGTTAAACTACTTCTTTCTATGTTTTTATATTATGTTAAACTATTTCTTTCTATATTTTTATATTATGTTTAACATCTTCTTTCTATATTTTTATGTTATGTTAAACTATTTCTTTCTATATTTTTATATTATGTTAAACATCTTCTTTCTATATTTTTATATTATGTTAAACATGTTCTTTCTATATTTTTATATTATGTTAAACATCTTCTTTCTATATTTTTATGTTATGTTAAACTACTTCTTTCTATGTTTTTATATTATGTTAAACTATTTCTTTCTATATTTTTATATTATGTTAAACATCTTCTTTCTATATTTTTATGTTATGTTAAACTACTTCTTTCTATGTTTTTATATTATGTTAAACTATTTCTTTCTATATTTTTATATTATGTTAAACATCTTCTTTCTATATTTTTATGTAATGTTAAACTACTTCTTTCTATGTTTTTATATTATGTTAAACTATTTCTTTCTATATTTTTATATTATGTTAAACATCTTCTTTCTATATTTTTATGTAATGTTAAACTACTTCTTTCTATGTTTTTATATTATGTTAAACTATTTCTTTCTATAAATTTTATATTATGTTAAACATCTTCTTTCTATATTTTTATGTTATGTTAAAATATTTCTTTCTATATTTTTATATTATGTTAAACATCTTCTTTCTATATTTTTATGTTATGTTAAACTACTTCTTTCTATGTTTTTATATTATGTTAAACTATTTCTTTCTATATTTTTATATTATGTTAAACATCTTCTTTCTATATTTTTATGTTATGTTAAACTACTTCTTTCTATGTTTTTATATTATGTTAAACTACTTCTTTCTATGTTTTTATATTATGTTAAACTATTTCTTTCTATATTTTAATATTATGTTAAACATCTTCTTTCTATGTTTTTATATTATGTTAAACTACTTCTTTCTATATTTTTATGTTATGTTAAACATCTTCTTTCTATATTTTTATGTTATGTCAAACTACTTCTTTCTATGTTTTTATATTATGTTAAACTATTTCTTTCTATATTTTTATATTATGTTAAACATCTTCTTTCTATATTTTTATGTTATGTTAAACTACTTCTTTCTATGTTTTTATATTATGTTAAACTACTTCTTTCTATGTTTTTATATTATGTTAAACTATTTCTTTCTATATTTTAATATTATGTTAAACATCTTCTTTCTATGTTTTTATATTATGTTAAACTATTTCTTTATATATTGTTATATTATGTTAAACATCTTCTTTCTATATTTTTATGTTATGTTAAACTACTTCTTTCTATGTTTTTATATTATGTTAAACTATTTCTTTCTATATTTTTATATTATGTTAAACATCTTCTTTCTATATTTTTATGTTATGTTAAACTATTTCTTTCTATATATTTATGTTATGTTTAACTACTTCTTTCTATATTTTTATGTTATGTTAAACTATTTCTTTCTATATTTTTATATTATGTTAAACATCTTCTTTCCATATTTTTATGTTATGTTAAACTACTTCTTTCTATGTTTTTATATTATGTTAAACTATTTCTTTCTATATTTTTATATTATGTTAAACATCTTCTTTCTATATTTTTATATTATGTTAAAAATCTTCTTTCTATATTTTTATATTATGTTAAACATCTTCTTTCTATATTTTTATGTTATGTTAAACTACTTCTTTCTATATTTTTATGTTATGTTAAACTACTTCTTTCTATGTTTTTATATTATGTTAAACTACTTCTTTCTATATTTTTATGTTATGTTAAACTACTTCTTTCTATGTTTTTATATTATGTTGAACAATTTCTTTCTATATTTTTATGTTATGTTAAACATCTTCTTTCTATATTTTTATGTTATGTTAAACTACTTCTTTCCATATTTTTATGTTATGTTTAACTACTTCTTTCTATATTTTTATGTTATGTTAAACTATTTCTTTCTATATTTTTATATTATGTTAAACATCTTCTTTCCATATTTTTATGTTATGTTAAACTACTTCTTTCTATGTTTTTATATTATGTTAAACTATTTCTTTCTATATTTTTATATTATGTTAAACATCTTCTTTCTATATTTTTATATTATGTTAAACATCTTCTTTCTATATTTTTATGTTATGTTAAACTACTTCTTTCTATATTTTTATGTTATGTTAAACTACTTCTTTCTATGTTTTTATATTATGTTAAACAATTTCTTTCTATATTTTTATGTTATGTTAAACATCTTCTTTCTATATTTTTATGTTATGTTAAACTACTTCTTTCTATGTTTTTATATTATGTTAAACATCTTCTTTCTATATTTTTATATTATGTTAAACATCTTCTTTCTATATTTTTATGTAATGTTAAACTACTTCTTTCTATGTTTTTATATTATGTTAAACATCTTCTTTCTATATTTTTATGTTATGTTAAACTATTTCTTTCTATACTTTTATATTATGTTAAACTATTTCTTTCTATATTTTTATATTATGTTAAACATCTTCTTTCTATATTTTTATGTTATGTTAAACTACTTCTTTCTATGTTTTTATATTATGTTAAACTATTTCTTTCCATATTTTTATATTATGTTAAACATCTTCTTTCTATATTTTTATGTTATGTTAAACTACTTCTTTCTATGTTTTTATATTATGTTAAACTATTTCTTTCTATATTTTTATATTATGTTTAACATCTTCTTTCTATATTTTTATGTTATGTTAAACTATTTCTTTCTATATTTTTATATTATGTTAAACATCTTCTTTCTATATTTTTATATTATGTTAAACATGTTCTTTCTATATTTTTATATTATGTTAAACATCTTCTTTCTATATTTTTATGTTATGTTAAACTATTTCTTTCTATATATTTATGTTATGTTAAACTACTTCTTTCTATATTTTTATGTTATGTTAAACTATTTCTTTCTATATTTTTATATTATGTTAAACATCTTCTTTCTATATTTTTATGTTATGTTAAACTACTTCTTTCTATGTTTTTATATTATGTTAAACTATTTCTTTCTATATTTTTATATTATGTTAAACTATTTCTTTCTATATTTTTATATTATGTTAAACATCTTCTTTCTATATTATGTTAAACTACTTCTTTCTATGTTTTTATATTATGTTGAACTATTTATTTCTATATTTTTATATTATGTTAAACTATTTCTTTCTATGTTTTTATATTATGTTAAACTATTTCTTTCTATATTTTTATATTTTGTTAAACCTCTTCTTTCTATATTTTTATGTTATGTTAAACTATTTCTTTCTATATTTTTATATTATGTTAAACATCTTCTTTCTATATTTTTATATTATGTTAAACTATTTCTTTCTATATTTTTATATTATGTTTAACATCTTCTTTCTATATTTTTATATTATGTTAAACATCTTCTTTCTATATTTTTATGTTATGTTAAACTACTTCTTTCTATGTTTTTATATTATGTTAAACTATTTCTTTCTATATTTTTATATTATGTTAAACATCTTCTTTCTATATTTTTATGTTATGTTAAACTATTTCTTTCTATATTTTTATATTATGTTAAACATCTTCTTTCTATATTTTTATGTTATGTTAAACTATTTCTTTCTATATTTTTATATTATGTTAAACATCTTCTTTCTATATTTTTATGTTATGTTAAACTACTTCTTTCTATATTTTTATGTTATGTTAAACTATTTCTTTCTATATTTTTATATTATGTTAAACATCTTCTTTCTATATTTTTATGTTATGTTAAACTACTTCTTTCTATGTTTTTATATTATGTTAAACTATTTCTTTCTATATTTTTATATTACGTTAAACATCTTCTTTCTATATTTTTATGTTATGTTAAACTACTTCTTTCTAAGTTTTTATATTATGTTAAACTATTTCTTTCTATATTTTTATATTATGTTAAACATCTTCTTTCTATATTTTTATGTTATGTTAAACTACTTCTTTCTATGTTTTTATATTATGTTAAACTATTTCTTTCTATATTTTTATATTATGTTAAACATCTTCTTTCTATATTTTTATGTTATGTTAAACTATTTCTTTCTATATTTTTATGTTATGTTAAACTACTTCTTTCTATATTTTTATGTTATGTTAAACTATTTCTTTCTATATTTTTATATTATGTTAAACATCTTCTTTCTATATTTTTATGTTATTTTAAACTACTTCTTTCTATGTTTTTATATTATGTTAAACTATTTCTTTCTATATTTTTATATTATGTTAAACATCTTCTTTCCATATTTTTATGTTATGTTAAACTACTTCTTTCTATGTTTTTATATTATGTTAAACTATTTCTTTCTATATTTTTATATTATGTTAAACATCTTCTTTCTATATTTTTATATTATGTTAAAAATCTTCTTTCTATATTTTTATATTATGTTAAACATCTTCTTTCTATATTTTTATGTTATGTTAAACTACTTCTTTCTATATTTTTATGTTATGTTAAACTACTTCTTTCTATGTTTTTATATTATGTTAAACAATTTCTTTCTATATTTTTATGTTATGTTAAACATCTTCTTTCTATATTTTTATGTTATGTTAAACTACTTCTTTCTATGTTTTTATATTATGTTAAACATCTTCTTTCTATATTTTTATATTATGTTAAACATCTTCTTTCTATATTTTTATGTTATGTTAAACTATTTCTTTCTATAAATTTTATATTATGTTAAACATCTTCTTTCTATATTTTTATGTTATGTTAAAATATTTCTTTCTATATTTTTATATTATGTTAAACATCTTCTTTCTATATTTTTATGTTATGTTAAACTACTTCTTTCTATGTTTTTATATTATGTTAAACTATTTCTTTCTATATTTTTATATTATGTTAAACATCTTCTTTCTATATTTTTATGTTATGTTAAACTACTTCTTTCTATGTTTTTATATTATGTTAAACTACTTCTTTCTATGTTTTTATATTATGTTAAACTATTTCTTTCTATATTTTACTATTATGTTAAACATCTTCTTTCTATGTTTTTATATTATGTTAAACTACTTCTTTCTATATTTTTATGTTATGTTAAACATCTTCTTTCTATATTTTTATGTTATGTCAAACTACTTCTTTCTATGTTTTTATATTATGTTAAACTATTTCTTTCTATATTTTTATATTATGTTAAACATCTTCTTTCTATATTTTTATGTTATGTTAAACTACTTCTTTCTATGTTTTTATATTATGTTAAACTACTTCTTTCTATGTTTTTATATTATGTTAAACTATTTCTTTCTATATTTTAATATTATGTTAAACATCTTCTTTCTATGTTTTTATATTATGTTAAACTATTTCTTTATATATTGTTATATTATGTTAAACATCTTCTTTCTATATTTTTATGTTATGTTAAACTACTTCTTTCTATGTTTTTATATTATGTTAAACTATTTCTTTCTATATTTTTATATTATGTTAAACATCTTCTTTCTATATTTTTATGTTATGTTAAACTATTTCTTTCTATATATTTATGTTATGTTTAACTACTTCTTTCTATATTTTTATGTTATGTTAAACTATTTCTTTCTATATTTTTATATTATGTTAAACATCTTCTTTCCATATTTTTATGTTATGTTAAACTACTTCTTTCTATGTTTTTATATTATGTTAAACTATTTCTTTCTATATTTTTATATTATGTTAAACATCTTCTTTCTATATTTTTATATTATGTTAAAAATCTTCTTTCTATATTTTTATATTATGTTAAACATCTTCTTTCTATATTTTTATGTTATGTTAAACTACTTCTTTCTATATTTTTATGTTATGTTAAACTACTTCTTTCTATGTTTTTATATTATGTTAAACTACTTCTTTCTATATTTTTATGTTATGTTAAACTACTTCTTTCTATGTTTTTATATTATGTTAAACAATTTCTTTCTATATTTTTATGTTATGTTAAACATCTTCTTTCTATATTTTTATGTTATGTTAAACTACTTCTTTCCATATTTTTATGTTATGTTTAACTACTTCTTTCTATATTTTTATGTTATGTTAAACTATTTCTTTCTATATTTTTATATTATGTTAAACATCTTCTTTCCATATTTTTATGTTATGTTAAACTACTTCTTTCTATGTTTTTATATTATGTTAAACTATTTCTTTCTATATTTTTATATTATGTTAAACATCTTCTTTCTATATTTTTATATTATGTTAAAAATCTTCTTTCTATATTTTTATATTATGTTAAACATCTTCTTTCTATATTTTTATGTTATGTTAAACTACTTCTTTCTATATTTTTATGTTATGTTAAACTACTTCTTTCTATGTTTTTATATTATGTTAAACAATTTCTTTCTATATTTTTATGTTATGTTAAACATCTTCTTTCTATATTTTTATGTTATGTTAAACTACTTCTTTCTATGTTTTTATATTATGTTAAACATCTTCTTTCTATATTTTTATATTATGTTAAACATCTTCTTTCTATATTTTTATGTAATGTTAAACTACTTCTTTCTATGTTTTTATATTATGTTAAACATCTTCTTTCTATATTTTTATGTTATGTTAAACTATTTCTTTCTATACTTTTATATTATGTTAAACTATTTCTTTCTATATTTTTATATTATGTTAAACATCTTCTTTCTATATTTTTATGTTATGTTAAACTACTTCTTTCTATGTTTTTATATTATGTTAAACTATTTCTTTCTATATTTTTATATTATGTTAAACATCTTCTTTCTATATTTTTATGTTATGTTAAACTACTTCTTTCTATGTTTTTATATTATGTTAAACTATTTCTTTCTATATTTTTATATTATGTTAAACATCTTCTTTCTATATTTTTATGTTATGTTAAACTATTTCTTTCTATATTTTTATATTATGTTAAACATCTTCTTTCTATATTTTTATATTATGTTAAACTTCTTCTTTCTATATTTTTATATTATGTTAAACATCTTCTTTCTATATTTTTATATTATGTTAAACATCTTCTTTCTATATTTTTATATTATGTTAAACATCTTCTTTCTATATTTTTATGTTATGTTAAACTACTTCTTTCTATATTTTTATGTTATGTTAAACTACTTCTTTCTATGTTTTTATATTATGTTAAACAATTTCTTTCTATATTTTTATGTTATGTTAAACATCTTCTTTCTATATTTTTATGTTATGTTAAACTACTTCTTTCTATGTTTTTATATTATGTTAAACTATCTCTTTCTATATTTTTATATTATGTTAAACATCTTCTTTCTATATTTTTATGTTATGTTAAACTACTTCTTTCTATGTTTTTATATTATGTTAAACTATTTCTTTCTATATTTTTATATTATGTTAAACATCTTCTTTCTATATTTTTATATTATGCTAAACTATTTCTTTCTATATTTTCATGTTATGTTAAACTACTTCTTTCTATATTTTTATGTTATGTTAAACTATTTCTTTCTATATTTTTATATTATGTTAAACATCTTCTTTCTATATTTTTATGTTATGTTAAACTACTTCTTTCTATGTTTTTATATTATGTTAAACTATTTCTTTCTATATTTTTATATTATGTTAAACATCTTCTTTCTATATTTTTATGTTATGTTAAACTACTTCTTTCTATGTTTTTATATTATGTTAAACTATTTCTTTCTATATTTTTATATTATGTTAAACATCTTCTTTCTATATTTTTATGTTATGTTAAACTATTTCTTTCTATATTTTTATATTATGTTAAACATCTTCTTTCTATATTTTTATGTTATGTTAAACTACTTCTTTCTACATTTTTATGTTATGTTAAACTATTTCTTTCTATATTTTTATGTTATGTTAAACTACTTCTTTCTATATTTTTATGTTATGTTGAACTATTTCTTTCTATATTTTTATATTATGTTAAACATCTTCTTTCTATATTTTTATGTTATGTTAAACTACTTCTTTCTATGTTTTTATATTATGTTAAACTATTTCTTTCTATATTTTTATATTATGTTAAACATCTTCTTTCTATATTTTTATGTTATGTTAAACTACTTCTTTCTATGTTTTTATATTACGTTAAACTATTTCTTTCTATATTTTTATATTATGTTAAACATCTTCTTTCTATATTTTTATGTTATGTTAAACTACTTCTTTCTATGTTTTTATATTATGTTAAACTATTTCTTTCTATATTTTTATATTATGTTAAACATCTTCTTTCTATATTTTTATGTTATGTTAAACTACTTCTTTCTATGTTTTTATATTATGTTAAACTATTTCTTTCTATATTTTTATATTATGTTAAACATCTTCTTTCTATATTTTTATGTTATGTTAAACTATTTCTTTCTATATTTTTATGTTATGTTAAACTACTTCTTTCTATATTTTTATGTTATGTTAAACTATTTCTTTCTATATTTTTATGTTATGTTAAACTACTTCTTTCTATATTTTTATGTTATGTTAAACTATTTCTTTCTATATTTTTATATTATGTTAAACATCTTCTTTCTATATTTTTATGTTATGTTAAACTATTTCTTTCTATATATTTATGTTATGTTTAACTACTTCTTTCTATATTTTTATGTTATGTTAAACTACTTCTTTCTATGTTTTTATATTATGTTAAACTATTTCTTTCTATATTTTTATATTATGTTAAACATCTTCTTTCTATATTTTTATATTATGTTAAAAATCTTCTTTCTATATTTTTATATTATGTTAAACATCTTCTTTCTATATTTTTATGTTATGTTAAACTACTTCTTTCTATATTTTTATGTTATGTTAAACTACTTCTTTCTATGTTTTTATATTATGTTAAACTACTTCTTTCTATATTTTTATGTTATGTTAAACTACTTCTTTCTATGTTTTTATATTATGTTGAACAATTTCTTTCTATATTTTTATGTTATGTTAAACATCTTCTTTCTATATTTTTATGTTATGTTAAACTACTTCTTTCCATATTTTTATGTTATGTTTAACTACTTCTTTCTATATTTTTATGTTATGTTAAACATCTTCTTTCCATATTTTTATGTTATGTTAAACTACTTCTTTCTATGTTTTTATATTATGTTAAACTATTTCTTTCTATATTTTTATATTATGTTAAACATCTTCTTTCTATATTTTTATATTATGTTAAAAATCTTCTTTCTATATTTTTATATTATGTTAAACATCTTCTTTCTATATTTTTATGTTATGTTAAACTACTTCTTTCTATATTTTTATGTTATGTTAAACTACTTCTTTCTATGTTTTTATATTATGTTAAACAATTTCTTTCTATATTTTTATGTTATGTTAAACATCTTCTTTCTATATTTTTATGTTATGTTAAACTACTTCTTTCTATGTTTTTATATTATGTTAAACATCTTCTTTCTATATTTTTATATTATGTTAAACATCTTCTTTCTATATTTTTATGTAATGTTAAACTACTTCTTTCTATGTTTTTATATTATGTTAAACATCTTCTTTCTATATTTTTATGTTATGTTAAACTATTTCTTTCTATACTTTTATATTATGTTAAACTATTTCTTTCTATATTTTTATATTATGTTAAACATCTTCTTTCTATATTTTTATGTTATGTTAAACTACTTCTTTCTATGTTTTTATATTATGTTAAACTATTTCTTTCCATATTTTTATATCATGTTAAACATCTTCTTTCTATATTTTTATGTTATGTTAAACTACTTCTTTCTATGTTTTTATATTATGTTAAACTATTTCTTTCTATATTTTTATATTATGTTTAACATCTTCTTTCTATATTTTTATGTTATGTTAAACTATTTCTTTCTATATTTTTATATTATGTTAAACATCTTCTTTCTATATTTTTATATTATGTTAAACATGTTCTTTCTATATTTTTATATTATGTTAAACATCTTCTTTCTATATTTTTATGTTATGTTAAACTACTTCTTTCTATGTTTTTATATTATGTTAAACTATTTCTTTCTATATTTTTATATTATGTTAAACATCTTCTTTCTATATTTTTATGTTATGTTAAACTACTTCTTTCTATGTTTTTATATTATGTTAAACTATTTCTTTCTATATTTTTATATTATGTTAAACATCTTCTTTCTATATTTTTATGTAATGTTAAACTACTTCTTTCTATGTTTTTATATTATGTTAAACTATTTCTTTCTATATTTTTATATTATGTTAAACATCTTCTTTCTATATTTTTATGTAATGTTAAACTACTTCTTTCTATGTTTTTATATTATGTTAAACTATTTCTTTCTATAAATTTTATATTATGTTAAACATCTTCTTTCTATATTTTTATGTTATGTTAAAATATTTCTTTCTATATTTTTATATTATGTTAAACATCTTCTTTCTATATTTTTATGTTATGTTAAACTACTTCTTTCTATGTTTTTATATTATGTTAAACTATTTCTTTCTATATTTTTATATTATGTTAAACATCTTCTTTCTATATTTTTATGTTATGTTAAACTACTTCTTTCTATGTTTTTATATTATGTTAAACTACTTCTTTCTATGTTTTTATATTATGTTAAACTATTTCTTTCTATATTTTAATATTATGTTAAACATCTTCTTTCTATGTTTTTATATTATGTTAAACTACTTCTTTCTATATTTTTATGTTATGTTAAACATCTTCTTTCTATATTTTTATGTTATGTCAAACTACTTCTTTCTATGTTTTTATATTATGTTAAACTATTTCTTTCTATATTTTTATATTATGTTAAACATCTTCTTTCTATATTTTTATGTTATGTTAAACTACTTCTTTCTATGTTTTTATATTATGTTAAACTACTTCTTTCTATGTTTTTATATTATGTTAAACTATTTCTTTCTATATTTTAATATTATGTTAAACATCTTCTTTCTATGTTTTTATATTATGTTAAACTATTTCTTTATATATTGTTATATTATGTTAAACATCTTCTTTCTATATTTTTATGTTATGTTAAACTACTTCTTTCTATGTTTTTATATTATGTTAAACTATTTCTTTCTATATTTTTATATTATGTTAAACATCTTCTTTCTATATTTTTATGTTATGTTAAACTATTTCTTTCTATATATTTATGTTATGTTTAACTACTTCTTTCTATATTTTTATGTTATGTTAAACTATTTCTTTCTATATTTTTATATTATGTTAAACATCTTCTTTCCATATTTTTATGTTATGTTAAACTACTTCTTTCTATGTTTTTATATTATGTTAAACTATTTCTTTCTATATTTTTATATTATGTTAAACATCTTCTTTCTATATTTTTATATTATGTTAAAAATCTTCTTTCTATATTTTTATATTATGTTAAACATCTTCTTTCTATATTTTTATGTTATGTTAAACTACTTCTTTCTATATTTTTATGTTATGTTAAACTACTTCTTTCTATGTTTTTATATTATGTTAAACTACTTCTTTCTATATTTTTATGTTATGTTAAACTACTTCTTTCTATGTTTTTATATTATGTTGAACAATTTCTTTCTATATTTTTATGTTATGTTAAACATCTTCTTTCTATATTTTTATGTTATGTTAAACTACTTCTTTCCATATTTTTATGTTATGTTTAACTACTTCTTTCTATATTTTTATGTTATGTTAAACTATTTCTTTCTATATTTTTATATTATGTTAAACATCTTCTTTCCATATTTTTATGTTATGTTAAACTACTTCTTTCTATGTTTTTATATTATGTTAAACTATTTCTTTCTATATTTTTATATTATGTTAAACATCTTCTTTCTATATTTTTATATTATGTTAAACATCTTCTTTCTATATTTTTATGTTATGTTAAACTACTTCTTTCTATATTTTTATGTTATGTTAAACTACTTCTTTCTATGTTTTTATATTATGTTAAACAATTTCTTTCTATATTTTTATGTTATGTTAAACATCTTCTTTCTATATTTTTATGTTATGTTAAACTACTTCTTTCTATGTTTTTATATTATGTTAAACATCTTCTTTCTATATTTTTATATTATGTTAAACATCTTCTTTCTATATTTTTATGTAATGTTAAACTACTTCTTTCTATGTTTTTATATTATGTTAAACATCTTCTTTCTATATTTTTATGTTATGTTAAACTATTTCTTTCTATACTTTTATATTATGTTAAACTATTTCTTTCTATATTTTTATATTATGTTAAACATCTTCTTTCTATATTTTTATGTTATGTTAAACTACTTCTTTCTATGTTTTTATATTATGTTAAACTATTTCTTTCCATATTTTTATATTATGTTAAACATCTTCTTTCTATATTTTTATGTTATGTTAAACTACTTCTTTCTATGTTTTTATATTATGTTAAACTATTTCTTTCTATATTTTTATATTATGTTTAACATCTTCTTTCTATATTTTTATGTTATGTTAAACTATTTCTTTCTATATTTTTATATTATGTTAAACATCTTCTTTCTATATTTTTATATTATGTTAAACATGTTCTTTCTATATTTTTATATTATGTTAAACATCTTCTTTCTATATTTTTATGTTATGTTAAACTATTTCTTTCTATATATTTATGTTATGTTAAACTACTTCTTTCTATATTTTTATGTTATGTTAAACTATTTCTTTCTATATTTTTATATTATGTTAAACATCTTCTTTCTATATTTTTATGTTATGTTAAACTACTTCTTTCTATGTTTTTATATTATGTTAAACTATTTCTTTCTATATTTTTATATTATGTTAAACTATTTCTTTCTATATTTTTATATTATGTTAAACATCTTCTTTCTATATTATGTTAAACTACTTCTTTCTATGTTTTTATATTATGTTGAACTATTTATTTCTATATTTTTATATTATGTTAAACTATTTCTTTCTATGTTTTTATATTATGTTAAACTATTTCTTTCTATATTTTTATATTTTGTTAAACCTCTTCTTTCTATATTTTTATGTTATGTTAAACTATTTCTTTCTATATTTTTATATTATGTTAAACATCTTCTTTCTATATTTTTATATTATGTTAAACTATTTCTTTCTATATTTTTATATTATGTTTAACATCTTCTTTCTATATTTTTATATTATGTTAAACATCTTCTTTCTATATTTTTATGTTATGTTAAACTACTTCTTTCTATGTTTTTATATTATGTTAAACTATTTCTTTCTATATTTTTATATTATGTTAAACATCTTCTTTCTATATTTTTATGTTATGTTAAACTATTTCTTTCTATATTTTTATATTATGTTAAACATCTTCTTTCTATATTTTTATGTTATGTTAAACTATTTCTTTCTATATTTTTATATTATGTTAAACATCTTCTTTCTATATTTTTATGTTATGTTAAACTACTTCTTTCTATATTTTTATGTTATGTTAAACTATTTCTTTCTATATTTTTATATTATGTTAAACATCTTCTTTCTATATTTTTATGTTATGTTAAACTACTTCTTTCTATGTTTTTATATTATGTTAAACTATTTCTTTCTATATTTTTATATTACGTTAAACATCTTCTTTCTATATTTTTATGTTATGTTAAACTACTTCTTTCTAAGTTTTTATATTATGTTAAACTATTTCTTTCTATATTTTTATATTATGTTAAACATCTTCTTTCTATATTTTTATGTTATGTTAAACTACTTCTTTCTATGTTTTTATATTATGTTAAACTATTTCTTTCTATATTTTTATATTATGTTAAACATCTTCTTTCTATATTTTTATGTTATGTTAAACTATTTCTTTCTATATTTTTATGTTATGTTAAACTACTTCTTTCTATATTTTTATGTTATGTTAAACTATTTCTTTCTATATTTTTATATTATGTTAAACATCTTCTTTCTATATTTTTATGTTATTTTAAACTACTTCTTTCTATGTTTTTATATTATGTTAAACTATTTCTTTCTATATTTTTATATTATGTTAAACATCTTCTTTCCATATTTTTATGTTATGTTAAACTACTTCTTTCTATGTTTTTATATTATGTTAAACTATTTCTTTCTATATTTTTATATTATGTTAAACATCTTCTTTCTATATTTTTATATTATGTTAAAAATCTTCTTTCTATATTTTTATATTATGTTAAACATCTTCTTTCTATATTTTTATGTTATGTTAAACTACTTCTTTCTATATTTTTATGTTATGTTAAACTACTTCTTTCTATGTTTTTATATTATGTTAAACAATTTCTTTCTATATTTTTATGTTATGTTAAACATCTTCTTTCTATATTTTTATGTTATGTTAAACTACTTCTTTCTATGTTTTTATATTATGTTAAACATCTTCTTTCTATATTTTTATATTATGTTAAACATCTTCTTTCTATATTTTTATGTTATGTTAAACTATTTCTTTCTATAAATTTTATATTATGTTAAACATCTTCTTTCTATATTTTTATGTTATGTTAAAATATTTCTTTCTATATTTTTATATTATGTTAAACATCTTCTTTCTATATTTTTATGTTATGTTAAACTACTTCTTTCTATGTTTTTATATTATGTTAAACTATTTCTTTCTATATTTTTATATTATGTTAAACATCTTCTTTCTATATTTTTATGTTATGTTAAACTACTTCTTTCTATGTTTTTATATTATGTTAAACTACTTCTTTCTATGTTTTTATATTATGTTAAACTATTTCTTTCTATATTTTACTATTATGTTAAACATCTTCTTTCTATGTTTTTATATTATGTTAAACTACTTCTTTCTATATTTTTATGTTATGTTAAACATCTTCTTTCTATATTTTTATGTTATGTCAAACTACTTCTTTCTATGTTTTTATATTATGTTAAACTATTTCTTTCTATATTTTTATATTATGTTAAACATCTTCTTTCTATATTTTTATGTTATGTTAAACTACTTCTTTCTATGTTTTTATATTATGTTAAACTACTTCTTTCTATGTTTTTATATTATGTTAAACTATTTCTTTCTATATTTTAATATTATGTTAAACATCTTCTTTCTATGTTTTTATATTATGTTAAACTATTTCTTTATATATTGTTATATTATGTTAAACATCTTCTTTCTATATTTTTATGTTATGTTAAACTACTTCTTTCTATGTTTTTATATTATGTTAAACTATTTCTTTCTATATTTTTATATTATGTTAAACATCTTCTTTCTATATTTTTATGTTATGTTAAACTATTTCTTTCTATATATTTATGTTATGTTTAACTACTTCTTTCTATATTTTTATGTTATGTTAAACTATTTCTTTCTATATTTTTATATTATGTTAAACATCTTCTTTCCATATTTTTATGTTATGTTAAACTACTTCTTTCTATGTTTTTATATTATGTTAAACTATTTCTTTCTATATTTTTATATTATGTTAAACATCTTCTTTCTATATTTTTATATTATGTTAAAAATCTTCTTTCTATATTTTTATATTATGTTAAACATCTTCTTTCTATATTTTTATGTTATGTTAAACTACTTCTTTCTATATTTTTATGTTATGTTAAACTACTTCTTTCTATGTTTTTATATTATGTTAAACTACTTCTTTCTATATTTTTATGTTATGTTAAACTACTTCTTTCTATGTTTTTATATTATGTTAAACAATTTCTTTCTATATTTTTATGTTATGTTAAACATCTTCTTTCTATATTTTTATGTTATGTTAAACTACTTCTTTCCATATTTTTATGTTATGTTTAACTACTTCTTTCTATATTTTTATGTTATGTTAAACTATTTCTTTCTATATTTTTATATTATGTTAAACATCTTCTTTCCATATTTTTATGTTATGTTAAACTACTTCTTTCTATGTTTTTATATTATGTTAAACTATTTCTTTCTATATTTTTATATTATGTTAAACATCTTCTTTCTATATTTTTATATTATGTTAAAAATCTTCTTTCTATATTTTTATATTATGTTAAACATCTTCTTTCTATATTTTTATGTTATGTTAAACTACTTCTTTCTATATTTTTATGTTATGTTAAACTACTTCTTTCTATGTTTTTATATTATGTTAAACATCTTCTTTCTATATTTTTATGTTATGTTAAACATCTTCTTTCTATATTTTTATGTTATGTTAAACTACTTCTTTCTATGTTTTTATATTATGTTAAACATCTTCTTTCTATATTTTTATATTATGTTAAACATCTTCTTTCTATATTTTTATGTAATGTTAAACTACTTCTTTCTATGTTTTTATATTATGTTAAACATCTTCTTTCTATATTTTTATGTTATGTTAAACTATTTCTTTCTATACTTTTATATTATGTTAAACTATTTCTTTCTATATTTTTATATTATGTTAAACATCTTCTTTCTATATTTTTATGTTATGTTAAACTACTTCTTTCTATGTTTTTATATTATGTTAAACTATTTCTTTCTATATTTTTATATTATGTTAAACATCTTCTTTCTATATTTTTATGTTATGTTAAACTACTTCTTTCTATGTTTTTATATTATGTTAAACTATTTCTTTCTATATTTTTATATTATGTTAAACATCTTCTTTCTATATTTTTATGTTATGTTAAACTATTTCTTTCTATATTTTTATATTATGTTAAACATCTTCTTTCTATATTTTTATATTATGTTAAACTTCTTCTTTCTATATTTTTATATTATGTTAAACATCTTCTTTCTATATTTTTATATTATGTTAAACATCTTCTTTCTATATTTTTATATTATGTTAAACATCTTCTTTCTATATTTTTATGTTATGTTAAACTACTTCTTTCTATATTTTTATGTTATGTTAAACTACTTCTTTCTATGTTTTTATATTATGTTAAACAATTTCTTTCTATATTTTTATGTTATGTTAAACATCTTCTTTCTATATTTTTATGTTATGTTAAACTACTTCTTTCTATGTTTTTATATTATGTTAAACTATCTCTTTCTATATTTTTATATTATGTTAAACATCTTCTTTCTATATTTTTATGTTATGTTAAACTACTTCTTTCTATGTTTTTATATTATGTTAAACTATTTCTTTCTATATTTTTATATTATGTTAAACATCTTCTTTCTATATTTTTATATTATGCTAAACTATTTCTTTCTATATTTTCATGTTATGTTAAACTACTTCTTTCTATATTTTTATGTTATGTTAAACTATTTCTTTCTATATTTTTATATTATGTTAAACATCTTCTTTCTATATTTTTATGTTATGTTAAACTACTTCTTTCCATATTTTTATGTTATGTTTAACTACTTCTTTCTATATTTTTATGTTATGTTAAACTATTTCTTTCTATATTTTTATATTATGTTAAACATCTTCTTTCCATATTTTTATGTTATGTTAAACTACTTCTTTCTATGTTTTTATATTATGTTAAACTATTTCTTTCTATATTTTTATATTATGTTAAACATCTTCTTTCTATATTTTTATATTATGTTAAACATCTTCTTTCTATATTTTTATGTTATGTTAAACTACTTCTTTCTATATTTTTATGTTATGTTAAACTACTTCTTTCTATGTTTTTATATTATGTTAAACAATTTCTTTCTATATTTTTATGTTATGTTAAACATCTTCTTTCTATATTTTTATGTTATGTTAAACTACTTCTTTCTATGTTTTTATATTATGTTAAACATCTTCTTTCTATATTTTTATATTATGTTAAACATCTTCTTTCTATATTTTTATGTAATGTTAAACTACTTCTTTCTATGTTTTTATATTATGTTAAACATCTTCTTTCTATATTTTTATGTTATGTTAAACTATTTCTTTCTATACTTTTATATTATGTTAAACTATTTCTTTCTATATTTTTATATTATGTTAAACATCTTCTTTCTATATTTTTATGTTATGTTAAACTACTTCTTTCTATGTTTTTATATTATGTTAAACTATTTCTTTCCATATTTTTATATTATGTTAAACATCTTCTTTCTATATTTTTATGTTATGTTAAACTACTTCTTTCTATGTTTTTATATTATGTTAAACTATTTCTTTCTATATTTTTATATTATGTTTAACATCTTCTTTCTATATTTTTATGTTATGTTAAACTATTTCTTTCTATATTTTTATATTATGTTAAACATCTTCTTTCTATATTTTTATATTATGTTAAACATGTTCTTTCTATATTTTTATATTATGTTAAACATCTTCTTTCTATATTTTTATGTTATGTTAAACTATTTCTTTCTATATATTTATGTTATGTTAAACTACTTCTTTCTATATTTTTATGTTATGTTAAACTATTTCTTTCTATATTTTTATATTATGTTAAACATCTTCTTTCTATATTTTTATGTTATGTTAAACTACTTCTTTCTATGTTTTTATATTATGTTAAACTATTTCTTTCTATATTTTTATATTATGTTAAACTATTTCTTTCTATATTTTTATATTATGTTAAACATCTTCTTTCTATATTATGTTAAACTACTTCTTTCTATGTTTTTATATTATGTTGAACTATTTATTTCTATATTTTTATATTATGTTAAACTATTTCTTTCTATGTTTTTATATTATGTTAAACTATTTCTTTCTATATTTTTATATTTTGTTAAACCTCTTCTTTCTATATTTTTATGTTATGTTAAACTATTTCTTTCTATATTTTTATATTATGTTAAACATCTTCTTTCTATATTTTTATATTATGTTAAACTATTTCTTTCTATATTTTTATATTATGTTTAACATCTTCTTTCTATATTTTTATATTATGTTAAACATCTTCTTTCTATATTTTTATGTTATGTTAAACTACTTCTTTCTATGTTTTTATATTATGTTAAACTATTTCTTTCTATATTTTTATATTATGTTAAACATCTTCTTTCTATATTTTTATGTTATGTTAAACTATTTCTTTCTATATTTTTATATTATGTTAAACATCTTCTTTCTATATTTTTATGTTATGTTAAACTATTTCTTTCTATATTTTTATATTATGTTAAACATCTTCTTTCTATATTTTTATGTTATGTTAAACTACTTCTTTCTATATTTTTATGTTATGTTAAACTATTTCTTTCTATATTTTTATATTATGTTAAACATCTTCTTTCTATATTTTTATGTTATGTTAAACTACTTCTTTCTATGTTTTTATATTATGTTAAACTATTTCTTTCTATATTTTTATATTACGTTAAACATCTTCTTTCTATATTTTTATGTTATGTTAAACTACTTCTTTCTAAGTTTTTATATTATGTTAAACTATTTCTTTCTATATTTTTATATTATGTTAAACATCTTCTTTCTATATTTTTATGTTATGTTAAACTACTTCTTTCTATGTTTTAATATTATGTTAAACTATTTCTTTCTATATTTTTATATTATGTTAAACATCTTCTTTCTATATTTTTATGTTATGTTAAACTATTTCTTTCTATATTTTTATGTTATGTTAAACTACTTCTTTCTATATTTTTATGTTATGTTAAACTATTTCTTTCTATATTTTTATATTATGTTAAACATCTTCTTTCTATATTTTTATGTTATTTTAAACTACTTCTTTCTATGTTTTTATATTATGTTAAACTATTTCTTTCTATATTTTTATATTATGTTAAACATCTTCTTTCCATATTTTTATGTTATGTTAAACTACTTCTTTCTATGTTTTTATATTATGTTAAACTATTTCTTTCTATATTTTTATATTATGTTAAACATCTTCTTTCTATATTTTTATATTATGTTAAAAATCTTCTTTCTATATTTTTATATTATGTTAAACATCTTCTTTCTATATTTTTATGTTATGTTAAACTACTTCTTTCTATATTTTTATGTTATGTTAAACTACTTCTTTCTATGTTTTTATATTATGTTAAACAATTTCTTTCTATATTTTTATGTTATGTTAAACATCTTCTTTCTATATTTTTATGTTATGTTAAACTACTTCTTTCTATGTTTTTATATTATGTTAAACATCTTCTTTCTATATTTTTATATTATGTTAAACATCTTCTTTCTATATTTTTATGTTATGTTAAACTATTTCTTTCTATAAATTTTATATTATGTTAAACATCTTCTTTCTATATTTTTATGTTATGTTAAAATATTTCTTTCTATATTTTTATATTATGTTAAACATCTTCTTTCTATATTTTTATGTTATGTTAAACTACTTCTTTCTATGTTTTTATATTATGTTAAACTACTTCTTTCTATGTTTTTATATTATGTTAAACTATTTCTTTCTATATTTTACTATTATGTTAAACATCTTCTTTCTATGTTTTTATATTATGTTAAACTACTTCTTTCTATATTTTTATGTTATGTTAAACATCTTCTTTCTATATTTTTATGTTATGTCAAACTACTTCTTTCTATGTTTTTATATTATGTTAAACTATTTCTTTCTATATTTTTATATTATGTTAAACATCTTCTTTCTATATTTTTATGTTATGTTAAACTACTTCTTTCTATGTTTTTATATTATGTTAAACTACTTCTTTCTATGTTTTTATATTATGTTAAACTATTTCTTTCTATATTTTAATATTATGTTAAACATCTTCTTTCTATGTTTTTATATTATGTTAAACTATTTCTTTATATATTGTTATATTATGTTAAACATCTTCTTTCTATATTTTTATGTTATGTTAAACTACTTCTTTCTATGTTTTTATATTATGTTAAACTATTTCTTTCTATATTTTTATATTATGTTAAACATCTTCTTTCTATATTTTTATGTTATGTTAAACTATTTCTTTCTATATATTTATGTTATGTTTAACTACTTCTTTCTATATTTTTATGTTATGTTAAACTATTTCTTTCTATATTTTTATATTATGTTAAACATCTTCTTTCCATATTTTTATGTTATGTTAAACTACTTCTTTCTATGTTTTTATATTATGTTAAACTATTTCTTTCTATATTTTTATATTATGTTAAACATCTTCTTTCTATATTTTTATATTATGTTAAAAATCTTCTTTCTATATTTTTATATTATGTTAAACATCTTCTTTCTATATTTTTATGTTATGTTAAACTACTTCTTTCTATATTTTTATGTTATGTTAAACTACTTCTTTCTATGTTTTTATATTATGTTAAACTACTTCTTTCTATATTTTTATGTTATGTTAAACTACTTCTTTCTATGTTTTTATATTATGTTAAACAATTTCTTTCTATATTTTTATGTTATGTTAAACATCTTCTTTCTATATTTTTATGTTATGTTAAACTACTTCTTTCCATATTTTTATGTTATGTTTAACTACTTCTTTCTATATTTTTATGTTATGTTAAACTATTTCTTTCTATATTTTTATATTATGTTAAACATCTTCTTTCCATATTTTTATGTTATGTTAAACTACTTCTTTCTATGTTTTTATATTATGTTAAACTATTTCTTTCTATATTTTTATATTATGTTAAACATCTTCTTTCTATATTTTTATATTATGTTAAAAATCTTCTTTCTATATTTTTATATTATGTTAAACATCTTCTTTCTATATTTTTATGTTATGTTAAACTACTTCTTTCTATATTTTTATGTTATGTTAAACTACTTCTTTCTATGTTTTTATATTATGTTAAACATCTTCTTTCTATATTTTTATGTTATGTTAAACATCTTCTTTCTATATTTTTATGTTATGTTAAACTACTTCTTTCTATGTTTTTATATTATGTTAAACATCTTCTTTCTATATTTTTATATTATGTTAAACATCTTCTTTCTATATTTTTATGTAATGTTAAACTACTTCTTTCTATGTTTTTATATTATGTTAAACATCTTCTTTCTATATTTTTATGTTATGTTAAACTATTTCTTTCTATACTTTTATATTATGTTAAACTATTTCTTTCTATATTTTTATATTATGTTAAACATCTTCTTTCTATATTTTTATGTTATGTTAAACTACTTCTTTCTATGTTTTTATATTATGTTAAACTATTTCTTTCTATATTTTTATATTATGTTAAACATCTTCTTTCTATATTTTTATGTTATGTTAAACTACTTCTTTCTATGTTTTTATATTATGTTAAACTATTTCTTTCTATATTTTTATATTATGTTAAACATCTTCTTTCTATATTTTTATGTTATGTTAAACTATTTCTTTCTATATTTTTATATTATGTTAAACATCTTCTTTCTATATTTTTATATTATGTTAAACTTCTTCTTTCTATATTTTTATATTATGTTAAACATCTTCTTTCTATATTTTTATATTATGTTAAACATCTTCTTTCTATATTTTTATATTATGTTAAACATCTTCTTTCTATATTTTTATGTTATGTTAAACTACTTCTTTCTATATTTTTATGTTATGTTAAACTACTTCTTTCTATGTTTTTATATTATGTTAAACAATTTCTTTCTATATTTTTATGTTATGTTAAACATCTTCTTTCTATATTTTTATGTTATGTTAAACTACTTCTTTCTATGTTTTTATATTATGTTAAACTATCTCTTTCTATATTTTTATATTATGTTAAACATCTTCTTTCTATATTTTTATGTTATGTTAAACTACTTCTTTCTATGTTTTTATATTATGTTAAACTATTTCTTTCTATATTTTTATATTATGTTAAACATCTTCTTTCTATATTTTTATATTATGCTAAACTATTTCTTTCTATATTTTCATGTTATGTTAAACTACTTCTTTCTATATTTTTATGTTATGTTAAACTATTTCTTTCTATATTTTTATATTATGTTAAACATCTTCTTTCTATATTTTTATGTTATGTTAAACTACTTCTTTCTATGTTTTTATATTATGTTAAACTATTTCTTTCTATATTTTTATATTATGTTAAACATCTTCTTTCTATATTTTTATGTTATGTTAAACTACTTCTTTCTATGTTTTTATATTATGTTAAACTATTTCTTTCTATATTTTTATATTATGTTAAACATCTTCTTTCTATATTTTTATGTTATGTTAAACTATTTCTTTCTATATTTTTATATTATGTTAAACATCTTCTTTCTATATTTTTATGTTATGTTAAACTACTTCTTTCTACATTTTTATGTTATGTTAAACTATTTCTTTCTATATTTTTATGTTATGTTAAACTACTTCTTTCTATATTTTTATGTTATGTTGAACTATTTCTTTCTATATTTTTATATTATGTTAAACATCTTCTTTCTATATTTTTATGTTATGTTAAACTACTTCTTTCTATGTTTTTATATTATGTTAAACTATTTCTTTCTATATTTTTATATTATGTTAAACATCTTCTTTCTATATTTTTATGTTATGTTAAACTACTTCTTTCTATGTTTTTATATTATGTTAAACTATTTCTTTCTATATTTTTATATTATGTTAAACATCTTCTTTCTATATTTTTATGTTATGTTAAACTACTTCTTTCTATGTTTTTATATTATGTTAAACTATTTCTTTCTATATTTTTATATTATGTTAAACATCTTCTTTCTATATTTTTATGTTATGTTAAACTACTTCTTTCTATGTTTTTATATTATGTTAAACTATTTCTTTCTATATTTTTATATTATGTTAAACATCTTCTTTCTATATTTTTATGTTATGTTAAACTATTTCTTTCTATATTTTTATGTTATGTTAAACTACTTCTTTCTATATTTTTATGTTATGTTAAACTATTTCTTTCTATATTTTTATGTTATGTTAAACTACTTCTTTCTATATTTTTATGTTATGTTAAACTATTTCTTTCTATATTTTTATATTATGTTAAACATCTTCTTTCTATATTTTTATGTTATGTTAAACATCTTCTTTCTATATTTTTATATTATGTTAAACATCTTCTTTCTATATTTTTATATAATGTTAAACATCTTCTTTCTATATTTTTATATTATGTTAAACATCTTCTTTCTATATTTTTATATTATGTTAAACATCTTCTTTCTATATTTTTATGTTATGTTAAACTACTTCTTTCTATATTTTTATGTTATGTTAAACTACTTCTTTCTATGTTTTTATATTATGTTAAACAATTTCTTTCTATATTTTTATGTTTTGTTAAACATCTTCTTTCTATATTTTTATGTTATGTTAAACTATTTCTTTCTATATTTTTATATTATGTTAAACATCTTCTTTCTATATTTTTATGTTATGTTAAACTACTTCTTTCTACATTTTTATGTTATGTTAAACTATTTCTTTCTATATTTTTATGTTATGTTAAACTACTTCTTTCTATATTTTTATGTTATGTTGAACTATTTCTTTCTATATTTTTATATTATGTTAAACATCTTCTTTCTATATTTTTATGTTATGTTAAACTACTTCTTTCTATGTTTTTATATTATGTTAAACTATTTCTTTCTATATTTTTATATTATGTTAAACATCTTCTTTCTATATTTTTATGTTATGTTAAACTACTTCTTTCTACATTTTTATGTTATGTTAAACTATTTCTTTCTATATTTTTATGTTATGTTAAACTACTTCTTTCTATATTTTTATGTTATGTTGAACTATTTCTTTCTATATTTTTATATTATGTTAAACATCTTCTTTCTATATTTTTATGTTATGTTAAACTACTTCTTTCTATGTTTTTATATTATGTTAAACTATTTCTTTCTATATTTTTATATTATGTTAAACATCTTCTTTCTATATTTTTATGTTATGTTAAACTACTTCTTTCTATGTTTTTATATTATGTTAAACTATTTCTTTCTATATTTTTATATTATGATAAACATCTTCTTTCTATATTTTTATGTTATGTTAAACTACTTCTTTCTATGTTTTTATATTATGTTAAACTATTTCTTTCTATATTTTTATATTATGTTAAACATCTTCTTTCTATATTTTTATGTTATGTTAAACTACTTCTTTCTATGTTTTTATATTATGTTAAACTATTTCTTTCTATATTTTTATGTTATGTTAAACATCTTCTTTCTATATTTTTATGTTATGTTAAACTATTTCTTTCTATATTTTTATGTTATGTTAAACTACTTCTTTCTATATTTTTATGTTATGTTAAACTATTTCTTTCTATATTTTTATGTTATGTTAAACTACTTCTTTCTATATTTTTATGTTATGTTAAACTATTTCTTTCTATATTTTTATATTATGTTAAACATCTTCTTTCTAAATTTTTATGTTATGTTAAACATCTTCTTTCTATATTTTTATATTATGTTAAACATCTTCTTTCTATATTTTTATATAATGTTAAACATCTTCTTTCTATATTTTTATATTATGTTAAACATCTTCTTTCTATATTTTTATATTATGTTAAACATCTTCTTTCTATATTTTTATGTTATGTTAAACTACTTCTTTCTATATTTTTATGTTATGTTAAACTACTTCTTTCTATGTTTTTATATTATGTTAAACAATTTCTTTCTATATTTTTATGTTTTGTTAAACATCTTCTTTCTATATTTTTATGTTATGTTAAACTATTTCTTTCTATATTTTTATATTATGTTAAACATCTTCTTTCTATATTTTTATGTTATGTTAAACTACTTCTTTCTACATTTTTATGTTATGTTAAACTATTTCTTTCTATATTTTTATGTTATGTTAAACTACTTCTTTCTATATTTTTATGTTATGTTGAACTATTTCTTTCTATATTTTTATATTATGTTAAACATCTTCTTTCTATATTTTTATGTTATGTTAAACTACTTCTTTCTATGTTTTTATATTATGTTAAACTATTTCTTTCTATATTTTTATATTATGTTAAACATCTTCTTTCTATATTTTTATGTTATGATAAACTACTTCTTTCTATGTTTTTATATTATGTTAAACTATTTCTTTCTATATTTTTATATTATGTTAAACATCTTCTTTCTATATTTTTATGTTATGTTAAACTACTTCTTTCTATGTTTTTATATTATGTTAAACATCTTCTTTCTATATTTTTATGTTATGTTAAACTACTTCTTTCTATATTTTTATGTTATGTTAAACTACTTCTTTCTATGTTTTTATATTATGTTAAACAATTTCTTTCTATATTTTTATGTTTTGTTAAACATCTTCTTTCTATATTTTTATGTTATGTTAAACTATTTCTTTCTATATTTTTATATTATGTTAAACATCTTCTTTCTATATTTTTATGTTATGTTAAACTACTTCTTTCTACATTTTTATGTTATGTTAAACTATTTCTTTCTATATTTTTATGTTATGTTAAACTACTTCTTTCTATATTTTTATGTTATGTTGAACTATTTCTTTCTATATTTTTATATTATGTTAAACATCTTCTTTCTATATTTTTATGTTATGTTAAACTACTTCTTTCTATGTTTTTATATTATGTTAAACTATTTCTTTCTATATTTTTATATTATGTTAAACATCTTCTTTCTATATTTTTATGTTATGATAAACTACTTCTTTCTATGTTTTTATATTATGTTAAACTATTTCTTTCTATATTTTTATATTATGTTAAACATCTTCTTTCTATATTTTTATGTTATGTTAAACTACTTCTTTCTATGTTTTTATATTATGTTAAACTATTTCTTTCTATATTTTTATATTATGTTAAACATCTTCTTTCTATATTTTTATGTTATGTTAAACTACTTCTTTCTATGTTTTTATATTATGTTAAACTATTTCTTTCTATATTTTTATATTATGTTAAACATCTTCTTTCTATATTTTTATGTTATGTTAAACTACTTCTTTCTATGTTTTTATATTATGTTAAACTACTTCTTTCTATGTTTTTATATTATGTTAAACTATTTCTTTCTATATTTTAATATTATGTTAAACATCTTCTTTCTATGTTTTTATATTATGTTAAACTACTTCTTTCTATATTTTTATGTTATGTTAAACTACTTCTTTCTATATTTTTATGTTATGTTAAACTACTTCTTTCTATGTTTTTATATTATGTTAAACTATTTCTTTATATATTGTTATATTATGTTAAACATCTTCTTTCTATATTTTTATGTTATGTTAAACTACTTCTTTCTATGTTTTTATATTATGTTAAACTATTTCTTTCTATATTTTTATATTATGTTAAACATCTTCTTTCTATATTTTCATGTTATGTTAAACTATTTCTTTCTATATTTTTATGTTATGTTTAACTACTTCTTTCTATATTTTTATGTTATGTTAAACTATTTCTTTCTATATTTTTATATTATGTTAAACATCTTCTTTCCATATTTTTATGTTATGTTAAACTACTTCTTTCTATATTTTTATGTTATGTTAAACTACTTCTTTCTATGTTTTTATATTATGTTAAACAATTTCTTTCTATATTTTTATGTTATGTTAAACATCTTCTTTCTATATTTTTATGTTATGTTAAACTACTTCTTTCTATGTTTTTATATTATGTTAAACAATTTCTTTCTATATTTTTATGTTATGTTAAACATCTTCTTTCTATATTTTTATGTTATGTTAAACTACTTCTTTCTATATTTTTATGTTATGTTTAACTACTTCTTTCTATATTTTTATGTTATGTTAAACTATTTCTTTCTATATTTTTATATTATGTTAAACATCTTCTTTCCATATTTTTATGTTATGTTAAACTACTTCTTTCTATGTTTTTATATTATGTTAAACTATTTCTTTCTATATTTTTATATTATGTTAAACATCTTCTTTCTATATTTTTATATTATGTTAAAAATCTTCTTTCTATATTTTTATATTATGTTAAACATCTTCTTTCTATATTTTTATGTTATGTTAAACTACTTCTTTCTATATTTTTATGTTATGTTAAACTACTTCTTTCTATGTTTTTATATTATGTTAAACAATTTCTTTCTATATTTTTATGTTATGTTAAACATCTTCTTTCTATATTTTTATGTTATGTTAAACTACTTCTTTCTATGTTTTTATATTATGTTAAACATCTTCTTTCTATATTTTTATATTATGTTAAACATCTTCTTTCTATATTTTTATGTAATGTTAAACTACTTCTTTCTATGTTTTTATATTATGTTAAACATCTTCTTTCTATATTTTTATGTTATGTTAAACTATTTCTTTCTATACTTTTATATTATGTTAAACTATTTCTTTCTATATTTTTATATTATGTTAAACATCTTCTTTCTATATTTTTATGTTATGTTAAACTACTTCTTTCTATGTTTTTATATTATGTTAAACTATTTCTTTCCATATTTTTATATCATGTTAAACATCTTCTTTCTATATTTTTATGTTATGTTAAACTACTTCTTTCTATGTTTTTATATTATGTTAAACTATTTCTTTCTATATTTTTATATTATGTTTAACATCTTCTTTCTATATTTTTATGTTATGTTAAACTATTTCTTTCTATATTTTTATATTATGTTAAACATCTTCTTTCTATATTTTTATATTATGTTAAACATGTTCTTTCTATATTTTTATATTATGTTAAACATCTTCTTTCTATATTTTTATGTTATGTTAAACTACTTCTTTCTATGTTTTTATATTATGTTAAACTATTTCTTTCTATATTTTTATATTATGTTAAACATCTTCTTTCTATATTTTTATGTTATGTTAAACTACTTCTTTCTATGTTTTTATATTATGTTAAACATCTTCTTTCTATATTTTTATGTTATGTTAAACTATTTCTTTCTATACTTTTATATTATGTTAAACTATTTCTTTCTATATTTTTATATTATGTTAAACTACTTCTTTCTATGTTTTTATATTATGTTAAACTACTTCTTTCTATGTTTTTATATTATGTTAAACAATTTCTTTCTATATTTTTATGTTTTGTTAAACATCTTCTTTCTATATTTTTATGTTATGTTAAACTATTTCTTTCTATATTTTTATATTATGTTAAACATCTTCTTTCTATATTTTTATGTTATGTTAAACTACTTCTTTCTACATTTTTATGTTATGTTAAACTATTTCTTTCTATATTTTTATGTTATGTTAAACTACTTCTTTCTATATTTTTATGTTATGTTGAACTATTTCTTTCTATATTTTTATATTATGTTAAACATCTTCTTTCTATATTTTTATGTTATGTTAAACTACTTCTTTCTATGTTTTTATATTATGTTAAACTATTTCTTTCTATATTTTTATATTATGTTAAACATCTTCTTTCTATATTTTTATGTTATGTTAAACTACTTCTTTCTACATTTTTATGTTATGTTAAACTATTTCTTTCTATATTTTTATGTTATGTTAAACTACTTCTTTCTATATTTTTATGTTATGTTGAACTATTTCTTTCTATATTTTTATATTATGTTAAACATCTTCTTTCTATATTTTTATGTTATGTTAAACTACTTCTTTCTATGTTTTTATATTATGTTAAACTATTTCTTTCTATATTTTTATATTATGTTAAACATCTTCTTTCTATATTTTTATGTTATGTTAAACTATTTCTTTCTATATTTTTATGTAATGTTAAACTACTTCTTTCTATGTTTTTATATTATGTTAAACTATTTCTTTCTATATTTTTATATTATGTTAAACATCTTCTTTCTATATTTTTATGTAATGTTAAACTACTTCTTTCTATGTTTTTATATTATGTTAAACTATTTCTTTCTATAAATTTTATATTATGTTAAACATCTTCTTTCTATATTTTTATGTTATGTTAAAATATTTCTTTCTATATTTTTATATTATGTTAAACATCTTCTTTCTATATTTTTATGTTATGTTAAACTACTTCTTTCTATGTTTTTATATTATGTTAAACTATTTCTTTCTATATTTTTATATTATGTTAAACATCTTCTTTCTATATTTTTATGTTATGTTAAACTACTTCTTTCTATGTTTTTATATTATGTTAAACTACTTCTTTCTATGTTTTTATATTATGTTAAACTATTTCTTTCTATATTTTAATATTATGTTAAACATCTTCTTTCTATGTTTTTATATTATGTTAAACTACTTCTTTCTATATTTTTATGTTATGTTAAACTACTTCTTTCTATGTTTTTATATTATGTTAAACTATTTCTTTCTATATTTTTATATTATGTTAAACATCTTCTTTCTATATTTTTATGTTATGTTAAACTACTTCTTTCTATGTTTTTATATTATGTTAAAGTATTTCTTTCTATATTTTTATATTATGTTAAACATCTTCTTTCCATATTTTTATGTTATGTTAAACTACTTCTTTCTATGTTTTTATATTATGTTAAACTATTTCTTTCTATATTTTTATATTATGTTAAACATCTTCTTTCTATATTTTTATGTTATGTTAAACTATTTCTTTCTATATTTTTATGTTATGTTTAACTACTTCTTTCTATATTTTTATGTTATGTTAAACTATTTCTTTCTATATTTTTATATTATGTTAAACATCTTCTTTCCATATTTTTATGTTATGTTAAACTACTTCTTTCTATGTTTTTATATTATGTTAAACTATTTCTTTCTATATTTTTATATTATGTTAAACATCTTCTTTCTATATTTTTATATTATGTTAAAAATCTTCTTTCTATATTTTTATATTATGTTAAACCTCTTCTTTCTATATTTTTATGTTATGTTAAACTATTTCTTTCTATATTTTTATATTATGTTAAACATCTTCTTTCTATATTTTTATGTTATGTTAAAATATTTCTTTCTATATTTTTATATTATGTTAAACATCTTCTTTCTATATTTTTATGTTATGTTAAACTACTTCTTTCTATGTTTTTATATTATGTTAAACTATTTCTTTCTATATTTTTATATTATGTTAAACATCTTCTTTCTATATTTTTATGTAATGTTAAACTACTTCTTTCTATGTTTTTATATTATGTTAAACTATTTCTTTCTATATTTTTATATTATGTTAAACATCTTCTTTCTATATTTTTATGTAATGTTAAACTACTTCTTTCTATGTTTTTATATTATGTTAAACTATTTCTTTCTATAAATTTTATATTATGTTAAACTACTTCTTTCTATGTTTTTATATTATGTTAAACTATTTCTTTCTATATTTTTATATTATGTTAAACATCTTCTTTCTATGTTTTTATATTATGTTAAACTACTTCTTTCTATATTTTTATGTTATGTTAAACTACTTCTTTCTATATTTTTATGTTATGTTAAACTACTTCTTTCTATGTTTTTATATTATGTTAAACTATTTCTTTATATATTGTTATATTATGTTAAACATCTTCTTTCTATATTTTTATGTTATGTTAAACTACTTCTTTCTATGTTTTTATATTATGTTAAACTATTTCTTTCTATATTTTTATATTATGTTAAACATCTTCTTTCTATATTTTTATGTTATGTTAAACTATTTCTTTCTATATTTTTATGTTATGTTTAACTACTTCTTTCTATATTTTTATGTTATGTTAAACTATTTCTTTCTATATTTTTATATTATGTTAAACATCTTCTTTCCATATTTTTATGTTATGTTAAACTACTTCTTTCTATATTTTTATGTTATGTTAAACTACTTCTTTCTATGTTTTTATATTATGTTAAACAATTTCTTTCTATATTTTTATGTTATGTTAAACATCTTCTTTCTATATTTTTATGTTATGTTAAACTACTTCTTTCTATGTTTTTATATTATGTTAAACTATTTCTTTCTATATTTTTATATTATGTTAAACATCTTCTTTCTATATTTTTATATTATGTTAAAAATCTTCTTTCTATATTTTTATATTATGTTAAACATCTTCTTTCTATATTTTTATGTTATGTTAAACTACTTCTTTCTATATTTTTATGTTATGTTAAACTACTTCTTTCTATGTTTTTATATTATGTTAAACTACTTCTTTCTATATTTTTATGTTATGTTAAACTACTTCTTTCTATGTTTTTATATTATGTTAAACAATTTCTTTCTATATTTTTATGTTATGTTAAACATCTTCTTTCTATATTTTTATGTTATGTTAAACTACTTCTTTCCATATTTTTATGTTATGTTTAACTACTTCTTTCTATATTTTTATGTTATGTTAAACTATTTCTTTCTATATTTTTATATTATGTTAAACATCTTCTTTCCATATTTTTATGTTATGTTAAACTACTTCTTTCTATGTTTTTATATTATGTTAAACTATTTCTTTCTATATTTTTATATTATGTTAAACATCTTCTTTCTATATTTTTATATTATGTTAAAAATCTTCTTTCTATATTTTTATATTATGTTAAACATCTTCTTTCTATATTTTTATGTTATGTTAAACTACTTCTTTCTATATTTTTATGTTATGTTAAACTACTTCTTTCTATGTTTTTATATTATGTTAAACAATTTCTTTCTATATTTTTATGTTATGTTAAACATCTTCTTTCTATATTTTTATGTTATGTTAAACTACTTCTTTCTATGTTTTTATATTATGTTAAACATCTTCTTTCTATATTTTTATATTATGTTAAACATCTTCTTTCTATATTTTTATGTAATGTTAAACTACTTCTTTCTATGTTTTTATATTATGTTAAACATCTTCTTTCTATATTTTTATGTTATGTTAAACTATTTCTTTCTATACTTTTATATTATGTTAAACTATTTCTTTCTATATTTTTATATTATGTTAAACATCTTCTTTCTATATTTTTATGTTATGTTAAACTACTTCTTTCTATGTTTTTATATTATGTTAAACTATTTCTTTCTATATTTTTATATTATGTTAAACATCTTCTTTCTATATTTTTATGTTATGTTAAACTACTTCTTTCTATGTTTTTATATTATGTTAAACTATTTCTTTCTATATTTTTATATTATGTTAAACATCTTCTTTCTATATTTTTATGTTATGTTAAACTATTTCTTTCTATATTTTTATATTATGTTAAACATCTTCTTTCTATATTTTTATATTATGTTAAACTTCTTCTTTCTATATTTTTATATTATGTTAAACATCTTCTTTCTATATTTTTATATTATGTTAAACATCTTCTTTCTATATTTTTATATTATGTTAAACATCTTCTTTCTATATTTTTATGTTATGTTAAACTACTTCTTTCTATATTTTTATATTATGTTAAACATCTTCTTTCTATATTTTTATATTATGTTAAACATCTTCTTTCTATATTTTTATGTTATGTTAAACTACTTCTTTCTATATTTTTATATTATGTTAAACATCTTCTTTCTATATTTTTATATTATGCTAAACTATTTCTTTCTATATTTTCATGTTATGTTAAACTACTTCTTTCTATATTTTTATGTTATGTTAAACTATTTCTTTCTATATTTTTATATTATGTTAAACATCTTCTTTCTATATTTTTATGTTATGTTAAACTACTTCTTTCTATGTTTTTATATTATGTTAAACTATTTCTTTCTATATTTTTATATTATGTTAAACATCTTCTTTCTATATTTTTATGTTATGTTAAACTACTTCTTTCTATGTTTTTATATTATGTTAAACTATTTCTTTCTATATTTTTATATTATGTTAAACATCTTCTTTCTATATTTTTATGTTATGTTAAACTATTTCTTTCTATATTTTTATATTATGTTAAACATCTTCTTTCTATATTTTTATGTTATGTTAAACTACTTCTTTCTACATTTTTATGTTATGTTAAACTATTTCTTTCTATATTTTTATGTTATGTTAAACTACTTCTTTCTATATTTTTATGTTATGTTGAACTATTTCTTTCTATATTTTTATATTATGTTAAACATCTTCTTTCTATATTTTTATGTTATGTTAAACTACTTCTTTCTATGTTTTTATATTATGTTAAACTATTTCTTTCTATATTTTTATATTATGTTAAACATCTTCTTTCTATATTTTTATGTTATGTTAAACTACTTCTTTCTATGTTTTTATATTATGTTAAACTATTTCTTTCTATATTTTTATATTATGTTAAACATCTTCTTTCTATATTTTTATGTTATGTTAAACTACTTCTTTCTATGTTTTTATATTATGTTAAACTATTTCTTTCTATATTTTTATATTATGTTAAACATCTTCTTTCTATATTTTTATGTTATGTTAAACTACTTCTTTCTATGTTTTTATATTATGTTAAACTATTTCTTTCTATATTTTTATATTATGTTAAACATCTTCTTTCTATATTTTTATGTTATGTTAAACTATTTCTTTCTATATTTTTATGTTATGTTAAACTACTTCTTTCTATATTTTTATGTTATGTTAAACTATTTCTTTCTATATTTTTATGTTATGTTAAACTACTTCTTTCTATATTTTTATGTTATGTTAAACTATTTCTTTCTATATTTTTATATTATGTTAAACATCTTCTTTCTATATTTTTATGTTATGTTAAACATCTTCTTTCTATATTTTTATATTATGTTAAACATCTTCTTTCTATATTTTTATATAATGTTAAACATCTTCTTTCTATATTTTTATATTATGTTAAACATCTTCTTTCTATATTTTTATATTATGTTAAACATCTTCTTTCTATATTTTTATGTTATGTTAAACTACTTCTTTCTATATTTTTATGTTATGTTAAACTACTTCTTTCTATGTTTTTATATTATGTTAAACAATTTCTTTCTATATTTTTATGTTTTGTTAAACATCTTCTTTCTATATTTTTATGTTATGTTAAACTATTTCTTTCTATATTTTTATATTATGTTAAACATCTTCTTTCTATATTTTTATGTTATGTTAAACTACTTCTTTCTACATTTTTATGTTATGTTAAACTATTTCTTTCTATATTTTTATGTTATGTTAAACTACTTCTTTCTATATTTTTATGTTATGTTGAACTATTTCTTTCTATATTTTTATATTATGTTAAACATCTTCTTTCTATATTTTTATGTTATGTTAAACTACTTCTTTCTATGTTTTTATATTATGTTAAACTATTTCTTTCTATATTTTTATATTATGTTAAACATCTTCTTTCTATATTTTTATGTTATGTTAAACTACTTCTTTCTACATTTTTATGTTATGTTAAACTATTTCTTTCTATATTTTTATGTTATGTTAAACTACTTCTTTCTATATTTTTATGTTATGTTGAACTATTTCTTTCTATATTTTTATATTATGTTAAACATCTTCTTTCTATATTTTTATGTTATGTTAAACTACTTCTTTCTATGTTTTTATATTATGTTAAACTATTTCTTTCTATATTTTTATATTATGTTAAACATCTTCTTTCTATATTTTTATGTTATGTTAAACTACTTCTTTCTATGTTTTTATATTATGTTAAACTATTTCTTTCTATATTTTTATATTATGATAAACATCTTCTTTCTATATTTTTATGTTATGTTAAACTACTTCTTTCTATGTTTTTATATTATGTTAAACTATTTCTTTCTATATTTTTATATTATGTTAAACATCTTCTTTCTATATTTTTATGTTATGTTAAACTACTTCTTTCTATGTTTTTATATTATGTTAAACTATTTCTTTCTATATTTTTATATTATGTTAAACATCTTCTTTCTATATTTTTATGTTATGTTAAACTATTTCTTTCTATATTTTTATGTTATGTTAAACTACTTCTTTCTATATTTTTATGTTATGTTAAACTATTTCTTTCTATATTTTTATGTTATGTTAAACTACTTCTTTCTATATTTTTATGTTATGTTAAACTATTTCTTTCTATATTTTTATATTATGTTAAACATCTTCTTTCTAAATTTTTATGTTATGTTAAACATCTTCTTTCTATATTTTTATATTATGTTAAACATCTTCTTTCTATATTTTTATATAATGTTAAACATCTTCTTTCTATATTTTTATATTATGTTAAACATCTTCTTTCTATATTTTTATATTATGTTAAACATCTTCTTTCTATATTTTTATGTTATGTTAAACTACTTCTTTCTATATTTTTATGTTATGTTAAACTACTTCTTTCTATGTTTTTATATTATGTTAAACAATTTCTTTCTATATTTTTATGTTTTGTTAAACATCTTCTTTCTATATTTTTATGTTATGTTAAACTATTTCTTTCTATATTTTTATATTATGTTAAACATCTTCTTTCTATATTTTTATGTTATGTTAAACTACTTCTTTCTACATTTTTATGTTATGTTAAACTATTTCTTTCTATATTTTTATGTTATGTTAAACTACTTCTTTCTATATTTTTATGTTATGTTGAACTATTTCTTTCTATATTTTTATATTATGTTAAACATCTTCTTTCTATATTTTTATGTTATGTTAAACTACTTCTTTCTATGTTTTTATATTATGTTAAACTATTTCTTTCTATATTTTTATATTATGTTAAACATCTTCTTTCTATATTTTTATGTTATGTTAAACTACTTCTTTCTATGTTTTTATATTATGTTAAACTATTTCTTTCTATATTTTTATATTATGTTAAACATCTTCTTTCTATATTTTTATGTTATGTTAAACTACTTCTTTCTATGTTTTTATATTATGTTAAACTATTTCTTTCTATATTTTTATATTATGTTAAACATCTTCTTTCTATATTTTTATGTTATGTTAAACTACTTCTTTCTATGTTTTTATATTATGTTAAACTATTTCTTTCTATATTTTTATATTATGTTAAACATCTTCTTTCTATATTTTTATGTTATGTTAAACTACTTCTTTCTATGTTTTTATATTATGTTAAACTACTTCTTTCTATGTTTTTATATTATGTTAAACTATTTCTTTCTATATTTTAATATTATGTTAAACATCTTCTTTCTATGTTTTTATATTATGTTAAACTACTTCTTTCTATATTTTTATGTTATGTTAAACTACTTCTTTCTATATTTTTATGTTATGTTAAACTACTTCTTTCTATGTTTTTATATTATGTTAAACTATTTCTTTATATATTGTTATATTATGTTAAACATCTTCTTTCTATATTTTTATGTTATGTTAAACTACTTCTTTCTATGTTTTTATATTATGTTAAACTATTTCTTTCTATATTTTTATATTATGTTAAACATCTTCTTTCTATATTTTTATGTTATGTTAAACTATTTCTTTCTATATTTTTATGTTATGTTTAACTACTTCTTTCTATATTCTTATGTTATGTTAAACTATTTCTTTCTATATTTTTATATTATGTTAAACATCTTCTTTCCATATTTTTATGTTATGTTAAACTACTTCTTTCTATATTTTTATGTTATGTTAAACTACTTCTTTCTATGTTTTTATATTATGTTAAACAATTTCTTTCTATATTTTTATGTTATGTTAAACATCTTCTTTCTATATTTTTATGTTATGTTAAACTACTTCTTTCTATGTTTTTATATTATGTTAAACAATTTCTTTCTATATTTTTATGTTATGTTAAACATCTTCTTTCTATATTTTTATGTTATGTTAAACTACTTCTTTCTATATTTTTATGTTATGTTTAACTACTTCTTTCTATATTTTTATGTTATGTTAAACTATTTCTTTCTATATTTTTATATTATGTTAAACATCTTCTTTCCATATTTTTATGTTATGTTAAACTACTTCTTTCTATGTTTTTATATTATGTTAAACTATTTCTTTCTATATTTTTATATTATGTTAAACATCTTCTTTCTATATTTTTATATTATGTTAAAAATCTTCTTTCTATATTTTTATATTATGTTAAACATCTTCTTTCTATATTTTTATGTTATGTTAAACTACTTCTTTCTATATTTTTATGTTATGTTAAACTACTTCTTTCTATGTTTTTATATTATGTTAAACAATTTCTTTCTATATTTTTATGTTATGTTAAACATCTTCTTTCTATATTTTTATGTTATGTTAAACTACTTCTTTCTATGTTTTTATATTATGTTAAACATCTTCTTTCTATATTTTTATATTATGTTAAACATCTTCTTTCTATATTTTTATGTAATGTTAAACTACTTCTTTCTATGTTTTTATATTATGTTAAACATCTTCTTTCTATATTTTTATGTTATGTTAAACTATTTCTTTCTATACTTTTATATTATGTTAAACTATTTCTTTCTATATTTTTATATTATGTTAAACATCTTCTTTCTATATTTTTATGTTATGTTAAACTACTTCTTTCTATGTTTTTATATTATGTTAAACTATTTCTTTCCATATTTTTATATCATGTTAAACATCTTCTTTCTATATTTTTATGTTATGTTAAACTACTTCTTTCTATGTTTTTATATTATGTTAAACTATTTCTTTCTATATTTTTATATTATGTTAAACATCTTCTTTCTATATTTTTATGTTATGTTAAACTATTTCTTTCTATATTTTTATATTATGTTAAACATCTTCTTTCTATATTTTTATATTATGTTAAACTTCTTCTTTCTATATTTTTATATTATGTTAAACATCTTCTTTCTATATTTTTATATTATGTTAAACATCTTCTTTCTATATTTTTATATTATGTTAAACATCTTCTTTCTATATTTTTATGTTATGTTAAACTACTTCTTTCTATATTTTTATATTATGTTAAACATCTTCTTTCTATATTTTTATATTATGTTAAACATCTTCTTTCTATATTTTTATGTTATGTTAAACTACTTCTTTCTATATTTTTATATTATGTTAAACATCTTCTTTCTATATTTTTATATTATGCTAAACTATTTCTTTCTATATTTTCATGTTATGTTAAACTACTTCTTTCTATATTTTTATGTTATGTTAAACTATTTCTTTCTATATTTTTATATTATGTTAAACATCTTCTTTCTATATTTTTATGTTATGTTAAACTACTTCTTTCTATGTTTTTATATTATGTTAAACTATTTCTTTCTATATTTTTATATTATGTTAAACATCTTCTTTCTATATTTTTATGTTATGTTAAACTACTTCTTTCTATGTTTTTATATTATGTTAAACTATTTCTTTCTATATTTTTATATTATGTTAAACATCTTCTTTCTATATTTTTATGTTATGTTAAACTATTTCTTTCTATATTTTTATATTATGTTAAACATCTTCTTTCTATATTTTTATGTTATGTTAAACTACTTCTTTCTACATTTTTATGTTATGTTAAACTATTTCTTTCTATATTTTTATGTTATGTTAAACTACTTCTTTCTATATTTTTATGTTATGTTGAACTATTTCTTTCTATATTTTTATATTATGTTAAACATCTTCTTTCTATATTTTTATGTTATGTTAAACTACTTCTTTCTATGTTTTTATATTATGTTAAACTATTTCTTTCTATATTTTTATATTATGTTAAACATCTTCTTTCTATATTTTTATGTTATGTTAAACTACTTCTTTCTATGTTTTTATATTATGTTAAACTATTTCTTTCTATATTTTTATATTATGTTAAACATCTTCTTTCTATATTTTTATGTTATGTTAAACTACTTCTTTCTATGTTTTTATATTATGTTAAACTATTTCTTTCTATATTTTTATATTATGTTAAACATCTTCTTTCTATATTTTTATGTTATGTTAAACTACTTCTTTCTATGTTTTTATATTATGTTAAACTATTTCTTTCTATATTTTTATATTATGTTAAACATCTTCTTTCTATATTTTTATGTTATGTTAAACTATTTCTTTCTATATTTTTATGTTATGTTAAACTACTTCTTTCTATATTTTTATGTTATGTTAAACTATTTCTTTCTATATTTTTATGTTATGTTAAACTACTTCTTTCTATATTTTTATGTTATGTTAAACTATTTCTTTCTATATTTTTATATTATGTTAAACATCTTCTTTCTATATTTTTATGTTATGTTAAACATCTTCTTTCTATATTTTTATATTATGTTAAACATCTTCTTTCTATATTTTTATATAATGTTAAACATCTTCTTTCTATATTTTTATATTATGTTAAACATCTTCTTTCTATATTTTTATATTATGTTAAACATCTTCTTTCTATATTTTTATGTTATGTTAAACTACTTCTTTCTATATTTTTATGTTATGTTAAACTACTTCTTTCTATGTTTTTATATTATGTTAAACAATTTCTTTCTATATTTTTATGTTTTGTTAAACATCTTCTTTCTATATTTTTATGTTATGTTAAACTATTTCTTTCTATATTTTTATATTATGTTAAACATCTTCTTTCTATATTTTTATGTTATGTTAAACTACTTCTTTCTACATTTTTATGTTATGTTAAACTATTTCTTTCTATATTTTTATGTTATGTTAAACTACTTCTTTCTATATTTTTATGTTATGTTGAACTATTTCTTTCTATATTTTTATATTATGTTAAACATCTTCTTTCTATATTTTTATGTTATGTTAAACTACTTCTTTCTATGTTTTTATATTATGTTAAACTATTTCTTTCTATATTTTTATATTATGTTAAACATCTTCTTTCTATATTTTTATGTTATGTTAAACTACTTCTTTCTACATTTTTATGTTATGTTAAACTATTTCTTTCTATATTTTTATGTTATGTTAAACTACTTCTTTCTATATTTTTATGTTATGTTGAACTATTTCTTTCTATATTTTTATATTATGTTAAACATCTTCTTTCTATATTTTTATGTTATGTTAAACTACTTCTTTCTATGTTTTTATATTATGTTAAACTATTTCTTTCTATATTTTTATATTATGTTAAACATCTTCTTTCTATATTTTTATGTTATGTTAAACTACTTCTTTCTATGTTTTTATATTATGTTAAACTATTTCTTTCTATATTTTTATATTATGATAAACATCTTCTTTCTATATTTTTATGTTATGTTAAACTACTTCTTTCTATGTTTTTATATTATGTTAAACTATTTCTTTCTATATTTTTATATTATGTTAAACATCTTCTTTCTATATTTTTATGTTATGTTAAACTACTTCTTTCTATGTTTTTATATTATGTTAAACTATTTCTTTCTATATTTTTATATTATGTTAAACATCTTCTTTCTATATTTTTATGTTATGTTAAACTATTTCTTTCTATATTTTTATGTTATGTTAAACTACTTCTTTCTATATTTTTATGTTATGTTAAACTATTTCTTTCTATATTTTTATGTTATGTTAAACTACTTCTTTCTATATTTTTATGTTATGTTAAACTATTTCTTTCTATATTTTTATATTATGTTAAACATCTTCTTTCTAAATTTTTATGTTATGTTAAACATCTTCTTTCTATATTTTTATATTATGTTAAACATCTTCTTTCTATATTTTTATATAATGTTAAACATCTTCTTTCTATATTTTTATATTATGTTAAACATCTTCTTTCTATATTTTTATATTATGTTAAACATCTTCTTTCTATATTTTTATGTTATGTTAAACTACTTCTTTCTATATTTTTATGTTATGTTAAACTACTTCTTTCTATGTTTTTATATTATGTTAAACAATTTCTTTCTATATTTTTATGTTTTGTTAAACATCTTCTTTCTATATTTTTATGTTATGTTAAACTATTTCTTTCTATATTTTTATATTATGTTAAACATCTTCTTTCTATATTTTTATGTTATGTTAAACTACTTCTTTCTACATTTTTATGTTATGTTAAACTATTTCTTTCTATATTTTTATGTTATGTTAAACTACTTCTTTCTATATTTTTATGTTATGTTGAACTATTTCTTTCTATATTTTTATATTATGTTAAACATCTTCTTTCTATATTTTTATGTTATGTTAAACTACTTCTTTCTATGTTTTTATATTATGTTAAACTATTTCTTTCTATATTTTTATATTATGTTAAACATCTTCTTTCTATATTTTTATGTTATGTTAAACTACTTCTTTCTATGTTTTTATATTATGTTAAACTATTTCTTTCTATATTTTTATATTATGTTAAACATCTTCTTTCTATATTTTTATGTTATGTTAAACTACTTCTTTCTATGTTTTTATATTATGTTAAACTATTTCTTTCTATATTTTTATATTATGTTAAACATCTTCTTTCTATATTTTTATGTTATGTTAAACTACTTCTTTCTATGTTTTTATATTATGTTAAACTATTTCTTTCTATATTTTTATATTATGTTAAACATCTTCTTTCTATATTTTTATGTTATGTTAAACTACTTCTTTCTATGTTTTTATATTATGTTAAACTACTTCTTTCTATGTTTTTATATTATGTTAAACTATTTCTTTCTATATTTTAATATTATGTTAAACATCTTCTTTCTATGTTTTTATATTATGTTAAACTACTTCTTTCTATATTTTTATGTTATGTTAAACTACTTCTTTCTATATTTTTATGTTATGTTAAACTACTTCTTTCTATGTTTTTATATTATGTTAAACTATTTCTTTATATATTGTTATATTATGTTAAACATCTTCTTTCTATATTTTTATGTTATGTTAAACTACTTCTTTCTATGTTTTTATATTATGTTAAACTATTTCTTTCTATATTTTTATATTATGTTAAACATCTTCTTTCTATATTTTTATGTTATGTTAAACTATTTCTTTCTATATTTTTATGTTATGTTTAACTACTTCTTTCTATATTCTTATGTTATGTTAAACTATTTCTTTCTATATTTTTATATTATGTTAAACATCTTCTTTCCATATTTTTATGTTATGTTAAACTACTTCTTTCTATATTTTTATGTTATGTTAAACTACTTCTTTCTATGTTTTTATATTATGTTAAACAATTTCTTTCTATATTTTTATGTTATGTTAAACATCTTCTTTCTATATTTTTATGTTATGTTAAACTACTTCTTTCTATGTTTTTATATTATGTTAAACAATTTCTTTCTATATTTTTATGTTATGTTAAACATCTTCTTTCTATATTTTTATGTTATGTTAAACTACTTCTTTCTATATTTTTATGTTATGTTTAACTACTTCTTTCTATATTTTTATGTTATGTTAAACTATTTCTTTCTATATTTTTATATTATGTTAAACATCTTCTTTCCATATTTTTATGTTATGTTAAACTACTTCTTTCTATGTTTTTATATTATGTTAAACTATTTCTTTCTATATTTTTATATTATGTTAAACATCTTCTTTCTATATTTTTATATTATGTTAAAAATCTTCTTTCTATATTTTTATATTATGTTAAACATCTTCTTTCTATATTTTTATGTTATGTTAAACTACTTCTTTCTATATTTTTATGTTATGTTAAACTACTTCTTTCTATGTTTTTATATTATGTTAAACAATTTCTTTCTATATTTTTATGTTATGTTAAACATCTTCTTTCTATATTTTTATGTTATGTTAAACTACTTCTTTCTATGTTTTTATATTATGTTAAACATCTTCTTTCTATATTTTTATATTATGTTAAACATCTTCTTTCTATATTTTTATGTAATGTTAAACTACTTCTTTCTATGTTTTTATATTATGTTAAACATCTTCTTTCTATATTTTTATGTTATGTTAAACTATTTCTTTCTATACTTTTATATTATGTTAAACTATTTCTTTCTATATTTTTATATTATGTTAAACATCTTCTTTCTATATTTTTATGTTATGTTAAACTACTTCTTTCTATGTTTTTATATTATGTTAAACTATTTCTTTCCATATTTTTATATCATGTTAAACATCTTCTTTCTATATTTTTATGTTATGTTAAACTACTTCTTTCTATGTTTTTATATTATGTTAAACTATTTCTTTCTATATTTTTATATTATGTTTAACATCTTCTTTCTATATTTTTATGTTATGTTAAACTATTTCTTTCTATATTTTTATATTATGTTAAACATCTTCTTTCTATATTTTTATATTATGTTAAACATGTTCTTTCTATATTTTTATATTATGTTAAACATCTTCTTTCTATATTTTTATGTTATGTTAAACTACTTCTTTCTATGTTTTTATATTATGTTAAACTATTTCTTTCTATATTTTTATATTATGTTAAACATCTTCTTTCTATATTTTTATGTTATGTTAAACTACTTCTTTCTATGTTTTTATATTATGTTAAACATCTTCTTTCTATATTTTTATGTTATGTTAAACTATTTCTTTCTATACTTTTATATTATGTTAAACTATTTCTTTCTATATTTTTATATTATGTTAAACATCTTCTTTCTATATTTTTATGTTATGTTAAACTACTTCTTTCTATGTTTTTATATTATGTTAAACTATTTCTTTCCATATTTTTATATCATGTTAAACATCTTCTTTCTATATTTTTATGTTATGTTAAACTACTTCTTTCTATGTTTTTATATTATGTTAAACTATTTCTTTCTATATTTTTATATTATGTTTAACATCTTCTTTCTATATTTTTATGTTATGTTAAACTATTTCTTTCTATATTTTTATATTATGTTAAACATCTTCTTTCTATATTTTTATATTATGTTAAACATGTTCTTTCTATATTTTTATATTATGTTAAACATCTTCTTTCTATATTTTTATGTTATGTTAAACTACTTCTTTCTATGTTTTTATATTATGTTAAACTATTTCTTTCTATATTTTTATATTATGTTAAACATCTTCTTTCTATATTTTTATGTTATGTTAAACTACTTCTTTCTATGTTTTTATATTATGTTAAACTATTTCTTTCTATATTTTTATATTATGTTAAACATCTTCTTTCTATATTTTTATGTAATGTCAAACTACTTCTTTCTATGTTTTTATATTATGTTAAACTATTTCTTTCTATATTTTAATATTATGTTAAACATCTTCTTTCTATGTTTTTATATTATGTTAAACTACTTCTTTCTATATTTTTATGTTATGTTAAACTACTTCTTTCTATGTTTTTATATTATGTTAAACTACTTCTTTCTATGTTTTTATATTATGTTAAACTATTTCTTTCTATATTTTAATATTATGTTAAACATCTTCTTTCTATGTTTTTATATTATGTTAAACTACTTCTTTCTATATTTTTATGTTATGTTAAACATCTTCTTTCTATATTTTTATGTTATGTCAAACTACTTCTTTCTATGTTTTTATATTATGTTAAACTATTTCTTTCTATATTTTTATATTATGTTAAACATCTTCTTTCTATATTTTTATGTTATGTTAAACTACTTCTTTCTATGTTTTTATATTATGTTAAACTATTTCTTTCTATATTTTTATATTATGTTAAACATCTTCTTTCTATATTTTTATGTAATGTTAAACTACTTCTTTCTATGTTTTTATATTATGTTAAACTATTTCTTTCTATATTTTTATATTATGTTAAACATCTTCTTTCTATATTTTTATGTAATGTTAAACTACTTCTTTCTATGTTTTTATATTATGTTAAACTATTTCTTTCTATAAATTTTATATTATGTTAAACATCTTCTTTCTATATTTTTATGTTATGTTAAAATATTTCTTTCTATATTTTTATATTATGTTAAACATCTTCTTTCTATATTTTTATGTTATGTTAAACTACTTCTTTCTATGTTTTTATATTATGTTAAACTATTTCTTTCTATATTTTTATATTATGTTAAACATCTTCTTTCTATATTTTTATGTTATGTTAAACTACTTCTTTCTATGTTTTTATATTATGTTAAACTACTTCTTTCTATGTTTTTATATTATGTTAAACTATTTCTTTCTATATTTTAATATTATGTTAAACATCTTCTTTCTATGTTTTTATATTATGTTAAACTACTTCTTTCTATATTTTTATGTTATGTTAAACATCTTCTTTCTATATTTTTATGTTATGTCAAACTACTTCTTTCTATGTTTTTATATTATGTTAAACTATTTCTTTCTATATTTTTATATTATGTTAAACATCTTCTTTCTATATTTTTATGTTATGTTAAACTACTTCTTTCTATGTTTTTATATTATGTTAAACTACTTCTTTCTATGTTTTTATATTATGTTAAACTATTTCTTTCTATATTTTAATATTATGTTAAATATCTTCTTTCTATGTTTTTATATTATGTTAAACTATTTCTTTATATATTGTTATATTATGTTAAACATCTTCTTTCTATATTTTTATGTTATGTTAAACTACTTCTTTCTATGTTTTTATATTATGTTAAACTATTTCTTTCTATATTTTTATATTATGTTAAACATCTTCTTTCTATATTTTTATGTTATGTTAAACTATTTCTTTCTATATATTTATGTTATGTTTAACTACTTCTTTCTATATTTTTATGTTATGTTAAACTATTTCTTTCTATATTTTTATATTATGTTAAACATCTTCTTTCCATATTTTTATGTTATGTTAAACTACTTCTTTCTATGTTTTTATATTATGTTAAACTATTTCTTTCTATATTTTTATATTATGTTAAACATCTTCTTTCTATATTTTTATATTATGTTAAACATCTTCTTTCTATATTTTTATGTTATGTTAAACTACTTCTTTCTATGTTTTTATATTATGTTAAACTATTTCTTTCTATATTTTTATATTATGTTAAACATCTTCTTTCTATATTTTTATGTAATGTTAAACTACTTCTTTCTATGTTTTTATATTATGTTAAACTATTTCTTTCTATATTTTTATATTATGTTAAACATCTTCTTTCTATATTTTTATGTAATGTTAAACTACTTCTTTCTATGTTTTTATATTATGTTAAACTATTTCTTTCTATAAATTTTATATTATGTTAAACATCTTCTTTCTATATTTTTATGTTATGTTAAAATATTTCTTTCTATATTTTTATATTATGTTAAACATCTTCTTTCTATATTTTTATGTTATGTTAAACTACTTCTTTCTATGTTTTTATATTATGTTAAACTATTTCTTTCTATATTTTTATATTATGTTAAACATCTTCTTTCTATATTTTTATGTTATGTTAAACTACTTCTTTCTATGTTTTTATATTATGTTAAACTACTTCTTTCTATGTTTTTATATTATGTTAAACTATTTCTTTCTATATTTTAATATTATGTTAAACATCTTCTTTCTATGTTTTTATATTATGTTAAACTACTTCTTTCTATATTTTTATGTTATGTTAAACTACTTCTTTCTATGTTTTTATATTATGTTAAACTATTTCTTTCTATATTTTTATATTATGTTAAACATCTTCTTTCTATATTTTTATGTTATGTTAAACTACTTCTTTCTATGTTTTTATATTATGTTAAAGTATTTCTTTCTATATTTTTATATTATGTTAAACATCTTCTTTCCATATTTTTATGTTATGTTAAACTACTTCTTTCTATGTTTTTATATTATGTTAAACTATTTCTTTCTATATTTTTATATTATGTTAAACATCTTCTTTCTATATTTTTATGTTATGTTAAACTATTTCTTTCTATATTTTTATGTTATGTTTAACTACTTCTTTCTATATTTTTATGTTATGTTAAACTATTTCTTTCTATATTTTTATATTATGTTAAACATCTTCTTTCCATATTTTTATGTTATGTAAAACTACTTCTTTCTATGTTTTTATATTATGTTAAACTATTTCTTTCTATATTTTTATATTATGTTAAACATCTTCTTTCTATATTTTTATATTATGTTAAAAATCTTCTTTCTATATTTTTATATTATGTTAAACCTCTTCTTTCTATATTTTTATGTTATGTTAAACTATTTCTTTCTATATTTTTATATTATGTTAAACATCTTCTTTCTATATTTTTATGTTATGTTAAAATATTTCTTTCTATATTTTTATATTATGTTAAACATCTTCTTTCTATATTTTTATGTTATGTTAAACTACTTCTTTCTATGTTTTTATATTATGTTAAACTATTTCTTTCTATATTTTTATATTATGTTAAACATCTTCTTTCTATATTTTTATGTAATGTTAAACTACTTCTTTCTATGTTTTTATATTATGTTAAACTATTTCTTTCTATATTTTTATATTATGTTAAACATCTTCTTTCTATATTTTTATGTAATGTTAAACTACTTCTTTCTATGTTTTTATATTATGTTAAACTATTTCTTTCTATAAATTTTATATTATGTTAAACTACTTCTTTCTATGTTTTTATATTATGTTAAACTATTTCTTTCTATATTTTTATATTATGTTAAACATCTTCTTTCTATGTTTTTATATTATGTTAAACTACTTCTTTCTATATTTTTATGTTATGTTAAACTACTTCTTTCTATATTTTTATGTTATGTTAAACTACTTCTTTCTATGTTTTTATATTATGTTAAACTATTTCTTTATATATTGTTATATTATGTTAAACATCTTCTTTCTATATTTTTATGTTATGTTAAACTACTTCTTTCTATGTTTTTATATTATGTTAAACTATTTCTTTCTATATTTTTATATTATGTTAAACATCTTCTTTCTATATTTTTATGTTATGTTAAACTATTTCTTTCTATATTTTTATGTTATGTTTAACTACTTCTTTCTATATTTTTATGTTATGTTAAACTATTTCTTTCTATATTTTTATATTATGTTAAACATCTTCTTTCCATATTTTTATGTTATGTTAAACTACTTCTTTCTATATTTTTATGTTATGTTAAACTACTTCTTTCTATGTTTTTATATTATGTTAAACAATTTCTTTCTATATTTTTATGTTATGTTAAACATCTTCTTTCTATATTTTTATGTTATGTTAAACTACTTCTTTCTATGTTTTTATATTATGTTAAACAATTTCTTTCTATATTTTTATGTTATGTTAAACATCTTCTTTCTATATTTTTATGTTATGTTAAACTACTTCTTTCTATATTTTTATGTTATGTTTAACTACTTCTTTCTATATTTTTATGTTATGTTAAACTATTTCTTTCTATATTTTTATATTATGTTAAACATCTTCTTTCCATATTTTTATGTTATGTTAAACTACTTCTTTCTATGTTTTTATATTATGTTAAACTATTTCTTTCTATATTTTTATATTATGTTAAACTACTTCTTTCTATGTTTTTATATTATGTTAAACTATTTCTTTCTATATTTTAATATTATGTTAAACATCTTCTTTCTATGTTTTTATATTATGTTAAACTACTTCTTTCTATATTTTTATGTTATGTTAAACATCTTCTTTCTATATTTTTATGTTATGTCAAACTACTTCTTTGTATGTTTTTATATTATGTTAAACTATTTCTTTCTATATTTTTATATTATGTTAAACATCTTCTTTCTATATTTTTATGTTATGTTAAACTACTTCTTTCTATGTTTTTATATTATGTTAAACTACTTCTTTCTATGTTTTTATATTATGTTAAACTATTTCTTTCTATATTTTAATATTATGTTAAACATCTTCTTTCTATGTTTTTATATTATGTTAAACTATTTCTTTATATATTGTTATATTATGTTAAACATCTTCTTTCTATATTTTTATGTTATGTTAAACTACTTCTTTCTATGTTTTTATATTATGTTAAACTATTTCTTTCTATATTTTTATATTATGTTAAACATCTTCTTTCTATATTTTTATGTTATGTTAAACTATTTCTTTCTATATATTTATGTTATGTTTAACTACTTCTTTCTATATTTTTATGTTATGTTAAACTATTTCTTTCTATATTTTTATATTATGTTAAACATCTTCTTTCCATATTTTTATGTTATGTTAAACTACTTCTTTCTATGTTTTTATATTATGTTAAACTATTTCTTTCTATATTTTTATATTATGTTAAACATCTTCTTTCTATATTTTTATATTATGTTAAAAATCTTCTTTCTATATTTTTATATTATGTTAAACATCTTCTTTCTATATTTTTATGTTATGTTAAACTACTTCTTTCTATATTTTTATGTTATGTTAAACTACTTCTTTCTATGTTTTTATATTATGTTAAACTACTTCTTTCTATATTTTTATGTTATGTTAAACTACTTCTTTCTATGTTTTTATATTATGTTAAACAATTTCTTTCTATATTTTTATGTTATGTTAAACATCTTCTTTCTATGTTTTTATATTATGTTAAACTATTTCTTTCTATATTTTTATATTATGTTAAACATCTTCTTTCTATATTTTTATGTAATGTTAAACTACTTCTTTCTATGTTTTTATATTATGTTAAACTATTTCTTTCTATATTTTTATATTATGTTAAACATCTTCTTTCTATATTTTTATGTAATGTTAAACTACTTCTTTCTATGTTTTTATATTATGTTAAACTATTTCTTTCTATATTTTTATATTATGTTAAACATCTTCTTTCTATATTTTTATGTAATGTTAAACTACTTCTTTCTATGTTTTTATATTATGTTAAACTATTTCTTTCTATAAATTTTATATTATGTTAAACATCTTCTTTCTATATTTTTATGTTATGTTAAAATATTTCTTTCTATATTTTTATATTATGTTAAACATCTTCTTTCTATATTTTTATGTTATGTTAAACTACTTCTTTCTATGTTTTTATATTATGTTAAACTATTTCTTTCTATATTTTTATATTATGTTAAACATCTTCTTTCTATATTTTTATGTTATGTTAAACTACTTCTTTCTATGTTTTTATATTATGTTAAACTACTTCTTTCTATGTTTTTATATTATGTTAAACTATTTCTTTCTATATTTTAATATTATGTTAAACATCTTCTTTCTATGTTTTTATATTATGTTAAACTACTTCTTTCTATATTTTTATGTTATGTTAAACATCTTCTTTCTATATTTTTATGTTATGTCAAACTACTTCTTTCTATGTTTTTATATTATGTTAAACTATTTCTTTCTATATTTTTATATTATGTTAAACATCTTCTTTCTATATTTTTATGTTATGTTAAACTACTTCTTTCTATGTTTTTATATTATGTTAAACTACTTCTTTCTATGTTTTTATATTATGTTAAACTATTTCTTTCTATATTTTAATATTATGTTAAACATCTTCTTTCTATGTTTTTATATTATGTTAAACTATTTCTTTATATATTGTTATATTATGTTAAACATCTTCTTTCTATATTTTTATGTTATGTTAAACTACTTCTTTCTATGTTTTTATATTATGTTAAACTATTTCTTTCTATATTTTTATATTATGTTAAACATCTTCTTTCTATATTTTTATGTTATGTTAAACTATTTCTTTCTATATATTTATGTTATGTTTAACTACTTCTTTCTATATTTTTATGTTATGTTAAACTATTTCTTTCTATATTTTTATATTATGTTAAACATCTTCTTTCCATATTTTTATGTTATGTTAAACTACTTCTTTCTATGTTTTTATATTATGTTAAACTATTTCTTTCTATATTTTTATATTATGTTAAACATCTTCTTTCTATATTTTTATGTTATGTTAAACTACTTCTTTCTATGTTTTTATATTATGTTAAACTATTTCTTTCTATATTTTTATATTATGTTAAACATCTTCTTTCTATATTTTTATGTAATGTTAAACTACTTCTTTCTATGTTTTTATATTATGTTAAACTATTTCTTTCTATATTTTTATATTATGTTAAACATCTTCTTTCTATATTTTTATGTAATGTTAAACTACTTCTTTCTATGTTTTTATGTTATGTTAAACTATTTCTTTCTATAAATTTTATATTATGTTAAACATCTTCTTTCTATATTTTTATGTTATGTTAAAATATTTCTTTCTATATTTTTATATTATGTTAAACATCTTCTTTCTATATTTTTATGTTATGTTAAACTACTTCTTTCTATGTTTTTATATTATGTTAAACTATTTCTTTCTATATTTTTATATTATGTTAAACATCTTCTTTCTATATTTTTATGTTATGTTAAACTACTTCTTTCTATGTTTTTATATTATGTTAAACTACTTCTTTCTATGTTTTTATATTATGTTAAACTATTTCTTTCTATATTTTAATATTATGTTAAACATCTTCTTTCTATGTTTTTATATTATGTTAAACTACTTCTTTCTATATTTTTATGTTATGTTAAACATCTTCTTTCTATATTTTTATGTTATGTCAAACTACTTCTTTCTATGTTTTTATATTATGTTAAACTATTTCTTTCTATATTTTTATATTATGTTAAACATCTTCTTTCTATATTTTTATGTTATGTTAAACTACTTCTTTCTATGTTTTTATATTATGTTAAACTACTTCTTTCTATGTTTTTATATTATGTTAAACTATTTCTTTCTATATTTTAATATTATGTTAAACATCTTCTTTCTATGTTTTTATATTATGTTAAACTATTTCTTTATATATTGTTATATTATGTTAAACATCTTCTTTCTATATTTTTATGTTATGTTAAACTACTTCTTTCTATGTTTTTATATTATGTTAAACTATTTCTTTCTATATTTTTATATTATGTTAAACATCTTCTTTCTATATTTTTATGTTATGTTAAACTATTTCTTTCTATATATTTATGTTATGTTTAACTACTTCTTTCTATATTTTTATGTTATGTTAAACTATTTCTTTCTATATTTTTATATTATGTTAAACATCTTCTTTCCATATTTTTATGTTATGTTAAACTACTTCTTTCTATGTTTTTATATTATGTTAAACTATTTCTTTCTATATTTTTATATTATGTTAAACATCTTCTTTCTATATTTTTATATTATGTTAAAAATCTTCTTTCTATATTTTTATATTATGTTAAACATCTTCTTTCTATATTTTTATGTTATGTTAAACTACTTCTTTCTATGTTTTTATGTTATGTTAAACTACTTCTTTCTATGTTTTTATATTATGTTAAACTACTTCTTTCTATATTTTTATGTTATGTTAAACTACTTCTTTCTATGTTTTTATATTATGTTAAACTATTTCTTTCTATATTTTTATATTATGTTAAACATCTTCTTTCCATATTTTTATGTTATGTTAAACTACTTCTTTCTATGTTTTTATATTATGTTAAACTATTTCTTTCTATATTTTTATATTATGTTAAACATCTTCTTTCTATATTTTTATATTATGTTAAACATCTTCTTTCTATATTTTTATGTTATGTTAAACTACTTCTTTCTATATTTTTATGTTATGTTAAACTACTTCTTTCTATGTTTTTATATTATGTTAAACAATTTCTTTCTATATTTTTATGTTATGTTAAACATCTTCTTTCTATATTTTTATGTTATGTTAAACTACTTCTTTCTATGTTTTTATATTATGTTAAACATCTTCTTTCTATATTTTTATATTATGTTAAACATCTTCTTTCTATATTTTTATGTAATGTTAAACTACTTCTTTCTATGTTTTTATATTATGTTAAACATCTTCTTTCTATATTTTTATGTTATGTTAAACTATTTCTTTCTATACTTTTATATTATGTTAAACTATTTCTTTCTATATTTTTATATTATGTTAAACATCTTCTTTCTATATTTTTATGTTATGTTAAACTACTTCTTTCTATGTTTTTATATTATGTTAAACTATTTCTTTCCATATTTTTATATTATGTTAAACATCTTCTTTCTATATTTTTATGTTATGTTAAACTACTTCTTTCTATGTTTTTATATTATGTTAAACTATTTCTTTCTATATTTTTATATTATGTTTAACATCTTCTTTCTATATTTTTATGTTATGTTAAACTATTTCTTTCTATATTTTTATATTATGTTAAACATCTTCTTTCTATATTTTTATATTATGTTAAACATGTTCTTTCTATATTTTTATATTATGTTAAACATCTTCTTTCTATATTTTTATGTTATGTTAAACTATTTCTTTCTATATATTTATGTTATGTTAAACTACTTCTTTCTATATTTTTATGTTATGTTAAACTATTTCTTTCTATATTTTTATATTATGTTAAACATCTTCTTTCTATATTTTTATGTTATGTTAAACTACTTCTTTCTATGTTTTTATATTATGTTAAACTATTTCTTTCTACATTTTTATATTATGTTAAACTATTTCTTTCTATATTTTTATATTATGTTAAACATCTTCTTTCTATATTATGTTAAACTACTTCTTTCTATGTTTTTATATTATGTTGAACTATTTATTTCTATATTTTTATATTATGTTAAACTATTTCTTTCTATGTTTTTATATTATGTTAAACTATTTCTTTCTATATTTTTATATTTTGTTAAACCTCTTCTTTCTATATTTTTATGTTATGTTAAACTATTTCTTTCTATATTTTTATATTATGTTAAACATCTTCTTTCTATATTTTTATATTATGTTAAACTATTTCTTTCTATATTTTTATATTATGTTTAACATCTTCTTTCTATATTTTTATATTATGTTAAACATCTTCTTTCTATATTTTTATGTTATGTTAAACTACTTCTTTCTATGTTTTTATATTATGTTAAACTATTTCTTTCTATATTTTTATATTATGTTAAACATCTTCTTTCTATATTTTTATGTTATGTTAAACTATTTCTTTCTATATTTTTATATTATGTTAAACATCTTCTTTCTATATTTTTATGTTATGTTAAACTATTTCTTTCTATATTTTTATATTATGTTAAACATCTTCTTTCTATATTTTTATGTTATGTTAAACTACTTCTTTCTATATTTTTATGTTATGTTAAACTATTTCTTTCTATATTTTTATATTATGTTAAACATCTTCTTTCTATATTTTTATGTTATGTTAAACTACTTCTTTCTATGTTTTTATATTATGTTAAACTATTTCTTTCTATATTTTTATATTACGTTAAACATCTTCTTTCTATATTTTTATGTTATGTTAAACTACTTCTTTCTAAGTTTTTATATTATGTTAAACTATTTCTTTCTATATTTTTATATTATGTTAAACATCTTCTTTCTATATTTTTATGTTATGTTAAACTACTTCTTTCTATGTTTTTATATTATGTTAAACAATTTCTTTCTATATTTTTATGTTTTGTTAAACATCTTCTTTCTATATTTTTATGTTATGTTAAACTATTTCTTTCTATATTTTTATATTATGTTAAACATCTTCTTTCTATATTTTTATGTTATGTTAAACTACTTCTTTCTACATTTTTATGTTATGTTAAACTATTTCTTTCTATATTTTTATGTTATGTTAAACTACTTCTTTCTATATTTTTATGTTATGTTGAACTATTTCTTTCTATATTTTTATATTATGTTAAACATCTTCTTTCTATATTTTTATGTTATGTTAAACTACTTCTTTCTATGTTTTTATATTATGTTAAACTATTTCTTTCTATATTTTTATATTATGTTAAACATCTTCTTTCTATATTTTTATGTTATGTTAAACTACTTCTTTCTACATTTTTATGTTATGTTAAACTATTTCTTTCTATATTTTTATGTTATGTTAAACTACTTCTTTCTATATTTTTATGTTATGTTGAACTATTTCTTTCTATATTTTTATATTATGTTAAACATCTTCTTTCTATATTTTTATGTTATGTTAAACTACTTCTTTCTATGTTTTTATATTATGTTAAACTATTTCTTTCTATATTTTTATATTATGTTAAACATCTTCTTTCTATATTTTTATGTTATGTTAAACTACTTCTTTCTATGTTTTTATATTATGTTAAACTATTTCTTTCTATATTTTTATATTATGATAAACATCTTCTTTCTATATTTTTATGTTATGTTAAACTACTTCTTTCTATGTTTTTATATTATGTTAAACTATTTCTTTCTATATTTTTATATTATGTTAAACATCTTCTTTCTATATTTTTATGTTATGTTAAACTACTTCTTTCTATGTTTTTATATTATGTTAAACTATTTCTTTCTATATTTTTATGTTATGTTAAACATCTTCTTTCTATATTTTTATATTATGTTAAACATCTTCTTTCTATATTTTTATGTTATGTTAAACTACTTCTTTCTATATTTTTATGTTATGTTAAACTACTTCTTTCTATGTTTTTATATTATGTTAAACAATTTCTTTCTATATTTTTATGTTTTGTTAAACATCTTCTTTCTATATTTTTATGTTATGTTAAACTATTTCTTTCTATATTTTTATATTATGTTAAACATCTTCTTTCTATATTTTTATGTTATGTTAAACTACTTCTTTCTACATTTTTATGTTATGTTAAACTATTTCTTTCTATATTTTTATGTTATGTTAAACTACTTCTTTCTATATTTTTATGTTATGTTGAACTATTTCTTTCTATATTTTTATATTATGTTAAACATCTTCTTTCTATATTTTTATGTTATGTTAAACTACTTCTTTCTATGTTTTTATATTATGTTAAACTATTTCTTTCTATATTTTTATATTATGTTAAACATCTTCTTTCTATATTTTTATGTTATGATAAACTACTTCTTTCTATGTTTTTATATTATGTTAAACTATTTCTTTCTATATTTTTATATTATGTTAAACATCTTCTTTCTATATTTTTATGTTATGTTAAACTACTTCTTTCTATGTTTTTATATTATGTTAAACTATTTCTTTCTATATTTTTATATTATGTTAAACATCTTCTTTCTATATTTTTATGTTATGTTAAACTACTTCTTTCTATGTTTTTATATTATGTTAAACTATTTCTTTCTATATTTTTATATTATGTTAAACATCTTCTTTCTATATTTTTATGTTATGTTAAACTACTTCTTTCTATGTTTTTATATTATGTTAAACTACTTCTTTCTATGTTTTTATATTATGTTAAACTATTTCTTTCTATATTTTAATATTATGTTAAACATCTTCTTTCTATGTTTTTATATTATGTTAAACTACTTCTTTCTATATTTTTATGTTATGTTAAACTACTTCTTTCTATATTTTTATGTTATGTTAAACTACTTCTTTCTATGTTTTTATATTATGTTAAACTATTTCTTTATATATTGTTATATTATGTTAAACATCTTCTTTCTATATTTTTATGTTATGTTAAACTACTTCTTTCTATGTTTTTATATTATGTTAAACTATTTCTTTCTATATTTTTATATTATGTTAAACATCTTCTTTCTATATTTTTATGTTATGTTAAACTATTTCTTTCTATATTTTTATGTTATGTTTAACTACTTCTTTCTATATTTTTATGTTATGTTAAACTATTTCTTTCTATATTTTTATATTATGTTAAACATCTTCTTTCCATATTTTTATGTTATGTTAAACTACTTCTTTCTATATTTTTATGTTATGTTAAACTACTTCTTTCTATGTTTTTATATTATGTTAAACAATTTCTTTCTATATTTTTATGTTATGTTAAACATCTTCTTTCTATATTTTTATGTTATGTTAAACTACTTCTTTCTATGTTTTTATATTATGTTAAACAATTTCTTTCTATATTTTTATGTTATGTTAAACATCTTCTTTCTATATTTTTATGTTATGTTAAACTACTTCTTTCTATATTTTTATGTTATGTTTAACTACTTCTTTCTATATTTTTATGTTATGTTAAACTATTTCTTTCTATATTTTTATATTATGTTAAACATCTTCTTTCCATATTTTTATGTTATGTTAAACTACTTCTTTCTATGTTTTTATATTATGTTAAACTATTTCTTTCTATATTTTTATATTATGTTAAACATCTTCTTTCTATATTTTTATATTATGTTAAAAATCTTCTTTCTATATTTTTATATTATGTTAAACATCTTCTTTCTATATTTTTATGTTATGTTAAACTACTTCTTTCTATATTTTTATGTTATGTTAAACTACTTCTTTCTATGTTTTTATATTATGTTAAACAATTTCTTTCTATATTTTTATGTTATGTTAAACATCTTCTTTCTATATTTTTATGTTATGTTAAACTACTTCTTTCTATGTTTTTATATTATGTTAAACATCTTCTTTCTATATTTTTATATTATGTTAAACATCTTCTTTCTATATTTTTATGTAATGTTAAACTACTTCTTTCTATGTTTTTATATTATGTTAAACATCTTCTTTCTATATTTTTATGTTATGTTAAACTATTTCTTTCTATACTTTTATATTATGTTAAACTATTTCTTTCTATATTTTTATATTATGTTAAACATCTTCTTTCTATATTTTTATGTTATGTTAAACTACTTCTTTCTATGTTTTTATATTATGTTAAACTATTTCTTTCCATATTTTTATATCATGTTAAACATCTTCTTTCTATATTTTTATGTTATGTTAAACTACTTCTTTCTATGTTTTTATATTATGTTAAACTATTTCTTTCTATATTTTTATATTATGTTTAACATCTTCTTTCTATATTTTTATGTTATGTTAAACTATTTCTTTCTATATTTTTATATTATGTTAAACATCTTCTTTCTATATTTTTATATTATGTTAAACATGTTCTTTCTATATTTTTATATTATGTTAAACATCTTCTTTCTATATTTTTATGTTATGTTAAACTACTTCTTTCTATGTTTTTATATTATGTTAAACTATTTCTTTCTATATTTTTATATTATGTTAAACATCTTCTTTCTATATTTTTATGTTATGTTAAACTACTTCTTTCTATGTTTTTATATTATGTTAAACATCTTCTTTCTATATTTTTATGTTATGTTAAACTATTTCTTTCTATACTTTTATATTATGTTAAACTATTTCTTTCTATATTTTTATATTATGTTAAACATCTTCTTTCTATATTTTTATGTTATGTTAAACTACTTCTTTCTATGTTTTTATATTATGTTAAACTATTTCTTTCCATATTTTTATATCATGTTAAACATCTTCTTTCTATATTTTTATGTTATGTTAAACTACTTCTTTCTATGTTTTTATATTATGTTAAACTATTTCTTTCTATATTTTTATATTATGTTTAACATCTTCTTTCTATATTTTTATGTTATGTTAAACTATTTCTTTCTATATTTTTATATTATGTTAAACATCTTCTTTCTATATTTTTATATTATGTTAAACATGTTCTTTCTATATTTTTATATTATGTTAAACATCTTCTTTCTATATTTTTATGTTATGTTAAACTACTTCTTTCTATGTTTTTATATTATGTTAAACTATTTCTTTCTATATTTTTATATTATGTTAAACATCTTCTTTCTATATTTTTATGTTATGTTAAACTACTTCTTTCTATGTTTTTATATTATGTTAAACTATTTCTTTCTATATTTTTATATTATGTTAAACATCTTCTTTCTATATTTTTATGTAATGTCAAACTACTTCTTTCTATGTTTTTATATTATGTTAAACTATTTCTTTCTATATTTTAATATTATGTTAAACATCTTCTTTCTATGTTTTTATATTATGTTAAACTACTTCTTTCTATATTTTTATGTTATGTTAAACTACTTCTTTCTATGTTTTTATATTATGTTAAACTACTTCTTTCTATGTTTTTATATTATGTTAAACTATTTCTTTCTATATTTTAATATTATGTTAAACATCTTCTTTCTATGTTTTTATATTATGTTAAACTACTTCTTTCTATATTTTTATGTTATGTTAAACATCTTCTTTCTATATTTTTATGTTATGTCAAACTACTTCTTTCTATGTTTTTATATTATGTTAAACTATTTCTTTCTATATTTTTATATTATGTTAAACATCTTCTTTCTATATTTTTATGTTATGTTAAACTACTTCTTTCTATGTTTTTATATTATGTTAAACTATTTCTTTCTATATTTTTATATTATGTTAAACATCTTCTTTCTATATTTTTATGTAATGTTAAACTACTTCTTTCTATGTTTTTATATTATGTTAAACTATTTCTTTCTATATTTTTATATTATGTTAAACATCTTCTTTCTATATTTTTATGTAATGTTAAACTACTTCTTTCTATGTTTTTATATTATGTTAAACTATTTCTTTCTATAAATTTTATATTATGTTAAACATCTTCTTTCTATATTTTTATGTTATGTTAAAATATTTCTTTCTATATTTTTATATTATGTTAAACATCTTCTTTCTATATTTTTATGTTATGTTAAACTACTTCTTTCTATGTTTTTATATTATGTTAAACTATTTCTTTCTATATTTTTATATTATGTTAAACATCTTCTTTCTATATTTTTATGTTATGTTAAACTACTTCTTTCTATGTTTTTATATTATGTTAAACTACTTCTTTCTATGTTTTTATATTATGTTAAACTATTTCTTTCTATATTTTAATATTATGTTAAACATCTTCTTTCTATGTTTTTATATTATGTTAAACTACTTCTTTCTATATTTTTATGTTATGTTAAACATCTTCTTTCTATATTTTTATGTTATGTCAAACTACTTCTTTCTATGTTTTTATATTATGTTAAACTATTTCTTTCTATATTTTTATATTATGTTAAACATCTTCTTTCTATATTTTTATGTTATGTTAAACTACTTCTTTCTATGTTTTTATATTATGTTAAACTACTTCTTTCTATGTTTTTATATTATGTTAAACTATTTCTTTCTATATTTTAATATTATGTTAAACATCTTCTTTCTATGTTTTTATATTATGTTAAACTATTTCTTTATATATTGTTATATTATGTTAAACATCTTCTTTCTATATTTTTATGTTATGTTAAACTACTTCTTTCTATGTTTTTATATTATGTTAAACTATTTCTTTCTATATTTTTATATTATGTTAAACATCTTCTTTCTATATTTTTATGTTATGTTAAACTATTTCTTTCTATATATTTATGTTATGTTTAACTACTTCTTTCTATATTTTTATGTTATGTTAAACTATTTCTTTCTATATTTTTATATTATGTTAAACATCTTCTTTCCATATTTTTATGTTATGTTAAACTACTTCTTTCTATGTTTTTATATTATGTTAAACTATTTCTTTCTATATTTTTATATTATGTTAAACATCTTCTTTCTATATTTTTATATTATGTTAAACATCTTCTTTCTATATTTTTATGTTATGTTAAACTACTTCTTTCTATGTTTTTATATTATGTTAAACTATTTCTTTCTATATTTTTATATTATGTTAAACATCTTCTTTCTATATTTTTATGTAATGTTAAACTACTTCTTTCTATGTTTTTATATTATGTTAAACTATTTCTTTCTATATTTTTATATTATGTTAAACATCTTCTTTCTATATTTTTATGTAATGTTAAACTACTTCTTTCTATGTTTTTATATTATGTTAAACTATTTCTTTCTATAAATTTTATATTATGTTAAACATCTTCTTTCTATATTTTTATGTTATGTTAAAATATTTCTTTCTATATTTTTATATTATGTTAAACATCTTCTTTCTATATTTTTATGTTATGTTAAACTACTTCTTTCTATGTTTTTATATTATGTTAAACTATTTCTTTCTATATTTTTATATTATGTTAAACATCTTCTTTCTATATTTTTATGTTATGTTAAACTACTTCTTTCTATGTTTTTATATTATGTTAAACTACTTCTTTCTATGTTTTTATATTATGTTAAACTATTTCTTTCTATATTTTAATATTATGTTAAACATCTTCTTTCTATGTTTTTATATTATGTTAAACTACTTCTTTCTATATTTTTATGTTATGTTAAACTACTTCTTTCTATGTTTTTATATTATGTTAAACTATTTCTTTCTATATTTTTATATTATGTTAAACATCTTCTTTCTATATTTTTATGTTATGTTAAACTACTTCTTTCTATGTTTTTATATTATGTTAAAGTATTTCTTTCTATATTTTTATATTATGTTAAACATCTTCTTTCCATATTTTTATGTTATGTTAAACTACTTCTTTCTATGTTTTTATATTATGTTAAACTATTTCTTTCTATATTTTTATATTATGTTAAACATCTTCTTTCTATATTTTTATGTTATGTTAAACTATTTCTTTCTATATTTTTATGTTATGTTTAACTACTTCTTTCTATATTTTTATGTTATGTTAAACTATTTCTTTCTATATTTTTATATTATGTTAAACATCTTCTTTCCATATTTTTATGTTATGTTAAACTACTTCTTTCTATGTTTTTATATTATGTTAAACTATTTCTTTCTATATTTTTATATTATGTTAAACATCTTCTTTCTATATTTTTATATTATGTTAAAAATCTTCTTTCTATATTTTTATATTATGTTAAACCTCTTCTTTCTATATTTTTATGTTATGTTAAACTATTTCTCTCTATATTTTTATATTATGTTAAACATCTTCTTTCTATATTTTTATGTTATGTTAAAATATTTCTTTCTATATTTTTATATTATGTTAAACATCTTCTTTCTATATTTTTATGTTATGTTAAACTACTTCTTTCTATGTTTTTATATTATGTTAAACTATTTCTTTCTATATTTTTATATTATGTTAAACATCTTCTTTCTATATTTTTATGTAATGTTAAACTACTTCTTTCTATGTTTTTATATTATGTTAAACTATTTCTTTCTATATTTTTATATTATGTTAAACATCTTCTTTCTATATTTTTATGTAATGTTAAACTACTTCTTTCTATGTTTTTATATTATGTTAAACTATTTCTTTCTATAAATTTTATATTATGTTAAACTACTTCTTTCTATGTTTTTATATTATGTTAAACTATTTCTTTCTATATTTTTATATTATGTTAAACATCTTCTTTCTATGTTTTTATATTATGTTAAACTACTTCTTTCTATATTTTTATGTTATGTTAAACTACTTCTTTCTATATTTTTATGTTATGTTAAACTACTTCTTTCTATGTTTTTATATTATGTTAAACTATTTCTTTATATATTGTTATATTATGTTAAACATCTTCTTTCTATATTTTTATGTTATGTTAAACTACTTCTTTCTATGTTTTTATATTATGTTAAACTATTTCTTTCTATATTTTTATATTATGTTAAACATCTTCTTTCTATATTTTTATGTTATGTTAAACTATTTCTTTCTATATTTTTATGTTATGTTTAACTACTTCTTTCTATATTTTTATGTTATGTTAAACTATTTCTTTCTATATTTTTATATTATGTTAAACATCTTCTTTCCATATTTTTATGTTATGTTAAACTACTTCTTTCTATATTTTTATGTTATGTTAAACTACTTCTTTCTATGTTTTTATATTATGTTAAACAATTTCTTTCTATATTTTTATGTTATGTTAAACATCTTCTTTCTATATTTTTATGTTATGTTAAACTACTTCTTTCTATGTTTTTATATTATGTTAAACTATTTCTTTCTATATTTTTATATTATGTTAAACATCTTCTTTCTATATTTTTATATTATGTTAAAAATCTTCTTTCTATATTTTTATATTATGTTAAACATCTTCTTTCTATATTTTTATGTTATGTTAAACTACTTCTTTCTATATTTTTATGTTATGTTAAACTACTTCTTTCTATGTTTTTATATTATGTTAAACTACTTCTTTCTATATTTTTATGTTATGTTAAACTACTTCTTTCTATGTTTTTATATTATGTTAAACAATTTCTTTCTATATTTTTATGTTATGTTAAACATCTTCTTTCTATATTTTTATGTTATGTTAAACTACTTCTTTCCATATTTTTATGTTATGTTTAACTACTTCTTTCTATATTTTTATGTTATGTTAAACTATTTCTTTCTATATTTTTATATTATGTTAAACATCTTCTTTCCATATTTTTATGTTATGTTAAACTACTTCTTTCTATGTTTTTATATTATGTTAAACTATTTCTTTCTATATTTTTATATTATGTTAAACATCTTCTTTCTATATTTTTATATTATGTTAAAAATCTTCTTTCTATATTTTTATATTATGTTAAACATCTTCTTTCTATATTTTTATGTTATGTTAAACTACTTCTTTCTATATTTTTATGTTATGTTAAACTACTTCTTTCTATGTTTTTATATTATGTTAAACAATTTCTTTCTATATTTTTATGTTATGTTAAACATCTTCTTTCTATATTTTTATGTTATGTTAAACTACTTCTTTCTATGTTTTTATATTATGTTAAACATCTTCTTTCTATATTTTTATATTATGTTAAACATCTTCTTTCTATATTTTTATGTAATGTTAAACTACTTCTTTCTATGTTTTTATATTATGTTAAACATCTTCTTTCTATATTTTTATGTTATGTTAAACTATTTCTTTCTATACTTTTATATTATGTTAAACTATTTCTTTCTATATTTTTATATTATGTTAAACATCTTCTTTCTATATTTTTATGTTATGTTAAACTACTTCTTTCTATGTTTTTATATTATGTTAAACTATTTCTTTCTATATTTTTATATTATGTTAAACATCTTCTTTCTATATTTTTATGTTATGTTAAACTACTTCTTTCTATGTTTTTATATTATGTTAAACTATTTCTTTCTATATTTTTATATTATGTTAAACATCTTCTTTCTATATTTTTATGTTATGTTAAACTATTTCTTTCTATATTTTTATATTATGTTAAACATCTTCTTTCTATATTTTTATATTATGTTAAACTTCTTCTTTCTATATTTTTATATTATGTTAAACATCTTCTTTCTATATTTTTATATTATGTTAAACATCTTCTTTCTATATTTTTATATTATGTTAAACATCTTCTTTCTATATTTTTATGTTATGTTAAACTACTTCTTTCTATATTTTTATGTTATGTTAAACTACTTCTTTCTATGTTTTTATATTATGTTAAACAATTTCTTTCTATATTTTTATGTTATGTTAAACATCTTCTTTCTATATTTTTATGTTATGTTAAACTACTTCTTTCTATGTTTTTATATTATGTTAAACTATCTCTTTCTATATTTTTATATTATGTTAAACATCTTCTTTCTATATTTTTATGTTATGTTAAACTACTTCTTTCTATGTTTTTATATTATGTTAAACTATTTCTTTCTATATTTTTATATTATGTTAAACATCTTCTTTCTATATTTTTATATTATGCTAAACTATTTCTTTCTATATTTTCATGTTATGTTAAACTACTTCTTTCTATATTTTTATGTTATGTTAAACTATTTCTTTCTATATTTTTATATTATGTTAAACATCTTCTTTCTATATTTTTATGTTATGTTAAACTACTTCTTTCTATGTTTTTATATTATGTTAAACTATTTCTTTCTATATTTTTATATTATGTTAAACATCTTCTTTCTATATTTTTATGTTATGTTAAACTACTTCTTTCTATGTTTTTATATTATGTTAAACTATTTCTTTCTATATTTTTATATTATGTTAAACATCTTCTTTCTATATTTTTATGTTATGTTAAACTATTTCTTTCTATATTTTTATATTATGTTAAACATCTTCTTTCTATATTTTTATGTTATGTTAAACTACTTCTTTCTACATTTTTATGTTATGTTAAACTATTTCTTTCTATATTTTTATGTTATGTTAAACTACTTCTTTCTATATTTTTATGTTATGTTGAACTATTTCTTTCTATATTTTTATATTATGTTAAACATCTTCTTTCTATATTTTTATGTTATGTTAAACTACTTCTTTCTATGTTTTTATATTATGTTAAACTATTTCTTTCTATATTTTTATATTATGTTAAACATCTTCTTTCTATATTTTTATGTTATGTTAAACTACTTCTTTCTATGTTTTTATATTATGTTAAACTATTTCTTTCTATATTTTTATATTATGTTAAACATCTTCTTTCTATATTTTTATGTTATGTTAAACTACTTCTTTCTATGTTTTTATATTATGTTAAACTATTTCTTTCTATATTTTTATATTATGTTAAACATCTTCTTTCTATATTTTTATGTTATGTTAAACTACTTCTTTCTATGTTTTTATATTATGTTAAACTATTTCTTTCTATATTTTTATATTATGTTAAACATCTTCTTTCTATATTTTTATGTTATGTTAAACTATTTCTTTCTATATTTTTATGTTATGTTAAACTACTTCTTTCTATATTTTTATGTTATGTTAAACTATTTCTTTCTATATTTTTATGTTATGTTAAACTACTTCTTTCTATATTTTTATGTTATGTTAAACTATTTCTTTCTATATTTTTATATTATGTTAAACATCTTCTTTCTATATTTTTATGTTATGTTAAACATCTTCTTTCTATATTTTTATATTATGTTAAACATCTTCTTTCTATATTTTTATATAATGTTAAACATCTTCTTTCTATATTTTTATATTATGTTAAACATCTTCTTTCTATATTTTTATATTATGTTAAACATCTTCTTTCTATATTTTTATGTTATGTTAAACTACTTCTTTCTATATTTTTATGTTATGTTAAACTACTTCTTTCTATGTTTTTATATTATGTTAAACAATTTCTTTCTATATTTTTATGTTTTGTTAAACATCTTCTTTCTATATTTTTATGTTATGTTAAACTATTTCTTTCTATATTTTTATATTATGTTAAACATCTTCTTTCTATATTTTTATGTTATGTTAAACTACTTCTTTCTACATTTTTATGTTATGTTAAACTATTTCTTTCTATATTTTTATGTTATGTTAAACTACTTCTTTCTATATTTTTATGTTATGTTGAACTATTTCTTTCTATATTTTTATATTATGTTAAACATCTTCTTTCTATATTTTTATGTTATGTTAAACTACTTCTTTCTATGTTTTTATATTATGTTAAACTATTTCTTTCTATATTTTTATATTATGTTAAACATCTTCTTTCTATATTTTTATGTTATGTTAAACTACTTCTTTCTACATTTTTATGTTATGTTAAACTATTTCTTTCTATATTTTTATGTTATGTTAAACTACTTCTTTCTATATTTTTATGTTATGTTGAACTATTTCTTTCTATATTTTTATATTATGTTAAACATCTTCTTTCTATATTTTTATGTTATGTTAAACTACTTCTTTCTATGTTTTTATATTATGTTAAACTATTTCTTTCTATATTTTTATATTATGTTAAACATCTTCTTTCTATATTTTTATGTTATGTTAAACTACTTCTTTCTATGTTTTTATATTATGTTAAACTATTTCTTTCTATATTTTTATATTATGATAAACATCTTCTTTCTATATTTTTATGTTATGTTAAACTACTTCTTTCTATGTTTTTATATTATGTTAAACTATTTCTTTCTATATTTTTATATTATGTTAAACATCTTCTTTCTATATTTTTATGTTATGTTAAACTACTTCTTTCTATGTTTTTATATTATGTTAAACTATTTCTTTCTATATTTTTATATTATGTTAAACATCTTCTTTCTATATTTTTATGTTATGTTAAACTATTTCTTTCTATATTTTTATGTTATGTTAAACTACTTCTTTCTATATTTTTATGTTATGTTAAACTATTTCTTTCTATATTTTTATGTTATGTTAAACTACTTCTTTCTATATTTTTATGTTATGTTAAACTATTTCTTTCTATATTTTTATATTATGTTAAACATCTTCTTTCTAAATTTTTATGTTATGTTAAACATCTTCTTTCTATATTTTTATATTATGTTAAACATCTTCTTTCTATATTTTTATATAATGTTAAACATCTTCTTTCTATATTTTTATATTATGTTAAACATCTTCTTTCTATATTTTTATATTATGTTAAACATCTTCTTTCTATATTTTTATGTTATGTTAAACTACTTCTTTCTATATTTTTATGTTATGTTAAACTACTTCTTTCTATGTTTTTATATTATGTTAAACAATTTCTTTCTATATTTTTATGTTTTGTTAAACATCTTCTTTCTATATTTTTATGTTATGTTAAACTATTTCTTTCTATATTTTTATATTATGTTAAACATCTTCTTTCTATATTTTTATGTTATGTTAAACTACTTCTTTCTACATTTTTATGTTATGTTAAACTATTTCTTTCTATATTTTTATGTTATGTTAAACTACTTCTTTCTATATTTTTATGTTATGTTGAACTATTTCTTTCTATATTTTTATATTATGTTAAACATCTTCTTTCTATATTTTTATGTTATGTTAAACTACTTCTTTCTATGTTTTTATATTATGTTAAACTATTTCTTTCTATATTTTTATATTATGTTAAACATCTTCTTTCTATATTTTTATGTTATGTTAAACTACTTCTTTCTATGTTTTTATATTATGTTAAACTATTTCTTTCTATATTTTTATATTATGTTAAACATCTTCTTTCTATATTTTTATGTTATGTTAAACTACTTCTTTCTATGTTTTTATATTATGTTAAACTATTTCTTTCTATATTTTTATATTATGTTAAACATCTTCTTTCTATATTTTTATGTTATGTTAAACTACTTCTTTCTATGTTTTTATATTATGTTAAACTATTTCTTTCTATATTTTTATATTATGTTAAACATCTTCTTTCTATATTTTTATGTTATGTTAAACTACTTCTTTCTATGTTTTTATATTATGTTAAACTACTTCTTTCTATGTTTTTATATTATGTTAAACTATTTCTTTCTATATTTTAATATTATGTTAAACATCTTCTTTCTATGTTTTTATATTATGTTAAACTACTTCTTTCTATATTTTTATGTTATGTTAAACTACTTCTTTCTATATTTTTATGTTATGTTAAACTACTTCTTTCTATGTTTTTATATTATGTTAAACTATTTCTTTATATATTGTTATATTATGTTAAACATCTTCTTTCTATATTTTTATGTTATGTTAAACTACTTCTTTCTATGTTTTTATATTATGTTAAACTATTTCTTTCTATATTTTTATATTATGTTAAACATCTTCTTTCTATATTTTTATGTTATGTTAAACTATTTCTTTCTATATTTTTATGTTATGTTTAACTACTTCTTTCTATATTTTTATGTTATGTTAAACTATTTCTTTCTATATTTTTATATTATGTTAAACATCTTCTTTCCATATTTTTATGTTATGTTAAACTACTTCTTTCTATATTTTTATGTTATGTTAAACTACTTCTTTCTATGTTTTTATATTATGTTAAACAATTTCTTTCTATATTTTTATGTTATGTTAAACATCTTCTTTCTATATTTTTATGTTATGTTAAACTACTTCTTTCTATGTTTTTATATTATGTTAAACAATTTCTTTCTATATTTTTATGTTATGTTAAACATCTTCTTTCTATATTTTTATGTTATGTTAAACTACTTCTTTCTATATTTTTATGTTATGTTTAACTACTTCTTTCTATATTTTTATGTTATGTTAAACTATTTCTTTCTATATTTTTATATTATGTTAAACATCTTCTTTCCATATTTTTATGTTATGTTAAACTACTTCTTTCTATGTTTTTATATTATGTTAAACTATTTCTTTCTATATTTTTATATTATGTTAAACATCTTCTTTCTATATTTTTATATTATGTTAAAAATCTTCTTTCTATATTTTTATATTATGTTAAACATCTTCTTTCTATATTTTTATGTTATGTTAAACTACTTCTTTCTATATTTTTATGTTATGTTAAACTACTTCTTTCTATGTTTTTATATTATGTTAAACAATTTCTTTCTATATTTTTATGTTATGTTAAACATCTTCTTTCTATATTTTTATGTTATGTTAAACTACTTCTTTCTATGTTTTTATATTATGTTAAACATCTTCTTTCTATATTTTTATATTATGTTAAACATCTTCTTTCTATATTTTTATGTAATGTTAAACTACTTCTTTCTATGTTTTTATATTATGTTAAACATCTTCTTTCTATATTTTTATGTTATGTTAAACTATTTCTTTCTATACTTTTATATTATGTTAAACTATTTCTTTCTATATTTTTATATTATGTTAAACATCTTCTTTCTATATTTTTATGTTATGTTAAACTACTTCTTTCTATGTTTTTATATTATGTTAAACTATTTCTTTCCATATTTTTATATCATGTTAAACATCTTCTTTCTATATTTTTATGTTATGTTAAACTACTTCTTTCTATGTTTTTATATTATGTTAAACTATTTCTTTCTATATTTTTATATTATGTTTAACATCTTCTTTCTATATTTTTATGTTATGTTAAACTATTTCTTTCTATATTTTTATATTATGTTAAACATCTTCTTTCTATATTTTTATATTATGTTAAACATGTTCTTTCTATATTTTTATATTATGTTAAACATCTTCTTTCTATATTTTTATGTTATGTTAAACTACTTCTTTCTATGTTTTTATATTATGTTAAACTATTTCTTTCTATATTTTTATATTATGTTAAACATCTTCTTTCTATATTTTTATGTTATGTTAAACTACTTCTTTCTATGTTTTTATATTATGTTAAACATCTTCTTTCTATATTTTTATGTTATGTTAAACTATTTCTTTCTATACTTTTATATTATGTTAAACTATTTCTTTCTATATTTTTATATTATGTTAAACATCTTCTTTCTATATTTTTATGTTATGTTAAACTACTTCTTTCTATGTTTTTATATTATGTTAAACTATTTCTTTCCATATTTTTATATCATGTTAAACATCTTCTTTCTATATTTTTATGTTATGTTAAACTACTTCTTTCTATGTTTTTATATTATGTTAAACTATTTCTTTCTATATTTTTATATTATGTTTAACATCTTCTTTCTATATTTTTATGTTATGTTAAACTATTTCTTTCTATATTTTTATATTATGTTAAACATCTTCTTTCTATATTTTTATATTATGTTAAACATGTTCTTTCTATATTTTTATATTATGTTAAACATCTTCTTTCTATATTTTTATGTTATGTTAAACTACTTCTTTCTATGTTTTTATATTATGTTAAACTATTTCTTTCTATATTTTTATATTATGTTAAACATCTTCTTTCTATATTTTTATGTTATGTTAAACTACTTCTTTCTATGTTTTTATATTATGTTAAACTATTTCTTTCTATATTTTTATATTATGTTAAACATCTTCTTTCTATATTTTTATGTAATGTCAAACTACTTCTTTCTATGTTTTTATATTATGTTAAACTATTTCTTTCTATATTTTAATATTATGTTAAACATCTTCTTTCTATGTTTTTATATTATGTTAAACTACTTCTTTCTATATTTTTATGTTATGTTAAACTACTTCTTTCTATGTTTTTATATTATGTTAAACTACTTCTTTCTATGTTTTTATATTATGTTAAACTATTTCTTTCTATATTTTAATATTATGTTAAACATCTTCTTTCTATGTTTTTATATTATGTTAAACTACTTCTTTCTATATTTTTATGTTATGTTAAACATCTTCTTTCTATATTTTTATGTTATGTCAAACTACTTCTTTCTATGTTTTTATATTATGTTAAACTATTTCTTTCTATATTTTTATATTATGTTAAACATCTTCTTTCTATATTTTTATGTTATGTTAAACTACTTCTTTCTATGTTTTTATATTATGTTAAACTATTTCTTTCTATATTTTTATATTATGTTAAACATCTTCTTTCTATATTTTTATGTAATGTTAAACTACTTCTTTCTATGTTTTTATATTATGTTAAACTATTTCTTTCTATATTTTTATATTATGTTAAACATCTTCTTTCTATATTTTTATGTAATGTTAAACTACTTCTTTCTATGTTTTTATATTATGTTAAACTATTTCTTTCTATAAATTTTATATTATGTTAAACATCTTCTTTCTATATTTTTATGTTATGTTAAAATATTTCTTTCTATATTTTTATATTATGTTAAACATCTTCTTTCTATATTTTTATGTTATGTTAAACTACTCCTTTCTATGTTTTTATATTATGTTAAACTATTTCTTTCTATATTTTTATATTATGTTAAACATCTTCTTTCTATATTTTTATGTTATGTTAAACTACTTCTTTCTATGTTTTTATATTATGTTAAACTACTTCTTTCTATGTTTTTATATTATGTTAAACTATTTCTTTCTATATTTTAATATTATGTTAAACATCTTCTTTCTATGTTTTTATATTATGTTAAACTACTTCTTTCTATATTTTTATGTTATGTTAAACATCTTCTTTCTATATTTTTATGTTATGTCAAACTACTTCTTTCTATGTTTTTATATTATGTTAAACTATTTCTTTCTATATTTTTATATTATGTTAAACATCTTCTTTCTATATTTTTATGTTATGTTAAACTACTTCTTTCTATGTTTTTATATTATGTTAAACTACTTCTTTCTATGTTTTTATATTATGTTAAACTATTTCTTTCTATATTTTAATATTATGTTAAATATCTTCTTTCTATGTTTTTATATTATGTTAAACTATTTCTTTATATATTGTTATATTATGTTAAACATCTTCTTTCTATATTTTTATGTTATGTTAAACTACTTCTTTCTATGTTTTTATATTATGTTAAACTATTTCTTTCTATATTTTTATATTATGTTAAACATCTTCTTTCTATATTTTTATGTTATGATAAACTATTTCTTTCTATATATTTATGTTATGTTTAACTACTTCTTTCTATATTTTTATGTTATGTTAAACTATTTCTTTCTATATTTTTATATTATGTTAAACATCTTCTTTCCATATTTTTATGTTATGTTAAACTACTTCTTTCTATGTTTTTATATTATGTTAAACTATTTCTTTCTATATTTTTATATTATGTTAAACATCTTCTTTCTATATTTTTATATTATGTTAAACATCTTCTTTCTATATTTTTATGTTATGTTAAACTACTTCTTTCTATGTTTTTATATTATGTTAAACTATTTCTTTCTATATTTTTATATTATGTTAAACATCTTCTTTCTATATTTTTATGTAATGTTAAACTACTTCTTTCTATGTTTTTATATTATGTTAAACTATTTCTTTCTATATTTTTATATTATGTTAAACATCTTCTTTCTATATTTTTATGTAATGTTAAACTACTTCTTTCTATGTTTTTATATTATGTTAAACTATTTCTTTCTATAAATTTTATATTATGTTAAACATCTTCTTTCTATATTTTTATGTTATGTTAAAATATTTCTTTCTATATTTTTATATTATGTTAAACATCTTCTTTCTATATTTTTATGTTATGTTAAACTACTTCTTTCTATGTTTTTATATTATGTTAAACTATTTCTTTCTATATTTTTATATTATGTTAAACATCTTCTTTCTATATTTTTATGTTATGTTAAACTACTTCTTTCTATGTTTTTATATTATGTTAAACTACTTCTTTCTATGTTTTTATATTATGTTAAACTATTTCTTTCTATATTTTAATATTATGTTAAACATCTTCTTTCTATGTTTTTATATTATGTTAAACTACTTCTTTCTATATTTTTATGTTATGTTAAACTACTTCTTTCTATGTTTTTATATTATGTTAAACTATTTCTTTCTATATTTTTATATTATGTTAAACATCTTCTTTCTATATTTTTATGTTATGTTAAACTACTTCTTTCTATGTTTTTATATTATGTTAAAGTATTTCTTTCTATATTTTTATATTATGTTAAACATCTTCTTTCCATATTTTTATGTTATGTTAAACTACTTCTTTCTATGTTTTTATATTATGTTAAACTATTTCTTTCTATATTTTTATATTATGTTAAACATCTTCTTTCTATATTTTTATGTTATGTTAAACTATTTCTTTCTATATTTTTATGTTATGTTTAACTACTTCTTTCTATATTTTTATGTTATGTTAAACTATTTCTTTCTATATTTTTATATTATGTTAAACATCTTCTTTCCATATTTTTATGTTATGTTAAACTACTTCTTTCTATGTTTTTATATTATGTTAAACTATTTCTTTCTATATTTTTATATTATGTTAAACATCTTCTTTCTATATTTTTATATTATGTTAAAAATCTTCTTTCTATATTTTTATATTATGTTAAACCTCTTCTTTCTATATTTTTATGTTATGTTAAACTATTTCTTTCTATATTTTTATATTATGTTAAACATCTTCTTTCTATATTTTTATGTTATGTTAAAATATTTCTTTCTATATTTTTATATTATGTTAAACATCTTCTTTCTATATTTTTATGTTATGTTAAACTACTTCTTTCTATGTTTTTATATTATGTTAAACTATTTCTTTCTATATTTTTATATTATGTTAAACATCTTCTTTCTATATTTTTATGTAATGTTAAACTACTTCTTTCTATGTTTTTATATTATGTTAAACTATTTCTTTCTATATTTTTATATTATGTTAAACATCTTCTTTCTATATTTTTATGTAATGTTAAACTACTTCTTTCTATGTTTTTATATTATGTTAAACTATTTCTTTCTATAAATTTTATATTATGTTAAACTACTTCTTTCTATGTTTTTATATTATGTTAAACTATTTCTTTCTATATTTTTATATTATGTTAAACATCTTCTTTCTATGTTTTTATATTATGTTAAACTACTTCTTTCTATATTTTTATGTTATGTTAAACTACTTCTTTCTATATTTTTATGTTATGTTAAACTACTTCTTTCTATGTTTTTATATTATGTTAAACTATTTCTTTATATATTGTTATATTATGTTAAACATCTTCTTTCTATATTTTTATGTTATGTTAAACTACTTCTTTCTATGTTTTTATATTATGTTAAACTATTTCTTTCTATATTTTTATATTATGTTAAACATCTTCTTTCTATATTTTTATGTTATGTTAAACTATTTCTTTCTATATTTTTATGTTATGTTTAACTACTTCTTTCTATATTTTTATGTTATGTTAAACTATTTCTTTCTATATTTTTATATTATGTTAAACATCTTCTTTCCATATTTTTATGTTATGTTAAACTACTTCTTTCTATATTTTTATGTTATGTTAAACTACTTCTTTCTAAGTTTTTATATTATGTTAAACAATTTCTTTCTATATTTTTATGTTATGTTAAACATCTTCTTTCTATATTTTTATGTTATGTTAAACTACTTCTTTCTATGTTTTTATATTATGTTAAACAATTTCTTTCTATATTTTTATGTTATGTTAAACATCTTCTTTCTATATTTTTATGTTATGTTAAACTACTTCTTTCTATATTTTTATGTTATGTTTAACTACTTCTTTCTATATTTTTATGTTATGTTAAACTATTTCTTTCTATATTTTTATATTATGTTAAACATCTTCTTTCCATATTTTTATGTTATGTTAAACTACTTCTTTCTATGTTTTTATATTATGTTAAACTATTTCTTTCTATATTTTTATATTATGTTAAACTACTTCTTTCTATGTTTTTATATTATGTTAAACTATTTCTTTCTATATTTTAATATTATGTTAAACATCTTCTTTCTATGTTTTTATATTATGTTAAACTACTTCTTTCTATATTTTTATGTTATGTTAAACATCTTCTTTCTATATTTTTATGTTATGTCAAACTACTTCTTTGTATGTTTTTATATTATGTTAAACTATTTCTTTCTATATTTTTATATTATGTTAAACATCTTCTTTCTATATTTTTATGTTATGTTAAACTACTTCTTTCTATGTTTTTATATTATGTTAAACTACTTCTTTCTATGTTTTTATATTATGTTAAACTATTTCTTTCTATATTTTAATATTATGTTAAACATCTTCTTTCTATGTTTTTATATTATGTTAAACTATTTCTTTATATATTGTTATATTATGTTAAACATCTTCTTTCTATATTTTTATGTTATGTTAAACTACTTCTTTCTATGTTTTTATATTATGTTAAACTATTTCTTTCTATATTTTTATATTATGTTAAACATCTTCTTTCTATATTTTTATGTTATGTTAAACTATTTCTTTCTATATATTTATGTTATGTTTAACTACTTCTTTCTATATTTTTATGTTATGTTAAACTATTTCTTTCTATATTTTTATATTATGTTAAACATCTTCTTTCCATATTTTTATGTTATGTTAAACTACTTCTTTCTATGTTTTTATATTATGTTAAACTATTTCTTTCTATATTTTTATATTATGTTAAACATCTTCTTTCTATATTTTTATATTATGTTAAAAATCTTCTTTCTATATTTTTATATTATGTTAAACATCTTCTTTCTATATTTTTATGTTATGTTAAACTACTTCTTTCTATATTTTTATGTTATGTTAAACTACTTCTTTCTATGTTTTTATATTATGTTAAACTACTTCTTTCTATATTTTTATGTTATGTTAAACTACTTCTTTCTATGTTTTTATATTATGTTAAACAATTTCTTTCTATATTTTTATGTTATGTTAAACATCTTCTTTCTATGTTTTTATATTATGTTAAACTATTTCTTTCTATATTTTTATATTATGTTAAACATCTTCTTTCTATATTTTTATGTAATGTTAAACTACTTCTTTCTATGTTTTTATATTATGTTAAACTATTTCTTTCTATATTTTTATATTATGTTAAACATCTTCTTTCTATATTTTTATGTAATGTTAAACTACTTCTTTCTATGTTTTTATATTATGTTAAACTATTTCTTTCTATATTTTTATATTATGTTAAACATCTTCTTTCTATATTTTTATGTAATGTTAAACTACTTCTTTCTATGTTTTTATATTATGTTAAACTATTTCTTTCTATAAATTTTATATTATGTTAAACATCTTCTTTCTATATTTTTATGTTATGTTAAAATATTTCTTTCTATATTTTTATATTATGTTAAACATCTTCTTTCTATATTTTTATGTTATGTTAAACTACTTCTTTCTATGTTTTTATATTATGATAAACTATTTCTTTCTATATTTTTATATTATGTTAAACATCTTCTTTCTATATTTTTATGTTATGTTAAACTATTTCTTTCTATATATTTATGTTATGTTTAACTACTTCTTTCTATATTTTTATGTTATGTTAAACTATTTCTTTCTATATTTTTATATTATGTTAAACATCTTCTTTCCATATTTTTATGTTATGTTAAACTACTTCTTTCTATGTTTTTATATTATGTTAAACTATTTCTTTCTATATTTTTATATTATGTTAAACATCTTCTTTCTATATTTTTATATTATGTTAAAAATCTTCTTTCTATATTTTTATATTATGTTAAACATCTTCTTTCTATATTTTTATGTTATGTTAAACTACTTCTTTCTATATTTTTATGTTATGTTAAACTACTTCTTTCTATGTTTTTATATTATGTTAAACTACTTCTTTCTATATTTTTATGTTATGTTAAACTACTTCTTTCTATGTTTTTATATTATGTTAAACAATTTCTTTCTATATTTTTATGTTATGTTAAACATCTTCTTTCTATGTTTTTATATTATGTTAAACTATTTCTTTCTATATTTTTATATTATGTTAAACATCTTCTTTCTATATTTTTATGTAATGTTAAACTACTTCTTTCTATGTTTTTATATTATGTTAAACTATTTCTTTCTATATTTTTATATTATGTTAAACATCTTCTTTCTATATTTTTATGTAATGTTAAACTACTTCTTTCTATGTTTTTATATTATGTTAAACTATTTCTTTCTATATTTTTATATTATGTTAAACATCTTCTTTCTATATTTTTATGTAATGTTAAACTACTTCTTTCTATGTTTTTATATTATGTTAAACTATTTCTTTCTATAAATTTTATATTATGTTAAACATCTTCTTTCTATATTTTTATGTTATGTTAAAATATTTCTTTCTATATTTTTATATTATGTTAAACATCTTCTTTCTATATTTTTATGTTATGTTAAACTACTTCTTTCTATGTTTTTATATTATGTTAAACTATTTCTTTCTATATTTTTATATTATGTTAAACATCTTCTTTCTATATTTTTATGTTATGTTAAACTACTTCTTTCTATGTTTTTATATTATGTTAAACTACTTCTTTCTATGTTTTTATATTATGTTAAACTATTTCTTTCTATATTTTAATATTATGTTAAACATCTTCTTTCTATGTTTTTATATTATGTTAAACTACTTCTTTCTATATTTTTATGTTATGTTAAACATCTTCTTTCTATATTTTTATGTTATGTCAAACTACTTCTTTCTATGTTTTTATATTATGTTAAACTATTTCTTTCTATATTTTTATATTATGTTAAACATCTTCTTTCTATATTTTTATGTTATGTTAAACTACTTCTTTCTATGTTTTTATATTATGTTAAACTACTTCTTTCTATGTTTTTATATTATGTTAAACTATTTCTTTCTATATTTTAATATTATGTTAAACATCTTCTTTCTATGTTTTTATATTATGTTAAACTATTTCTTTATATATTGTTATATTATGTTAAACATCTTCTTTCTATATTTTTATGTTATGTTAAACTACTTCTTTCTATGTTTTTATATTATGTTAAACTATTTCTTTCTATATTTTTATATTATGTTAAACATCTTCTTTCTATATTTTTATGTTATGTTAAACTATTTCTTTCTATATATTTATGTTATGTTTAACTACTTCTTTCTATATTTTTATGTTATGTTAAACTATTTCTTTCTATATTTTTATATTATGTTAAACATCTTCTTTCCATATTTTTATGTTATGTTAAACTACTTCTTTCTATGTTTTTATATTATGTTAAACTATTTCTTTCTATATTTTTATATTATGTTAAACATCTTCTTTCTATATTTTTATGTTATGTTAAACTACTTCTTTCTATGTTTTTATATTATGTTAAACTATTTCTTTCTATATTTTTATATTATGTTAAACATCTTCTTTCTATATTTTTATGTAATGTTAAACTACTTCTTTCTATGTTTTTATATTATGTTAAACTATTTCTTTCTATATTTTTATATTATGTTAAACATCTTCTTTCTATATTTTTATGTAATGTTAAACTACTTCTTTCTATGTTTTTATGTTATGTTAAACTATTTCTTTCTATAAATTTTATATTATGTTAAACATCTTCTTTCTATATTTTTATGTTATGTTAAAATATTTCTTTCTATATTTTTATATTATGTTAAACATCTTCTTTCTATATTTTTATGTTATGTTAAACTACTTCTTTCTATGTTTTTATATTATGTTAAACTATTTCTTTCTATATTTTTATATTATGTTAAACATCTTCTTTCTATATTTTTATGTTATGTTAAACTACTTCTTTCTATGTTTTTATATTATGTTAAACTACTTCTTTCTATGTTTTTATATTATGTTAAACTATTTCTTTCTATATTTTAATATTATGTTAAACATCTTCTTTCTATGTTTTTATATTATGTTAAACTACTTCTTTCTATATTTTTATGTTATGTTAAACATCTTCTTTCTATATTTTTATGTTATGTCAAACTACTTCTTTCTATGTTTTTATATTATGTTAAACTATTTCTTTCTATATTTTTATATTATGTTAAACATCTTCTTTCTATATTTTTATGTTATGTTAAACTACTTCTTTCTATGTTTTTATATTATGTTAAACTACTTCTTTCTATGTTTTTATATTATGTTAAACTATTTCTTTCTATATTTTAATATTATGTTAAACATCTTCTTTCTATGTTTTTATATTATGTTAAACTATTTCTTTATATATTGTTATATTATGTTAAACATCTTCTTTCTATATTTTTATGTTATGTTAAACTACTTCTTTCTATGTTTTTATATTATGTTAAACTATTTCTTTCTATATTTTTATATTATGTTAAACATCTTCTTTCTATATTTTTATGTTATGTTAAACTATTTCTTTCTATATATTTATGTTATGTTTAACTACTTCTTTCTATATTTTTATGTTATGTTAAACTATTTCTTTCTATATTTTTATATTATGTTAAACATCTTCTTTCCATATTTTTATGTTATGTTAAACTACTTCTTTCTATGTTTTTATATTATGTTAAACTATTTCTTTCTATATTTTTATATTATGTTAAACATCTTCTTTCTATATTTTTATATTATGTTAAAAATCTTCTTTCTATATTTTTATATTATGTTAAACATCTTCTTTCTATATTTTTATGTTATGTTAAACTACTTCTTTCTATATTTTTATGTTATGTTAAACTACTTCTTTCTATGTTTTTATATTATGTTAAACTACTTCTTTCTATATTTTTATGTTATGTTAAACTACTTCTTTCTATGTTTTTATATTATGTTAAACTATTTCTTTCTATATTTTTATATTATGTTAAACATCTTCTTTCCATATTTTTATGTTATGTTAAACTACTTCTTTCTATGTTTTTATATTATGTTAAACTATTTCTTTCTATATTTTTATATTATGTTAAACATCTTCTTTCTATATTTTTATATTATGTTAAACATCTTCTTTCTATATTTTTATGTTATGTTAAACTACTTCTTTCTATATTTTTATGTTATGTTAAACTACTTCTTTCTATGTTTTTATATTATGTTAAACAATTTCTTTCTATATTTTTATGTTATGTTAAACATCTTCTTTCTATATTTTTATGTTATGTTAAACTACTTCTTTCTATGTTTTTATATTATGTTAAACATCTTCTTTCTATATTTTTATATTATGTTAAACATCTTCTTTCTATATTTTTATGTAATGTTAAACTACTTCTTTCTATGTTTTTATATTATGTTAAACATCTTCTTTCTATATTTTTATGTTATGTTAAACTATTTCTTTCTATACTTTTATATTATGTTAAACTATTTCTTTCTATATTTTTATATTATGTTAAACATCTTCTTTCTATATTTTTATGTTATGTTAAACTACTTCTTTCTATGTTTTTATATTATGTTAAACTATTTCTTTCCATATTTTTATATTATGTTAAACATCTTCTTTCTATATTTTTATGTTATGTTAAACTACTTCTTTCTATGTTTTTATATTATGTTAAACTATTTCTTTCTATATTTTTATATTATGTTTAACATCTTCTTTCTATATTTTTATGTTATGTTAAACTATTTCTTTCTATATTTTTATATTATGTTAAACATCTTCTTTCTATATTTTTATATTATGTTAAACATGTTCTTTCTATATTTTTATATTATGTTAAACATCTTCTTTCTATATTTTTATGTTATGTTAAACTATTTCTTTCTATATATTTATGTTATGTTAAACTACTTCTTTCTATATTTTTATGTTATGTTAAACTATTTCTTTCTATATTTTTATATTATGTTAAACATCTTCTTTCTATATTTTTATGTTATGTTAAACTACTTCTTTCTATGTTTTTATATTATGTTAAACTATTTCTTTCTACATTTTTATATTATGTTAAACTATTTCTTTCTATATTTTTATATTATGTTAAACATCTTCTTTCTATATTATGTTAAACTACTTCTTTCTATGTTTTTATATTATGTTGAACTATTTATTTCTATATTTTTATATTATGTTAAACTATTTCTTTCTATGTTTTTATATTATGTTAAACTATTTCTTTCTATATTTTTATATTTTGTTAAACCTCTTCTTTCTATATTTTTATGTTATGTTAAACTATTTCTTTCTATATTTTTATATTATGTTAAACATCTTCTTTCTATATTTTTATATTATGTTAAACTATTTCTTTCTATATTTTTATATTATGTTTAACATCTTCTTTCTATATTTTTATATTATGTTAAACATCTTCTTTCTATATTTTTATGTTATGTTAAACTACTTCTTTCTATGTTTTTATATTATGTTAAACTATTTCTTTCTATATTTTTATATTATGTTAAACATCTTCTTTCTATATTTTTATGTTATGTTAAACTATTTCTTTCTATATTTTTATATTATGTTAAACATCTTCTTTCTATATTTTTATGTTATGTTAAACTATTTCTTTCTATATTTTTATATTATGTTAAACATCTTCTTTCTATATTTTTATGTTATGTTAAACTACTTCTTTCTATATTTTTATGTTATGTTAAACTATTTCTTTCTATATTTTTATATTATGTTAAACATCTTCTTTCTATATTTTTATGTTATGTTAAACTACTTCTTTCTATGTTTTTATATTATGTTAAACTATTTCTTTCTATATTTTTATATTACGTTAAACATCTTCTTTCTATATTTTTATGTTATGTTAAACTACTTCTTTCTAAGTTTTTATATTATGTTAAACTATTTCTTTCTATATTTTTATATTATGTTAAACATCTTCTTTCTATATTTTTATGTTATGTTAAACTACTTCTTTCTATGTTTTTATATTATGTTAAACTATTTCTTTCTATATTTTTATATTATGTTAAACATCTTCTTTCTATATTTTTATGTTATGTTAAACTATTTCTTTCTATATTTTTATGTTATGTTAAACTACTTCTTTCTATATTTTTATGTTATGTTAAACTATTTCTTTCTATATTTTTATATTATGTTAAACATCTTCTTTCTATATTTTTATGTTATTTTAAACTACTTCTTTCTATGTTTTTATATTATGTTAAACTATTTCTTTCTATATTTTTATATTATGTTAAACATCTTCTTTCCATATTTTTATGTTATGTTAAACTACTTCTTTCTATGTTTTTATATTATGTTAAACTATTTCTTTCTATATTTTTATATTATGTTAAACATCTTCTTTCTATATTTTTATATTATGTTAAAAATCTTCTTTCTATATTTTTATATTATGTTAAACATCTTCTTTCTATATTTTTATGTTATGTTAAACTACTTCTTTCTATATTTTTATGTTATGTTAAACTACTTCTTTCTATGTTTTTATATTATGTTAAACAATTTCTTTCTATATTTTTATGTTATGTTAAACATCTTCTTTCTATATTTTTATGTTATGTTAAACTACTTCTTTCTATGTTTTTATATTATGTTAAACATCTTCTTTCTATATTTTTATATTATGTTAAACATCTTCTTTCTATATTTTTATGTTATGTTAAACTATTTCTTTCTATAAATTTTATATTATGTTAAACATCTTCTTTCTATATTTTTATGTTATGTTAAAATATTTCTTTCTATATTTTTATATTATGTTAAACATCTTCTTTCTATATTTTTATGTTATGTTAAACTACTTCTTTCTATGTTTTTATATTATGTTAAACTATTTCTTTCTATATTTTTATATTATGTTAAACATCTTCTTTCTATATTTTTATGTTATGTTAAACTACTTCTTTCTATGTTTTTATATTATGTTAAACTACTTCTTTCTATGTTTTTATATTATGTTAAACTATTTCTTTCTATATTTTACTATTATGTTAAACATCTTCTTTCTATGTTTTTATATTATGTTAAACTACTTCTTTCTATATTTTTATGTTATGTTAAACATCTTCTTTCTATATTTTTATGTTATGTCAAACTACTTCTTTCTATGTTTTTATATTATGTTAAACTATTTCTTTCTATATTTTTATATTATGTTAAACATCTTCTTTCTATATTTTTATGTTATGTTAAACTACTTCTTTCTATGTTTTTATATTATGTTAAACTACTTCTTTCTATGTTTTTATATTATGTTAAACTATTTCTTTCTATATTTTAATATTATGTTAAACATCTTCTTTCTATGTTTTTATATTATGTTAAACTATTTCTTTATATATTGTTATATTATGTTAAACATCTTCTTTCTATATTTTTATGTTATGTTAAACTACTTCTTTCTATGTTTTTATATTATGTTAAACTATTTCTTTCTATATTTTTATATTATGTTAAACATCTTCTTTCTATATTTTTATGTTATGTTAAACTATTTCTTTCTATATATTTATGTTATGTTTAACTACTTCTTTCTATATTTTTATGTTATGTTAAACTATTTCTTTCTATATTTTTATATTATGTTAAACATCTTCTTTCCATATTTTTATGTTATGTTAAACTACTTCTTTCTATGTTTTTATATTATGTTAAACTATTTCTTTCTATATTTTTATATTATGTTAAACATCTTCTTTCTATATTTTTATATTATGTTAAAAATCTTCTTTCTATATTTTTATATTATGTTAAACATCTTCTTTCTATATTTTTATGTTATGTTAAACTACTTCTTTCTATATTTTTATGTTATGTTAAACTACTTCTTTCTATGTTTTTATATTATGTTAAACTACTTCTTTCTATATTTTTATGTTATGTTAAACTACTTCTTTCTATGTTTTTATATTATGTTAAACAATTTCTTTCTATATTTTTATGTTATGTTAAACATCTTCTTTCTATATTTTTATGTTATGTTAAACTACTTCTTTCCATATTTTTATGTTATGTTTAACTACTTCTTTCTATATTTTTATGTTATGTTAAACTATTTCTTTCTATATTTTTATATTATGTTAAACATCTTCTTTCCATATTTTTATGTTATGTTAAACTACTTCTTTCTATGTTTTTATATTATGTTAAACTATTTCTTTCTATATTTTTATATTATGTTAAACATCTTCTTTCTATATTTTTATATTATGTTAAAAATCTTCTTTCTATATTTTTATATTATGTTAAACATCTTCTTTCTATATTTTTATGTTATGTTAAACTACTTCTTTCTATATTTTTATGTTATGTTAAACTACTTCTTTCTATGTTTTTATATTATGTTAAACAATTTCTTTCTATATTTTTATGTTATGTTAAACATCTTCTTTCTATATTTTTATGTTATGTTAAACTACTTCTTTCTATGTTTTTATATTATGTTAAACATCTTCTTTCTATATTTTTATATTATGTTAAACATCTTCTTTCTATATTTTTATGTAATGTTAAACTACTTCTTTCTATGTTTTTATATTATGTTAAACATCTTCTTTCTATATTTTTATGTTATGTTAAACTATTTCTTTCTATACTTTTATATTATGTTAAACTATTTCTTTCTATATTTTTATATTATGTTAAACATCTTCTTTCTATATTTTTATGTTATGTTAAACTACTTCTTTCTATGTTTTTATATTATGTTAAACTATTTCTTTCCATATTTTTATATTATGTTAAACATCTTCTTTCTATATTTTTATGTTATGTTTAACTACTTCTTTCTATGTTTTTATATTATGTTAAACATCTTCTTTCTATATTTTTATGTTATGTTAAACTATTTCTTTCTATATTTTTATATTATGTTAAACATCTTCTTTCTATATTTTTATATTATGTTAAACATGTTCTTTCTATATTTTTATATTATGTTAAACATCTTCTTTCTATATTTTTATGTTATGTTAAACTATTTCTTTCTATATTTTTATGTTATGTTAAACTACTTCTTTCTATATTTTTATGTTATGTTAAACTATTTCTTTCTATATTTTTATATTATGTTAAACATCTTCTTTCTATATTTTTATGTTATGTTAAACTACTTCTTTCTATGTTTTTATATTATGTTAAACTATTTCTTTCTATATTTTTATATTATGTTAAACTATTTCTTTCCATATTTTTATATTATGTTAAACATCTTCTTTCTATATTATGTTAAACTACTTCTTTCTATGTTTTTATATTATGTTAAACATCTTCTTTCTATATTTTTATATTATGTTAAACATCTTCTTTCTATATTTTTATATTATGTTAAACATCTTCTTTCTATATTTTTATATTATGTTGAACATCTTCTTTCTATATTTTTATGTTATGTTAAACTACTTCTTTCTATATTTTTATGTTATGTTAAACTACTTCTTTCTATGTTTTTATATTATGTTAAACTATTTCTTTCTATATTTTTATATTATGTTAAACATCGTCTTTCTATATTTTTATGTTATGTTAAACTACTTCTTTCTATGTTTTTATATTATGTTAAACTATTTCTTTCTATATTTTTATATTATGTTAAACATCTTCTTTCTATATTTTTGTATGTTATGTTAAACTACTTCTTTCTATGTTTTTATATTATGTTAAACTATTTCTTTCTATATTTTTATATTATGTTAAACATCTTCTTTCTATATTTTTATGTTATGTTAAACTACTTCTTTCTATGTTTTTATATTATGTTAAACATCTTCTTTCTATATTTTTATGTTATGTTAAACTACTTCTTTCTACATTTTTATGTTATGTTAAACTATTTCTTTCTATATTTTTATGTTATGTTAAACTACTTCTTTCTATATTTTTATGTTATGTTGAACTATTTCTTTCTATATTTTTATATTATGTTAAACATCTTCTTTCTATATTTTTATGTTATGTTAAACTACTTCTTTCTATGTTTTTATATTATGTTAAACTATTTCTTTCTATATTGTTATATTATGTTAAACATCTTCTTTCTATATTTTTATGTTATGTTAAACTACTTCTTTCTATGTTTTTATATTATGTTAAACTATTTCTTTCTATATTTTTATATTATGTTAAACATCTTCTTTCTATACTTTTATGTTATGTTAAACTATTTCTTTCTATATTTTTATGTTATGTTAAACTACTTCTTTCTATATTTTTATGTTATGTTAAACTATTTCTTTCTATATTTTTATATTATGTTAAACATCTTCTTTCCATATTTTTATGTTATGTTAAACTACTTCTTTCTATGTTTTTATATTATGTTAAACTATTTCTTTCTATATTTTTATATTATGTTAAACATCTTCTTTCTATATTTTTATGTTATGTTAAACTACTTCTTTCTATGTTTTTATATTATGTTAAACTATTTCTTTCTATATTTTTATATTATGTTAAACATCTTCTTTCTATATTTTTATGTTATGTTAAACTATTTCTTTCTATATTTTTATTTTATGTTAAACTACTTCTTTCTATATTTTTATGTTATGTTAAACTATTTCTTTCTATATTTTTATATTATGTTAAACATCTTCTTTCTATATTTTTATGTTATGTTAAACTACTTCTTTCTATGTTTTTATATTATGTTAAACTATTTCTTTCTATATTTTTATATTATGTTAAACATCTTCTTTCTATATTTTTATGTTATGTTAAACTACTTCTTTCTATGTTTTTATATTATGTTAAACTATTTCTTTCTATATTTTTATATTATGTTAAACATCTTCTTTCTATATTTTTATGTTATGTTAAACTATTTCTTTCTATATTTTTATATTATGTTAAACATCTTCTTTCTATATTTTTATATTATGTTAAACTTCTTCTTTCTATATTTTTATATTATGTTAAACATCTTCTTTCTATATTTTTATATTATGTTAAACATCTTCTTTCTATATTTTTATATTATGTTAAACATCTTCTTTCTATATTTTTATGTTATGTTAAACTACTTCTTTCTATATTTTTATGTTATGTTAAACTACTTCTTTCTATGTTTTTATATTATGTTAAACAATTTCTTTCTATATTTTTATGTTATGTTAAACATCTTCTTTCTATATTTTTATGTTATGTTAAACTACTTCTTTCTATGTTTTTATATTATGTTAAACTATCTCTTTCTATATTTTTATATTATGTTAAACATCTTCTTTCTATATTTTTATGTTATGTTAAACTACTTCTTTCTATGTTTTTATATTATGTTAAACTATTTCTTTCTATATTTTTATATTATGTTAAACATCTTCTTTCTATATTTTTATATTATGCTAAACTATTTCTTTCTATATTTTCATGTTATGTTAAACTACTTCTTTCTATATTTTTATGTTATGTTAAACTATTTCTTTCTATATTTTTATATTATGTTAAACATCTTCTTTCTATATTTTTATGTTATGTTAAACTACTTCTTTCTATGTTTTTATATTATGTTAAACTATTTCTTTCTATATTTTTATATTATGTTAAACATCTTCTTTCTATATTTTTATGTTATGTTAAACTACTTCTTTCTATGTTTTTATATTATGTTAAACTATTTCTTTCTATATTTTTATATTATGTTAAACATCTTCTTTCTATATTTTTATGTTATGTTAAACTATTTCTTTCTATATTTTTATATTATGTTAAACATCTTCTTTCTATATTTTTATGTTATGTTAAACTACTTCTTTCTACATTTTTATGTTATGTTAAACTATTTCTTTCTATATTTTTATGTTATGTTAAACTACTTCTTTCTATATTTTTATGTTATGTTGAACTATTTCTTTCTATATTTTTATATTATGTTAAACATCTTCTTTCTATATTTTTATGTTATGTTAAACTACTTCTTTCTATGTTTTTATATTATGTTAAACTATTTCTTTCTATATTTTTATATTATGTTAAACATCTTCTTTCTATATTTTTATGTTATGTTAAACTACTTCTTTCTATGTTTTTATATTATGTTAAACTATTTCTTTCTATATTTTTATATTATGTTAAACATCTTCTTTCTATATTTTTATGTTATGTTAAACTACTTCTTTCTATGTTTTTATATTATGTTAAACTATTTCTTTCTATATTTTTATATTATGTTAAACATCTTCTTTCTATATTTTTATGTTATGTTAAACTACTTCTTTCTATGTTTTTATATTATGTTAAACTATTTCTTTCTATATTTTTATATTATGTTAAACATCTTCTTTCTATATTTTTATGTTATGTTAAACTATTTCTTTCTATATTTTTATGTTATGTTAAACTACTTCTTTCTATATTTTTATGTTATGTTAAACTATTTCTTTCTATATTTTTATGTTATGTTAAACTACTTCTTTCTATATTTTTATGTTATGTTAAACTATTTCTTTCTATATTTTTATATTATGTTAAACATCTTCTTTCTATATTTTTATGTTATGTTAAACATCTTCTTTCTATATTTTTATATTATGTTAAACATCTTCTTTCTATATTTTTATATAATGTTAAACATCTTCTTTCTATATTTTTATATTATGTTAAACATCTTCTTTCTATATTTTTATATTATGTTAAACATCTTCTTTCTATATTTTTATGTTATGTTAAACTACTTCTTTCTATATTTTTATGTTATGTTAAACTACTTCTTTCTATGTTTTTATATTATGTTGAACTATTTCTTTCTATATTTTTATATTATGTTAAACATCTTCTTTCTATATTTTTATGTTATGTTAAACTACTTCTTTCTATGTTTTTATATTATGTTAAACTATTTCTTTCTATATTTTTATATTATGTTAAACATCTTCTTTCTATATTTTTATGTTATGTTAAACTACTTCTTTCTACATTTTTATGTTATGTTAAACTATTTCTTTCTATATTTTTATGTTATGTTAAACTACTTCTTTCTATATTTTTATGTTATGTTGAACTATTTCTTTCTATGTTTTTATATTATGTTAAACTATTTCTTTCTATATTTTTATATTATGTTAAACATCTTCTTTCTATATTTTTATGTTATGTTAAACTACTTCTTTCTATGTTTTTATATTATGTTAAACTATTTCTTTCTATATTTTTATATTATGTTAAACATCTTCTTTCTATATTTTTATGTTATGTTAAACTACTTCTTTCTATGTTTTTATATTATGTTAAACTATTTCTTTCTATATTTTTATATTATGTTAAACATCTTCTTTCTATATTTTTATGTTATGTTAAACTACTTCTTTCTATGTTTTTATATTATGTTAAACTATTTCTTTCTATATTTTTATATTATGTTAAACATCTTCTTTCTATATTTTTATGTTATGTTAAACTATTTCTTTCTATATTTTTATGTTATGTTAAACTACTTCTTTCTATATTTTTATGTTATGTTAAACTATTTCTTTCTATATTTTTATGTTATGTTAAACTACTTCTTTCTATATTTTTATGTTATGTTAAACTATTTCTTTCTATATTTTTATATTATGTTAAACATCTTCTTTCTATATTTTTATGTTATGTTAAACATCTTCTTTCTATATTTTTATATTATGTTAAACATCTTCTTTCTATATTTTTATATAATGTTAAACATCTTCTTTCTATATTTTTATATTATGTTAAACATCTTCTTTCTATATTTTTATATTATGTTAAACATCTTCTTTCTATATTTTTATGTTATGTTAAACTACTTCTTTCTATATTTTTATGTTATGTTAAACTACTTCTTTCTATGTTTTTATATTATGTTAAACAATTTCTTTCTATATTTTTATGTTTTGTTAAACATCTTCTTTCTATATTTTTATGTTATGTTAAACTATTTCTTTCTATATTTTTATATTATGTTAAACATCTTCTTTCTATATTTTTATGTTATGTTAAACTACTTCTTTCTACATTTTTATGTTATGTTAAACTATTTCTTTCTATATTTTTATGTTATGTTAAACTACTTCTTTCTATATTTTTATGTTATGTTGAACTATTTCTTTCTATATTTTTATATTATGTTAAACATCTTCTTTCTATATTTTTATGTTATGTTAAACTACTTCTTTCTATGTTTTTATATTATGTTAAACTATTTCTTTCTATATTTTTATATTATGTTAAACATCTTCTTTCTATATTTTTATGTTATGTTAAACTACTTCTTTCTATGTTTTTATATTATGTTAAACTATTTCTTTCTATATTTTTATATTATGTTAAACATCTTCTTTCTATATTTTTATGTTATGTTAAACTACTTCTTTCTATGTTTTTATATTATGTTAAACTATTTCTTTCTATATTTTTATATTATGTTAAACATCTTCTTTCTATATTTTTATGTTATGTTAAACTACTTCTTTCTATGTTTTTATATTATGTTAAACTATTTCTTTCTATATTTTTATATTATGTTAAACATCTTCTTTCTATATTTTTATGTTATGTTAAACTATTTCTTTCTATATTTTTATGTTATGTTAAACTACTTCTTTCTATATTTTTATGTTATGTTAAACTACTTCTTTCTATGTTTTTATATTATGTTAAACAATTTCTTTCTATATTTTTATGTTATGTTAAACATCTTCTTTCTATATTTTTATGTTATGTTAAACTACTTCTTTCTATGTTTTTATATTATGTTAAACTATCTCTTTCTATATTTTTATATTATGTTAAACATCTTCTTTCTATATTTTTATGTTATGTTAAACTACTTCTTTCTATGTTTTTATATTATGTTAAACTATTTCTTTCTATATTTTTATATTATGTTAAACATCTTCTTTCTATATTTTTATATTATGCTAAACTATTTCTTTCTATATTTTCATGTTATGTTAAACTACTTCTTTCTATATTTTTATGTTATGTTAAACTATTTCTTTCTATATTTTTATATTATGTTAAACATCTTCTTTCTATATTTTTATGTTATGTTAAACTACTTCTTTCTATGTTTTTATATTATGTTAAACTATTTCTTTCTATATTTTTATATTATGTTAAACATCTTCTTTCTATATTTTTATGTTATGTTAAACTACTTCTTTCTATGTTTTTATATTATGTTAAACTATTTCTTTCTATATTTTTATATTATGTTAAACATCTTCTTTCTATATTTTTATGTTATGTTAAACTACTTCTTTCTATATTTTTATGTTATGTTAAACTATTTCTTTCTATATTTTTATATTATGTTAAACATCTTCTTTCTATATTTTTATGTTATGTTAAACTACTTCTTTCTATGTTTTTATATTATGTTAAACTATTTCTTTCTATATTTTTATATTACGTTAAACATCTTCTTTCTATATTTTTATGTTATGTTAAACTACTTCTTTCTAAGTTTTTATATTATGTTAAACTATTTCTTTCTATATTTTTATATTATGTTAAACATCTTCTTTCTATATTTTTATGTTATGTTAAACTACTTCTTTCTATGTTTTTATATTATGTTAAACTATTTCTTTCTATATTTTTATATTATGTTAAACATCTTCTTTCTATATTTTTATGTTATGTTAAACTATTTCTTTCTATATTTTTATGTTATGTTAAACTACTTCTTTCTATATTTTTATGTTATGTTAAACTATTTCTTTCTATATTTTTATATTATGTTAAACATCTTCTTTCTATATTTTTATGTTATTTTAAACTACTTCTTTCTATGTTTTTATATTATGTTAAACTATTTCTTTCTATATTTTTATATTATGTTAAACATCTTCTTTCCATATTTTTATGTTATGTTAAACTACTTCTTTCTATGTTTTTATATTATGTTAAACTATTTCTTTCTATATTTTTATATTATGTTAAACATCTTCTTTCTATATTTTTATATTATGTTAAAAATCTTCTTTCTATATTTTTATATTATGTTAAACATCTTCTTTCTATATTTTTATGTTATGTTAAACTACTTCTTTCTATATTTTTATGTTATGTTAAACTACTTCTTTCTATGTTTTTATATTATGTTAAACAATTTCTTTCTATATTTTTATGTTATGTTAAACATCTTCTTTCTATATTTTTATGTTATGTTAAACTACTTCTTTCTATGTTTTTATATTATGTTAAACATCTTCTTTCTATATTTTTATATTATGTTAAACATCTTCTTTCTATATTTTTATGTTATGTTAAACTATTTCTTTCTATAAATTTTATATTATGTTAAACATCTTCTTTCTATATTTTTATGTTATGTTAAAATATTTCTTTCTATATTTTTATATTATGTTAAACATCTTCTTTCTATATTTTTATGTTATGTTAAACTACTTCTTTCTATGTTTTTATATTATGTTAAACTATTTCTTTCTATATTTTTATATTATGTTAAACATCTTCTTTCTATATTTTTATGTTATGTTAAACTACTTCTTTCTATGTTTTTATATTATGTTAAACTACTTCTTTCTATGTTTTTATATTATGTTAAACTATTTCTTTCTATATTTTAATATTATGTTAAACATCTTCTTTCTATGTTTTTATATTATGTTAAACTACTTCTTTCTATATTTTTATGTTATGTTAAACATCTTCTTTCTATATTTTTATGTTATGTCAAACTACTTCTTTCTATGTTTTTATATTATGTTAAACTATTTCTTTCTATATTTTTATATTATGTTAAACATCTTCTTTCTATATTTTTATGTTATGTTAAACTACTTCTTTCTATGTTTTTATATTATGTTAAACTACTTCTTTCTATGTTTTTATATTATGTTAAACTATTTCTTTCTATATTTTAATATTATGTTAAACATCTTCTTTCTATGTTTTTATATTATGTTAAACTATTTCTTTATATATTGTTATATTATGTTAAACATCTTCTTTCTATATTTTTATGTTATGTTAAACTACTTCTTTCTATGTTTTTATATTATGTTAAACTATTTCTTTCTATATTTTTATATTATGTTAAACATCTTCTTTCTATATTTTTATGTTATGTTAAAAATCTTCTTTCTATATTTTTATATTATGTTAAACATCTTCTTTCTATATTTTTATGTTATGTTAAACTACTTCTTTCTATATTTTTATGTTATGTTAAACTACTTCTTTCTATGTTTTTATATTATGTTAAACAATTTCTTTCTATATTTTTATGTTATGTTAAACATCTTCTTTCTATATTTTTATGTTATGTTAAACTACTTCTTTCTATGTTTTTATATTATGTTAAACATCTTCTTTCTATATTTTTATATTATGTTAAACATCTTCTTTCTATATTTTTATGTTATGTTAAACTATTTCTTTCTATAAATTTTATATTATGTTAAACATCTTCTTTCTATATTTTTATGTTATGTTAAAATATTTCTTTCTATATTTTTATATTATGTTAAACATCTTCTTTCTATATTTTTATGTTATGTTAAACTACTTCTTTCTATGTTTTTATATTATGTTAAACTATTTCTTTCTATATTTTTATATTATGTTAAACATCTTCTTTCTATATTTTTATGTTATGTTAAACTACTTCTTTCTATGTTTTTATATTATGTTAAACTACTTCTTTCTATGTTTTTATATTATGTTAAACTATTTCTTTCTATATTTTAATATTATGTTAAACATCTTCTTTCTATGTTTTTATATTATGTTAAACTACTTCTTTCTATATTTTTATGTTATGTTAAACATCTTCTTTCTATATTTTTATGTTATGTCAAACTACTTCTTTCTATGTTTTTATATTATGTTAAACTATTTCTTTCTATATTTTTATATTATGTTAAACATCTTCTTTCTATATTTTTATGTTATGTTAAACTACTTCTTTCTATGTTTTTATATTATGTTAAACTACTTCTTTCTATGTTTTTATATTATGTTAAACTATTTCTTTCTATATTTTAATATTATGTTAAACATCTTCTTTCTATGTTTTTATATTATGTTAAACTATTTCTTTATATATTGTTATATTATGTTAAACATCTTCTTTCTATATTTTTATGTTATGTTAAACTACTTCTTTCTATGTTTTTATATTATGTTAAACTATTTCTTTCTATATTTTTATATTATGTTAAACATCTTCTTTCTATATTTTTATGTTATGTTAAACTATTTCTTTCTATATATTTATGTTATGTTTAACTACTTCTTTCTATATTTTTATGTTATGTTAAACTATTTCTTTCTATATTTTTATGTTATGTTAAACATCTTCTTTCTATATTTTTATGTTATGTTAAACTACTTCTTTCTATGTTTTTATATTATGTTAAACTATTTCTTTCTATATTTTTATATTATGTTAAACATCTTCTTTCTATATTTTTATATTATGCTAAACTATTTCTTTCTATATTTTCATGTTATGTTAAACTACTTCTTTCTATATTTTTATGTTATGTTAAACTATTTCTTTCTATATTTTTATATTATGTTAAACATCTTCTTTCTATATTTTTATGTTATGTTAAACTACTTCTTTCTATGTTTTTATATTATGTTAAACTATTTCTTTCTATATTTTTATATTATGTTAAACATCTTCTTTCTATATTTTTATGTTATGTTAAACTACTTCTTTCTATGTTTTTATATTATGTTAAACTATTTCTTTCTATATTTTTATATTATGTTAAACATCTTCTTTCTATATTTTTATGTTATGTTAAACTACTTCTTTCTATATTTTTATGTTATGTTAAACTATTTCTTTCTATATTTTTATATTATGTTAAACATCTTCTTTCTATATTTTTATGTTATGTTAAACTACTTCTTTCTATGTTTTTATATTATGTTAAACTATTTCTTTCTATATTTTTATATTACGTTAAACATCTTCTTTCTATATTTTTATGTTATGTTAAACTACTTCTTTCTAAGTTTTTATATTATGTTAAACTATTTCTTTCTATATTTTTATATTATGTTAAACATCTTCTTTCTATATTTTTATGTTATGTTAAACTACTTCTTTCTATGTTTTTATATTATGTTAAACTATTTCTTTCTATATTTTTATATTATGTTAAACATCTTCTTTCTATATTTTTATGTTATGTTAAACTATTTCTTTCTATATTTTTATGTTATGTTAAACTACTTCTTTCTATATTTTTATGTTATGTTAAACTATTTCTTTCTATATTTTTATATTATGTTAAACATCTTCTTTCTATATTTTTATGTTATTTTAAACTACTTCTTTCTATGTTTTTATATTATGTTAAACTATTTCTTTCTATATTTTTATATTATGTTAAACATCTTCTTTCCATATTTTTATGTTATGTTAAACTACTTCTTTCTATGTTTTTATATTATGTTAAACTATTTCTTTCTATATTTTTATATTATGTTAAACATCTTCTTTCTATATTTTTATATTATGTTAAAAATCTTCTTTCTATATTTTTATATTATGTTAAACATCTTCTTTCTATATTTTTATGTTATGTTAAACTACTTCTTTCTATATTTTTATGTTATGTTAAACTACTTCTTTCTATGTTTTTATATTATGTTAAACAATTTCTTTCTATATTTTTATGTTATGTTAAACATCTTCTTTCTATATTTTTATGTTATGTTAAACTACTTCTTTCTATGTTTTTATATTATGTTAAACATCTTCTTTCTATATTTTTATATTATGTTAAACATCTTCTTTCTATATTTTTATGTTATGTTAAACTATTTCTTTCTATAAATTTTATATTATGTTAAACATCTTCTTTCTATATTTTTATGTTATGTTAAAATATTTCTTTCTATATTTTTATATTATGTTAAACATCTTCTTTCTATATTTTTATGTTATGTTAAACTACTTCTTTCTATGTTTTTATATTATGTTAAACTATTTCTTTCTATATTTTTATATTATGTTAAACATCTTCTTTCTATATTTTTATGTTATGTTAAACTACTTCTTTCTATGTTTTTATATTATGTTAAACTACTTCTTTCTATGTTTTTATATTATGTTAAACTATTTCTTTCTATATTTTAATATTATGTTAAACATCTTCTTTCTATGTTTTTATATTATGTTAAACTACTTCTTTCTATATTTTTATGTTATGTTAAACATCTTCTTTCTATATTTTTATGTTATGTCAAACTACTTCTTTCTATGTTTTTATATTATGTTAAACTATTTCTTTCTATATTTTTATATTATGTTAAACATCTTCTTTCTATATTTTTATGTTATGTTAAACTACTTCTTTCTATGTTTTTATATTATGTTAAACTACTTCTTTCTATGTTTTTATATTATGTTAAACTATTTCTTTCTATATTTTAATATTATGTTAAACATCTTCTTTCTATGTTTTTATATTATGTTAAACTATTTCTTTATATATTGTTATATTATGTTAAACATCTTCTTTCTATATTTTTATGTTATGTTAAACTACTTCTTTCTATGTTTTTATATTATGTTAAACTATTTCTTTCTATATTTTTATATTATGTTAAACATCTTCTTTCTATATTTTTATGTTATGTTAAACTATTTCTTTCTATATATTTATGTTATGTTTAACTACTTCTTTCTATATTTTTATGTTATGTTAAACTATTTCTTTCTATATTTTTATATTATGTTAAACATCTTCTTTCCATATTTTTATGTTATGTTAAACTACTTCTTTCTATGTTTTTATATTATGTTAAACTATTTCTTTCTATATTTTTATATTATGTTAAACATCTTCTTTCTATATTTTTATGTTATGTTAAACTATTTCTTTCTATATATTTATGTTATGTTTAACTACTTCTTTCTATATTTTTATGTTATGTTAAACTATTTCTTTCTATATTTTTATATTATGTTAAACATCTTCTTTCCATATTTTTATGTTATGTTAAACTACTTCTTTCTATGTTTTTATATTATGTTAAACTATTTCTTTCTATATTTTTATATTATGTTAAACATCTTCTTTCTATATTTTTATATTATGTTAAAAATCTTCTTTCTATATTTTTATATTATGTTAAACATCTTCTTTCTATATTTTTATGTTATGTTAAACTACTTCTTTCTATATTTTTATGTTATGTTAAACTACTTCTTTCTATGTTTTTATATTATGTTAAACTACTTCTTTCTATATTTTTATGTTATGTTAAACTACTTCTTTCTATGTTTTTATATTATGTTAAACAATTTCTTTCTATATTTTTATGTTATGTTAAACATCTTCTTTCTATATTTTTATGTTATGTTAAACTACTTCTTTCCATATTTTTATGTTATGTTTAACTACTTCTTTCTATATTTTTATGTTATGTTAAACTATTTCTTTCTATATTTTTATATTATGTTAAACATCTTCTTTCCATATTTTTATGTTATGTTAAACTACTTCTTTCTATGTTTTTATATTATGTTAAACTATTTCTTTCTATATTTTTATATTATGTTAAACATCTTCTTTCTATATTTTTATATTATGTTAAAAATCTTCTTTCTATATTTTTATATTATGTTAAACATCTTCTTTCTATATTTTTATGTTATGTTAAACTACTTCTTTCTATATTTTTATGTTATGTTAAACTACTTCTTTCTATGTTTTTATATTATGTTAAACAATTTCTTTCTATATTTTTATGTTATGTTAAACATCTTCTTTCTATATTTTTATGTTATGTTAAACTACTTCTTTCTATGTTTTTATATTATGTTAAACATCTTCTTTCTATATTTTTATATTATGTTAAACAATTTCTTTCTATATTTTTATGTTATGTTAAACATCTTCTTTCTATATTTTTATGTTATGTTAAACTACTTCTTTCTATGTTTTTATATTATGTTAAACATCTTCTTTCTATATTTTTATATTATGTTAAACATCTTCTTTCTATATTTTTATGTAATGTTAAACTACTTCTTTCTATGTTTTTATATTATGTTAAACATCTTCTTTCTATATTTTTATGTTATGTTAAACTATTTCTTTCTATACTTTTATATTATGTTAAACTATTTCTTTCTATATTTTTATATTATGTTAAACATCTTCTTTCTATATTTTTATGTTATGTTAAACTACTTCTTTCTATGTTTTTATATTATGTTAAACTATTTCTTTCCATATTTTTATATTATGTTAAACATCTTCTTTCTATATTTTTATGTTATGTTAAACTACTTCTTTCTATGTTTTTATATTATGTTAAACATCTTCTTTCTATATTTTTATATTATGTTAAACATCTTCTTTCTATATTTTTATGTTATGTTAAACTATTTCTTTCTATAAATTTTATATTATGTTAAACATCTTCTTTCTATATTTTTATGTTATGTTAAAATATTTCTTTCTATATTTTTATATTATGTTAAACATCTTCTTTCTATATTTTTATGTTATGTTAAACTACTTCTTTCTATGTTTTTATATTATGTTAAACTATTTCTTTCTATATTTTTATATTATGTTAAACATCTTCTTTCTATATTTTTATGTTATGTTAAACTACTTCTTTCTATGTTTTTATATTATGTTAAACTACTTCTTTCTATGTTTTTATATTATGTTAAACTATTTCTTTCTATATTTTAATATTATGTTAAACATCTTCTTTCTATGTTTTTATATTATGTTAAACTACTTCTTTCTATATTTTTATGTTATGTTAAACATCTTCTTTCTATATTTTTATGTTATGTCAAACTACTTCTTTCTATGTTTTTATATTATGTTAAACTATTTCTTTCTATATTTTTATATTATGTTAAACATCTTCTTTCTATATTTTTATGTTATGTTAAACTACTTCTTTCTATGTTTTTATATTATGTTAAACTACTTCTTTCTATGTTTTTATATTATGTTAAACTATTTCTTTCTATATTTTAATATTATGTTAAACATCTTCTTTCTATGTTTTTATATTATGTTAAACTATTTCTTTATATATTGTTATATTATGTTAAACATCTTCTTTCTATATTTTTATGTTATGTTAAACTACTTCTTTCTATGTTTTTATATTATGTTAAACTATTTCTTTCTATATTTTTATATTATGTTAAACATCTTCTTTCTATATTTTTATGTTATGTTAAACTATTTCTTTCTATATATTTATGTTATGTTTAACTACTTCTTTCTATATTTTTATGTTATGTTAAACTATTTCTTTCTATATTTTTATATTATGTTAAACATCTTCTTTCCATATTTTTATGTTATGTTAAACTACTTCTTTCTATGTTTTTATATTATGTTAAACTATTTCTTTCTATATTTTTATATTATGTTAAACATCTTCTTTCTATATTTTTATGTTATGTTAAACTACTTCTTTCTATGTTTTTATATTATGTTAAACTATTTCTTTCTATATTTTTATATTATGTTAAACATCTTCTTTCTATATTTTTATGTTATGTTAAACTATTTCTTTCTATATTTTTATGTTATGTTAAACTACTTCTTTCTATATTTTTATGTTATGTTAAACTACTTCTTTCTATGTTTTTATATTATGTTAAACAATTTCTTTCTATATTTTTATGTTATGTTAAACATCTTCTTTCTATATTTTTATGTTATGTTAAACTACTTCTTTCTATGTTTTTATATTATGTTAAACTATCTCTTTCTATATTTTTATATTATGTTAAACATCTTCTTTCTATATTTTTATGTTATGTTAAACTACTTCTTTCTATGTTTTTATATTATGTTAAACTATTTCTTTCTATATTTTTATATTATGTTAAACATCTTCTTTCTATATTTTTATATTATGCTAAACTATTTCTTTCTATATTTTCATGTTATGTTAAACTACTTCTTTCTATATTTTTATGTTATGTTAAACTATTTCTTTCTATATTTTTATATTATGTTAAACATCTTCTTTCTATATTTTTATGTTATGTTAAACTACTTCTTTCTATGTTTTTATATTATGTTAAACTATTTCTTTCTATATTTTTATATTATGTTAAACATCTTCTTTCTATATTTTTATGTTATGTTAAACTACTTCTTTCTATGTTTTTATATTATGTTAAACTATTTCTTTCTATATTTTTATATTATGTTAAACATCTTCTTTCTATATTTTTATGTTATGTTAAACTACTTCTTTCTATATTTTTATGTTATGTTAAACTATTTCTTTCTATATTTTTATATTATGTTAAACATCTTCTTTCTATATTTTTATGTTATGTTAAACTACTTCTTTCTATGTTTTTATATTATGTTAAACTATTTCTTTCTATATTTTTATATTACGTTAAACATCTTCTTTCTATATTTTTATGTTATGTTAAACTACTTCTTTCTATGTTTTTATATTATGTTAAACTATTTCTTTCTATATTTTTATATTATGTTAAACATCTTCTTTCTATATTTTTATGTTATGTTAAACTATTTCTTTCTATATTTTTATGTTATGTTAAACTACTTCTTTCTATATTTTTATGTTATGTTAAACTATTTCTTTCTATATTTTTATATTATGTTAAACATCTTCTTTCTATATTTTTATGTTATTTTAAACTACTTCTTTCTATGTTTTTATATTATGTTAAACTATTTCTTTCTATATTTTTATATTATGTTAAACATCTTCTTTCCATATTTTTATGTTATGTTAAACTACTTCTTTCTATGTTTTTATATTATGTTAAACTATTTCTTTCTATATTTTTATATTATGTTAAACATCTTCTTTCTATATTTTTATATTATGTTAAAAATCTTCTTTCTATATTTTTATATTATGTTAAACATCTTCTTTCTATATTTTTATGTTATGTTAAACTACTTCTTTCTATATTTTTATGTTATGTTAAACTACTTCTTTCTATGTTTTTATATTATGTTAAACAATTTCTTTCTATATTTTTATGTTATGTTAAACATCTTCTTTCTATATTTTTATGTTATGTTAAACTACTTCTTTCTATGTTTTTATATTATGTTAAACATCTTCTTTCTATATTTTTATATTATGTTAAACATCTTCTTTCTATATTTTTATGTTATGTTAAACTATTTCTTTCTATAAATTTTATATTATGTTAAACATCTTCTTTCTATATTTTTATGTTATGTTAAAATATTTCTTTCTATATTTTTATATTATGTTAAACATCTTCTTTCTATATTTTTATGTTATGTTAAACTACTTCTTTCTATGTTTTTATATTATGTTAAACTATTTCTTTCTATATTTTTATATTATGTTAAACATCTTCTTTCTATATTTTTATGTTATGTTAAACTACTACTTTCTATGTTTTTATATTATGTTAAACTACTTCTTTCTATGTTTTTATACTATGTTAAACTATTTCTTTCTATATTTTAATATTATGTTAAACATCTTCTTTCTATGTTTTTATATTATGTTAAACTACTTCTTTCTATATTTTTATGTTATGTTAAACATCTTCTTTCTATATTTTTATGTTATGTCAAACTACTTCTTTCTATGTTTTTATATTATGTTAAACTATTTCTTTCTATATTTTTATATTATGTTAAACATCTTCTTTCTATATTTTTATGTTATGTTAAACTACTTCTTTCTATGTTTTTATATTATGTTAAACTACTTCTTTCTATGTTTTTATATTATGTTAAACTATTTCTTTCTATATTTTAATATTATGTTAAACATCTTCTTTCTATGTTTTTATATTATGTTAAACTATTTCTTTATATATTGTTATATTATGTTAAACATCTTCTTTCTATATTTTTATGTTATGTTAAACTACTTCTTTCTATGTTTTTATATTATGTTAAACTATTTCTTTCTATATTTTTATATTATGTTAAACATCTTCTTTCTATATTTTTATGTTATGTTAAACTATTTCTTTCTATATATTTATGTTATGTTTAACTACTTCTTTCTATATTTTTATGTTATGTTAAACTATTTCTTTCTATATTTTTATATTATGTTAAACATCTTCTTTCCATATTTTTATGTTATGTTAAACTACTTCTTTCTATGTTTTTATATTATGTTAAACTATTTCTTTCTATATTTTTATATTATGTTAAACATCTTCTTTCTATATTTTTATGTTATGTTAAACTACTTCTTTCTATGTTTTTATATTATGTTAAACTATTTCTTTCTATATTTTTATATTACGTTAAACATCTTCTTTCTATATTTTTATGTTATGTTAAACTACTTCTTTCTAAGTTTTTATATTATGTTAAACTATTTCTTTCTATATTTTTATATTATGTTAAACATCTTCTTTCTATATTTTTATGTTATGTTAAACTACTTCTTTCTATGTTTTTATATTATGTTAAACTATTTCTTTCTATATTTTTATATTATGTTAAACATCTTCTTTCTATATTTTTATGTTATGTTAAACTATTTCTTTCTATATTTTTATGTTATGTTAAACTACTTCTTTCTATATTTTTATGTTATGTTAAACTATTTCTTTCTATATTTTTATATTATGTTAAACATCTTCTTTCTATATTTTTATGTTATTTTAAACTACTTCTTTCTATGTTTTTATATTATGTTAAACTATTTCTTTCTATATTTTTATATTATGTTAAACATCTTCTTTCCATATTTTTATGTTATGTTAAACTACTTCTTTCTATGTTTTTATATTATGTTAAACTATTTCTTTCTATATTTTTATATTATGTTAAACATCTTCTTTCTATATTTTTATATTATGTTAAAAATCTTCTTTCTATATTTTTATATTATGTTAAACATCTTCTTTCTATATTTTTATGTTATGTTAAACTACTTCTTTCTATATTTTTATGTTATGTTAAACTACTTCTTTCTATGTTTTTATATTATGTTAAACAATTTCTTTCTATATTTTTATGTTATGTTAAACATCTTCTTTCTATATTTTTATGTTATGTTAAACTACTTCTTTCTATGTTTTTATATTATGTTAAACATCTTCTTTCTATATTTTTATATTATGTTAAACATCTTCTTTCTATATTTTTATGTTATGTTAAACTATTTCTTTCTATAAATTTTATATTATGTTAAACATCTTCTTTCTATATTTTTATGTTATGTTAAAATATTTCTTTCTATATTTTTATATTATGTTAAACATCTTCTTTCTATATTTTTATGTTATGTTAAACTACTTCTTTCTATGTTTTTATATTATGTTAAACTATTTCTTTCTATATTTTTATATTATGTTAAACATCTTCTTTCTATATTTTTATGTTATGTTAAACTACTTCTTTCTATGTTTTTATATTATGTTAAACTACTTCTTTCTATGTTTTTATATTATGTTAAACTATTTCTTTCTATATTTTAATATTATGTTAAACATCTTCTTTCTATGTTTTTATATTATGTTAAACTACTTCTTTCTATATTTTTATGTTATGTTAAACATCTTCTTTCTATATTTTTATGTTATGTCAAACTACTTCTTTCTATGTTTTTATATTATGTTAAACTATTTCTTTCTATATTTTTATATTATGTTAAACATCTTCTTTCTATATTTTTATGTTATGTTAAACTACTTCTTTCTATGTTTTTATATTATGTTAAACTACTTCTTTCTATGTTTTTATATTATGTTAAACTATTTCTTTCTATATTTTAATATTATGTTAAACATCTTCTTTCTATGTTTTTATATTATGTTAAACTATTTCTTTATATATTGTTATATTATGTTAAACATCTTCTTTCTATATTTTTATGTTATGTTAAACTACTTCTTTCTATGTTTTTATATTATGTTAAACTATTTCTTTCTATATTTTTATATTATGTTAAACATCTTCTTTCTATATTTTTATGTTATGTTAAACTATTTCTTTCTATATATTTATGTTATGTTTAACTACTTCTTTCTATATTTTTATGTTATGTTAAACTATTTCTTTCTATATTTTTATATTATGTTAAACATCTTCTTTCCATATTTTTATGTTATGTTAAACTACTTCTTTCTATGTTTTTATATTATGTTAAACTATTTCTTTCTATATTTTTATATTATGTTAAACATCTTCTTTCTATATTTTTATGTTATGTTAAACTATTTCTTTCTATATATTTATGTTATGTTTAACTACTTCTTTCTATATTTTTATGTTATGTTAAACTATTTCTTTCTATATTTTTATATTATGTTAAACATCTTCTTTCCATATTTTTATGTTATGTTAAACTACTTCTTTCTATGTTTTTATATTATGTTAAACTATTTCTTTCTATATTTTTATATTATGTTAAACATCTTCTTTCTATATTTTTATATTATGTTAAAAATCTTCTTTCTATATTTTTATATTATGTTAAACATCTTCTTTCTATATTTTTATGTTATGTTAAACTACTTCTTTCTATATTTTTATGTTATGTTAAACTACTTCTTTCTATGTTTTTATATTATGTTAAACTACTTCTTTCTATATTTTTATGTTATGTTAAACTACTTCTTTCTATGTTTTTATATTATGTTAAACAATTTCTTTCTATATTTTTATGTTATGTTAAACATCTTCTTTCTATATTTTTATGTTATGTTAAACTACTTCTTTCCATATTTTTATGATATGTTTAACTACTTCTTTCTATATTTTTATGTTATGTTAAACTATTTCTTTCTATATTTTTATATTATGTTAAACATCTTCTTTCCATATTTTTATGTTATGTTAAACTACTTCTTTCTATGTTTTTATATTATGTTAAACTATTTCTTTCTATATTTTTATATTATGTTAAACATCTTCTTTCTATATTTTTATATTATGTTAAAAATCTTCTTTCTATATTTTTATATTATGTTAAACATCTTCTTTCTATATTTTTATGTTATGTTAAACTACTTCTTTCTATATTTTTATGTTATGTTAAACTACTTCTTTCTATGTTTTTATATTATGTTAAACAATTTCTTTCTATATTTTTATGTTATGTTAAACATCTTCTTTCTATATTTTTATGTTATGTTAAACTACTTCTTTCTATGTTTTTATATTATGTTAAACATCTTCTTTCTATATTTTTATATTATGTTAAACAATTTCTTTCTATATTTTTATGTTATGTTAAACATCTTCTTTCTATATTTTTATGTTATGTTAAACTACTTCTTTCTATGTTTTTATATTATGTTAAACATCTTCTTTCTATATTTTTATATTATGTTAAACATCTTCTTTCTATATTTTTATGTAATGTTAAACTACTTCTTTCTATGTTTTTATATTATGTTAAACATCTTCTTTCTATATTTTTATGTTATGTTAAACTATTTCTTTCTATACTTTTATATTATGTTAAACTATTTCTTTCTATATTTTTATATTATGTTAAACATCTTCTTTCTATATTTTTATGTTATGTTAAACTACTTCTTTCTATGTTTTTATATTATGTTAAACTATTTCTTTCCATATTTTTATATTATGTTAAACATCTTCTTTCTATATTTTTATGTTATGTTAAACTACTTCTTTCTATGTTTTTATATTATGTTAAACATCTTCTTTCTATATTTTTATATTATGTTAAACATCTTCTTTCTATATTTTTATGTTATGTTAAACTACTTCTTTCTATGTTTTTATATTATGTTAAACATCTTCTTTCTATATTTTTATATTATGTTAAACATCTTCTTTCTATATTTTTATGTTATGTTAAACTATTTCTTTCTATAAATTTTATATTATGTTAAACATCTTCTTTCTATATTTTTATGTTATGTTAAAATATTTCTTTCTATATTTTTATATTATGTTAAACATCTTCTTTCTATATTTTTATGTTATGTTAAACTACTTCTTTCTATGTTTTTATATTATGTTAAACTATTTCTTTCTATATTTTTATATTATGTTAAACATCTTCTTTCTATATTTTTATGTTATGTTAAACTACTTCTTTCTATGTTTTTATATTATGTTAAACTATTTCTTTCTATATTTTTATATTATGTTAAACATCTTCTTTCCATATTTTTATGTTATGTTAAACTACTTCTTTCTATGTTTTTATATTATGTTAAACTATTTCTTTCTATATTTTTATATTATGTTAAACATCTTCTTTCTATATTTTTATATTATGTTAAAAATCTTCTTTCTATATTTTTATATTATGTTAAACATCTTCTTTCTATATTTTTATGTTATGTTAAACTACTTCTTTCTATATTTTTATGTTATGTTAAACTACTTCTTTCTATGTTTTTATATTATGTTAAACAATTTCTTTCTATATTTTTATGTTATGTTAAACATCTTCTTTCTATATTTTTATGTTATGTTAATCTACTTCTTTCTATGTTTTTATATTATGTTAAACATCTTCTTTCTATATTTTTATATTATGTTAAACAATTTCTTTCTATATTTTTATGTTATGTTAAACATCTTCTTTCTATATTTTTATGTTATGTTAAACTACTTCTTTCTATGTTTTTATATTATGTTAAACATCTTCTTTCTATATTTTTATATTATGTTAAACATCTTCTTTCTATATTTTTATGTAATGTTAAACTACTTCTTTCTATGTTTTTATATTATGTTAAACATCTTCTTTCTATATTTTTATGTTATGTTAAACTATTTCTTTCTATACTTTTATATTATGTTAAACTATTTCTTTCTATATTTTTATATTATGTTAAACATCTTCTTTCTATATTTTTATGTTATGTTAAACTACTTCTTTCTATGTTTTTATATTATGTTAAACTATTTCTTTCCATATTTTTATATTATGTTAAACATCTTCTTTCTATATTTTTATGTTATGTTAAACTACTTCTTTCTATGTTTTTATATTATGTTAAACATCTTCTTTCTATATTTTTATATTATGTTAAACATCTTCTTTCTATATTTTTATGTTATGTTAAACTATTTCTTTCTATAAATTTTATATTATGTTAAACATCTTCTTTCTATATTTTTATGTTATGTTAAAATATTTCTTTCTATATTTTTATATTATGTTAAACATCTTCTTTCTATATTTTTATGTTATGTTAAACTACTTCTTTCTATGTTTTTATATTATGTTAAACTATTTCTTTCTATATTTTTATATTATGTTAAACATCTTCTTTCTATATTTTTATGTTATGTTAAACTACTTCTTTCTATGTTTTTATATTATGTTAAACTACTTCTTTCTATGTTTTTATATTATGTTAAACTGTTTCTTTCTATATTTTAATATTATGTTAAACATCTTCTTTCTATGTTTTTATATTATGTTAAACTACTTCTTTCTATATTTTTATGTTATGTTAAACATCTTCTTTCTATATTTTTATGTTATGTCAAACTACTTCTTTCTATGTTTTTATATTATGTTAAACTATTTCTTTCTATATTTTTATATTATGTTAAACATCTTCTTTCTATATTTTTATGTTATGTTAAACTACTTCTTTCTATGTTTTTATATTATGTTAAACTACTTCTTTCTATGTTTTTATATTATGTTAAACTATTTCTTTCTATATTTTAATATTATGTTAAACATCTTCTTTCTATGTTTTTATATTATGTTAAACTATTTCTTTATATATTGTTATATTATGTTAAACATCTTCTTTCTATATTTTTATGTTATGTTAAACTACTTCTTTCTATGTTTTTATATTATGTTAAACTATTTCTTTCTATATTTTTATATTATGTTAAACATCTTCTTTCTATATTTTTATGTTATGTTAAACTATTTCTTTCTATATATTTATGTTATGTTTAACTACTTCTTTCTATATTTTTATGTTATGTTAAACTATTTCTTTCTATATTTTTATATTATGTTAAACATCTTCTTTCCATATTTTTATGTTATGTTAAACTACTTCTTTCTATGTTTTTATATTATGTTAAACTATTTCTTTCTATATTTTTATATTATGTTAAACATCTTCTTTCTATATTTTTATGTTATGTTAAACTACTTCTTTCTATGTTTTTATATTATGTTAAACTATTTCTTTCTATATTTTTATATTATGTTAAACATCTTCTTTCTATATTTTTATGTTATGTTAAACTATTTCTTTCTATATTTTTATGTTATGTTAAACTACTTCTTTCTATATTTTTATGTTATGTTAATCTACTTCTTTCTATGTTTTTATATTATGTTAAACAATTTCTTTCTATATTTTTATGTTATGTTAAACATCTTCTTTCTATATTTTTATGTTATGTTAAACTACTTCTTTCTATGTTTTTATATTATGTTAAACTATCTCTTTCTATATTTTTATATTATGTTAAACATCTTCTTTCTATATTTTTATGTTATGTTAAACTACTTCTTTCTATGTTTTTATATTATGTTAAACTATTTCTTTCTATATTTTTATATTATGTTAAACATCTTCTTTCTATATTTTTATATTATGCTAAACTATTTCTTTCTATATTTTCATGTTATGTTAAACTACTTCTTTCTATATTTTTATGTTATGTTAAACTATTTCTTTCTATATTTTTATATTATGTTAAACATCTTCTTTCTATATTTTTATGTTATGTTAAACTACTTCTTTCTATGTTTTTATATTATGTTAAACTATTTCTTTCTATATTTTTATATTATGTTAAACATCTTCTTTCTATATTTTTATGTTATGTTAAACTACTTCTTTCTATGTTTTTATATTATGTTAAACTATTTCTTTCTATATTTTTATATTATGTTAAACATCTTCTTTCTATATTTTTATGTTATGTTAAACTACTTCTTTCTATATTTTTATGTTATGTTAAACTATTTCTTTCTATATTTTTATATTATGTTAAACATCTTCTTTCTATATTTTTATGTTATGTTAAACTACTTCTTTCTATGTTTTTATATTATGTTAAACTATTTCTTTCTATATTTTTATATTACGTTAAACATCTTCTTTCTATATTTTTATGTTATGTTAAACTACTTCTTTCTAAGTTTTTATATTATGTTAAACTATTTCTTTCTATATTTTTATATTATGTTAAACATCTTCTTTCTATATTTTTATGTTATGTTAAACTACTTCTTTCTATGTTTTTATATTATGTTAAACTATTTCTTTCTATATTTTTATATTATGTTAAACATCTTCTTTCTATATTTTTATGTTATGTTAAACTACTTCTTTCTATGTTTTTATATTATGTTAAACTATTTCTTTCTATATTTTTATATTATGTTAAACATCTTCTTTCTATATTTTTATATTATGTTAAAAATCTTCTTTCTATATTTTTATATTATGTTAAACATCTTCTTTCTATATTTTTATGTTATGTTAAACTACTTCTTTCTATATTTTTATGTTATGTTAAACTACTTCTTTCTATGTTTTTATATTATGTTAAACAATTTCTTTCTATATTTTTATGTTATGTTAAACATCTTCTTTCTATATTTTTATGTTATGTTAAACTACTTCTTTCTATGTTTTTATATTATGTTAAACATCTTCTTTCTATATTTTTATATTATGTTAAACAATTTCTTTCTATATTTTTATGTTATGTTAAACATCTTCTTTCTATATTTTTATGTTATGTTAAACTACTTCTTTCTATGTTTTTATATTATGTTAAACATCTTCTTTCTATATTTTTATATTATGTTAAACATCTTCTTTCTATATTTTTATGTAATGTTAAACTACTTCTTTCTATGTTTTTATATTATGTTAAACATCTTCTTTCTATATTTTTATGTTATGTTAAACTATTTCTTTCTATACTTTTATATTATGTTAAACTATTTCTTTCTATATTTTTATATTATGTTAAACATCTTCTTTCTATATTTTTATGTTATGTTAAACTACTTCTTTCTATGTTTTTATATTATGTTAAACTATTTCTTTCCATATTTTTATATTATGTTAAACATCTTCTTTCTATATTTTTATGTTATGTTAAACTACTTCTTTCTATGTTTTTATATTATGTTAAACATCTTCTTTCTATATTTTTATATTATGTTAAACATCTTCTTTCTATATTTTTATGTTATGTTAAACTATTTCTTTCTATAAATTTTATATTATGTTAAACATCTTCTTTCTATATTTTTATGTTATGTTAAAATATTTCTTTCTATATTTTTATATTATGTTAAACATCTTCTTTCTATATTTTTATGTTATGTTAAACTACTTCTTTCTATGTTTTTATATTATGTTAAACTATTTCTTTCTATATTTTTATATTATGTTAAACATCTTCTTTCTATATTTTTATGTTATGTTAAACTACTTCTTTCTATGTTTTTATATTATGTTAAACTACTTCTTTCTATGTTTTTATATTATGTTAAACTATTTCTTTCTATATTTTAATATTATGTTAAACATCTTCTTTCTATGTTTTTATATTATGTTAAACTACTTCTTTCTATATTTTTATGTTATGTTAAACATCTTCTTTCTATATTTTTATGTTATGTCAAACTACTTCTTTCTATGTTTTTATATTATGTTAAACTATTTCTTTCTATATTTTTATATTATGTTAAACATCTTCTTTCTATATTTTTATGTTATGTTAAACTACTTCTTTCTATGTTTTTATATTATGTTAAACTACTTCTTTCTATGTTTTTATATTATGTTAAACTATTTCTTTCTATATTTTAATATTATGTTAAACATCTTCTTTCTATGTTTTTATATTATGTTAAACTATTTCTTTATATATTGTTATATTATGTTAAACATCTTCTTTCTATATTTTTATGTTATGTTAAACTACTTCTTTCTATGTTTTTATATTATGTTAAACTATTTCTTTCTATATTTTTATATTATGTTAAACATCTTCTTTCTATATTTTTATGTTATGTTAAACTATTTCTTTCTATATATTTATGTTATGTTTAACTACTTCTTTCTATATTTTTATGTTATGTTAAACTATTTCTTTCTATATTTTTATATTATGTTAAACATCTTCTTTCCATATTTTTATGTTATGTTAAACTACTTCTTTCTATGTTTTTATATTATGTTAAACTATTTCTTTCTATATTTTTATATTATGTTAAACATCTTCTTTCTATATTTTTATGTTATGTTAAACTACTTCTTTCTATGTTTTTATATTATGTTAAACTATTTCTTTCTATATTTTTATATTATGTTAAACATCTTCTTTCTATATTTTTATGTTATGTTAAACTATTTCTTTCTATATTTTTATGTTATGTTAAACTACTTCTTTCTATATTTTTATGTTATGTTAAACTACTTCTTTCTATGTTTTTATATTATGTTAAACAATTTCTTTCTATATTTTTATGTTATGTTAAACATCTTCTTTCTATATTTTTATGTTATGTTAAACTACTTCTTTCTATGTTTTTATATTATGTTAAACTATCTCTTTCTATATTTTTATATTATGTTAAACATCTTCTTTCTATATTTTTATGTTATGTTAAACTACTTCTTTCTATGTTTTTATATTATGTTAAACTATTTCTTTCTATATTTTTATATTATGTTAAACATCTTCTTTCTATATTTTTATATTATGCTAAACTATTTCTTTCTATATTTTCATGTTATGTTAAACTACTTCTTTCTATATTTTTATGTTATGTTAAACTATTTCTTTCTATATTTTTATATTATGTTAAACATCTTCTTTCTATATTTTTATGTTATGTTAAACTACTTCTTTCTATGTTTTTATATTATGTTAAACTATTACTTTCTATATTTTTATATTATGTTAAACATCTTCTTTCTATATTTTTATGTTATGTTAAACTACTTCTTTCTATGTTTTTATATTATGTTAAACTATTTCTTTCTATATTTTTATATTATGTTAAACATCTTCTTTCTATATTTTTATGTTATGTTAAACTACTTCTTTCTATATTTTTATGTTATGTTAAACTATTTCTTTCTATATTTTTATATTATGTTAAACATCTTCTTTCTATATTTTTATGTTATGTTAAACTACTTCTTTCTATGTTTTTATATTATGTTAAACTATTTCTTTCTATATTTTTATATTACGTTAAACATCTTCTTTCTATATTTTTATGTTATGTTAAACTACTTCTTTCTAAGTTTTTATATTATGTTAAACTATTTCTTTCTATATTTTTATATTATGTTAAACATCTTCTTTCTATATTTTTATGTTATGTTAAACTACTTCTTTCTATGTTTTTATATTATGTTAAACTATTTCTTTCTATATTTTTATATTATGTTAAACATCTTCTTTCTATATTTTTATGTTATGTTAAACTATTTCTTTCTATATTTTTATGTTATGTTAAACTACTTCTTTCTATATTTTTATGTTATGTTAAACTATTTCTTTCTATATTTTTATATTATGTTAAACATCTTCTTTCTATATTTTTATGTTATTTTAAACTACTTCTTTCTATGTTTTTATATTATGTTAAACTATTTCTTTCTATATTTTTATATTATGTTAAACATCTTCTTTCCATATTTTTATGTTATGTTAAACTACTTCTTTCTATGTTTTTATATTATGTTAAACTATTTCTTTCTATATTTTTATATTATGTTAAACATCTTCTTTCTATATTTTTATATTATGTTAAAAATCTTCTTTCTATATTTTTATATTATGTTAAACATCTTCTTTCTATATTTTTATGTTATGTTAAACTACTTCTTTCTATATTTTTATGTTATGTTAAACTACTTCTTTCTATGTTTTTATATTATGTTAAACAATTTCTTTCTATATTTTTATGTTATGTTAAACATCTTCTTTCTATATTTTTATGTTATGTTAAACTACTTCTTTCTATGTTTTTATATTATGTTAAACATCTTCTTTCTATATTTTTATATTATGTTAAACATCTTCTTTCTATATTTTTATGTTATGTTAAACTATTTCTTTCTATAAATTTTATATTATGTTAAACATCTTCTTTCTATATTTTTATGTTATGTTAAAATATTTCTTTCTATATTTTTATATTATGTTAAACATCTTCTTTCTATATTTTTATGTTATGTTAAACTACTTCTTTCTATGTTTTTATATTATGTTAAACTATTTCTTTCTATATTTTTATATTATGTTAAACATCTTCTTTCTATATTTTTATGTTATGTTAAACTACTACTTTCTATGTTTTTATATTATGTTAAACTACTTCTTTCTATGTTTTTATACTATGTTAAACTATTTCTTTCTATATTTTAATATTATGTTAAACATCTTCTTTCTATGTTTTTATATTATGTTAAACTACTTCTTTCTATATTTTTATGTTATGTTAAACATCTTCTTTCTATATTTTTATGTTATGTCAAACTACTTCTTTCTATGTTTTTATATTATGTTAAACTATTTCTTTCTATATTTTTATATTATGTTAAACATCTTCTTTCTATATTTTTATGTTATGTTAAACTACTTCTTTCTATGTTTTTATATTATGTTAAACTACTTCTTTCTATGTTTTTATATTATGTTAAACTATTTCTTTCTATATTTTAATATTATGTTAAACATCTTCTTTCTATGTTTTTATATTATGTTAAACTATTTCTTTATATATTGTTATATTATGTTAAACATCTTCTTTCTATATTTTTATGTTATGTTAAACTACTTCTTTCTATGTTTTTATATTATGTTAAACTATTTCTTTCTATATTTTTATATTATGTTAAACATCTTCTTTCTATATTTTTATGTTATGTTAAACTATTTCTTTCTATATATTTATGTTATGTTTAACTACTTCTTTCTATATTTTTATGTTATGTTAAACTATTTCTTTCTATATTTTTATATTATGTTAAACATCTTCTTTCCATATTTTTATGTTATGTTAAACTACTTCTTTCTATGTTTTTATATTATGTTAAACTATTTCTTTCTATATTTTTATATTATGTTAAACATCTTCTTTCTATATTTTTATGTTATGTTAAACTACTTCTTTCTATGTTTTTATATTATGTTAAACTATTTCTTTCTATATTTTTATATTACGTTAAACATCTTCTTTCTATATTTTTATGTTATGTTAAACTACTTCTTTCTAAGTTTTTATATTATGTTAAACTATTTCTTTCTATATTTTTATATTATGTTAAACATCTTCTTTCTATATTTTTATGTTATGTTAAACTACTTCTTTCTATGTTTTTATATTATGTTAAACTATTTCTTTCTATATTTTTATATTATGTTAAACATCTTCTTTCTATATTTTTATGTTATGTTAAACTATTTCTTTCTATATTTTTATGTTATGTTAAACTACTTCTTTCTATATTTTTATGTTATGTTAAACTATTTCTTTCTATATTTTTATATTATGTTAAACATCTTCTTTCTATATTTTTATGTTATTTTAAACTACTTCTTTCTATGTTTTTATATTATGTTAAACTATTTCTTTCTATATTTTTATATTATGTTAAACATCTTCTTTCCATATTTTTATGTTATGTTAAACTACTTCTTTCTATGTTTTTATATTATGTTAAACTATTTCTTTCTATATTTTTATATTATGTTAAACATCTTCTTTCTATATTTTTATATTATGTTAAAAATCTTCTTTCTATATTTTTATATTATGTTAAACATCTTCTTTCTATATTTTTATGTTATGTTAAACTACTTCTTTCTATATTTTTATGTTATGTTAAACTACTTCTTTCTATGTTTTTATATTATGTTAAACAATTTCTTTCTATATTTTTATGTTATGTTAAACATCTTCTTTCTATATTTTTATGTTATGTTAAACTACTTCTTTCTATGTTTTTATATTATGTTAAACATCTTCTTTCTATATTTTTATATTATGTTAAACATCTTCTTTCTATATTTTTATGTTATGTTAAACTATTTCTTTCTATAAATTTTATATTATGTTAAACATCTTCTTTCTATATTTTTATGTTATGTTAAAATATTTCTTTCTATATTTTTATATTATGTTAAACATCTTCTTTCTATATTTTTATGTTATGTTAAACTACTTCTTTCTATGTTTTTATATTATGTTAAACTATTTCTTTCTATATTTTTATATTATGTTAAACATCTTCTTTCTATATTTTTATGTTATGTTAAACTACTTCTTTCTATGTTTTTATATTATGTTAAACTACTTCTTTCTATGTTTTTATATTATGTTAAACTATTTCTTTCTATATTTTAATATTATGTTAAACATCTTCTTTCTATGTTTTTATATTATGTTAAACTACTTCTTTCTATATTTTTATGTAATGTTAAACATCTTCTTTCTATATTTTTATGTTATGTCAAACTACTTCTTTCTATGTTTTTATATTATGTTAAACTATTTCTTTCTATATTTTTATATTATGTTAAACATCTTCTTTCTATATTTTTATGTTATGTTAAACTACTTCTTTCTATGTTTTTATATTATGTTAAACTACTTCTTTCTATGTTTTTATATTATGTTAAACTATTTCTTTCTATATTTTAATATTATGTTAAACATCTTCTTTCTATGTTTTTATATTATGTTAAACTATTTCTTTATATATTGTTATATTATGTTAAACATCTTCTTTCTATATTTTTATGTTATGTTAAACTACTTCTTTCTATGTTTTTATATTATGTTAAACTATTTCTTTCTATATTTTTATATTATGTTAAACATCTTCTTTCTATATTTTTATGTTATGTTAAACTACTTCTTTCTATGTTTTTATATTATGTTAAACTACTTCTTTCTATGTTTTTATATTATGTTAAACTATTTCTTTCTATATTTTAATATTATGTTAAACATCTTCTTTCTATGTTTTTATATTATGTTAAACTACTTCTTTCTATATTTTTATGTAATGTTAAACATCTTCTTTCTATATTTTTATGTTATGTCAAACTACTTCTTTCTATGTTTTTATATTATGTTAAACTATTTCTTTCTATATTTTTATATTATGTTAAACATCTTCTTTCTATATTTTTATGTTATGTTAAACTACTTCTTTCTATGTTTTTATATTATGTTAAACTACTTCTTTCTATGTTTTTATATTATGTTAAACTATTTCTTTCTATATTTTAATATTATGTTAAACATCTTCTTTCTATGTTTTTATATTATGTTAAACTACTTCTTTCTATATTTTTATGTAATGTTAAACATCTTCTTTCTATATTTTTATGTTATGTCAAACTACTTCTTTCTATGTTTTTATATTATGTTAAACTATTTCTTTCTATATTTTTATATTATGTTAAACATCTTCTTTCTATATTTTTATGTTATGTTAAACTACTTCTTTCTATGTTTTTATATTATGTTAAACTATTTCTTTCTATATTTTTATATTATGTTAAACATCTTCTTTCTATATTTTTATGTTATGTTAAACTACTTCTTTCTATGTTTTTATATTATGTTAAACTACTTCTTTCTATGTTTTTATATTATGTTAAACTATTTCTTTCTATATTTTAATATTATGTTAAACATCTTCTTTCTATGTTTTTATATTATGTTAAACTACTTCTTTCTATATTTTTATGTTATGTTAAACATCTTCTTTCTATATTTTTATGTTATGTCAAACTACTTCTTTCTATGTTTTTATATTATGTTAAACTATTTCTTTCTATATTTTTATATTATGTTAAACATCTTCTTTCTATATTTTTATGTTATGTTAAACTACTTCTTTCTATGTTTTTATATTATGTTAAACTACTTCTTTCTATGTTTTTATATTATGTTAAACTATTTCTTTCTATATTTTAATATTATGTTAAACATCTTCTTTCTATGTTTTTATATTATGTTAAACTATTTCTTTATATATTGTTATATTATGTTAAACATCTTCTTTCTATATTTTTATGTTATGTTAAACTACTTCTTTCTATGTTTTTATATTATGTTAAACTATTTCTTTCTATATTTTTATATTATGTTAAACATCTTCTTTCTATATTTTTATGTTATGTTAAACTATTTCTTTCTATATATTTATGTTATGTTTAACTACTTCTTTCTATATTTTTATGTTATGTTAAACTATTTCTTTCTATATTTTTATATTATGTTAAACATCTTCTTTCCATATTTTTATGTTATGTTAAACTACTTCTTTCTATGTTTTTATATTATGTTAAACTATTTCTTTCTATATTTTTATATTATGTTAAACATCTTCTTTCTATATTTTTATGTTATGTTAAACTACTTCTTTCTATGTTTTTATATTATGTTAAACTATTTCTTTCTATATTTTTATATTATGTTAAACATCTTCTTTCTATATTTTTATGTTATGTTAAACTATTTCTTTCTATATTTTTATGTTATGTTAAACTACTTCTTTCTATATTTTTATGTTATGTTAAACTACTTCTTTCTATGTTTTTATATTATGTTAAACAATTTCTTTCTATATTTTTATGTTATGTTAAACATCTTCTTTCTATATTTTTATGTTATGTTAAACTACTTCTTTCTATGTTTTTATATTATGTTAAACTATCTCTTTCTATATTTTTATATTATGTTAAACATCTTCTTTCTATATTTTTATGTTATGTTAAACTACTTCTTTCTATGTTTTTATATTATGTTAAACTATTTCTTTCTATATTTTTATATTATGTTAAACATCTTCTTTCTATATTTTTATATTATGCTAAACTATTTCTTTCTATATTTTCATGTTATGTTAAACTACTTCTTTCTATATTTTTATGTTATGTTAAACTATTTCTTTCTATATTTTTATATTATGTTAAACATCTTCTTTCTATATTTTTATGTTATGTTAAACTACTTCTTTCTATGTTTTTATATTATGTTAAACTATTTCTTTCTATATTTTTATATTATGTTAAACATCTTCTTTCTATATTTTTATGTTATGTTAAACTACTTCTTTCTATGTTTTTATATTATGTTAAACTATTTCTTTCTATATTTTTATATTATGTTAAACATCTTCTTTCTATATTTTTATGTTATGTTAAACTACTTCTTTCTATATTTTTATGTTATGTTAAACTATTTCTTTCTATATTTTTATATTATGTTAAACATCTTCTTTCTATATTTTTATGTTATGTTAAACTACTTCTTTCTATGTTTTTATATTATGTTAAACTATTTCTTTCTATATTTTTATATTACGTTAAACATCTTCTTTCTATATTTTTATGTTATGTTAAACTACTTCTTTCTAAGTTTTTATATTATGTTAAACTATTTCTTTCTATATTTTTATATTATGTTAAACATCTTCTTTCTATATTTTTATGTTATGTTAAACTACTTCTTTCTATGTTTTTATATTATGTTAAACTATTTCTTTCTATATTTTTATATTATGTTAAACATCTTCTTTCTATATTTTTATGTTATGTTAAACTATTTCTTTCTATATTTTTATGTTATGTTAAACTACTTCTTTCTATATTTTTATGTTATGTTAAACTATTTCTTTCTATATTTTTATATTATGTTAAACATCTTCTTTCTATATTTTTATGTTATTTTAAACTACTTCTTTCTATGTTTTTATATTATGTTAAACTATTTCTTTCTATATTTTTATATTATGTTAAACATCTTCTTTCCATATTTTTATGTTATGTTAAACTACTTCTTTCTATGTTTTTATATTATGTTAAACTATTTCTTTCTATATTTTTATATTATGTTAAACATCTTCTTTCTATATTTTTATATTATGTTAAAAATCTTCTTTCTATATTTTTATATTATGTTAAACATCTTCTTTCTATATTTTTATGTTATGTTAAACTACTTCTTTCTATATTTTTATGTTATGTTAAACTACTTCTTTCTATGTTTTTATATTATGTTAAACAATTTCTTTCTATATTTTTATGTTATGTTAAACATCTTCTTTCTATATTTTTATGTTATGTTAAACTACTTCTTTCTATGTTTTTATATTATGTTAAACATCTTCTTTCTATATTTTTATATTATGTTAAACATCTTCTTTCTATATTTTTATGTTATGTTAAACTATTTCTTTCTATAAATTTTATATTATGTTAAACATCTTCTTTCTATATTTTTATGTTATGTTAAAATATTTCTTTCTATATTTTTATATTATGTTAAACATCTTCTTTCTATATTTTTATGTTATGTTAAACTACTTCTTTCTATGTTTTTATATTATGTTAAACTATTTCTTTCTATATTTTTATATTATGTTAAACATCTTCTTTCTATATTTTTATGTTATGTTAAACTACTACTTTCTATGTTTTTATATTATGTTAAACTACTTCTTTCTATGTTTTTATACTATGTTAAACTATTTCTTTCTATATTTTAATATTATGTTAAACATCTTCTTTCTATGTTTTTATATTATGTTAAACTACTTCTTTCTATATTTTTATGTTATGTTAAACATCTTCTTTCTATATTTTTATGTTATGTCAAACTACTTCTTTCTATGTTTTTATATTATGTTAAACTATTTCTTTCTATATTTTTATATTATGTTAAACATCTTCTTTCTATATTTTTATGTTATGTTAAACTACTTCTTTCTATGTTTTTATATTATGTTAAACTACTTCTTTCTATGTTTTTATATTATGTTAAACTATTTCTTTCTATATTTTAATATTATGTTAAACATCTTCTTTCTATGTTTTTATATTATGTTAAACTATTTCTTTATATATTGTTATATTATGTTAAACATCTTCTTTCTATATTTTTATGTTATGTTAAACTACTTCTTTCTATGTTTTTATATTATGTTAAACTATTTCTTTCTATATTTTTATATTATGTTAAACATCTTCTTTCTATATTTTTATGTTATGTTAAACTATTTCTTTCTATATATTTATGTTATGTTTAACTACTTCTTTCTATATTTTTATGTTATGTTAAACTATTTCTTTCTATATTTTTATATTATGTTAAACATCTTCTTTCCATATTTTTATGTTATGTTAAACTACTTCTTTCTATGTTTTTATATTATGTTAAACTATTTCTTTCTATATTTTTATATTATGTTAAACATCTTCTTTCTATATTTTTATGTTATGTTAAACTACTTCTTTCTATGTTTTTATATTATGTTAAACTATTTCTTTCTATATTTTTATATTACGTTAAACATCTTCTTTCTATATTTTTATGTTATGTTAAACTACTTCTTTCTAAGTTTTTATATTATGTTAAACTATTTCTTTCTATATTTTTATATTATGTTAAACATCTTCTTTCTATATTTTTATGTTATGTTAAACTACTTCTTTCTATGTTTTTATATTATGTTAAACTATTTCTTTCTATATTTTTATATTATGTTAAACATCTTCTTTCTATATTTTTATGTTATGTTAAACTATTTCTTTCTATATTTTTATGTTATGTTAAACTACTTCTTTCTATATTTTTATGTTATGTTAAACTATTTCTTTCTATATTTTTATATTATGTTAAACATCTTCTTTCTATATTTTTATGTTATTTTAAACTACTTCTTTCTATGTTTTTATATTATGTTAAACTATTTCTTTCTATATTTTTATATTATGTTAAACATCTTCTTTCCATATTTTTATGTTATGTTAAACTACTTCTTTCTATGTTTTTATATTATGTTAAACTATTTCTTTCTATATTTTTATATTATGTTAAACATCTTCTTTCTATATTTTTATATTATGTTAAAAATCTTCTTTCTATATTTTTATATTATGTTAAACATCTTCTTTCTATATTTTTATGTTATGTTAAACTACTTCTTTCTATATTTTTATGTTATGTTAAACTACTTCTTTCTATGTTTTTATATTATGTTAAACAATTTCTTTCTATATTTTTATGTTATGTTAAACATCTTCTTTCTATATTTTTATGTTATGTTAAACTACTTCTTTCTATGTTTTTATATTATGTTAAACATCTTCTTTCTATATTTTTATATTATGTTAAACATCTTCTTTCTATATTTTTATGTTATGTTAAACTATTTCTTTCTATAAATTTTATATTATGTTAAACATCTTCTTTCTATATTTTTATGTTATGTTAAAATATTTCTTTCTATATTTTTATATTATGTTAAACATCTTCTTTCTATATTTTTATGTTATGTTAAACTACTTCTTTCTATGTTTTTATATTATGTTAAACTATTTCTTTCTATATTTTTATATTATGTTAAACATCTTCTTTCTATATTTTTATGTTATGTTAAACTACTTCTTTCTATGTTTTTATATTATGTTAAACTACTTCTTTCTATGTTTTTATATTATGTTAAACTATTTCTTTCTATATTTTAATATTATGTTAAACATCTTCTTTCTATGTTTTTATATTATGTTAAACTACTTCTTTCTATATTTTTATGTAATGTTAAACATCTTCTTTCTATATTTTTATGTTATGTCAAACTACTTCTTTCTATGTTTTTATATTATGTTAAACTATTTCTTTCTATATTTTTATATTATGTTAAACATCTTCTTTCTATATTTTTATGTTATGTTAAACTACTTCTTTCTATGTTTTTATATTATGTTAAACTACTTCTTTCTATGTTTTTATATTATGTTAAACTATTTCTTTCTATATTTTAATATTATGTTAAACATCTTCTTTCTATGTTTTTATATTATGTTAAACTATTTCTTTATATATTGTTATATTATGTTAAACATCTTCTTTCTATATTTTTATGTTATGTTAAACTACTTCTTTCTATGTTTTTATATTATGTTAAACTATTTCTTTCTATATTTTTATATTATGTTAAACATCTTCTTTCTATATTTTTATGTTATGTTAAACTATTTCTTTCTATATATTTATGTTATGTTTAACTACTTCTTTCTATATTTTTATGTTATGTTAAACTATTTCTTTCTATATTTTTATATTATGTTAAACATCTTCTTTCCATATTTTTATGTTATGTTAAACTACTTCTTTCTATGTTTTTATATTATGTTAAACTATTTCTTTCTATATTTTTATATTATGTTAAACATCTTCTTTCTATATTTTTATGTTATGTTAAACTATTTCTTTCTATATATTTATGTTATGTTTAACTACTTCTTTCTATATTTTTATGTTATGTTAAACTATTTCTTTCTATATTTTTATATTATGTTAAACATCTTCTTTCCATATTTTTATGTTATGTTAAACTACTTCTTTCTATGTTTTTATATTATGTTAAACTATTTCTTTCTATATTTTTATATTATGTTAAACATCTTCTTTCTATATTTTTATATTATGTTAAAAATCTTCTTTCTATATTTTTATATTATGTTAAACATCTTCTTTCTATATTTTTATGTTATGTTAAACTACTTCTTTCTATATTTTTATGTTATGTTAAACTACTTCTTTCTATGTTTTTATATTATGTTAAACTACTTCTTTCTATATTTTTATGTTATGTTAAACTACTTCTTTCTATGTTTTTATATTATGTTAAACAATTTCTTTCTATATTTTTATGTTATGTTAAACATCTTCTTTCTATATTTTTATGTTATGTTAAACTACTTCTTTCCATATTTTTATGTTATGTTTAACTACTTCTTTCTATATTTTTATGTTATGTTAAACTATTTCTTTCTATATTTTTATATTATGTTAAACATCTTCTTTCCATATTTTTATGTTATGTTAAACTACTTCTTTCTATGTTTTTATATTATGTTAAACTATTTCTTTCTATATTTTTATATTATGTTAAACATCTTCTTTCTATATTTTTATATTATGTTAAAAATCTTCTTTCTATATTTTTATATTATGTTAAACATCTTCTTTCTATATTTTTATGTTATGTTAAACTACTTCTTTCTATATTTTTATGTTATGTTAAACTACTTCTTTCTATGTTTTTATATTATGTTAAACAATTTCTTTCTATATTTTTATGTTATGTTAAACATCTTCTTTCTATATTTTTATGTTATGTTAAACTACTTCTTTCTATGTTTTTATATTATGTTAAACATCTTCTTTCTATATTTTTATATTATGTTAAACAATTTCTTTCTATATTTTTATGTTATGTTAAACATCTTCTTTCTATATTTTTATGTTATGTTAAACTACTTCTTTCTATGTTTTTATATTATGTTAAACATCTTCTTTCTATATTTTTATATTATGTTAAACATCTTCTTTCTATATTTTTATGTAATGTTAAACTACTTCTTTCTATGTTTTTATATTATGTTAAACATCTTCTTTCTATATTTTTATGTTATGTTAAACTATTTCTTTCTATACTTTTATATTATGTTAAACTATTTCTTTCTATATTTTTATATTATGTTAAACATCTTCTTTCTATATTTTTATGTTATGTTAAACTACTTCTTTCTATGTTTTTATATTATGTTAAACTATTTCTTTCCATATTTTTATATTATGTTAAACATCTTCTTTCTATATTTTTATGTTATGTTAAACTACTTCTTTCTATGTTTTTATATTATGTTAAACATCTTCTTTCTATATTTTTATATTATGTTAAACATCTTCTTTCTATATTTTTATGTTATGTTAAACTATTTCTTTCTATAAATTTTATATTATGTTAAACATCTTCTTTCTATATTTTTATGTTATGTTAAAATATTTCTTTCTATATTTTTATATTATGTTAAACATCTTCTTTCTATATTTTTATGTTATGTTAAACTACTTCTTTCTATGTTTTTATATTATGTTAAACTATTTCTTTCTATATTTTTATATTATGTTAAACATCTTCTTTCTATATTTTTATGTTATGTTAAACTACTTCTTTCTATGTTTTTATATTATGTTAAACTACTTCTTTCTATGTTTTTATATTATGTTAAACTATTTCTTTCTATATTTTAATATTATGTTAAACATCTTCTTTCTATGTTTTTATATTATGTTAAACTACTTCTTTCTATATTTTTATGTTATGTTAAACATCTTCTTTCTATATTTTTATGTTATGTCAAACTACTTCTTTCTATGTTTTTATATTATGTTAAACTATTTCTTTCTATATTTTTATATTATGTTAAACATCTTCTTTCTATATTTTTATGTTATGTTAAACTACTTCTTTCTATGTTTTTATATTATGTTAAACTACTTCTTTCTATGTTTTTATATTATGTTAAACTATTTCTTTCTATATTTTAATATTATGTTAAACATCTTCTTTCTATGTTTTTATATTATGTTAAACTATTTCTTTATATATTGTTATATTATGTTAAACATCTTCTTTCTATATTTTTATGTTATGTTAAACTACTTCTTTCTATGTTTTTATATTATGTTAAACTATTTCTTTCTATATTTTTATATTATGTTAAACATCTTCTTTCTATATTTTTATGTTATGTTAAACTATTTCTTTCTATATATTTATGTTATGTTTAACTACTTCTTTCTATATTTTTATGTTATGTTAAACTATTTCTTTCTATATTTTTATATTATGTTAAACATCTTCTTTCCATATTTTTATGTTATGTTAAACTACTTCTTTCTATGTTTTTATATTATGTTAAACTATTTCTTTCTATATTTTTATATTATGTTAAACATCTTCTTTCTATATTTTTATGTTATGTTAAACTACTTCTTTCTATGTTTTTATATTATGTTAAACTATTTCTTTCTATATTTTTATATTATGTTAAACATCTTCTTTCTATATTTTTATGTTATGTTAAACTATTTCTTTCTATATTTTTATGTTATGTTAAACTACTTCTTTCTATATTTTTATGTTATGTTAAACTACTTCTTTCTATGTTTTTATATTATGTTAAACAATTTCTTTCTATATTTTTATGTTATGTTAAACATCTTCTTTCTATATTTTTATGTTATGTTAAACTACTTCTTTCTATGTTTTTATATTATGTTAAACTATCTCTTTCTATATTTTTATATTATGTTAAACATCTTCTTTCTATATTTTTATGTTATGTTAAACTACTTCTTTCTATGTTTTTATATTATGTTAAACTATTTCTTTCTATATTTTTATATTATGTTAAACATCTTCTTTCTATATTTTTATATTATGCTAAACTATTTCTTTCTATATTTTCATGTTATGTTAAACTACTTCTTTCTATATTTTTATGTTATGTTAAACTATTTCTTTCTATATTTTTATATTATGTTAAACATCTTCTTTCTATATTTTTATGTTATGTTAAACTACTTCTTTCTATGTTTTTATATTATGTTAAACTATTTCTTTCTATATTTTTATATTATGTTAAACATCTTCTTTCTATATTTTTATGTTATGTTAAACTACTTCATTCTATGTTTTTATATTATGTTAAACTATTTCTTTCTATATTTTTATATTATGTTAAACATCTTCTTTCTATATTTTTATGTTATGTTAAACTACTTCTTTCTATATTTTTATGTTATGTTAAACTATTTCTTTCTATATTTTTATATTATGTTAAACATCTTCTTTCTATATTTTTATGTTATGTTAAACTACTTCTTTCTATGTTTTTATATTATGTTAAACTATTTCTTTCTATATTTTTATATTACGTTAAACATCTTCTTTCTATATTTTTATGTTATGTTAAACTACTTCTTTCTAAGTTTTTATATTATGTTAAACTATTTCTTTCTATATTTTTATATTATGTTAAACATCTTCTTTCTATATTTTTATGTTATGTTAAACTACTTCTTTCTATGTTTTTATATTATGTTAAACTATTTCTTTCTATATTTTTATATTATGTTAAACATCTTCTTTCTATATTTTTATGTTATGTTAAACTATTTCTTTCTATATTTTTATGTTATGTTAAACTACTTCTTTCTATATTTTTATGTTATGTTAAACTATTTCTTTCTATATTTTTATATTATGTTAAACATCTTCTTTCTATATTTTTATGTTATTTTAAACTACTTCTTTCTATGTTTTTATATTATGTTAAACTATTTCTTTCTATATTTTTATATTATGTTAAACATCTTCTTTCCATATTTTTATGTTATGTTAAACTACTTCTTTCTATGTTTTTATATTATGTTAAACTATTTCTTTCTATATTTTTATATTATGTTAAACATCTTCTTTCTATATTTTTATATTATGTTAAAAATCTTCTTTCTATATTTTTATATTATGTTAAACATCTTCTTTCTATATTTTTATGTTATGTTAAACTACTTCTTTCTATATTTTTATGTTATGTTAAACTACTTCTTTCTATGTTTTTATATTATGTTAAACAATTTCTTTCTATATTTTTATGTTATGTTAAACATCTTCTTTCTATATTTTTATGTTATGTTAAACTACTTCTTTCTATGTTTTTATATTATGTTAAACATCTTCTTTCTATATTTTTATATTATGTTAAACATCTTCTTTCTATATTTTTATGTTATGTTAAACTATTTCTTTCTATAAATTTTATATTATGTTAAACATCTTCTTTCTATATTTTTATGTTATGTTAAAATATTTCTTTCTATATTTTTATATTATGTTAAACATCTTCTTTCTATATTTTTATGTTATGTTAAACTACTTCTTTCTATGTTTTTATATTATGTTAAACTATTTCTTTCTATATTTTTATATTATGTTAAACATCTTCTTTCTATATTTTTATGTTATGTTAAACTACTACTTTCTATGTTTTTATATTATGTTAAACTACTTCTTTCTATGTTTTTATATTATGTTAAACTATTTCTTTCTATATTTTAATATTATGTTAAACATCTTCTTTCTATGTTTTTATATTATGTTAAACTACTTCTTTCTATATTTTTATGTTATGTTAAACATCTTCTTTCTATATTTTTATGTTATGTCAAACTACTTCTTTCTATGTTTTTATATTATGTTAAACTATTTCTTTCTATATTTTTATATTATGTTAAACATCTTCTTTCTATATTTTTATGTTATGTTAAACTACTTCTTTCTATGTTTTTATATTATGTTAAACTACTTCTTTCTATGTTTTTATATTATGTTAAACTATTTCTTTCTATATTTTAATATTATGTTAAACATCTTCTTTCTATATTTTTATGTTATGTTAAACTACTTCTTTCTATGTTTTTATATTATGTTAAACTATTTCTTTCTATATTTTTATATTATGTTAAACATCTTCTTTCTATATTTTTATGTTATGTTAAACTATTTCTTTCTATATATTTATGTTATGTTTAACTACTTCTTTCTATATTTTTATGTTATGTTAAACTATTTCTTTCTATATTTTTATATTATGTTAAACATCTTCTTTCCATATTTTTATGTTATGTTAAACTACTTCTTTCTATGTTTTTATATTATGTTAAACTATTTCTTTCTATATTTTTATATTATGTTAAACATCTTCTTTCTATATTTTTATGTTATGTTAAACTATTTCTTTCTATATATTTATGTTATGTTTAACTACTTCTTTCTATATTTTTATGTTATGTTAAACTATTTCTTTCTATATTTTTATATTATGATAAACATCTTCTTTCCATATTTTTATGTTATGTTAAACTACTTCTTTCTATGTTTTTATATTATGTTAAACTATTTCTTTCTATATTTTTATATTATGTTAAACATCTTCTTTCTATATTTTTATATTATGTTAAAAATCTTCTTTCTATATTTTTACATTATGTTAAACATCTTCTTTCTATATTTTTATGTTATGTTAAACTACTTCTTTCTATATTTTTATGTTATGTTAAACTACTTCTTTCTATGTTTTTATATTATGTTAAACTACTTCTTTCTATATTTTTATGTTATGTTAAACTACTTCTTTCTATGTTTTTATATTATGTTAAACAATTTCTTTCTATATTTTTATGTTATGTTAAACATCTTCTTTCTATATTTTTATGTTATGTTAAACTACTTCTTTCCATATTTTTATGTTATGTTTAACTACTTCTTTCTATATTTTTATGTTATGTTAAACTATTTCTTTCTATATTTTTATATTATGTTAAACATCTTCTTTCCATATTTTTATGTTATGTTAAACTACTTCTTTCTATGTTTTTATATTATGTTAAACTATTTCTTTCTATATTTTTATATTATGTTAAACATCTTCTTTCTATATTTTTATATTATGTTAAAAATCTTCTTTCTATATTTTTATATTATGTTAAACATCTTCTTTCTATATTTTTATGTTATGTTAAACTACTTCTTTCTATATTTTTATGTTATGTTAAACTACTTCTTTCTATGTTTTTATATTATGTTAAACAATTTCTTTCTATATTTTTATGTTATGTTAAACATCTTCTTTCTATATTTTTATGTTATGTTAAACTACTTCTTTCTATGTTTTTATATTATGTTAAACATCTTCTTTCTATATTTTTATATTATGTTAAACAATTTCTTTCTATATTTTTATGTTATGTTAAACATCTTCTTTCTATATTTTTATGTTATGTTAAACTACTTCTTTCTATGTTTTTATATTATGTTAAACATCTTCTTTCTATATTTTTATATTATGTTAAACATCTTCTTTCTATATTTTTATGTAATGTTAAACTACTTCTTTCTATGTTTTTATATTATGTTAAACATCTTCTTTCTATATTTTTATGTTATGTTAAACTACTTCTTTCTATGTTTTTATATTATGTTAAACTATTTCTTTCCATATTTTTATATTATGTTAAACATCTTCTTTCTATATTTTTATGTTATGTTAAACTACTTCTTTCTATGTTTTTATATTATGTTAAACATCTTCTTTCTATATTTTTATGTTATGTTAAACTATTTCTTTCTATATTTTTATATTATGTTAAACATCTTCTTTCTATATTTTTATATTATGTTAAACATGTTCTTTCTATATTTTTATATTATGTTAAACATCTTCTTTCTATATTTTTATGTTATGTTAAACTATTTCTTTCTATATTTTTATGTTATGTTAAACTACTTCTTTCTATATTTTTATGTTATGTTAAACTATTTCTTTCTATATTTTTATATTATGTTAAACATCTTCTTTCTATATTTTTATGTTATGTTAAACTACTTCTTTCTATGTTTTTATATTATGTTAAACTATTTCTTTCTATATTTTTATATTATGTTAAACTATTTCTTTCTATATTTTTATATTATGTTAAACATCTTCTTTCTATATTATGTTAAACTACTTCTTTCTATGTTTTTATATTATGTTGAACTATTTCTTTCTATATTTTTATATTATGTTAAACTATTTCTTTCTATGTTTTTATATTATGTTAAACTATTTCTTTCTATATTTTTATATTTTGTTAAACCTCTTCTTTCTATATTTTTATGTTATGTTAAACTATTTCTTTCTATATTTTTATATTATGTTAAACATCTTCTTTCTATATTTTTATATTATGTTAAACTATTTCTTTCTATATTTTTATATTATGTTTAACATCTTCTTTCTATATTTTTATATTATGTTAAACATCTTCTTTCTATATTTTTATGTTATGTTAAACTACTTCTTTCTATATTTTTATGTTATGTTAAACTATTTCTTTCTATATTTTTATATTATGTTAAACATCTTCTTTCTATATTTTTATGTTATGTTAAACTACTTCTTTCTATGTTTTTATATTATGTTAAACTATTTCTTTCTATATTTTTATATTACGTTAAACATCTTCTTTCTATATTTTTATGTTATGTTAAACTACTTCTTTCTAAGTTTTTATATTATGTTAAACTATTTCTTTCTATATTTTTATATTATGTTAAACATCTTCTTTCTATATTTTTATGTTATGTTAAACTACTTCTTTCTATGTTTTTATATTATGTTAAACTATTTCTTTCTATATTTTTATATTATGTTAAACATCTTCTTTCTATATTTTTATGTTATGTTAAACTATTTCTTTCTATATTTTTATGTTATGTTAAACTACTTCTTTCTATGTTTTTATATTATGTTAAACTATTTCTTTCTATATTTTTATATTACGTTAAACATCTTCTTTCTATATTTTTATGTTATGTTAAACTACTTCTTTCTAAGTTTTTATATTATGTTAAACTATTTCTTTCTATATTTTTATATTATGTTAAACATCTTCTTTCTATATTTTTATGTTATGTTAAACTATTTCTTTCTATATTTTTATGTTATGTTAAACTACTTCTTTCTATATTTTTATGTTATGTTAAACTATTTCTTTCTATATTTTTATATTATGTTAAACATCTTCTTTCTATATTTTTATGTTATGTTAAACTACTTCTTTCTATGTTTTTATATTATGTTAAACTATTTCTTTCTATATTTTTATATTATGTTAAACTATTTCTTTCTATGTTTTTATATTATGTTAAACATCTTCTTTCTATATTATGTTAAACTACTTCTTTCTATGTTTTTATATTATGTTGAACTATTTCTTTCTATATTTTTATATTATGTTAAACATCTTCTTTCTATATTTTTATGTTATGTTAAACTATTTCTTTCTATATTTTTATATTATGTTAAACATCTTCTTTCTATATTTTTATGTTATGTTAAACATCTTCTTTCTATATTTTTATATTATGTTAAACATCTTCTTTCTATATTTTTATATTATGTTAAACATCTTCTTTCTATATTTTTATATTATGTTGAACATCTTCTTTCTATATTTTTATGTTATGTTAAACTACTTCTTTCTATATTTTTATGTTATGTTAAACTACTTCTTTCTATGTTTTTATATTATGTTAAACAATTTCTTTCTATATTTTTGTTATGTTAAACATCTTCTTTCTATATTTTTATGTTATGTTAAACTACTTCTTTCTATGTTTTTATATTATGTTAAACTATTTCTTTCTATATTTTTATATTATGTTAAACATCGTCTTTCTATATTTTTATGTTATGTTAAACTACTTCTTTCTATGTTTTTATATTATGTTAAACTATTTCTTTCTATATTTTTATATTATGTTAAACATCTTCTTTCTATATTTTTGTATGTTATGTTAAACTACTTCTTTCTATGTTTTTATATTATGTTAAACTATTTCTTTCTATATTTTTATATTATGTTAAACATCTTCTTTCTATATTTTTATGTTATGTTAAACTACTTCTTTCTATGTTTTTATATTATGTTAAACATCTTCTTTCTATATTTTTATGTTATGTTAAACTACTTCTTTCTACATTTTTATGTTATGTTAAACTATTTCTTTCTATATTTTTATGTTATGTTAAACTACTTCTTTCTATATTTTTATGTTATGTTGAACTATTTCTTTCTATATTTTTATATTATGTTAAACATCTTCTTTCTATATTTTTATGTTATGTTAAACTACTTCTTTCTATGTTTTTATATTATGTTAAACTATTTCTTTCTATATTGTTATATTATGTTAAACATCTTCTTTCTATATTTTTATGTTATGTTAAACTACTTCTTTCTATGTTTTTATATTATGTTAAACTATTTCTTTCTATATTTTTATATTATGTTAAACATCGTCTTTCTATGTTTTTATATTATGTTAAACTATTTCTTTCTATATTTTTATATTATGTTAAACATCTTCTTTCTATACTTTTATGTTATGTTAAACTATTTCTTTCTATATTTTTATGTTATGTTAAACTACTTCTTTCTATATTTTTATGTTATGTTAAACTATTTCTTTCTATATTTTTATATTATGTTAAACATCTTCTTTCCATATTTTTATGTTATGTTAAACTACTTCTTTCTATGTTTTTATATTATGTTAAACTATTTCTTTCTATATTTTTATATTATGTTAAACATCTTCTTTCTATATTTTTATGTTATGTTAAACTACTTCTTTCTATGTTTTTATATTATGTTAAACTATTTCTTTCTATATTTTTATATTATGTTAAACATCTTCTTTCTATATTTTTATGTTATGTTAAACTATTTCTTTCTATATTTTTATTTTATGTTAAACTACTTCTTTCTATATTTTTATGTTATGTTAAACTATTTCTTTCTATATTTTTATATTATGTTAAACATCTTCTTTCTATATTTTTATGTTATGTTAAACTACTTCTTTCTATGTTTTTATATTATGTTAAACTATTTCTTTCTATATTTTTATATTATGTTAAACATCTTCTTTCTATATTTTTATGTTATGTTAAACTACTTCTTTCTATGTTTTTATATTATGTTAAACTATTTCTTTCTATATTTTTATATTATGTTAAACATCTTCTTTCTATATTTTTATGTTATGTTAAACTATTTCTTTCTATATTTTTATATTATGTTAAACATCTTCTTTCTATATTTTTATATTATGTTAAACTTCTTCTTTCTATATTTTTATATTATGTTAAACATCTTCTTTCTATATTTTTATATTATGTTAAACATCTTCTTTCTATATTTTTATATTATGTTAAACATCTTCTTTCTATATTTTTATGTTATGTTAAACTACTTCTTTCTATATTTTTATGTTATGTTAAACTACTTCTTTCTATGTTTTTATATTATGTTAAACAATTTCTTTCTATATTTTTATGTTATGTTAAACATCTTCTTTCTATATTTTTATGTTATGTTAAACTACTTCTTTCTATGTTTTTATATTATGTTAAACTATCTCTTTCTATATTTTTATATTATGTTAAACATCTTCTTTCTATATTTTTATGTTATGTTAAACTACTTCTTTCTATGTTTTTATATTATGTTAAACTATTTCTTTCTATATTTTTATATTATGTTAAACATCTTCTTTCTATATTTTTATATTATGCTAAACTATTTCTTTCTATATTTTCATGTTATGTTAAACTACTTCTTTCTATATTTTTATGTTATGTTAAACTATTTCTTTCTATATTTTTATATTATGTTAAACATCTTCTTTCTATATTTTTATGTTATGTTAAACTACTTCTTTCTATGTTTTTATATTATGTTAAACTATTTCTTTCTATATTTTTATATTATGTTAAACATCTTCTTTCTATATTTTTATGTTATGTTAAACTACTTCTTTCTATGTTTTTATATTATGTTAAACTATTTCTTTCTATATTTTTATATTATGTTAAACATCTTCTTTCTATATTTTTATGTTATGTTAAACTATTTCTTTCTATATTTTTATATTATGTTAAACATCTTCTTTCTATATTTTTATGTTATGTTAAACTACTTCTTTCTACATTTTTATGTTATGTTAAACTATTTCTTTCTATATTTTTATGTTATGTTAAACTACTTCTTTCTATATTTTTATGTTATGTTGAACTATTTCTTTCTATATTTTTATATTATGTTAAACATCTTCTTTCTATATTTTTATGTTATGTTAAACTACTTCTTTCTATGTTTTTATATTATGTTAAACTATTTCTTTCTATATTTTTATATTATGTTAAACATCTTCTTTCTATATTTTTATGTTATGTTAAACTACTTCTTTCTATGTTTTTATATTATGTTAAACTATTTCTTTCTATATTTTTATATTATGTTAAACATCTTCTTTCTATATTTTTATGTTATGTTAAACTACTTCTTTCTATGTTTTTATATTATGTTAAACTATTTCTTTCTATATTTTTATATTATGTTAAACATCTTCTTTCTATATTTTTATGTTATGTTAAACTACTTCTTTCTATGTTTTTATATTATGTTAAACTATTTCTTTCTATATTTTTATATTATGTTAAACATCTTCTTTCTATATTTTTATGTTATGTTAAACTATTTCTTTCTATATTTTTATGTTATGTTAAACTACTTCTTTCTATATTTTTATGTTATGTTAAACTATTTCTTTCTATATTTTTATGTTATGTTAAACTACTTCTTTCTATATTTTTATGTTATGTTAAACTACTTCTTTCTATGTTTTTATAGTATGTTAAACAATTTCTTTCTATATTTTTATGTTTTGTTAAACATCTTCTTTCTATATTTTTATGTTATGTTAAACTATTTCTTTCTATATTTTTATATTATGTTAAACATCTTCTTTCTATATTTTTATGTTATGTTAAACTACTTCTTTCTACATTTTTATGTTATGTTAAACTATTTCTTTCTATATTTTTATGTTATGTTAAACTACTTCTTTCTATATTTTTATGTTATGTTGAACTATTTCTTTCTATATTTTTATATTATGTTAAACATCTTCTTTCTATATTTTTATGTTATGTTAAACTACTTCTTTCTATGTTTTTATATTATGTTAAACTATTTCTTTCTATATTTTTATATTATGTTAAACATCTTCTTTCTATATTTTTATGTTATGTTAAACTACTTCTTTCTACATTTTTATGTTATGTTAAACTATTTCTTTCTATATTTTTATGTTATGTTAAACTACTTCTTTCTATATTTTTATGTTATGTTGAACTATTTCTTTCTATATTTTTATATTATGTTAAACATCTTCTTTCTATATTTTTATGTTATGTTAAACTACTTCTTTCTATGTTTTTATATTATGTTAAACTATTTCTTTCTATATTTTTATATTATGTTAAACATCTTCTTTCTATATTTTTATGTTATGTTAAACTACTTCTTTCTATGTTTTTATATTATGTTAAACTATTTCTTTCTATATTTTTATATTATGTTAAACATCTTCTTTCTATATTTTTATGTTATGTTAAACTACTTCTTTCTATGTTTTTATATTATGTTAAACTATTTCTTTCTATATTTTTATATTACGTTAAACATCTTCTTTCTATATTTTTATGTTATGTTAAACTACTTCTTTCTAAGTTTTTATATTATGTTAAACTATTTCTTTCTATATTTTTATATTATGTTAAACATCTTCTTTCTATATTTTTATGTTATGTTAAACTATTTCTTTCTATATTTTTATGTTATGTTAAACTACTTCTTTCTATATTTTTATGTTATGTTAAACTATTTCTTTCTATATTTTTATATTATGTTAAACATCTTCTTTCTATATTTTTATGTTATGTTAAACTACTTCTTTCTATGTTTTTATATTATGTTAAACTATTTCTTTCTATATTTTTATATTATGTTAAACTATTTCTTTCTATGTTTTTATATTATGTTAAACATCTTCTTTCTATATTATGTTAAACTACTTCTTTCTATGTTTTTATATTATGTTGAACTATTTCTTTCTATATTTTTATATTATGTTAAACATCTTCTTTCTATATTTTTATGTTATGTTAAACTATTTCTTTCTATATTTTTATATTATGTTAAACATCTTCTTTCTATATTTTTATGTTATGTTAAACATCTTCTTTCTATATTTTTATATTATGTTAAACATCTTCTTTCTATATTTTTATATTATGTTAAACATCTTCTTTCTATATTTTTATATTATGTTGAACATCTTCTTTCTATATTTTTATGTTATGTTAAACTACTTCTTTCTATATTTTTATGTTATGTTAAACTACTTCTTTCTATGTTTTTATATTATGTTAAACAATTTCTTTCTATATTTTTGTTATGTTAAACATCTTCTTTCTATATTTTTATGTTATGTTAAACTACTTCTTTCTATGTTTTTATATTATGTTAAACTATTTCTTTCTATATTTTTATATTATGTTAAACATCGTCTTTCTATATTTTTATGTTATGTTAAACTACTTCTTTCTATGTTTTTATATTATGTTAAACTATTTCTTTCTATATTTTTATATTATGTTAAACATCTTCTTTCTATATTTTTGTATGTTATGTTAAACTACTTCTTTCTATGTTTTTATATTATGTTAAACTATTTCTTTCTATATTTTTATATTATGTTAAACATCTTCTTTCTATATTTTTATGTTATGTTAAACTACTTCTTTCTATGTTTTTATATTATGTTAAACATCTTCTTTCTATATTTTTATGTTATGTTAAACTACTTCTTTCTACATTTTTATGTTATGTTAAACTATTTCTTTCTATATTTTTATGTTATGTTAAACTACTTCTTTCTATATTTTTATGTTATGTTGAACTATTTCTTTCTATATTTTTATATTATGTTAAACATCTTCTTTCTATATTTTTATGTTATGTTAAACTACTTCTTTCTATGTTTTTATATTATGTTAAACTATTTCTTTCTATATTGTTATATTATGTTAAACATCTTCTTTCTATATTTTTATGTTATGTTAAACTACTTCTTTCTATGTTTTTATATTATGTTAAACTATTTCTTTCTATATTTTTATATTATGTTAAACATCTTCTTTCTATACTTTTATGTTATGTTAAACTATTTCTTTCTATATTTTTATGTTATGTTAAACTACTTCTTTCTATATTTTTATGTTATGTTAAACTATTTCTTTCTATATTTTTATATTATGTTAAACATCTTCTTTCCATATTTTTATGTTATGTTAAACTACTTCTTTCTATGTTTTTATATTATGTTAAACTATTTCTTTCTATATTTTTATATTATGTTAAACATCTTCTTTCTATATTTTTATGTTATGTTAAACTACTTCTTTCTATGTTTTTATATTATGTTAAACTATTTCTTTCTATATTTTTATATTATGTTAAACATCTTCTTTCTATATTTTTATGTTATGTTAAACTATTTCTTTCTATATTTTTATTTTATGTTAAACTACTTCTTTCTATATTTTTATGTTATGTTAAACTATTTCTTTCTATATTTTTATATTATGTTAAACATCTTCTTTCTATATTTTTATGTTATGTTAAACTACTTCTTTCTATGTTTTTATATTATGTTAAACTATTTCTTTCTATATTTTTATATTATGTTAAACTATTTCTTTCTATGTTTTTATATTATGTTAAACATCTTCTTTCTATATTATGTTAAACTACTTCTTTCTATGTTTTTATATTATGTTGAACTATTTCTTTCTATATTTTTATATTATGTTAAACATCTTCTTTCTATATTTTTATGTTATGTTAAACTATTTCTTTCTATATTTTTATATTATGTTAAACATCTTCTTTCTATATTTTTATGTTATGTTAAACATCTTCTTTCTATATTTTTATATTATGTTAAACATCTTCTTTCTATATTTTTATATTATGTTAAACATCTTCTTTCTATATTTTTATATTATGTTGAACATCTTCTTTCTATATTTTTATGTTATGTTAAACTACTTCTTTCTATATTTTTATGTTATGTTAAACTACTTCTTTCTATGTTTTTATATTATGTTAAACAATTTCTTTCTATATTTTTGTTATGTTAAACATCTTCTTTCTATATTTTTATGTTATGTTAAACTACTTCTTTCTATGTTTTTATATTATGTTAAACTATTTCTTTCTATATTTTTATATTATGTTAAACATCGTCTTTCTATATTTTTATGTTATGTTAAACTACTTCTTTCTATGTTTTTATATTATGTTAAACTATTTCTTTCTATATTTTTATATTATGTTAAACATCTTCTTTCTATATTTTTGTATGTTATGTTAAACTACTTCTTTCTATGTTTTTATATTATGTTAAACTATTTCTTTCTATATTTTTATATTATGTTAAACATCTTCTTTCTATATTTTTATGTTATGTTAAACTACTTCTTTCTATGTTTTTATATTATGTTAAACATCTTCTTTCTATATTTTTATGTTATGTTAAACTACTTCTTTCTACATTTTTATGTTATGTTAAACTATTTCTTTCTATATTTTTATGTTATGTTAAACTACTTCTTTCTATATTTTTATGTTATGTTGAACTATTTCTTTCTATATTTTTATATTATGTTAAACATCTTCTTTCTATATTTTTATGTTATGTTAAACTACTTCTTTCTATGTTTTTATATTATGTTAAACTATTTCTTTCTATATTGTTATATTATGTTAAACATCTTCTTTCTATATTTTTATGTTATGTTAAACTACTTCTTTCTATGTTTTTATATTATGTTAAACTATTTCTTTCTATATTTTTATATTATGTTAAACATCTTCTTTCTATACTTTTATGTTATGTTAAACTATTTCTTTCTATATTTTTATGTTATGTTAAACTACTTCTTTCTATATTTTTATGTTATGTTAAACTATTTCTTTCTATATTTTTATATTATGTTAAACATCTTCTTTCCATATTTTTATGTTATGTTAAACTACTTCTTTCTATGTTTTTATATTATGTTAAACTATTTCTTTCTATATTTTTATATTATGTTAAACATCTTCTTTCTATATTTTTATGTTATGTTAAACTACTTCTTTCTATGTTTTTATATTATGTTAAACTATTTCTTTCTATATTTTTATATTATGTTAAACATCTTCTTTCTATATTTTTATGTTATGTTAAACTATTTCTTTCTATATTTTTATTTTATGTTAAACTACTTCTTTCTATATTTTTATGTTATGTTAAACTATTTCTTTCTATATTTTTATATTATGTTAAACATCTTCTTTCTATATTTTTATGTTATGTTAAACTACTTCTTTCTATGTTTTTATATTATGTTAAACTATTTCTTTCTATATTTTTATATTATGTTAAACATCTTCTTTCTATATTTTTATGTTATGTTAAACTACTTCTTTCTATGTTTTTATATTATGTTAAACTATTTCTTTCTATATTTTTATATTATGTTAAACATCTTCTTTCTATATTTTTATGTTATGTTAAACTATTTCTTTCTATATTTTTATATTATGTTAAACATCTTCTTTCTATATTTTTATATTATGTTAAACTTCTTCTTTCTATATTTTTATATTATGTTAAACATCTTCTTTCTATATTTTTATATTATGTTAAACATCTTCTTTCTATATTTTTATATTATGTTAAACATCTTCTTTATATATTTTTATGTTATGTTAAACTACTTCTTTCTATATTTTTATGTTATGTTAAACTACTTCTTTCTATGTTTTTATATTATGTTAAACAATTTCTTTCTATATTTTTATGTTATGTTAAACATCTTCTTTCTATATTTTTATGTTATGTTAAACTACTTCTTTCTATGTTTTTATATTATGTTAAACTATCTCTTTCTATATTTTTATATTATGTTAAACATCTTCTTTCTATATTTTTATGTTATGTTAAACTACTTCTTTCTATGTTTTTATATTATGTTAAACTATTTCTTTCTATATTTTTATATTATGTTAAACATCTTCTTTCTATATTTTTATATTATGCTAAACTATTTCTTTCTATATTTTCATGTTATGTTAAACTACTTCTTTCTATATTTTTATGTTATGTTAAACTATTTCTTTCTATATTTTTATATTATGTTAAACATCTTCTTTCTATATTTTTATGTTATGTTAAACTACTTCTTTCTATGTTTTTATATTATGTTAAACTATTTCTTTCTATATTTTTATATTATGTTAAACATCTTCTTTCTATATTTTTATGTTATGTTAAACTACTTCTTTCTATGTTTTTATATTATGTTAAACTATTTCTTTCTATATTTTTATATTATGTTAAACATCTTCTTTCTATATTTTTATGTTATGTTAAACTATTTCTTTCTATATTTTTATATTATGTTAAACATCTTCTTTCTATATTTTTATGTTATGTTAAACTACTTCTTTCTACATTTTTATGTTATGTTAAACTATTTCTTTCTATATTTTTATGTTATGTTAAACTACTTCTTTCTATATTTTTATGTTATGTTGAACTATTTCTTTCTATATTTTTATATTATGTTAAACATCTTCTTTCTATATTTTTATGTTATGTTAAACTACTTCTTTCTATGTTTTTATATTATGTTAAACTATTTCTTTCTATATTTTTATATTATGTTAAACATCTTCTTTCTATATTTTTATGTTATGTTAAACTACTTCTTTCTATGTTTTTATATTATGTTAAACTATTTCTTTCTATATTTTTATATTATGTTAAACATCTTCTTTCTATATTTTTATGTTATGTTAAACTACTTCTTTCTATGTTTTTATATTATGTTAAACTATTTCTTTCTATATTTTTATATTATGTTAAACATCTTCTTTCTATATTTTTATGTTATGTTAAACTACTTCTTTCTATGTTTTTATATTATGTTAAACTATTTCTTTCTATATTTTTATATTATGTTAAACATCTTCTTTCTATATTTTTATGTTATGTTAAACTACTTCTTTCTATATTTTTATGTTATGTTAAACTATTTCTTTCTATATTTTTATATTATGTTAAACATCTTCTTTCTATATTTTTATGTTATGTTAAACTACTTCTTTCTATGTTTTTATATTATGTTAAACTATTTCTTTCTATATTTTTATATTATGTTAAACATCTTCTTTCTATATTTTTATGTTATGTTAAACTACTTCTTTCTATGTTTTTATATTATGTTAAACTATTTCTTTCTATATTTTTATATTATGTTAAACATCTTCTTTCTATATTTTTATGTTATGTTAAACTATTTCTTTCTATATTTTTATATTATGTTAAACATCTTCTTTCTATATTTTTATGTTATGTTAAACTACTTCTTTCTACATTTTTATGTTATGTTAAACTATTTCTTTCTATATTTTTATGTTATGTTAAACTACTTCTTTCTATATTTTTATGTTATGTTGAACTATTTCTTTCTATATTTTTATATTATGTTAAACATCTTCTTTCTATATTTTTATGTTATGTTAAACTACTTCTTTCTATGTTTTTATATTATGTTAAACTATTTCTTTCTATATTTTTATATTATGTTAAACATCTTCTTTCTATATTTTTATGTTATGTTAAACTACTTCTTTCTATGTTTTTATATTATGTTAAACTATTTCTTTCTATATTTTTATATTATGTTAAACATCTTCTTTCTATATTTTTATGTTATGTTAAACTACTTCTTTCTATGTTTTTATATTATGTTAAACTATTTCTTTCTATATTTTTATATTATGTTAAACATCTTCTTTCTATATTTTTATGTTATGTTAAACTACTTCTTTCTATGTTTTTATATTATGTTAAACTATTTCTTTCTATATTTTTATATTATGTTAAACATCTTCTTTCTATATTTTTATGTTATGTTAAACTATTTATTTCTATATTTTTATGTTATGTTAAACTACTTCTTTCTATATTTTTATGTTATGTTAAACTATTTCTTTCTATATTTTTATATTATGTTAAACATCTTCTTTCTATATTTTTATGTTATGTTAAACATCTTCTTTCTATATTTTTATATTATGTTAAACATCTTCTTTCTATATTTTTATATAATGTTAAACATCTTCTTTCTATATTTTTATATTATGTTAAACATCTTCTTTCTATATTTTTATATTATGTTAAACATCTTCTTTCTATATTTTTATGTTATGTTAAACTACTTCTTTCTATATTTTTATGTTATGTTAAACTACTTCTTTCTATGTTTTTATATTATGTTAAACAATTTCTTTCTATATTTTTATGTTTTGTTAAACATCTTCTTTCTATATTTTTATGTTATGTTAAACTATTTCTTTCTATATTTTTATATTATGTTAAACATCTTCTTTCTATATTTTTATGTTATGTTAAACTACTTCTTTCTACATTTTTATGTTATGTTAAACTATTTCTTTCTATATTTTTATGTTATGTTAAACTACTTCTTTCTATATTTTTATGTTATGTTGAACTATTTCTTTCTATATTTTTATATTATGTTAAACATCTTCTTTCTATATTTTTATGTTATGTTAAACTACTTCTTTCTATGTTTTTATATTATGTTAAACTATTTCTTTCTATATTTTTATATTATGTTAAACATCTTCTTTCTATATTTTTATGTTATGTTAAACTACTTCTTTCTACATTTTTATGTTATGTTAAACTATTTCTTTCTATATTTTTATGTTATGTTAAACTACTTCTTTCTATATTTTTATGTTATGTTGAACTATTTCTTTCTATATTTTTATATTATGTTAAACATCTTCTTTCTATATTTTTATGTTATGTTAAACTACTTCTTTCTATGTTTTTATATTATGTTAAACTATTTCTTTCTATATTTTTATATTATGTTAAACATCTTCTTTCTATATTTTTATGTTATGTTAAACTACTTCTTTCTATGTTTTTATATTATGTTAAACTATTTCTTTCTATATTTTTATATTATGTTAAACATCTTCTTTCTATATTTTTATGTTATGTTAAACTACTTCTTTCTATGTTTTTATATTATGTTAAACTATTTCTTTCTATATTTTTATATTATGTTAAACATCTTCTTTCTATATTTTTATGTTATGTTAAACTACTTCTTTCTATATTTTTATGTTATGTTAAACTATTTCTTTCTATATTTTTATATTATGTTAAACATCTTCTTTCTATATTTTTATGTTATGTTAAACTACTTCTTTCTATGTTTTTATATTATGTTAAACTATTTCTTTCTATATTTTTATATTATGTTAAACATCTTCTTTCTATATTTTTATGTTATGTTAAACTACTTCTTTCTATGTTTTTATATTATGTTAAACTATTTCTTTCTATATTTTTATATTATGTTAAACATCTTCTTTCTATATTTTTATGTTATGTTAAACTATTTCTTTCTATATTTTTATATTATGTTAAACATCTTCTTTCTATATTTTTATGTTATGTTAAACTACTTCTTTCTACATTTTTATGTTATGTTAAACTATTTCTTTCTATATTTTTATGTTATGTTAAACTACTTCTTTCTATATTTTTATGTTATGTTGAACTATTTCTTTCTATATTTTTATATTATGTTAAACATCTTCTTTCTATATTTTTATGTTATGTTAAACTACTTCTTTCTATGTTTTTATATTATGTTAAACTATTTCTTTCTATATTTTTATATTATGTTAAACATCTTCTTTCTATATTTTTATGTTATGTTAAACTACTTCTTTCTATGTTTTTATATTATGTTAAACTATTTCTTTCTATATTTTTATATTATGTTAAACATCTTCTTTCTATATTTTTATGTTATGTTAAACTACTTCTTTCTATGTTTTTATATTATGTTAAACTATTTCTTTCTATATTTTTATATTATGTTAAACATCTTCTTTCTATATTTTTATGTTATGTTAAACTACTTCTTTCTATGTTTTTATATTATGTTAAACTATTTCTTTCTATATTTTTATATTATGTTAAACATCTTCTTTCTATATTTTTATGTTATGTTAAACTATTTATTTCTATATTTTTATGTTATGTTAAACTACTTCTTTCTATATTTTTATGTTATGTTAAACTATTTCTTTCTATATTTTTATATTATGTTAAACATCTTCTTTCTATATTTTTATGTTATGTTAAACATCTTCTTTCTATATTTTTATATTATGTTAAACATCTTCTTTCTATATTTTTATATAATGTTAAACATCTTCTTTCTATATTTTTATATTATGTTAAACATCTTCTTTCTATATTTTTATATTATGTTAAACATCTTCTTTCTATATTTTTATGTTATGTTAAACTACTTCTTTCTATATTTTTATGTTATGTTAAACTACTTCTTTCTATGTTTTTATATTATGTTAAACAATTTCTTTCTATATTTTTATGTTTTGTTAAACATCTTCTTTCTATATTTTTATGTTATGTTAAACTATTTCTTTCTATATTTTTATATTATGTTAAACATCTTCTTTCTATATTTTTATGTTATGTTAAACTACTTCTTTCTACATTTTTATGTTATGTTAAACTATTTCTTTCTATATTTTTATGTTATGTTAAACTACTTCTTTCTATATTTTTATGTTATGTTGAACTATTTCTTTCTATATTTTTATATTATGTTAAACATCTTCTTTCTATATTTTTATGTTATGTTAAACTACTTCTTTCTATGTTTTTATATTATGTTAAACTATTTCTTTCTATATTTTTATATTATGTTAAACATCTTCTTTCTATATTTTTATGTTATGTTAAACTACTTCTTTCTACATTTTTATGTTATGTTAAACTATTTCTTTCTATATTTTTATGTTATGTTAAACTACTTCTTTCTATATTTTTATGTTATGTTGAACTATTTCTTTCTATATTTTTATATTATGTTAAACATCTTCTTTCTATATTTTTATGTTATGTTAAACTACTTCTTTCTATGTTTTTATATTATGTTAAACTATTTCTTTCTATATTTTTATATTATGTTAAACATCTTCTTTCTATATTTTTATGTTATGTTAAACTACTTCTTTCTATGTTTTTATATTATGTTAAACTATTTCTTTCTATATTTTTATATTATGTTAAACATCTTCTTTCTATATTTTTATGTTATGTTAAACTACTTCTTTCTATGTTTTTATATTATGTTAAACTATTTCTTTCTATATTTTTATATTATGTTAAACTTCTTCTTTCTATATTTTTATGTTATGTTAAACTACTTCTTTCTATGTTTTTATATTATGTTAAACTATTTCTTTCTATATTTTTATATTATGTTAAACATCTTCTTTCTATATTTTTATGTTATGTTAAACTATTTCTTTCTATATTTTTATGTTATGTTAAACTACTTCTTTCTATATTTTTATGTTATGTTAAACTATTTCTTTCTATATTTTTATGTTATGTTAAACTACTTCTTTCTATATTTTTATGTTATGTTAAACTATTTCTTTCTATATTTTTATATTATGTTAAACATCTTCTTTCTATATTTTTATGTTATGTTAAACATCTTCTTTCTATATTTTTATATTATGTTAAACATCTTCTTTCTATATTTTTATATAATGTTAAACATCTTCTTTCTATATTTTTATATTATGTTAAACATCTTCTTTCTATATTTTTATATTATGTTAAACATCTTCTTTCTATATTTTTATGTTATGTTAAACTACTTCTTTCTATATTTTTATGTTATGTTAAACTACTTCTTTCTATGTTTTTATATTATGTTAAACAATTTCTTTCTATATTTTTATGTTTTGTTAAACATCTTCTTTCTATATTTTTATGTTATGTTAAACTATTTCTTTCTATATTTTTATATTATGTTAAACATCTTCTTTCTATATTTTTATGTTATGTTAAACTACTTCTTTCTACATTTTTATGTTATGTTAAACTATTTCTTTCTATATTTTTATGTTATGTTAAACTACTTCTTTCTATATTTTTATGTTATGTTGAACTATTTCTTTCTATATTTTTATATTATGTTAAACATCTTCTTTCTATATTTTTATGTTATGTTAAACTACTTCTTTCTATATTTTTATGTTATGTTAAACTACTTCTTTCTACATTTTTATGTTATGTTAAACTATTTCTTTCTATATTTTTATGTTATGTTAAACTACTTCTTTCTATATTTTTATATTATGTTAAACTATTTCTTTCTATATTTTTATATTATGTTAAACATCTTCTTTCTATATTTTTATGTTATGTTAAACTACTTCTTTCTATGTTTTTATATTATGTTAAACTATTTCTTTCTATATTTTTATATTATGTTAAACATCTTCTTTCTATATTTTTATGTTATGTTAAACTACTTCTTTCTATGTTTTTATATTATGTTAAACTATTTCTTTCTATATTTTTATATTATGTTAAACATCTTCTTTCTATATTTTTATGTTATGTTAAACTACTTCTTTCTATGTTTTTATATTATGTTAAACTATTTCTTTCTATATTTTTATATTATGTTAAACTACTTCTTTCTATATTTTTATGTTATGTTAAACTACTTCTTTCTATGTTTTTATATTATGTTAAACAATTTCTTTCTATATTTTTATGTTATGTTAAACATCTTCTTTCTATATTTTTATGTTATGTTAAACTACTTCTTTCTATGTTTTTATATTATGTTAAACTATCTCTTTCTATATTTTTATATTATGTTAAACATCTTCTTTCTATATTTTTATGTTATGTTAAACTACTTCTTTCTATGTTTTTATATTATGTTAAACTATTTCTTTCTATATTTTTATATTATGTTAAACATCTTCTTTCTATATTTTTATATTATGCTAAACTATTTCTTTCTATATTTTCATGTTATGTTAAACTACTTCTTTCTATATTTTTATGTTATGTTAAACTATTTCTTTCTATATTTTTATATTATGTTAAACATCTTCTTTCTATATTTTTATGTTATGTTAAACTACTTCTTTCTATGTTTTTATATTATGTTAAACTATTTCTTTCTATATTTTTATATTATGTTAAACATCTTCTTTCTATATTTTTATGTTATGTTAAACTACTTCTTTCTATGTTTTTATATTATGTTAAACTATTTCTTTCTATATTTTTATATTATGTTAAACATCTTCTTTCTATATTTTTATGTTATGTTAAACTATTTCTTTCTATATTTTTATATTATGTTAAACATCTTCTTTCTATATTTTTATGTTATGTTAAACTACTTCTTTCTACATTTTTATGTTATGTTAAACTATTTCTTTCTATATTTTTATGTTATGTTAAACTACTTCTTTCTATATTTTTATGTTATGTTGAACTATTTCTTTCTATATTTTTATATTATGTTAAACATCTTCTTTCTATATTTTTATGTTATGTTAAACTACTTCTTTCTATGTTTTTATATTATGTTAAACTATTTCTTTCTATATTTTTATATTATGTTAAACATCTTCTTTCTATATTTTTATGTTATGTTAAACTACTTCTTTCTATGTTTTTATATTATGTTAAACTATTTCTTTCTATATTTTTATATTATGTTAAACATCTTCTTTCTATATTTTTATGTTATGTTAAACTACTTCTTTCTATGTTTTTATATTATGTTAAACTATTTCTTTCTATATTTTTATATTATGTTAAACATCTTCTTTCTATATTTTTATGTTATGTTAAACTACTTCTTTCTATGTTTTATATTATGTTAAACTATTTCTTTCTATATTTGTATATTATGTTAAACATCTTCTTTCTATATTTTTATGTTATGTTAAACTATTTCTTTCTATATTTTTATGTTATGTTAAACTACTTCTTTCTATATTTTTATGTTATGTTAAACTATTTCTTTCTATATTTTTATGTTATGTTAAACTACTTCTTTCTATATTTTTATGTTATGTTAAACTATTTCTTTCTATATTTTTATATTATGTTAAACATCTTCTTTCTATATTTTTATGTTATGTTAAACATCTTCTTTCTATATTTTTATATTATGTTAAACATCTTCTTTCTATATTTTTATATAATGTTAAACATCTTCTTTCTATATTTTTATATTATGTTAAACATCTTCTTTCTATATTTTTATATTATGTTAAACATCTTCTTTCTATATTTTTATGTTATGTTAAACTACTTCTTTCTATATTTTTATGTTATGTTAAACTACTTCTTTCTATGTTTTTATATTATGTTAAACAATTTCTTTCTATATTTTTATGTTTTGTTAAACATCTTCTTTCTATATTTTTATGTTATGTTAAACTATTTCTTTCTATATTTTTATATTATGTTAAACATCTTCTTTCTATATTTTTATGTTATGTTAAACTACTTCTTTCTACATTTTTATGTTATGTTAAACTATTTCTTTCTATATTTTTATGTTATGTTAAACTACTTCTTTCTATATTTTTATGTTATGTTGAACTATTTCTTTCTATATTTTTATATTATGTTAAACATCTTCTTTCTATATTTTTATGTTATGTTAAACTACTTCTTTCTATGTTTTTATATTATGTTAAACTATTTCTTTCTATATTTTTATATTATGTTAAACATCTTCTTTCTATATTTTTATGTTATGTTAAACTACTTCTTTCTATGTTTTTATATTATGTTAAACTATTTCTTTCTATATTTTTATATTATGTTAAACATCTTCTTTCTATATTTTTATGTTATGTTAAACTACTTCTTTCTATGTTTTTATATTATGTTAAACTATTTCTTTCTATATTTTTATATTATGTTAAACATCTTCTTTCTATATTTTTATGTTATGTTAAACTACTTCTTTCTATGTTTTTATATTATGTTAAACTATTTCTTTCTATATTTTTATGTTATGTTAAACTACTTCTTTCTATATTTTTATGTTATGTTAAACTATTTCTTTCTATATTTTTATATTATGTTAAACATCTTCTTTCTATATTTTTATGTTATGTTAAACATCTTCTTTCTATATTTTTATATTATGTTAAACATCTTCTTTCTATATTTTTATATAATGTTAAACATCTTCTTTCTATATTTTTATATTATGTTAAACATCTTCTTTCTATATTTTTATATTATGTTAAACATCTTCTTTCTATATTTTTATGTTATGTTAAACTACTTCTTTCTATATTTTTATGTTATGTTAAACTACTTCTTTCTATGTTTTTATATTATGTTAAACAATTTCTTTCTATATTTTTATGTTTTGTTAAACATCTTCTTTCTATATTTTTATGTTATGTTAAACTACTTCTTTCTATGTTTTTATATTATGTTAAACTATTTCTTTCTATATTTTTATATTATGTTAAACATCTTCTTTCTATATTTTTATGTTATGTTAAACTACTTCTTTCTATGTTTTTATATTATGTTAAACATCTTCTTTCTATATTTTTATGTTATGTTAAACTACTTCTTTCTATGTTTTTATATTATGTTAAACATCTTCTTTCTATATTTTTATATTATGTTAAACATCTTCTTTCTATATTTTTATATTATGTTAAACATCTTCTTTCTATATTTTTATGTTATGTTAAACTATTTCTTTCTATATTTTTATATTATGTTAAACATCTTCTTTCTATATTTTTATGTTATGTTAAACTACTTCGTTCTATGTTTTTATATTATGTTAAATTATTTCTTTCTATATTTTTATATTGTATTAAACATCTTCTTTCTATATTTTTATGTTATGTTAAACTACTTCTTTCTATGTTTTTATATTATGTTAAACATCTTCTTTCTATATTTTTATGTTATGTTAAACTACTTCTTTCTAGGTTTTTATATTATGTTAAACTATTTCTTTCTATATTTTTATATTATGTTAAACATCTTCTTTCTATATTTTTATATTATGTTAAACATCTTTCTATATTTTTATGTTATGTTAAACTATTTCTTTCTATATTTTTATATTATGTTAAACATCTTCTTTCTATATTTTTATGTTATGTTAAACTACTTCTTTCTATGTTTTTATATTATGTTAAACTATTTCTTTCTATATTTTTATATTATGTTCAACATCTTCTTTCTATATTTTTATGTTATGTTAAACTATTTCTTTCTATATTTTTATATTATGTTAACCCTTACTACGTCTGGCCTAGGTACCTAAAATCTCAAAAACTGTCAAACTAGTCTCAAGTTTTTTTAATTTTTGGGTAGGCCTTCCTAAAAATGATGATTTCATCACCAAGCAGTAATTTGCATACCATAAATTATACCATCCAAGCTTTATTATGAATTAACGAAGCCAGGAATATACTTTAATAAACTAAATATACTGACCTTTTCTCGCAGTGATGAATTTTCTTTTGATTTTTATTATTTTTAGTCGAAACATAAAACTTTACACAATAACACGAAATCACACATTCATTCACTCCACAAACACTTGACACCGTTAGCACAATGTATAGGCCTAATCATAAACACGATAACAGCACCTCATTCCACTTGTAACACGATCTTTGCGATAAGAAACTTTTTGTTTACACAACGAAAAAAACTCGGCGGCCATTACGCAGCGACGCGCGCCGAGCCGGCCCGAAAACTGGTTTATACTGGTTCGGGGTACCGTCAGCGCATCAGAGTAAAAAACTGCGAATATTTGTATGTTATAATTTCCAAGTACGATTTTTGTTGTTATTTTATTATAAATTGTTAATGTCCTTTATTCTGTTTATTATGTTACTTTAGTTTAGATAGCATAATTCTCACTATTAGTGTTCTATTACAATGGTAATGACCTGTTCAAAAAAATATACGAAATTAAATTTATGGTTTGAGATATCCCAATTATTATTTCGATATTTTTGAAAATAATGATTCATCATTATTTGTACCTAAGTACACTTATTTACTAACAGCTGTGTATCAATTATTATGGACAAAACATCATAAATGATTATTCTATCTTTCCTTATATGTAGGTAGGTACCCAAATCCATCTACCAACCCACCCACTCTCTCTCACGGAGAGGAGGACCTGTGTCCCAGCAGTGGGAACATTACAGCCCGATTATGCCTAACCGTGCGTTTGCACTGGCGAAACATTCAAGATAAAACATGTTGAAATCTCAACTTTCTGTCAATGTTCCATACAATTTTTGACTGGAACTAGAGATTTCAACATGTTTTGTATTAAATGTTTCGCCAGTGCAAACGCACGGTAAGCAATAAAAACCGGCCGAGTGCATGTCAGACCACCCACAATGAAGGGTTCCGTTGTATGGATGAAATTAACCCAAAACAAACTTAACTTTGTAGTTAAAAAATATGTTCTCCCATATATCGATATACGTCACGGTGAATTCTCCAACTGCAAATGTAAGTTTGTAATCACAAAAATTACTTTTTTTTTGCGATAGCGAAGTATGTGGAGGTAATTACTGTGTTTATTCATCATGTTAAAGTTTGCCTGTTAGAATTTTTAATTCTTCATGTATCAATAGTAGTCGGATTTTAGAATCCCTAATGCACCGCAGTTATGCACCTATGCGGTGCATTAGACATTCCCTCTAGTCGTATGCACCTATGCGGTATCATGTGACATTCTTGTGACAGTAATGCAAATAAAAAAGCAATACATGCGCTGCGAACAATACAGTGATACGGGTTGCAGACCAAGAGCTAAGCTAGGTTAGTTTAGCTTCGTTCGCATAGCTGACGCAGTTTTCCATACTTGTGTGCAGACCGCAAACTATGCGAACTAAGCTATGTGAGCTAATAAAATATGCGAAACTAAGTTAGTTGTGTATGCCGATGCGCGCTACACGAGCTAAGCTAAGCCCCTCCCACTTTCCCCGCACACCCTTTGCACATCTTTCGCCAGTGCTGTCCAGTGTTCTTTGTCGTACGCACGGTCGTTTAGTAGCGATTATGGAGCAATTTATTGAAACTGACAAAACAATTTCCTATACTATGGAACACACAATCAAAGGACTATCATAACTTAATTAAAAAGGATGTTGTATGGAAAAGAATAGTGGAGGAAATAAGTAATCCAGACTTCTTCGTCGTATTAATCGACGTAGACGTCAGTATTAATCTTCTTTTTCTGTGTAACGTATTCATCATCGATTATATTCATGGCGAGCGACGTCTGTCTAATTTAACTACGCAACACTGACTGAGCTTTGGCTTAGCTGTTGGTGTGCACGCTATTTATTTCTAGCTTAGCTTAGCCTAGCTTGCTTGGCATAGCTTAATTTAGCCTTGGCATAGCTTAGTTTTCGGTCTGCAACCGGCATGAAACATGCCAAAACTATACCTTCGCTCTGTGCATACACGCTCACTCGGTTTTTAGTACAACAACTTTTCCTAGCTCTTCGTAAGTATATGGGATACTTACGGAAAGCTAGGAAAATTTTGAAATAAAACACATGTTGCTTTCAAAAAATATATTACAATAAAATAAAACACAAAACTCGTACTCAAAGCATTTATTTCAAATAAACCAGTTACAGGCACTTTGAATTGTCAAGGAGGCGGGCACTTTGAATTGTCAAGGAGGCGGTCACTTAGAAAGATGAAGCTAGGTGCAGTTGCCCATTCCAATGCGTAATAGGTTCACACGTATCGACGGGTCGCTAGAACCGGGACAGCATGGCTGAAAAGACAAGAAATACAAATTACTCCACTGAAACTAATTAAATATATATAGTAATGTGCTGTACTGAAAATACTTACCGCGTTGCGCGGTGGGGATGGGGACAGATCAAGGCGCGGGGCAGCGTCAAGGAACCCCATGATGATAGCGCGACGGGCAGCGCTCTGTCTAGGGCCCCTTTTGCACGGAGCGGGGGTCACACTCGCGACCGAGGTCGAGGACAGCCTCGCCATGCTGAAAATACCATAAAACAATCATTTACTAAATTAATGGCCTAGGAAAATACCATGATCCTAAAAAACATTCATACTTTTTGAGGACATCCACCTTTTTTTAAGTCGGGAAAAAAAAAAAACAATAACCTCGACATTTATTTTTCGTTCACATGTCAGTTATGTAAACTGCAAGAAATAATAAAATGTATTTTTTTCTTTCTTTCTTTCTTATTGGAAAAAAAAAAATCTAGTTGGATTTTATTTGCAGATAGTACTTTTGTACTGGTCTCGCCTACTATGAGCGCTGTGTCATGGTACGGGGGAATCGCCGAATTGGAAATACGATTACGATAACAATTCGCAATAATATCGTTAGCTATTAGCAAAATTATGTTCGTAGATTATTATGCTAGCTACTTATGTGTATTTCAATCAGTATACAAGAATATTTATCATAAAAACATTACTAAACACGGCAGCGACAGCGTCAAAATTGTTTACTACCAAACTTTCCGTTACTTTTTCACTGATATATTTATCACTTTTCGATAAACTAACACTCAATACAAAATCTACACTTATTTCTCAGTAATTCTGTATAAAATTCTTATAAGATTACTCACCGTTTTCTTCTTTTATTCTGTTGCGAACATACGTAAACAACACTTGACACTTGACGAATTTTGCCAATATGGCGTCCTCGCGTCTCACTACCACAGATACATTTTTTTTGTTAAGTTTTTGTCCGTTCTTAGTGGTGTTACCAAAAAATTGTTACTAAAATCGGTAGATTATTAATCGATTATTCGAATGATACAGCCAGATCGTGTTGCAAGTGCAAATAAACGTTAAAAATCATCAACCAATGGCAACAATTGTTGCGTGATACCCCATAGGTGCCATTGACATTTCGGGCGCTTTTTTTTATGATACCTATGGGGTATCACGCGACACTTAAGAAGTAAGTCTAATAAAGTGTCAAAGTGTGCCCTGTGAGACTGTGTGAAAGATGTATGGCACTAATAGAGAAGTATGGAAGAAATAAACCGACTTCCAAAAAAAACACTAAAAAGTGGTTAGTTAGAATTTTCATACTGAACTACCTTTCAAACACAAAAAAGTGAAAAATAACTTCAATTTCGGAAGTCGGCGGCAAAAAACGAAAACTGAAAAGCAAAGACACCGACTTCTGAAATTAAAGTAATTTTTCACATTTAAGTGTTTTTTTAGAAGTCGGTTTATTTCTACGGTCGGAAGTCGGTTGTTTTTCTTTTGTAAAAAGTTGTACTAGACATCGTGATTCTCCAGTATGAAAACTCTAACTGACCTCTGACTACTCGTGATGTATGTAAATCTTTTGTTCCGAACAATTTGCTGTTCAAAACCAATACATACACAGAAATAAAGACAAAATACGAGCAACACAAAAATATACATTACCATTGGAGCGGGCCAACTTCCTTTAGCTCGAAGTTAGTTCGTGGAACAAAGCAAAACTACAACCTACACTTTTCTATCAAGTATCTGTCTGCAGACTTTGTGCCTCTGTTGCTTTACCTCCTGAGATTGCGACAAGTGGGACGCGTCTGTATCTTCCATTGTGCGAATAAAAAATATGTGCGCAACATTCAGGTCGAATGGTTTTTTTTTTGCCTAGATTTAGGGTAATACAGAACAAGTTAAGTTAAGTTTATAACCTACTAGCTGTTGCCCATGACATCGTCTGTGAGCCAGGATGAAAAGTAGCCTATGTCCTTCTCCGGGTCATGGTCTACCCATGCGCCAAATTTCGTCCGAATCCGTTTTACCGTTTTATCGTGAAAGTGTAACAAATAAACTCACTTTCGCATTTATAATATTACTAGCTGCGCCCCGCGGTTTCATCCGCGTAAATCTCGAACTTGTAGGAATATTGGGATAAAAAGTATCCTATGTCCTATTCCAGGTCATGGTCTACCTATATGCCAAATTTCATCCAAATCTTTTCACCCGTTTTAGCGTAACAAACAAATAATCGAACTTACTTTCGCATTTATAATAATAATATTATATATAAATATAATATATATACATATATATAGTTAGGACTACTTAGGATTAGGATTTATGTACTTGTGTACCTACTTTATTTATAATTCACTATGTTACCTATCTTTCAGAGCACCTGCCATCTAATCTCTTCACCGCCCTTGGTTGACTGGTAGAGAATCCGCCTTTGTACTTTATTTATTGTGTGCGAGAAGTTTACGTATATAAATAAGTTATTATAGAACTTTAATAAAAAGTCCCAATCTTAGAAAAAAAAAAGTAAAATATAATAGATATGACTCTATTCGACAGTATTGCTTTGCCAACGAACACCGAATGATAAAAGTCCCTGAAGAGTATTTTTCTCATTATGTTTACGACGATGATCGAAAATAGAAACACAATGGAATGTAAGCGCAAAGGCAACAATATTCCATTCTTATTAGTAGGACCTATCAGTATCATTATGTCATTGTTATTTCAATAAATTCGTGTTTCTGAAGGTTGAAATAAGTTTTCACGGAAAGGTAATTCTCTGGATTTTTTACACAGTTTAAGATCTAATGAGTGCCATAGACGTTCAAATAATTTGATCAAACAGGCTGGTTTAAACAGTTTTATTTGAATTGTTGTTTGTTGTTGTTTTATCATGAATATGTGTGGAAAAATGTCATCAAAATGAGATGTCAAATAGCATGAAGAAATATGAATTTGCGTATTTCTATTTTATCAAACTATTTGAACTAGCCTGTTGGATCAAATTACTTGAACGTCTATGTTCCGCATAATGTTTTAAGAATCGATTAGTTAATAAATACCACGAACATTTTAAGATATTTGGAAAACAATTAAGAAACGCCTTTGAAAAGGCACTGGAATAAGAAAAAGTTGACACCTTTTTGTGGACGACAAACTTTGTTTTTGAATGTGCCAAAAGAAGTTATTTGGTATAATATTCTATTCATCAGCGCATTTGTGAGGCAAAATTGTATTGTTTCAGACTTTAATTGAAAAGTTGTCACAGCTGCAGTGGGATTGACAAAATTTATGTTCCCGTACGTGACATGACCCGCAAGCAGGCACGCGAGAGACTCGCCCAAATAACTAGCATGCTACTGAATTTATTTATTTATACCTAAATGTAGTCACAGATTTATACAGATGAATTGGTTCACTCCGCATTTTAGGTATGGAGCTACAAGAAGGTACGTGGCGGACTCGACTTGTCAAATTCAGTGGGCGTAACGTAGTCAGAAGATATAAGAGTTACGCGATAGAATGAGAGGCAGCTTCCAGGTGAATATAACTGTAGGTACATAGCGCTGTACGACCTGAATTGCACTTTATTGTGTCGTAGTAAGAATCGCTTTTTATTAAAATAATTTTGCGGAGTAAACCATCTGTATGTGATGTAGTGAGGAAAAAAATAAAATAAATTGCCGACGTGTCAGCTACTGATGCTGGTAAATATTCATACATTGGGAAGCTTGTTACTTCTGTCCATGTTATTAAGTTGAAGCTGAACACTGCTGTTTTGTTCCTTTCATTGAAAAAAACTCAGATCTCATCAAACCCATGCTACTGCTTCTGATGTCAGACTGCATCATCCCACTGTTGGGCAAAGATATCCCCTTTTTATAACTTCCAGATATAATATATCCGCCAAGAACCGCATTTAATAAAACCGGCCATGTGCCTGTCGCACCACGCACAATGAAGGGTTCCGTAGTTGGGGTGAATTTATTCCAAGCATGAAGTTAACATTGTAGTTGAAAAACTTTTTCTTCCATACGGAATGTAAGTTGGTCGATTATTACTCGGTAACTTATAGAGCCTACTTAGCTGTGCTAGTTTTCCTTTTAATTTCGTTATATATACTACTGCCGTGAATTTTTTAACATGTCGAAACCTTACCGTTTAGCTGGCAGGGGGGGGACACACACTTGACTCAAACAAAAATTAGCACTTTAAAGCTTATTTATTTATTTATTTATATATACTTTATTGTACACCACAAAAATATATAACAAAAGGAAAAAACAAACACTACAAAATATACAATGGGCGGCCTTATCGCTTTCCGCGATCTCTTCCAGGCAACCTTGGAATGGACAGTGATTTGCCTGGACATAAAATGGGGCTGTCGTAGGTGCCAAAAATAAGTAAACAATATACTAAAATAGATACAAATATACATACATATCATAGCTTAATATTTCGAAAACGGTTCCCTGAATCCAAAAATGGTTGTAACAATCACACAATTTTTGTAAACAACCTTTCCAACGACATCCATACCATAGAATTGACGGGAAAAAAAAACATCACCAAGATTGGAGAATAGAGTAACATAAAAAAAAAAAACATCCGTATCAAATTACAACTTTCTAGTACTAAGAGTGTCTGAGCTAAGCCGCGGAAAGACAGTCGGATGGACATGGCGAAACTATATAGGTTCCTTGTTGACTACGGAATCCTAAAAACATGATTAAAATACAGAACTAACATTTTGGAACACCAAATGATGCAGGCGTCTGTAATACCGATGTGAGGTCATTTGAATCGAAGCAAATTACCCAAAGTTTTTATTACGTGCCATACATGATATTGTAATATTTTGTAACAATCTCCATCGTGAATTTGTAGTTTGATAGACCCAGGGCTAGACAAGTTGGAGACGTCCAAATAATTATAGCCTTTAGCCTTGTCTGGATACGTTGCCAGAAATAACCTTGGAACGAGCGATGTTTGTCTGAGCGAAGTCTATTAATATTTTACATAACGTCGACTGACACGTTTAGAATTTGTTGCACTTTGATGAAGAAGAGCAAATATTGGAAACAACTTTGTAGAATAACAACGCAACGCATATAGGTAGCCAAATATCCCTCCTTTGTAAAACAGAGTTCACTAATCACTCGGAATTCTACCCAGACTCCAAACGATTAAGCCGTAACGACACAAGTATTGTCGTGCCAACTTCAAACGTGAACGCTTGTCGTAAGTATTAGGTACATAGTCACAATCATATCCTCGTACATAGTCTTAGACTCACTCCGGAAAAAAAATAAGTAATAAAAACTAAAACCCAACTACGACAAGAAAGTCAATCAACTAAAGAGGTATAAACAAGACACCACAGACAGACAAATAAAAAATCCGGAGTCACACATGTTAGGGCATAAATCGAACAGATTACGTGTGACAACAGATTTTTAATTTGTCTGTCTGTGGTGTCTTGTTTATACCTTTTTAGTTGATTGACTTTCTGTCGTAGTTGGGTTTTAGTTTTTATTACTTAAATTTTATTTTTTGGTGTTATTTTATCTAGAGAGCTCCATGTTCTATTTAAGTGACGTCACATAGCCTATAACCAGCGGGCGATCAGGACGCTTCCAACGATACCACATACATACATACATACATACTTACATACATACATACAAACATACCGGTCAAAATCATAACCCTCCTTTTTTCTTCGCCTAGTCGGGTAAAAAGTAGGTAAACTCTACCAGCACAGACCTAGAGTTCGGAGCGCGCAAGCCCCCGTGGGTTATTATTATTATAGTTTTAATTTATAGTTCAATTTAATTAATCTACGCCATTTACAATAAAAGAGTTTTCAATAATTTTGCCATCGATAGCAAGGCATGTCACCAAAAATGCTTTTCGACAAAAAGGCCTTTGTGAATATTTCGACAGGCGTCCAGATTCAGTTGAATATAAAACAAGCGAAGTGCTCTCTGTGTCTGCCATGTAGGACTCGATTGACGTCAGAAAACAAAGGGATATGATGAAAAAGAGGTAAAATCAGGGTAATTTATTGTTTAGCAAAATTACTACCAACCGAAATTGTCCGTATATTCAAATCATTCTTTCATCATTCTCTTTTTATGTTTTTTTTCTTTCTTCAGCGTTATCGTTGGAATTGACGTAGTATGTTAATTTGATAAACAATTATTAACCCTAACTGATCTAGTATAATAATTATTCGGTTTTGAAGACCGTCGTCCCTGTGTGTCCAGCCCTTTATAAACCCCAATAGATACTGTACAAGATACACTTCCTGTAATATTCTTCTTGATTTCTATGAAACACAATGCGCCTTATTAAAAACACATAGTAAGTTTATTAGCGTGGCTTGCTTTTCATAAAAGAAAATAGCAATTTATGACTTTTCCGCGAAACGATTTCAGTTCCTTGCTTTTCCCGGAAGGCGACAGCAAATAATAATGTGTTTAATCATTTATCTCACTTAGTTGGAAAACTCACTTACTTATTTTTGACCTACTTCTTAAAAAGAGGAGGTTCCTTGCTCGTCTCTATGTTTTTTTAAATGTAGATATTCTGTCGATATTTTCGTCAAATGTGTACCGATTTTGAATTTTTTAAACTTTTAACAGCAATACTTATTTAGGCATTAGGACGGAGCTCGTGGCTAAGTAATAACAGCGGCACGGGTCGATCCGTCAGGTTAAGCTACGCTTGCCGGGGTTGGTCCGTGGATGGGTGACCATCTTTACTTACGAGACTCCTCCGTGCCTCGGCAAGCACGTTAAGCCGTTGGTCCCGGCTGTCATTTGTGGATCTTTGACAGTCGTTACGGGTCGTCAGAAGCCCGAAAGTCTGACAATCAGTCTTACCAAGGGGTATATCGTATTACCCAGTTACTGGGCTGTGGAGGTCAGATAGACCGTCGCTCCATGTAAAATACTGGTATTCAGCTGCATCCGGTTAAACTGGAAGCCGACCCCAATATAGTTGGTAAAAAGCTAGGCAGATTAATTTTGACTTATATTAGGCCTTAGAGGCTTTTTTTGCCAGTTGCCAAACCGCTCGAAAGAGTATAAAAAAAGTTTTGATTTTCAGTTTATTTTGATTAAATTATTATTCTGTAAAAGTCCCCATAAACACGGACACTAAGAGTTGTTAGTAACTAAAAATACACCCGTTATTCTGAAAGTTAGTTAACTTAATTATGTAAATATTTTATCTCTGAATTGAATTGTAACATCTTTTAGTGATTATTTTTCTTGAGGGTACAGTAGGCATGCTGAAGTGGGACGCTTTGATAGAATCTCTTTTATGTGACATCCTGTCTAAGTAAAACTACTGTCGTAGAAAAGTTAGTTTAATTTCCGCCTTCTAGGTAACGATTTAACTTTACGATAGTAGTTTTTCCTCAGAAAATGGTCATAATCCGGAATCGAAATCACTATTTCAACATTGTATCGAGTACCACCTACATCCAAAATAAAGCACAGCAATGACGTTAAAAACTTTACTTAGGTATAATAAACCATAATTCCCAAGAAAGCTGATGAAATTTGCTTTATAACATTTTTTATTTCAAAACTCTGGCTTCTACAGTTTAGGAGAAATTGCAATTTTAAGTGTGGTACTAAGTTTTGAAGGCCAGTGTATATCCTGTGACGCTGCAATACTGTAGCTTCTTATTAGTAAAAGAATTTCTGAAATCGGATCAGAAGTTCCGAAGATTACCCCATAAATACGAACTCACTATATCTTCATAATATACACTTTAAGTTAACTTTAGTTTTTTTTTTTACACTTGTTCTGCTTGCAATTCTTTTGTGAAACTGAAGTATTTATTATTTAGTAAGGGTACTGGTTGCAACACCTGACTATTTTGTTAACTAGCTTATATCAAGTGTACCTGCAGATGAAACAATTGAATGGAAATTGTTTTTTTTTTTTTAAATGTCTTTTTCATCTTGGGACCCTGGGGTCCAGGACCTTCAGAAGGCGTCAGACGTTTTTAATGAAATGAGGCACCAACCGACGATTATCCCTGTCCGCAATACGCAAGTGCAGCCAAGGACAATCCCCGGTTGGTGTAGGACTATTGCAGGATAAAAGAAATAATAATTAAAATTAATAAGGAAAATAATTATTAATAATAATTTATAATATCTTTATAAATTATTATTTCCTTTATTTCATTTTCAATACATATTACTTACATATTTTTTATTAAAAAAACAATAAAAAAACATTTAATTTTTTAATTTTATTATTATTATTGTTAAAAAAATATTAGTACCTAAGTATATACAAAACACTTGACGTTAAAAACAAGATGATTAGATGCGCAACCAAGCGAGTAAAACTAATCGATTATCCGCACCACTAATTCATCGAATCGACATTTGCTATGAACATGCGAAGGTTTAACTAACAGATGCGTTCAAATTTCCAAAATTTTATCACGTTTTCCAAATTGTTTGGACATAGCACTAATTAGTTACAATTAAATTGCTTATCCCGATTGTAATTGGATATAAATTTGGCGGATTTCATGTTTAATGAAATAGATCCACTAAATTAGGACCTGGTAAACATGAGCTATAGTAGGTACTTAGGTACCTACTGCATCCTAAAACTTATTATCAAGGGTAGGTAGAGGTAGTGCACCCACGGTTATGTTTTGTTTATGACTCATAATGATATTTGCTATAACCACTAACCGAACACAAATTCAGAATTATCTCTGGACTACCTACTGAAAAAAATGTTCAATACAAAAACACGATAACACTGCCCGACTCGGGGATCGAACCCAGTAGGTAGTCGATGTTCGGACGAATCAATCAACCAACGATATTATCTACGTGTGTACGTGTTTATAACATCTACAGTCAGCGCCAACTCGAAGAAGAATTAACTGCCTTTCGACCTCAAAGCATCTCCGCCCAGACTCCACTAAAGCGGAGCAGAGAAGAGATGTTTTCAGCTAGGTTGTATCCACTAAAGCTGTGCGGAGATGCGTACTGGCTAGACTGGAGCAGAGATGTGTGCTGGGTAGAACGGAGATGTGTGCTGCCTAGAGGCGCCACTCACTGAACGCCACTTACATCTCTTCTCGTCTGCGCTGCGCGCCTTCGCCAGCTTGCGTGGCACAGCTCACATCTCCGCTATGTACCGCCGCCCAGCTCAATCTTGGGGAGGTACAGATCATATCTCCGCTTCGATAGCGCCATACAAATATAATACATCTCTGCTCAGTGGTATTCACAAGCTGAGTGTAGACGAGATGAATGAATACCGAAATTCTATTGGTTGTTTAAAAACACTATTTTTTTTCATCTCCTCTCCTCTCGTCTCTGCTTTGGTGGAGTCCGGGCCTTAAGACCATAGAAAATATCGTTTCATCTTAGAATTTTCATTGGCATTGTCATTTTCAGAACAGTAAGACCCACTTGCGGGTATCAAATTTACGTAATAAGTAAGTAAGCCCGATAAAGTAAAACCAGTATTAATTTGATTCGATAACCAAGGGATTTATTAAGTTATCCCTGGACTACCGCGTTAGTTGTAGGATGAACTATAGGCTCAATTGGGCTTTAAGTAATTGTCATAAATTGTAGAATAACATGGCTCTATGCGGCTAAGCAACAGACTTTTTAAGTTATACCTATATTTTCCTTCACTTACAACAGGCATAGAATATTTTTGAAGAAATCTGGATTGAAGAGCACTATTATATTAAATTTTATATTTTAGAATTATTATTGTTCAGGTTTTATAAAATATTTATTTAATAAATAAAAATGAAATGATGTTCGTAGGTAAGCGCATTACATGAGAACGACTGGACCAATTTGGCTATTTGTAATTTTAAAGTGCTCATATAATAGTCTTATTAAGGTTTTTAGGAAAAAAATTAGAAAAATTGGAGAAAAACCCGGAAAATTGGATACATGGGAAAAACGTAACGTTTTTTGTATGAACAACTTTGATATGGCCAGAAAGTCTGTCGGGTCAGCTAGTATTGTGGCGGTACCTACATCGCCACATTCGAACTACGCATCAAAGACCTGACGTCACACAAAAATCCTGACACCACAAAAATCCTGCATCGCGCAATTAAAGTTTACCGTGCAGTGAACATATATACAAAAATCCAATATCAATCGTTGGGCAGTTGCCCGCCAGACACTACACCCGTCTGGTAGGAGGATCCTCCCTTTTCTATGGTGGATGAGTGAACTTTACTCCCTGTTCCTCATACCCCTAAAGTATAAAAAAGTCGGATAGTGTCTTGGTAGACCCGGTTGGAGCGAAGTTCCTTTCGCTGTACAGAGCCATCTGGTATGGTCTCAAGTTTCAAGTGTCAAAAGTTTTAGTTTATTTTTTTAATACAGCTCCAGGTATATTACAAAACTTTTAACACTTGAGACTGACTTTTTCGGGCGAAATGCTTTTTCGTAAGGTGACGATTTCTATCAGTTTACTCCTACCGCAAGCCGGGTAGAACTTCGCTCCAATCAATAGGATGATTTTTCTAGGATGCAGTTCCGAATATATTATTATATATTTGCTTCATCACGGGTTTTCTCCTAAATAAAACAACAAAGAATACTCCTAAAATTCGGTTTAATTAAACAAACTACAATAATAACTACACAATCACATAATATGGTTTTTATATTTGAAATGACACACTGGGCTTACAAAATAAATAAGAGGCACTTTATGCTTTTGTCATCAATTATTAAAAGAATCACTTTTTTTTGTTGTTGATATTAAGGTCTCTCATTGGGAGTATTTCCCTGTAATGTAACGTTGCAGATTCTATTTTGAGCATTAAGTTACAATACTGCCTCCCTGATTGACGAGCATTCGCTTTTAATGTCACATTGATGTTACAGGTTGTATAAAAATATTACAGACATTGCAATTTCTCACTGATGTAATACTCGAATTGTATCATTACAAGTTGCGCACTGTAATGCTCGGTTTTCCTACCTCACTGATGTAATGCTCGACTTTGTAACGTTACATTACAGGCGAATGCGTGAGTTACTGTAAATAAGAGTGAGCCTTATTGCCTATACTGTAAGGCTGACTCTGAATTGAATAATGATAAGCACAACGTTTTCAAAGTTAAGTTCTCGATAGAACTTTGCGCTCTTTTTGGTTCTGGTGTGCTGTGTTGTGTTTTAAATTATTATAATAAAACTTCTTATTATCACTATCACTATTGAACTGAGGCCCTAGTGCGAGTTTCTTTTAGCCATCTCGACTTTACGCATCGACCGCGTTCAGCGCTCCGATGAAGCTCACCGGTGAAGGCCAGTGAAGGGCCAATCGGAGCGCCGAACGCAGTCGATGCGTAAAGACGAGATGGTTAAAAGAAACTCACACTAAGCCCTCTAAGCCGTTCAATCATCTTCACTCGTTAGCCACGTACAATTTTCTATGAATAAATTAAAAATACCTCTAATATTAGTAAAAAAATATCCTTTACCAAATAGCGGTGGTACTAACTAATTATTTAAATAATAATCTATTATTATACGACTTTCTTCAAATGTCCTGAACCCCACACCATGTCGACAATAAGCCATTGGCTTGTATAGTAGAAAAAGTTTTCAACGAAAACGTAAATCACTAGTACGGGAATCTTTATCCCTGTGAACAACTTGAGAGCTGGATAAATGTACTCGCCTTTCAGGACACTTTGCACGCACCTGGAAGACAGAAAAACAAATGAAAATCACATAAAAATTAAAAAAAGAACTATGACAGACAACGCACATCCTAAACAGCTGGGTCCAGAAGCATGAAATTTTGCACAGAGTTCTATAGATATCGAACATGAGCACTAAGGAAGGGTTTTTTGATAATCATTCCCTAAAGAGGTTAAATAAGGAAAGGTGGTGGAAGTGTGGGTGTAGTTTGTATGGAAGTTTGTAATTTTTGATGATGAGCAATCCCATCGGGCACACGGCTTGTTATTAAATACGTCATATTTTGGATTTTTTTAAGGGTACCTACTCACCTAGGTATCCTAAAAAAATCCTAAAAAATTCTCGAGCATATGCGGAGTGTACGCAATCGGTTTGTTTTTTTTCCGTTTGTTTTTATGTTGCTTTCCATTTAAGTGAATACTGTTTCAAAGGTACAGACCTAACGTAAAATGGACACCACGAAACACGAGCAAACAAACCATACGGATTGTGTCCGGTATCCGAGCCCAGTTACAATACCGAGCTCTTTTTCAAAAATATTTCAAAAATGTCGTTCTGTCGAATCTAAAAATCGGTGATCTCATTCTATTAAGAAGTGTCTGACCTAACCTTACTCTTAATTCAAACTATAATTAACATTTTCTGAATAAATCAAAATGCGACATGACAAGGTGTCGTCTATAATTACGTTATGAAAAAAAAAGTATAGCCTTTTCGGCAGCCTGCACTTTATAATTGCATCAAAATATTCTGGAAGTGTCTCGATTTTCCAGAGCTCAGTAATTGGGTTGTGAAAGTCAACTGGCAGCCGCCTGTGTGTAAAATACTTATACTTTGTAGCATCTGGCGAGACTGAAAGCTGACACTTACATAGTTGGAGAAAGGAGTGGGTAGGAATGCAGGTTTTATCTCCGTGTTAGCTTGGGATAGAATAGACACATTATAACACGCTTATTTTAAAAAGAGGTGAACCTCATCTTAGCGGCCTCTGCCTAACCCTTCGGGGAAAACCACGTACCTAGTACACCCACGTTTCGGCATTTATGTAATAGGAGGCGAATATTTTCAAAATTCCTAGGTAGATCTACAAAAGCCAGCAATCAAGAATTATTACACAACTGCCTAAAAAGGAGTGTAATGATTTTTTTTATCTGCATGAACTAGGTAGGAACGGCTATCTCGTGGTAAGTGAATTAGCATTAAAGTACGTAGTATGAAATCAAGAGAGAGAGAAGAGAAGAGAGTTATTCAATGCAGCTGTCAGTTCAGACTGGATGCCATGCCAGTCTAATATTTTTATAATATTTGTTTGTTTTAAACAATATATTGATGATGCTTAGGATCTACTAAGGTGTAATCGAAATACATAGGTACCTAGCTCATTATGAGCAATAAACTTTTAGTATGGGATCAACGTGAAGCTGCGATAAAAACGTCATGGGTTTCGTATTGTCGAGTTCATCATCTGCCTGGCCTTTTCGCAACTATGTTGGGGTCGGCTTCCAGTCTAACCGTATGCAGCTGAATACCAGTATTTTCCATGGAGCGACTGCCTATCTGACCTCCACAAACAAGTAACTTGGTAACATGATCCCCCTTGGCAAAACTGGTTGGCTACATTGTCGAGTTATGCGAACATAAATGTATGGAACAGTAGATTTTTTTTCGTGATTTTGGGTTTCGGGGTTTAAAAATCTCCTAAGAGGTTTTTAGTTACTTCAGTGACGCCTTGTGTATCCTTCAGATTTTATTTGTTTACTTACACAACAGCATACGCGACGAGGAAACACGACAGTATCCCCACATTCAGCACATTACTCTTTGGTCTCTTCCTCCTTACCAGTACGAGGTCGATTAGTACCACGACTAAGGAGACTGTGTGCATGCAGTGTTGGGACCAGAATGGGACTACTTTGTGTATGCTAGGCGGGGCGATCAGCTCTCGATGAGTATTCCATACTCGCCAGAACAGGATGTCACCGAACTGGAAATAAATGAATGTCCTGGTTAGTGGTGTTACTATTTTAAATAAAATATTCAATCTAATTCTAACGTTATAGACAAAGGGAACAAATTATATATAAAGGAAGGGCTCATAGGGCGTCAAAAAATTCTTCCGCATCGCTGTCAGTGGGAAAAGTGCCCAAAAGGCTGGCAGCATTGCCAAGTTGGATGGCAATGCTTATTCTTTGACCTAGAAATTTTCCAGCCCTCTGGTCACGTGAAGAGTCAGCCAACCGCACCGGTTAGTTAATATAATATCACGCCAGTGTTTTCCAAAGGGGTAGACAGAGGAGTACCAATACTTTCGTTATACAGTAATATTAAACATAAATATAATAAAGAAACCTATATGTTTTGGGAAGTCGTAAAACCTTACGAAACTGGGGGTACACTCCCTTAGTACGAAGTCCGTAGTTTTGCCTATAGTTACGGGCATTTCCTACTCTGTATCACTTACAGACATAAGATTAGTTTGGGGCCCGAACTAATAATAAATGACAACACGATTTGACAGCTGTCCTTACCCCCGATGTATTTTTGCCCGACAGATTTTTTTTATTTTACACATATTTTCGCGGACCAATTACTTTCGGATGGGCTCGTAACTTCGTTGACGGATTTTAAGACTAGACCCCCAAGAGTGGGTTGCTGGTTTTATTCAGGGTGGCGATTTAGACACCTGCATCTGTCTAGAGGGTGATTCTACCCGTCATACTAAACATCTTTCACTATGAAAGCCATAAATCCGTGAAAAATAAAACCAATTCCTATACAACAGTAGACAGAATATTTCGATAGGTACTTGTATGAATATATTATTTTACGAATCCTATACTTGTATGTGTTTCATACCGAAAGTTCTTTAGTATGACAGGTAGAATTACCCCCTTGACGAATGCAGGTCACTAAATCACCATCCAGATGCCGTATTATGAAGTATTAATGCCACCGTTTTTCCAGTGTGAGAGAGAGACGGAGCTAGACAGGGCCGCTAGCACCATCCCGTTTTCGCAGTGGAATAATGATGGCATTAATACTGCATAATACTACCCCTGTATAAGTTAATACATTGAAACTGTTGTTACAAACGCGGAAGTTTTACGTTCTACAAAATTATTTACAGGAAAATGCAAAAAATCCCAAATCCTAATTTAAATATAATAAGAGTTACAGGCATAACACACCCTTTCGTTCCTTCTATGGTTCAAAGATTTTGGAAACTCGAATCATAATCGCCCGCTTGGTATCATTTAAATCTTGAAGCATTATTGTTCATTCGACGATTAGGAAACAGTTCATAAGAAAGGCATAAAAATATACATTTATCCTCATTACGAAATTATTACGTATATGCAAGGTTAGACCTACAGAAACGAAGTCGAAACAATTTCTGTATTATGCTGGTCCTTTTTTAGAGGTGTGTTGATTCATGCCCACATTCCAACAGGTTTATTTACTGTGTCAACACACCGAAATTTTTTGGCTAGATTTTTACCTCAATTCAGTCATTGCTGATGTTACATAATAGCATCTGCGTTATCCTTCTGTTCTTATTCCAATTGAGGTCAGCACGGTATGTTCTTTGTAGGTACGGTTCCGTACCCAAAAATTGCTAACTGGACCTAAGTGCGCTAGTCTGACTCTCATTTAGCTGGTTCTATCTTTAAATATCAACCGTCAACTCTCCTGTCACATTCTCCTCTTATTATCTGATAAACCCGCCATCGGTAACAATGATGAACTTCCATACAAACTTTCATCCCTTATTTAAACCCTTTAGATTTTTAGAAACGCATGCTTAGTGCTCACTTCCGTTATACAGCATGTAACAAAACCATGCTTGATCCGAAAGGGGGCGCATAGACAATAAAATGACCAAAAAGTTATAATAAAAAAAAATATTTTGTGAAAATTAAAAAGTCATTCCTATTTAAAATTCACGTTTTTATACCAAAATTATCCCAATTTCATTAAATTAGCAAATTTTGTACGGATGTCATAAGAAGAATAGCAGCCCCATGTAATAATAACCCGGTAAAATTGGCTTACTCCGATCAGATCCCACAATCTAATCCCACTTTGTGGGATCCGTTGGGAAAGTGGATAAAATGAATATTTTGTACCGATCCGATCCCACTTTGTGGGATTCGGTAGGAACGTGAATAAAATTAACATTTAGATCCGATCTGATTCCACATTGAAAAAAAATGTGGCGATATTTTTTTCTTTTTTCCCGAAAATGAACATTTATTTAAAAGTATCTAAGTATGATTCTTAATAACACCCTCACGGATCGGACAGGGTTTTTGTTACACGCTGTAAAAGGAACTGAAGGTTGTTATTAAGATTAAAAGAGGGTATTTAAGATTTTTATTTAGTATAATGTAACTATAATCTACATAGAACAAAACTTCTATTTGGCAATGACGGTGGAAAAATCATCATAAGAATCCATGCTTGAAGGTGACAAATTAACTCAGTATAAGGTGCCTACTCAAAGAAGTACAGTCGCCAATAATGACAGCAAAATTTTAAATTCGATAATTACATATTGTTTTATTTTTACTCGATTCTGCATCTTCATAGTTAATTATATGTTTTTCGGGTCACTTCCAAACAAGCCAAGGACGTGGCATTGTGAAGTAATTGCAATCTGATGACATCTCTTTAAATCTTCCACATTTTTGACAGCTATAAGGCCAAATACAAGTAGTAAATATAAGTAGGCATCTCTTTACTTTTATATTACTACGTTCATTTTATTTTTGATTACGGCTTGATTGGTTAATCGATTATAAAATACGTTGGAAAAGGTCTTTACGTAAAATTAGTTTTGTCCTTTGTTTCATGATGTTCTTGAAAAAGTTATCTGTAAATTTTATCCGAAAAAAAGGTTTAAGGATCCAGGAAGGAAGTGAAAATTTTAATTTAATTGCTTTTGGCATATCATCCGTAAGTACTTTTTTTAAATCATTTCAATATTTTAACAAGAGTAACTTATCTTATTAATTCGAGTTTTTGCATCTTAACATATACCAACATGACAATAATAATGAAAATTACTTAAGGACCCAATTTCATTTTTACTTATATGTCTGATTGTTAAGACACCAGGCATTGACCAAAAAATTTTGCAATATAGGATGTAATTTAATGTGATATAATGATAATTAAAACATTCAAAGACACCGTCGTGTACCAAAATTCACATAATGTGTTCTTTTGAGGCAAGCTAAGTACCTAAGGGGACGATTACATTACTTAAGTATTTTTATTACAACAAAGTGACGCATAGAGGTACTGTACTGCTTGCTATCTTTATTGATCTTTTTTTTTTCATGCAATACGGATAGGTAAGTAAATGAAAATAAGTTTATTTATTTATATAATACAGTCAAATCGTATTATTTTCTATCAGTAACTGGTCAGAAAAGGTTGCTTATTTATACAGAATAGGGATATTTTAGACAGTCTCTTTGGGTAACCACTTAGGTAAGTAAATTACAGTGGTAAATGCTTGCTAAGTGATTTTCAATTATGCGTTTGAAAAGCACCTCGGGATTTCTTTTTCTTTGATATTTCCGTGTCTTAACCGACCGGATTTTTGCCATGCTAGTTTGTGGTTTCTAAGAAATTGAACAACACAGAAAAACCCGTTTTATAGAGAATTTACTGTCACTAACCATCAAAAAGTGAATCGACACCTTAATTAGAAAAAAATTACAATCTATATTTCGATTTACTTATGAAATGTAATCAAGAGTAAACGTTTTGGGCACGTCTGTACATAGAATGGTCAAATCAAATCATTTATTCCTTTGCAACTATTAAGTAAATATGTTGACGGAACCGCTTAGTGGCAATTTGTATTTTGAAACTTACTGCAGTGGTCGGCAGTAGGATGCTTGTGAAGCACAAGTACCTAACTTGATTGAGAAGTTTCACGTGAGTTCTCTCGTTTTCCCCTCTCAGTTCTCTCCAATCGCAGTAGAAGCATATCGGGAAATACACCAATGTGAAGAGCTGAAACAAAACAAATTCTGATTAATTTCGGGAAAGTAAAACACTGCCTTGTTTGAGAAATTCGAAGGTTTTCTAATACCATAACATGTGTGGGTGGTGTTCATGAGTTACACGGAAAACTTTGACGAACATTTTTCATCGTAAAATGTAAGGGATGAACGCAGTGAAATAATATTTTTTCGTTGATTTGTACGCACATCACGTAAACAATACCGGACGGGTTTTAATGGGATTTTAATCTGCGGGCTCCTGAGGAATAGTGATGTGCCTGGTACCACCACCGTGCTAGAGTTTGTCATGATAGAAAATAATTATATGAGATTTCTTTGTTTTCAATGGTAAATAGTTCGTTTATTTTTTTTGCTTTTTTTTATCTTTGTTTGTAATTCAAATAAAACAAGGACTGAAATTATCAAAGGAAAAATATTTAACCGATACTCCAACACTTATTGATCTTCCAATGATGAACGGTTTTTTAAAATTAATGAATCTCGAAAAGAAAATTGCGCCTCTAATGTTGCATACTTTTTTTACAAATAGAGCCTCTGGCCTTTTCTCACAGTTGGTCGCAGTTACTAAGCTAGGGTGCCCAAACCAAACGGGTAAGATAATTTTGGAACTGTGACGAACCACGCGCGAGCCGAATTGGTCGCAGTTACGCAGGCTATTTATTATTTTAAGGAAGCCCAAAATAGAAATAATTTAAGGTTCATAAAAAGAGGCGCAATCATTATAGTAGTGTTCAATAATAGTTTTAGGAAAGAAATATGGGAATTAGTTAAACATTCTCTAACATAACCGAAAAACAATTTTTATCAATTTACGTACTACTAAAATATGCCATAGGACACAACCCTCCTCTCTGTGAGACGGAGTGGGGTGTTAAATCCACCACGCGGGCCCAGTGCAGGATGGTAGACGTCACATGTCTTCAAATTTTGGTTTGACTACATGCCGTTTTCCTCGCAACGTTTTCCCTCACTGTTTAGAGAGCAGTGGTGTTGAATTAATGCACCCAAAGTAAAGCGTCTGTCAGGGTTCGAACCTACGACCTACGACTCGTAAGTCAATGACGTTACCACTGGGCCACCACTGCTCAAAACAATAGAATTATTCTTAACTAGCTGTGCCTCGCAGTTTTACCCGCGTAAGTCTCGATCCCGAGGGAATATCGGGATAAAAGTATCCTATGTCCTATTCCAGGTCATGGTCTACCCATGTGCCAAATTTCATCTCAATCCGTTCCACCGTTTTAGAGTGAAAGCGTAACAAGCAAACAAACGAACTCACTTTCGCATTTAATATATTAGATGAGAAGTTAGGATTCCGCAAGTTTTTCGTCGTCCAGATAATTTGGAACAATGCTGCAATCATAGTCAACGATACGTGACTATTAAAGTCTGTCATCACCAGGCTTAAATTACGACGTTCGTATCAGTTTCAATTTGCAAATAATAATGCCACAATAATGGATTCGCGTGTTGCTACCAAGTCTAAGTTTAAGGAAAATAATAATTACGGTAAATATCTGTTAAGGCACGGTAGACATGAACATTGTTTCTTAAACAATGACATGAACATTTTACCAAAATGCTGTTTTTGTCAATTTCATCTGTACATACCTACATTTGTACCTCATCATCTGTACCTGTGAAAATGCAAATCATTGTTTTAAGACAATTTTAGAACTTGATTTTGGTCAAATGGTTATAGTTAGGTACATTTCGAAAAAAAAGCAATTGTTTTCAAAGACAAGTTTTACAGTTGTCTCATCAATACCTACATCCTACATCATCTGCCTAGCCTTTAAATTTCTATATTTATATCTGTACTAGCTTCCACTCGCGGCTTCGCTCGCGTGGTATGTCGATAAAAAGTAGCGTATATCCTTTCTCAGACTCTAGACTATCTGTGTACCAAATTTCATTTAAATCGGTTAAGTAGTTTTGGCGTGAAAGCGCGATAGACAGACAGACAGACAGAGTTACTTTCGCATTTATAATATTAAGTAAGGATTTTTTATGGTGTACATAATAAAGAGTATTTTCTATTCTATTCTTTTCCCAACTATGTTGCGGTTGGCTTCCAGTCTAACTGGATGCAGCTGAAAACCAGTATTTTACATGGATTGACTACCTATCTGACCTCCACAACCCGGTAACTAGGTAATAAGATACCCCTTGGTAAGACTGGTTGTCAGACTTCTGAGCTTCTGATGACCCGTAACGACTGTGAAGGATCCACGAATGACAGCCAGGGATCGGCTTCCAGTCTAACCGGATGCAGCTGAAAACCAGTATTTTGCATGGAGCGACTGCCTATCTAACCTCGAAAACCCAGTCACTTGGTAACACGCCCCTTGGTAAGACTGGTTGTCAAATTTTCGTGATTTTGAGTACCCGTAACGATTGTCAGAGATCTAAGAATGACAGCTGGGGCAAAGAGGGTTCTCGATTTGTAGTGGATGGTAAACCATCTACGAACCAGGCACGGAAAGCATACCTTTACCTTCAATCGACCCGTACGGCTGTTTCCTCAGATGTGGTATAGCAGCAGATCTACTGGCATTGGAGGCATACAATGCATCTATGAAGTGTCATTGTAATGTCGTGTTAAATTCTTTGTCAGTGACTCAGCAGGAATAATAGTATACATAGATAGCAAAGTGAAACATTCCCTCCCGGTCACTTGTCGTCCTGCTAATTCTACAAAGGAAAGAAGCCATTTTGTTACGTAAGTTATTAAATTAAGCCCTGTGCTGACGTCATTTGCTGTAACGTTGGGGACGTCGAAGGCTTAAGTCTCTAAAAACTTTGACAGAAGGAAAGTGGGGAGCTTTCAAAAGAGGGGTACAGTGCTACTATAATCGCTTTTGTTCTTGGAACAGTTTATTTTAAAGTTAAAATAAAATCTTGAGAACAGTGTCTGTAGTGTTACTTATGGGACTTAGTCATCGATGAATTTATAGCCATCATCAACACCAAGAATAGCAATTAGGCATTACCATCGACATACCTACTAAAACAGTCACTTTGGCAGAATCAATATAGGAAAATATTATGAATCATCGTAAAATGTCACAAACTGACAATTCATAATATGATCTGCGTGCGATTCATATTACGAAATAATTCATCTGTTTGACAGTATTCTATGGAGATTCGTAAAATGGTCCACAGATTATGCAGTGCTTTAGAGGAATTACTAATAACAGTTGGAAATTAAGGAAATGAATTGCTTTCAGAGGAATTGCTAATGTGGCCGGTGTAGGCCCCCTGGTGCTATGTTTGTCAGATGTTTACTAACCGTGCGTTTGCACTGGTGAAACATTCAAGACAAAACATGTTGAAATCTCTAGTTCCTGTCAAAAATTATGTGGAACTGAGAAAAAATAGAGATTTCAACATGTTTTGTCTTGAATGTTTCGCCAGTGCAAACGCATGGTAAGAAATGTGCATCATTATTTATTTGCCTGACCTCTTGACGTTGTCATCTTTTATCATCAGTTGGGGGATATAACACTATCATAATATCTAGGATCATAGATCTATGGGTCATAGATATTATGACAATATAAAATAGACATTTGAATCATTTGTGAGCGTCAATATAATACATTTCAATTTCCCGTATCCTTTAGGATATGATCCATATTTGATCCTATAATATAATACTATAGCAAAAACTCCTCCTCTGGGGAGGGTTGCTGAGAAAATGTTAGGTATCTTCTATCATTTTTTATATGATTTACAGAAAAGTGCCAAAAAATAAAAAAATATTTTATGATTCTCCGTGAAAAATATATTTTATGAATGATATTGGTCCACCGGGATAGCGGCGGTTTGGTTATCTCTCACAATAAATTGGGATTGGTATAGCTTTTATGTAGCAATATGAATCTGATTCGTGTTTTTACGAAGGTTATAAGAACACAGTAATTTATATTATCAGTGCAGATCCAGCCAGTGTCCAGTCCGTCATGGTATACTTCCAATCAGAGGCTTGAAACGTTATAAAATAACGTTAAATAACGTTAAAATAGCATTACGTATACTTCCAATAACCATAATTTCTACCATTCCACCCGGATGGTAACTAAATTAATAGTTGAATATGTCGTTACAATAAATTTTCGTTATATTGCCAAGAAATTAGTTCATAAATGGTTACTGGAACTATACATAACACTATTACGTAACGTTATCGTACCTCTATTTTGAGTAACGTCACAAGCCTACAATTTTAGAGATGTGGACTCTTACTGACAAAGTTGGGTTAGTCCCATAGGACTGTGAGCGTGAGGGATGAGAGAGTGCACCTGTGTCTGCGCACACACTTGTGCACTATAATATCTCCTGCGCCGATAGCTAGTCTCCGTTGAGATTGGCCGCCATGGCGAAATACGGCCTGGAGGTTTTTTTTTTTTTATATTACGATAGACCCACTCTCTCTTTCCAATTTGTTGTATTTTTGTTACACCAGTTTAAATTGAAAGGTCAAGTCCAACATTTGTGCAATGTTTGCGAAAATAATTCATTCAACTTTTCGAAACTCTGGCACGTGTATCCATCGGATCAGGCCGCAATTGAGAATGAAACAGATAATAAACACACAATAGGTCCGAATATGGCTCGGCGACCTGCCCAATGCGTTTGCCGACTTTAAAATTGGAGTTATTTATGTTTGTATTTAATTTACCGACAACGCCTTTGCTTTGCAACGACTTACTTTTGGGTAACAATGTGTTTGATTTTAATTATAATTTAATTTATGTAACGTATTGGTGCCATTTGATTTATTTATTTATTCATTTATTTCAAATTATTATTTATTTATTTTGATCGTTTTTTTTTCGACAACCATGTTAGTGTGCTTAAACTCAATGATTAATTTTATTAACAAAAATATAATCATAAATCGTTACTACCAACTAGTTAATAAATAAAATAAATATCCATCTTCAGAAGCAAGTTATTTATTTATCTGCGATGATATTGACGGCATCCTATGAGGTAGTAGTAATAATATATTAGTAGTAATCATCATCTGCCTAGCCTTTTCCCAACTATGTTGGGGTCGGCTTCCAGTCTAACCGCATGCAGCTGAATACCAGTATTTTACATGGAGCGAATGCCTATCTGACCTCCACAACCCAGTATCTGGGTAATACGATACCCCTTGGTAAGACTGGTTGTCAGACTTTCGGGCTTCTGACGACCCGTAACGACTGTCAAAGATCCACAAATGACAGCCGGGACCAACGGCTTAACGTGCTTTCCGAGGCACGGAGGAGTCTCGGTATGTAAAGATGGTCACCCATCCACGGACGAACCCTGGCAAGCGTAGCTTAACCTGATGGATCGACCAGTGTGGCTGTTATTACGTAGCCACGAGCTCCTAGTAGTAATATAAATCCTAATTCAAGTTCAATATTGATTGAACTTGAATTAGGAAAAAAAACACAAAACAAAAATAAAAAAAAATAAAAAAAATTATCTCTTTATTTTTGAATAAATATATAATTTATTTGCGTTAAGTTTTTTTTTTTGAAAAATATTTCTATTTGTTTGTTTCATAAACAGTTTTCAGTTTTCGATATTAAAAATTATAAACAAACTTCTTTTTTTTAGTCTTAGTTTATTTACGGTCTTTGAATATTTAAGTATCAGTTCTATACAATTTTGTCTATATAAAATCTAATACAACTACTTACTGGCTTAAACTAATTATAATAATTATGTTATTATTCAAGAAATTGGGTAAATAAACAAACTTACATTAAACCAAGCAGTGATCAGTTTAAACCTGATTTTCTGATACATCTGGATATCCGGATCATCATGAGCACCAAAATCAATGGTCAGCAGCAAAGCCGAAACGGCCACCAAATGCAAATACGAAAACGCATAGAACCACAGTCTCACTTTCAATAATGTTCTACTTTCTTTCATGAACCCAGTGCTCAAAATAGCTGAATCTAAACTCAACATTGTGTAAAAAAGAAAAACTCCACAGTAAAAAAATTGTCCGAAAAAAAATGGCGGTTCGTTCGCAGTGGTCAGTGCGCGCGTATACGAACTTAAGACGATACTGCAGTGCTTGTATGTATTTTAAGTCAAGTTAATAGATGAGCCGTAGCTATAAATCACTGTATATAAGGATTGTAAATACGCCGATAGCCATAAATGCTTGTTTTTTAATGGTAAAAAAATGGGTGCCTTGAATTTTTAAAATTTAACCTACAATGTCAGTGTCATTATTTCGTTATTACATGTGATTTGTGATTTTTCATTCTGGTGACGTAAAAATTGCAAGGTTATCTAGAATGTCGTCGTACGCGCAGGCTAGTTCAGTATTAGATTATTAATAACAGAGACAGGATCATCAGCCGAATAGTGAAAATTGTTTGTCGCACTTAGTCTATGTGGAATTGTTGATGATGTTATAATAACCTCCTGTCCGGTTTTTTACTCAGGTATGTGGTATTTGAATTTGTGTGGGGTAGGTACCTACCACAGCTAAAAAGTGAAAAAAAAAAAATTACATATAAAAATAACCGACTTTGGAAGACTTGTATTTTTTTGGAAAAAATGTTTTTAATAGGTTAATCGATGTAATGTTTGTGATTCATTCTGTTTCCTACAAAGATTAAGCCTGATTTACAAGGACGATTTAATTGCCTGTGGCATGGCATAAGTTGAAGCAACAATCAAGTCATTTGTTGCTTGAATTTTATTGTTTGCCGCAGGCAATAAACTAGCATCGTGTAAATGGAGCTTTGGGATGATCTTTCCTGACTTAGTGTAGATTGATGATTGATTGATTGGTGTTATAAAACATAATTATGTGAAAATGCTCCGTAGTATGGGATTTAGTAATATTGCCTAGTAATGAGAATGGCCCATTGATAATTAAGTGCATTGTTGATCTAAGATAATGTAGTAGTTAGTCCTTACCGATGTTGATAATGATGGATATTATCTGGAAATTAATTAGACACTATTGTTTCTATATATAGGTCGCATCTTAGCGTGGATAATCTACTAATTATTTGATTTAATCTGTACTTACACAGCTCAAACTAAAACAGACCTAAATAAATTACAGATTTACTGTCATTTAGTCATCATTGTATCTTCTTTTTTAAACGACTTCAAAAAAGGAGGACCTTTTTTGAAGTAAAAAAAAACATTCAGACGAACATAACCTCCTAGTTATGTTCGTCTGATTCTATTTCTTTTTAACCGACTTAAAAAAAAGGAATTATCAAAAAAGGTTTTCAATTCATCTGTATTTTTTGTTTTTTTTTTGTTTGATACCTCAGAACTTTCGACTGGGTGACCCGATTTTGATGATTCTTTTTTATTTGAAAGCTGGTGCTTTCTGTGTGGTCCAATATTAATTTTATTAACTTTGCTGGGGTAGTTTCTGAGTTAGCTTCAATAATTACGTATTTTTCTCACTTAGTTTATGTAGACATCTTATTTGACACAGTCACTGTAATATTTACATAGCTGGTAGTGGTATTAGAATTTGTGTGGGGTAGGTAGGTACCAAAACGAAAAAGTGAAAAAAAAAAAAAAACAAGAAAAAAAACGAAAATTGAAAAGCGAAAACACCGACTTCCGAAAGTAAAGTTATTTTTAATTTTTTTTGTGTTTTTTTTGGAAGTCGGTTGGTTTTTTTTTGTGAATTTTTTTTGTGTATATTTTCGCTAATTGTGGAGCTTTTTTTTTTCATTTGGTAGAGGAAGCTTGCGCGGTGGGCGAATATATTTTATTAACTTTGTGTGGGGTACCTTTTGAGTTAGCTTTGATGATGACTTCCTGTCACTATTGTTACATCACAAGTAGTGCTATAATAATAATTAGTGTGAGGTAAGAGACCATAACAAAAAAGTGAGAGCTAAAAAACTTACTGCAAAAAAAACAGCTTCCAAAATTCACTTTGTAGTGTTTTTTGGAAGTCGTTTTTTTTATCTAACTAAATTATTGTTTTTTTTTTAACATTGTACACACGGCTACACATCAAGCTATACATTTCCAGTTTATGTTGATCTCGCATTGTTTAGGATTTCCGTAAAATGCGAGGTCAGTTTATACTGGAAATCTAAGCTTGATGTGTAGCCGTGTGTACAAAAGGTAAGTTTTAATTACAAGATTTTATTCCAAATAGGTTTTATTATAACAATCTAAAAAAATACTGTTTGGAAAAGAGGGGTACAAGTGGATGGAAAGTCCAGTGTCGAGGTAGGTTAAGAAAAGCCATGTCCGGCACTGCCAATTGGCCATGCAGTTGATTGATGATTGTTTGTTGTTGTTGTTGGTTGTTGTTGTTGTTGATTGATTAGATGATACAATAACTATATTTGTACCTATGTTTTTAATTGGATAGGTCTATACCTATCTACTCTTATTAATATCTAGAGTGCGACAGCAAATGTGACAAAAATAACTATTAACAGCAGACCATTCAGACTTCAGACTACGTTTAATTTTTAGTAATTATTTAAGTAAGATTTTCCTGGAAGCTGTACCTATCTACCTAGATACAGTTAACGACGGTCCTTCAAAGTAAACTCTTTACAGAACTTAAGAGTCTTCACTATTCGCAAGTGCCTTTAGGTACCTACTTACATGAGTTGAATTTATTGTTCTAATATGTTTCCATTTCGTTGTGAAATGGCCAGACAAAATACCTAAGATAAACGAACTAATCCTCTAGAAACAGCTACTTACTTTACTCTAATAAGTAGTTTTGAAAACAACGTTTCGCTGTTATTTTTATCTATCCAGTTGTGCTATTCTGAAAAAATCTCACCGTGAAAACGCAGATGAAGTGAGCGTCGAGTGAACTGTCACTGCCTTAGCATCAGTAGGTATCGATGACACTGACAGCTCACTTCACGCTCACTTCACCTAAGTTTTCATAGTGAGATGGTTACAGAATAGCAATGCAGATAAGATTTTTATCTGCATAAATAAAAATACAGAGTGTTGTATTGATGTTATTTTTTTACAGTCGGGAATTGTGAATAACGAAGAAGGCAAACACAAGGAAAATAAAAGAAATACGACATGGGAAACGCACCCTACGCCAATCCGGACGTCGGCTTTACATCCACTTGTATCTCGAATTGCGTTTAATTACATCCCTGTGACATGAAACGTCAGCGTGTCTGACCGCTGCGTCTCTCTAGGATGATATATAGCGGTCCTGGAATACACACAAAAAGTCACGCCTTTTTCCTATGGGGGTAAAACTACAGAAGCCTCAACCGCTACGATCCTTACATAATCCTTTTGCATCGATTACGTTTGTACATCTGTACACACGCGAACCGATTTCGAGGACCACGCATCAGAGGGCCTAGACAAGTAACGATCGCTTCGAAAGCGTTCGTGTTTCTACAACGACTTTCAACAGGATTGACATAAGCTTTTCGATAGCTTACATCAGTCCTAAACATTTTTGCCTTTTCCATCATCGCTATCGCTGATAAAATGTCACTTTGTCTAGGGTCTCTGATCTTTCTAAAGAACACCATCAATAAGGTCAGTATACGTCCTTCTTGAGCGTCTCCTTATGGTGGCGTTACTCTCAAATCTGCCTTGCCTTGCCTTTTGTTACTCGCCTTTCATTCACAAAGTAACCAAACCATCCTAGCATAATCGTATGCTTCTTTTTAATTCGGTACTGTAATCTCCTCTTTAAAATTAAATAAATATAAGAATAACATTGACTGCGTTTCTGCCTACTGCCTGTGCGGTTGCTGAGCGTTCGGTCTGGTTCGGGTCCCAGGTCGACCACTTATACGATAGATCTAATAGTAATTTCTCAGTAGCAGAACAGTCTGTAGTTGAAATTCCGAAACTGTTGACACTATTGTATGCAGGGGCGAGCCTATGAGCGCAAACAATGCTGGCGAAATGTGGATGTACAAATACACATCTGCCCATCTCTTCGATAAATACACATGTGATGACGTAAACAATAAATTCTACACAAACAAACGTCACTACAACACCAAATGATAATAAATCTGAGGTCCAGTGAGTCCTCTACGGCGAGCAATTCTTTCGATCGAGTCGAATCTTATAATGATCCTACTTGATTAGTGTCAAGGCACACTTGATAATTAAATGAGGACAGGTGAATAATTCCACTATCATACCTAGCATTGAGTCAGCGGTTCTCAATATGTGTGATAAATTGTAGCGGTGTGTGGTGACCTTTTTTACTTTAGAGGCCGACAACAGCTAAAGCGCAGTTACTGTCAGACTATGTAGTAAAGAAAGAGAAGCGCGATGACATAACGATGGTAATTGATTGCAAAATATAAAGAAATAATCTATTAAAAAAAAATCTATTCATCATCTGCCTAGCCTTTTCCCAACTATGTTGGGGTCGGCTTCCAGTCTAACAAGATGCAGATGAATACCAGTATTATACATGGAGCGAATGCCTATCTGACCTCCACAACCCAGTAACTGGGTAATACGATACCCCTTGGTAAGACTGGTTGTCAGACTTTCGGGCTTCTGACGACCCGTAACGACTGTCAAAGATCCACAAATGACAGCCGGGACCAACGGCTTAACGTGCTTTCCGAGGCACGGAGGAGTCTCGGTATGTAAAGATGGTCACTCATCCGCGGACCAACCCCGGCAAGCGTAGCTTAACCTGATGTATCGACCCGTGCGGCTGTTATTACTTAGCCACGAGCTCCTTTTAAAAAAAATCTATTGATTGTACAAAATATAATATAAATATATAAATTTATAGAGATATACGTGATTTTATTCTATCGCATAAAATTTGTTGTATTATGTTTTCAACACACTATCTAACTATCCTATATCTTGAAGAATATCATATATTTTCCTGATTTTGTTTACTGCAGTGGATCACACAGTTTTAACCAATAGAAAACTTGCGTTTAGCTCCTGTTGTCCCCTTAATTGTCACGTTCATACGATGTGAGGAGAAAGTTGGTTCTTTGGAGGACGAGGATAATGAGCCGAATAATAATAAAAAGTACCTACTAATATTGGCAGGATTACAAAATTAGGTCGCCACATAGTTGCATTATTAAAATAAAATGATAAGGAATTTTATTGATTGAATAGGTGATCTAATGAAGCAAATAAGTTTATTTCCACTTCTGTGAATAATTAACCCTTAAACTGAGAATGTATGGTCAGTGTAGATACCCGAGGTATAAACCGCTTTTTTGCATATTTTATACCTAAGACGTTCCATGTAACCTACCTACAATTACTGGTAAACCCTTGCTGATGTCCATCAAAGACGTCTTCCTGCATGCAACCTTGAACCTACAGAAGGACATGGTCTCATGAACGTAAGTTTGACTATTGGACATTCAAGTTCCGAGCAACCATAATGTTGATTTAACATTATATATTTGTTCCGAATCTATATTTGTCCATGTTGAGACTGGCACTAACGCCACAGGGTATTTAAAGTTTATTTATTCGCTCGAAATAATGTTCGAAGGTATTGCGGAAAAACGTCCGGTGGAGCCGTATGTACATTTATGTAGAACATATATGGACATATCGCCTCTTTGCTTCAATAACGTAAGAAAAAAGGACGGTTATGATTTTGACCGGTATTTATGTGTGTATGTATGTATGTATGTATGTATGTACGTTTGTATGTATGTAAGTATGTTCATCTGTTCCCTCATATCTTTTAAACCACTCATCACAATTTGGCAAATGAGGTATCGTTGGAAGCGTCTTGATCGTTCGCTGGTTATAGGCTATGTGACGTCACCCTAAATGGCGCCCACTAGAGGACATAACGCCAGGACCTAAAAAAAAATATTGTTTAATCGTACCATGTTGGGTATCAAATGAAAGGGCTTAATGAGCACATTTCAAAAATATATACATTGTAACACAAAAGAATAAAAAAAAAATTAAATTAATAAAAACTAAAACCCAACTACGACCAAAAAGGTATAAACAAGACACCATAGACAGACAAATTAAAAATCCGGAGTCACACGTAATCTGTTCGATTTATGCCCTAACACGTGTGACTCCGGATTTTTAATTTGTCTATCTATGGTGTCTTGTTTATACCTTTTTGGTCGTGGTTGGGTTTTAGTTTTTATTACTTAAATTTTTATTTTTGATAATCATCTAATTTAAAAAAACAATGAATTATCGGACTTATCGCGTTATTGAAGCCAAGAGGCGAATTATGTTCTTAATAAAACAAACTAAATACATTCCTAGGTAAAATAACACAGGTCAGTTTACCTTTAATTATACAATGAAATGGCTTCAATGATACAAGTGTACTTAAACAATAATCAAACCAAAATAGTAGGTAGTTAGCTGCTAACAAGCCTAAATATTATGTAAATAACTATTAAGCCAAAACCAACCTTATGGACCCAGATAAAGGGGTAATGCCCGATTTCCCCAGGTTGATAAAGTTCTTAAGGCTCTTACATACTGGGGCGATTCTTCGCGCGACGCGAATTTTAACACAACAATTTCTCACGGCGAACAATGCGGCGGCGTCGCGTCGCGCGTCGTTTCGCCCCAGTATGTAAGAGCCTTTACTCAATATAGAATAGCCAAGAAAATGCAGTACCTATATCTATATATCTAACTAATACAATGGATGATCCAAAGGGCAGTCTTACGCAAACACCATCATCTTCCCCAAGACAAACACACCTAAAACAATGTTTGTTATTGGAGGCTGTGTTTGAGCCTAAGACTCAAACAGAGCCTCCAATAACAAACTTATTTAGCCTAGCAACCAGCCTAGGTATTGGCATTATAAGCTAATAATCCGAGCTCATAGACTCGAGTGTCATTACTGTGAATGGTTCGCACACAATGCACCCAGATTGCGTCGATAGTTCATATTGAGGCTGACAGGTGGCGGGAGTGAAGGCAATATGGCGGCTTTTGTTATGATTATAGGTACCCACCTACCTGTGCAGTTTATAGGTGAAGGTGACTAAGGGTTTATATCAAGAAACTGGTGGTGATAGGTGATTGGGAAACAAGGTCTTCAATCATAACTAATATTATAAATGCGAAAGTGAGTTTGTTTGTGTATTTATTTGTTTGTTTGTTACGCTTTCACGCTAAAACGGCTGAACGGATTTGGATGAAAATTGGAGGATGAATTTGGATTTTTTTCTCTGAGAGGATGCCTGTGTCCCAGCAGTGGGAACATTATAGGCTGATTATGGTTATGGTTATGATAACTTAATATTATAAATGCGAAAGTGAGTTTTTTTTGTTTTTTTGTTACGCTTTCACGCTAAAACGGCTGAACGGATTTGGATGAAATTTGGCGCAGGGGTAGACTATGAGCTGGAATAGGACATAGAATACTTTTTATCCCGATATTCACACGGGATCGAGACTTACGCGGGTGAAACCACGGGGCGAAGCTAATCTGCAATAAAGTTGTAGTTTTTCGAGTCGATACATAGGGTCTCATTAAAATAGCTAGCGAAACGATTAGACGTGATGGGAGTCTGTATCTGAACCGCAGAGTTTATAAAATCTGTTTTTTTAGTTTATTCATGTTAAGGCGCTACCTTACCTCAAATTGCTTAGCATGATCCTCCGTTAGGCCGAATACATAAGATTTCTCGATAAAAATCCAAAGTTACCTCCAAATCGAACTATAAACCACTGGTATTCAAAAAATACTTTAAATTAGATCATAAAACTTTGCATAGTAACTGAACTAACTATAAAGCAGGTCTTTTTTTATTTTAATAACCATTATTTCAACTTAAAAAGCAATTACCTAAACTATTCGAGGCTTGAGAGCCGCCAGCACCCCACTCCATCTCGCTCTCACTCAGGCCGGAGTAGAAATTTTTTTTGGAGCGAGATAAAATGTGAGGTTGTCTCTTAAACAAAAAAACTGATTTTATAAAGTCTGCGATCGTTGACCCCTCAAAAAATCACCAAAGATTTTGTTTTTGCTTTATAATCTTTAGGGTTCCGTACCCAAAGGGTAAAACGGGACCTACTAAGGCTCCGCTGTCCGGCCGTCCGTCCGTCTGTCTGTCACCAGGCTATATCACATAAACCGTGATAGTTAGACAGTTGATATTTTCACAGATGATGTATTTCTGTTGCCGACAAATACTAAAAAACAGAAGAAATAAAAATGGGGGCTCCCATACAACAAACGTGTTTTTCTTGCCGTTTTTATAGATAATGGTACGAAACCCTTCACGCGCGAGTCGGACTCGCAATTGGGCGATTTTTTTTTTTTGTTTTTTACCAGTTGGCAATAAAATTATCTATTCATTTCATGTATTTTTTTCTTACTTACCTTACCTATTTCCCTGTGTCCCATCACGTTTTATAATCCTTATGATGTATCCTGCCAAGTCCGCATTAAATAAGAGACTTTCTTCTTACGTCCACAGTATCAGATGGCTTAGAAATTGTACTGGCGAACAGACCACATACGGTCTGTGCACTGGTATAGAAGTCTCTCTACAGACCGTATGTGGTCTGTGGACAGTGAACCTGTTTTGATGAAGGATTCGTAATTTTTAAATGTTTTGCAGTTGACCTAGTTTTATGCGTAAAATAGTTCTACAATGTACTCACACGTTTTAGTAAAAAAATAAAGAACACCGACGATGAAGGATTTAATTAAAATTCTGCTCATAAATAAATAATATGCACTTAATCTCATTTTGTAAATAAAAGAAATTCCGCTATCCATCTGTGCTAGTAAATTCCCAATTTATTCAGAAATTTAAATTATTAATTAACTTTAGTTCACTCGCCAAAAGTGCTTATTATAATTTTAGATTTTAAATTCTTATTACAATCAGAGCGAAGCATTTTTTAATACTGTGGCCTTGCCTATAGCACGTGCACGTGCATTTTAATAGAGGATAAATAAATTACTGTGGCGAAATTTAAAGATTTTGAGGTGAAGGGTGTTGCGTTATTTTCTATAAATCTCTGCTATAATTAACATTTATCATTCTTGAACGGTTTCATTGCCTAAATCAATGTGGGGAGCGATATTGTCAAGCTAAGTTTACAGGTGTTTTGATATTGTCGAGGTCCTCGAGTATCCTAATACAGGCATTTATTTGCTTAATTCTTCAAGGACGTTCTAATTAACTACAATAGTTTTTGGCCCGCGCGCGGCCCGGCCGCGGTCATACAAGTTAAAAGGACACTTCTATCACTACTTATGTAACTCAAAGCTTGATAATGAAAATAAACTATTTGTATTTGTATACCTATGTATAGTATCATAATATTGCCGTGACTATAGAAGAATTAAGGCTTCTTTAGAGAGTGGTAATTAATTTAAATAATAATTGTATCTTTAATAATACTTCATTCTTAGAAATAATTTTGAAAAGCTCCAATATTTATCAAACCTTTTGCCAGAAATATTTAAGAAACACCGGTTTAAATTAACAGAAATTACGACCAACCGGTTTTGTTCTGAGGTAAATAAACAACGCCGCTTCGAGATGAGTTACAAAATATTGCAAAATTGCAGATCGAGTTATTTCGCGAATGTTTCGTAAAATAATTAGTTCATTAAGATGTTTTTGGAGGTGAACTTTAGGTGCTTTCGTATTCTACTTGTGGGAGGAGTAATAAGTGGTTGAACTTGAAGATTTGCCTGTCGGCTAACCGTAGTATGAATAATGTTGTTTCTGATACCTACCAAAAACTCATCATCGACGACGCTAGATACTATCGTGCTATTAAGTAATTTGTGATTGAGACACGACGCACGTGTATAACGCGCCGGCATTGAAATACTATTGCTGTGCTGACATTTGAGTTAGTGTGTGAGTTAGTGTGTGAGTTGGTGATTTGAGTTTGTACTTTTGAGTAGCGGTGTGGACGATGCCTTAGGGTTAATTTTTACTTGCAACATAAGTCTACATATTTCCAAGACTTTTAATGAAAATAACAGTATAAAAAGGTCACTTCCGCCTGCTATGTGGGAAATAAACGTGTACCTACGTATCTATAAATAACAGATAAGGGTGAATTTCACCAATGAAACTGAACGCGTTCAGCACATCTAAACCCCGTTCAAGACTGTCAGTATCAAATTTGTTATAGAAAAATGACACTGACAGCTCTTGAACGTGATTTAGAAGAGCTGATCGCGTTCAGTTTCAATGGTGAAATCCGCACTAAAGGTCGATTCACAGATATCAGTGAAGCCACAGTTCCGACACAGTACCGGCATAGTACCGGCATCACAGTGCAAAATATTCTTTCATACATTCTCATGCCGGTGTCGGCACGGACACTGAGAGCACTGTGTCATAACTGACACTGATAAGTGGGGATGCATACATAGGGAATGTATGAATTAATATTTTGCACTGTGCCGGTACTATGCCGGTACTGTGTCGGAACTGTGGCTTCACTGATATGTGTGAATCGACCTTTAATCGTTTTAATGGGACTAGTACCGCAAATAATATATTTTTCATAAGTTTGTTACTACAACTTATTTGGTAAGTATGCTCAATCTTCACTAGATTACAAAGGCATCATATAAGGGCAAGGAAAGGTCAAACTCCAAAATAATCAGAGGAACCCTTTGGACACCGGCACTATCGCTCACTTCATACTAACCATAACAAAAACGTAATCTGACCAAATCGGTCCAGTCTTTTCCATACAACAACATGGGTTGTCTCCTTATCCCGCTAGCCTAGTATTCATGTGCCACCATATCTGAGCCATTAGAGAACCATTAACAAGGAGCTCCGATAAATTAATCAATCACATCACGTCAGGCCAACACTACGTGACGTCTAAGTATATGATTTATAGCACCTTATTTATGGTTCGAGTTGTTATTAGTGCGTAGGTAATTAATTTGTTGATGTTTTTAGGGTTCCGTAGTCAACAAGGAACCCTTATAGTTTCGCCATGTCCGTCTGGCTGTCTGTCCGTCCGCCTGTTTGCGGCTTAGCACAGAGACTATTAGTATTAGAAAGCTGTAATTTGGTATGGATATAAATATAAATCACGACGACCAAGTGGTAAAATAAAATCGTAAAAAAAAAAAAAAAATTGGTGTACCTCCCCTACACGTAAAGTGAGGACGGTACACACTAGTAAGTATGTAGCCACCTGCACGCGTAGCATGACAACCAGAGAAACGGATATTGTCGACGGAAGAATAGACAAAATGTATGATTGTTTATCCGTCATTTTGTCTATTCTTGCGTCGACAAAACCCCGTTTCTACTGTGGTAATGGTAAGCGTGCTGGATAGGATGGTTTAATCAGTTTCTACTTTTTCTACCGAGTGCATGTCAGGGTAGATGAAGATTAAGATGTAAAAACTTTTTACAAAAAATTAAACCGACGAAAAAAGAACTGAAAAGAGAAAAATAAATAACTTTAATTTCGGAAGTCGGTGTCTTCGCTTTTCAATTTTCGTTTTTTGCCACCGACTTCCGAAATTAAAGTTATTTATTTTTCTCTTTTCAGTTCTTTTTTCGTCGGTTTAATTTTTTGTAAAAAAGTTTTTTATATTCGCCTTTGAGTTACCATCCACTCCAGGGTACTCCAGGGGGTTACTCCAGTTTAAAGACCTGGAGTTGATGATGAGTGGTTGTGTCATCAGAACTATGTATGTGTGCGAAATTTCAACAGAATCGGTTCACAGGTGAAAATTCAGTTGGTGAAAAATCAATCAACCCCATTTTTTGTACCTTTAGGGGTGGATTATAGTTTCCAATTTTAAACGGGACCAACTTGGAGGTATACCCTTCCCAATAAAAAAAGAATTTTTCAAATCGGACTACTCACTAAAATGTTATGCGTGGCCAAAAATTAAAAAAAAAAAAATATACGGGACGACTCGAGAACCTCCTCCTTTTTTTTCGTCGGTTAAAAATGGGCTTGTGTCGCTTATCCGCATTCACCGATAGAGTAACTTAGGGTAATTTCAGTTTAAATGCATAATTTACTATCGACCCCGCCTGTGGCAGTCCATTACTTGACGTTCGTTTCTGCAAAGTTGAGGTGAAGCCTGTATTTAACAGCTACCGCATAACAGTTCAGTAAACCACATTCGAGTTGTAGGATACTAGGAAACCACAGTTAAGTCTTAACTGGTTCTAGATCCTCGTATATTGTGTTAAGACCATCGGAAAATTCTCGATGCTTTACCATATTACCGACATATAGGATGTAAGGGACATGAACGCGCAAACTCCAGACACAAACCCAATTTTTATTTTTTTTTGTTGGGAAATCATCAAATGTCTTCTCCCGCTCTGGGCGGAAACACCCACCCTTGTTCCTTCAGTTGCCTGTTGCCAAGGGTCCCGGTATTTCTTTCGGACTTTCCCGCCAGGACCCAAACCTCTCAGCGTAGAAAATTTTCGTCGATTATTAAAAATCTGTTGCGCCCCGCGGTTTCACCCGCGTAAGTCTCGATCCCGTGGAAATATCGGGATAAAAAGTATCCTATGTCCTACTCGTATTCCAGGTCATGGTCTAAATTCGTTTAGCCGTTTATGCGTGAAAGCGTAACAAACAAACAGACTCTCTTTCGCATTTTAATATTAGTTAGGATTAGGATTAAAATTTGCTATTTCATGCAAAAATGCAATATCTACAGAGTCAAAGTATATGGAACAGCAGTTTGTTTTTTCTGGTGTCGCTATCACCCTGTATACCACAATAACATCGCACTACTTTACAGCATATTTAATAGCATGAGAAACTCCGCATTAAACTTTAAACTCCACTTAAGCACTCGCACACACAGGCAGCTAAATAAAATAGCAATGGTGGCAATACTGCATCGCACCAGGCAGTTGGCCGGCCAACTAACGAGTTCAATTACGCGCTGTACTGATGCCCGGGTTACACGGAGTAGTGAGTAAATGGAATTATCATGTTGCCGACAAAAATAGTGCGACGATATTTGCACTATTATCATTATGTCTCTAGCAGTTGTTTAATGCTAGACGTGGGGTTAGACGTTTGGGAGCAGCAGCTCCTCATAGTGGTTGTTTTTCACTAAGGTAGCAAAGTAAGGATTATAATAATTATAATCCTAGCAAAATCCTAAAAAATAGCATTGAAAGGCTGGTTGGCATTGGTTGACTGGCTATATATTATATATCTTCGAACCTTTTATTGTCTTTTTATTTTTTCAATTCTAAAAGTTCACTTCCATGTAGTTTTTGAAAACAATCTCGCGCAATCATTTCATTAGACAGGTGCGCATTATTAAAATACGTGTACCAAAAGCTCCATTTATTCACTACTCCTTGCCAGACTAGTCGACGTGTTAAACGAGGCATACGATGCAACTTGAATGAGAATACACGAACTGACTGAATATTGACTTGACAAATGTAAATACTGCATGTTTCCACGTTAGTTTGGCTTTCCAATAATTGGGATGTGTGTTATTGTATATACAACGTGTAACAGAATAAGCGCAAGACCTGAAAGTAGTTTGCTCAGAATCGGCTTCAGAATCGATTTCCGTAATTATTTATATATGTTAATTTTTCATGAAAAACTCTTTTATTTAACTGAAATTAGAACCACTGCGTCATAACAAGGTAATAAGATATTTTATTTAAGGAAATTTAAGCCTTATATCAAAGGAATAAAGCCTATTTAAATTGTAATACGCTCATAGCTATCCTATGTGTCTTCTTCTTCTTTTCTTTTTCGCTTTGCTCTTGACAGAGCGGTCGTGGTCACGATGATTTTTTTCCAATCGCAGGTGTAGTCGTTGCGAAAAAAAGCGCGAAGCACCGCCGTGTCCTCGCGGAGGCGATTGGCGGCAATGACCTCTCGCGTCCGGCCCTGGTCCAGGCCATGGTACGGAGCGAGAGGGCATAGGAAGCCGTCACCTCCTTCTGCGAAGCAGTTATGCTCGCGAAGGAGGAGGCGGAAAGCGTCTGGATGTCTTCCCAACCTCAAAAAAAAAAAAAAAAGGTGTAGTCGTTGCCCGCCTCACGATCTCTCTCCATCTGGTTCTGTTACGAGTACATGACAGTCTGGCGCATTCATTTACAGGGCCTCCAACCACGGATTTTATTTGATCGGTTTATCCTATGTGTAGTGCGCGTTAAATAAAATAGTTAATTTAAAGTGTGGTTTAATTACATTAAATTACAGATATTATTTTAGTCTTATAATTTAATATTCTAATCGGGGTGTATGAGCTCTTGCGTTTATTCCGTTACACGTTGTATATGTAGATAGGTCGGTGCTGTGTAAAATGAAAGCCCGTTAACATTAATTGCTAAAAAAGCGCCGAGAGATATCTACCTGGTATTGTAAATTCGTTTTAGTAAATAATTATAAACTAACTTATGTCGATAAATAGTATCCTTTGTCCTTATCCAGGTCATGGTCTACCCATGTGCCTCATCTAAATCCGTTCAGCCGTTTTAGCGTGAAAGCGTAACAGACAAACATACAGTCAATCAAATCTTTTTTCTTTATAATAATAGTTTAGATTTTTTTTTTGCTCTATGCTGCTTGCCTGCTGCCAGGAGTCGGAAGTCCAGTTAGCACCGTTAAATTCTGTAGCTCCATCAAACAACAGATCATAGCAAAATGAGATCCTCTAATCATGAGAAGAAGATTGACTGAAGAGGAGGATGCTAGTTGATAATCGAATGTTGCTGATCAGCATAATCAGCCTATATAATGTTCCCACTGATGGGACACAGGACTCAACTCTGTGAGAGCGTGTGGGCCGTAATTCACCGCGCAGGCCCAGTGCGGATGTCACATGACTTAGAATGTTTGTTTCTACATGCCTATTTACTTTAGAGGAGCACGTGGCTAAGTAATAACAGCCGCACGGGTCGAACCATCAGGTTAAGCTACGCTTTCCGGGGTTGGTACATGGATGGGTGACCATCTTCACATACCGTAATACGTCCGTGCCTCGGAAAGCACGTTAAGCCGTTGGTCCCAGCTGTCATTTGTAGATCTTTGACAGTCGTTACGGGTCGTCAGAAGCCCAAATGTCTGACATCCAATCTTACCATGGGGTATCGTATTACCTAGTTAATGGGTTGTGGAGGTCAGATAGGCAGTCGCTCCATGTAAAATACTGGTATTCAGCTGCATCTGATTAGACTGGAAGCCGACCCCAACATAGTTGGGAAAAGGCTAGGCAGATGATGATGATGTTATGACATGCCTATTTACTTCACCGTTTTGAGAACAGAGGTGATGAAATAATTCAAACAAAGTAAAGTACCTGTCTGGGTTCTCACCTACGACCTAGAACTCGTAAGTGGCGGCCATTTTCACTGAGGCATCACTGCTCCAGCTTCTGTCCATCTACTGCAAAATTATAATCCCTACTCGCTATATACCCCCATTGTCTGATAGCAGTTAACTGAAAGATATAAATTACTAGGAAGCGAGGCGATGCCGAGTGGCACGTCATTATTTATACACAATTGTGATCGCTCATCCAGCATTTGCTGCGGTAGATACGAAGCATTGAAAGGCGAAGATTGACGAGAAAATCCCTTTCAAAGTAAGGTTTCGTGTATCGTGACGAATGACAAGAAAATCTGCGGGAATATCAACACCGACAGGCTAAAACCACGCTAACATGTTTTTGTTTTTATTTCATTAGTATTACAAACGTAACTTTTAGTTAGAACGCATACAGCTTAGACATTATCTCCTTTTATTAATCACAATCCTACTAATATTATAAATGTGAAAGTTTGTGTGTTTGTGTATTTGTGTGTTTGTGTGTTTGGATGTTTGTTACTCAATCACGCAAAAACGGCTGAATGGATTTGCATGAAATTTGGTAAACAGATAGTTTATAACCTGGATTAACATATAGGATACTTTTTATCCCGATATTCCCACGGGATCGAGACTTACGCGGGTGAAACCGCGGGGCGAAGCTAGTAATATATAAATTTTAAATATTAGAATTAAAAAATATAAAAACATTTAAAAATACATTATTATTATTATTGTAATGAACTGAAGAAGCACGAAAGGAATTAAGTATTTATTTGGACACGTTCTTTGTTTTCAGAACAGTATATAAACGAGACCGACTTGTTTTACATCACTACACATCTGAAATAGTACTTTAGCTTTATTGTTTTTAACACAAACAATACATTTATCGATCAAACTGAATACATTTATCTATTAACAAGATTAAAAAATGTATCTATCAGCATTAAACATTACAATCGGAGTGATTCAATATAATGTTTGCAATAGAGGTTATAACAAAAGTCATGGACACAAAGATAACTTTTGCCCATGACTTTTTTATGACCTTTAATGGAAACATACACACATTCGAAACACGACGCGTAGTGATTTTTTTATTATTTCGTAAAAAAATAAAAACTGCTGGGGATTTTATTATTAAAATCCCACGCAGTTTTTTCAGTGCATCGTATTTCCCAATTTAAATATATACGTAAATGAATTGTTAAAATAATATTTGGTCAAAATACAAAACCGCGTGGTAAGGCTAGTGTTTGCCCGGACAGGAACAAACAGAATTGTAAATGTATTGATTTTAGCGAGAATCATAGCGTGGTGTATGTATTAAATATTTTGCTAATATACTGCTTAGTAGATTGTTATATTAATTTAAATAAGTAATTAATATAACAATATACTAATAATATTTATATCTAGACTTTTGGATAATTAATTTAAAACTAGATTAATTTTATTATTAATTTTTGTACAACCTCTTTATGCGTGCGGAGTTTACCTGTAAGTAATTTTTACTACCCATAAGCATAAAACCGGTGTAAACAATTGTTGGCGAACTAATTAAAATAAATAAAATTAAAATAAAGTATAAGACTTCGTTGAAAGTAAGGAAATTTGTATATATAACATTATGTAAGCGACGGTATTGATAAAGCTGAAACGTCACACGTTCATTTAAATTATATGGTAGATAAGAAGAAAACATTGTAACAACCATGCGTCGTCACGTTCATCTCAATTCCTTTGCAGGGTTATTAGAAATGTGATCTTAGGAGCTGGCCACACAGAAGAAACGTGAGACGAGGACGGGACGCAGACGCGGCAATAGTATGCACATGGTAAAGCGACGCGCCTGCGTCTTGTCTTTTCTATACGTTTTGTGCCAGATGAAGTCTTCGTCGCGTCTCACGTCTCTTCTGTGTGGCCCGCGCTTTAATCGGCGAGGTTTTTATAAATAAATAATCTATACCTAAAGAGGTATAAATACATAATCTATACCTAAAGAGGTATAAACACATAATCTATATTTAAAGAGGTGTTTCTAAGGTCATAATAAAAAACTGTAACCTATTCTGTGAAAACAAAGAATCAGTTTTTCGTCTTCATAAATACTAATGGTAATCATAATTTTGTATGAGAAGTTTATTCCTACGTAGGCATCTTATAGTCCAAGCATTATAATACGATTTTATAATTATAATTTTTTTAAATCTAAGCCACGTAAGAGAAAGGCGTTGAATCTAAAAACTTCTATATGTAATTAAAAAAAATATTTACTTCGTTCATAATCTTTCAAGCTTCCTTGCACTTTTCAAGTTACATTTATGCATCTTCTTAGTTAAAAAAAAATATATATATTATTTATTAAACATAATATTATAATATATTTTTAATTATGTACAAAGATCTTGATCATGTTCAACAATGTTCTACAGGGAGCACTAATCTTGCACACAACACACGCATTCTGTTGTATATTCATATGGTGTGTACCTATAGGTATAGGTATAGGTATAGGTGTGTACCTATAAACAAAAAGTTATGGTTAAGGTATGGTGGTTATGGTTATGGTTGGTTGGTTATGGTTGGTTATGGTTATGGTTGGTTATGGTTGGTTGGTGGTGGTTGGTCATGGTGTTGTGTTATGTCTGTTATGTGCACCAAATAAACTTTTTATCTATCTATCTATCTGTACTCTTTACTCGGTGTTGTCAAATGCTTACAATTTTTCTTGCTTGAGAAACTGCTTGTTCTAATTTGGTTCTAATAAATAAAATTCAATACTACTTCTAGATTATTCGTTCAACACATTCCATTTGGTCGTAGCATTACTATAAATACATAGATTAAAGTAATTTACCTTTTATAAAAAAAACTCCAGGACATTATAATTGAAACATTTTCATCTGCCTTTTCTCTGTATTCAACCAGCACCATTATAACTGACTTTTGTGAGGTCATTCCTATTACAGGTTTGGATTTTTAACCGACTTCAAAAAATGAGCAGGTTCTATGTTCGTATGTTAGTTTTTTTTTTTGTGTTCCTCAATATTTTTGTCAATTATAAACCGATTTAAAAAAAACTATTTAATTCGAATGGGGATACTCCCGAGGTGGTCCCATAGAAATTTTATTAACTTTGCTTGCGTAGTTTTTGAGTTAGCTTCAATACTCGTATTACATATTTTTCCGGTGGGTAACACAAGTAAAAAGTGAAAAATAATAACTCTATACAAAAAAAACCGAATTCCAAAAGAACACAAAAGTGAAAAATATCTTTAACTTGTTTAGTGTTTTTTTTTTGGAAATGGTTTTTATTTTAAGTTTTGTATAGAGTCCTTAGTATAAAGTGTTAAAATGTTTGAGGGCTTCGCAATATGGCAAGTATTGCGGATTATTTGAATAATTCCACTTTACCCAGCCAAGCTGCTTAAAATTTTGCAATGGAATTTGCCAATCTAGTTCGATTTGGTGGGGCAGATTCCACTTTTGTGTTGTAATCAATGATTAAAACACAAAAGTATAGATTTGAAAGAATTGATGATTACTAATCATCAATAGTCAGGTTAATCATTTCAGTTTATCAAATTTGACAACTTTCTTACTAGTTACAACCAAGAGTTAACTTTGCCTTCGCAATTTGTGATACCGAGTTGATTTAAAAAAATTGCTCGTGTGTTTTAGTCAGGCGATCAGTCATGTTCAACTGAATATCTCTTTAAAGGGTCGTGCAAACTGGCGCGATATCGCAAACGCGACAGGCAGCCCTACCCTTGTCGCGCCCGCGGTATCATGCCTGTTTGTGGGAGCCTTAATACTCGGTGGACATATGAGTATTGGTTTTTGTATAATTATTACAAGCTAGTATTAACCTATCCATAACATAATATGTATAATCAGCCTATAATGTCAATCCCACTGCTGGGAGACAGGTCTCCTCTCTGTGAGAGGGAGTGGGTTATGATCCATAACGCCGCCCTGTGCGGGTTTGTAGATGTCACACGTCTTCGAATTTTTGGTTCTAGGACATGTCGGTTTTTTCACGATGTTTGTCTTCGCCGGTTTGACAGCAGTAATTATGAAATAATTTATACTAAGTAAAGCGCCTGTCAGCGTTCGAACTTACTCCCTTCAACTGGTAAGCCACAGTCATTATCACGGGGCCACCACTTCTTTCAAGATCAAGAACTTATGTGAATAACCTATTCGTATGTAAAATAATTATGCTTGTAACAGAAGTAGCTCCAAGTCACAACCTATCGTCACCATCACCTGGCTAGCCTTTTCTTAACTACGGTGGGGTTAGCTTCCAGTCTTACCAGATGCAGCTGTATACCAGTATCATCAACCTGTCATCATCATTCAGCAGAAAGATGCCCACTGCCTGATCTTGTCTGTCTTCAAAGTTCTCCTCCAGGCATTGATACAGCGCTGCGCTACCTATCCGGCGAATACGACAATAAATGTATTTTAAAGAACGTTCGCATTCTATTGTCAGTCTTAATCCGTCAAAATACCTCTTATTTACCTTTTTGACGATTTTTTGTAATTTATTGCGACTATTTAGATTTTGAATGTTTTTAATTACGGAAGGCTTTCTCATTGCTCTCTCCCTTCTTAGCCTTAGAGCAAAAAGTTCTTCAGAGAGCTTCATAAACTTGCACTTAAAACAAAAAAAAAGACAAACCTAACGGGCCTTGTTTTTTTCACTTCATAGGTAATCCCCATGGCAATGGAGACTGCTTAAAATTGGGATTAGCGCCATCTATATTCTAGGTTACAGCACTACGGCGCAGTGATACGAATCCATAAGTGTACCCCTATCAAATCCACTTCGTTCAACGCACCTAAGGAAGTCTTCACTTCAAAAATGCACTATGACAAATACGTAAGTTGAGCGATATAGCTTCTAAAGTTTCCACTTACATGGTTCAGTGACCAGCTAAGGGGCATTAAGTGAAATAGGTAAGAAGCCTCGTTAAGTGAGTAAACTTATCCTGCAGGATTACCGTTACGGTTCGTTTACACTCGCCTTTAGGAATCGTCTGGAGTCCTGGGGTAGGACCCAGGTAACTGTTGGATGTAATTGGTTAAAATATTCTATAAAATGTTTTCAGTTGAAAAGACAATTTGGAAAAGATTTTTTTTTCTGAAAAAGCTTCTATTTTTCTTTTCCAAATTGTCTTTTTGCTGATAAAGGTTGAGGTGGATTTTTATAGCCTTATACCACCTAAAAAATATCAAAGGACCATGCTATTTAGTATAAGCGCAAGGTGCGTTACTTCGCAAGCAAGTTTGATACTACCAAGAATACTCTACCAAGAAAGAACCCTACCAAGAATGGTACCGATAATATTAGGAATGCTTTGTACACACGGCTACACATCAAGCTACACATTTCCAGTTTAAAATAAAAAAATATTAAAATAATAAATATTTCTTGCTATCTAAATGTTATTATAGTATTCAGGATTATTTAGTAGATGATGTAAGGACATATTGTTCTCAGAAATATTGTAGGTGATGTGATATGTGATTAATGCACTAATTATCTATTACATATTATTACTATAACATTTAATTACAAATATATTTTGATATTCCCATTTAACACATGACATTTAATTTCAATTATTCTAGTGACATTATTATTTACAAAAATTGTTTTATTAAAAATTATTGTTTCAATGAATTGTATAATATTGCTGTGATACAGTAATAGCTTGAGATTTGCATGCCTCAAGGCGTAATAATGGTTGAACTATGCTTTATTTTTTAACAACTCTATGTAATTACCCATATTAGCAAATAAATGATTTTGAATTTGAATTTGAAAAATTTGGAAATTTATAGCTTAGCCATGTGTACTTCATCATTCATAGACGTAGTAGCTGTTTAAAGCATTTCCAATCAAGTTGTACCTATAAACGTAGTTGAACGAGCCTTGAACGGAAAGTAGGTACTGTAGAGATCGTAACCTGGGGTAGTATTATGAAGTATTAATGCCATCATTATTCCACTGTGAAAACAGGATGGTGCTACCGGCCTTGTCTAGCTCCGTCTCTCTCTCACTCTGGATAAATGGTGGCATTAAGATTTCATAATACGGCACCTGCTTGGTTTTACCATGCAACCTTTTCGAGTAAGTATAAGATAATCAATGATATTGATATACATGAAGATAATGGCATAAGATTATCTGATCAACAATAAACCGAATTTAGAAAAACCTGCCAAGTGCGAGTCGGACTCGCGCACGAAGGGTTCCGTACCATTATCTATAAAAACGGCAAAAAAATCATTGTTGTATGGGAGCCCCCCTTGAATATTTGTTTTATTATATATATTTTTTATTTTTTAAAGTGAATATATAACTTAATATTCTGTAAATATTTCAAGCCTGTTGCCGTTATCAATATCGAGCAAAAACGAGCAAAAAATCAAGTTTGTTGTATGGGAGCCCCCTTAACTATTTTTTATTATGGTTTTTAGTATTTGTTGTTATAGCGGCATCAGAAATACATCATCTGTGAAAATTTCAACTGTCTAACTATCACGGTTCATGAGATACAGCCTGGTGACAGACGGACAGACAGACGGACAGCGGAGTCTGGGTCCCCTTTGGGTACGGAACCCTAAAATATTACCTACTTAAGTATAATCCATGGGAAACCGCTTACGACGTAACGGGCTTTACGCTAACACTAAAAATAGCCTGTATAGCTGTGAGCAGCTTGGAAGTAGCGCTCGCCGGCCCTTCGCTGCTGCGGCACCCCTCGTTGCACTCACACGGCTCGCGCGTGGTTGGCCACACTTCTAACCTAATAATCTAACCTAACCCATTTCACCCAATTCACTACTTTTGGATAGTTCATAATCTAATGGAAATAATACCGATAGATTATAAACTAATGGTTCTTACATCTAAGGATCAGTTCAGACCGTGATGTGAAGCGACCATAATCAGTTTATAATGTTCCAATTACTGGATCCACAACGCGGGACCAATGTGGGTTGGTAGATGTCACATGTCTTCAAATTTTTGGTTCTAGGATATGCCGGTTTCGTCACGATGGTTTCCTTGAGAGCAGTGATGATGAAATAATTTACACAAAGTAAAGCGCCTGTCTGTCTGGTTTCGAACCTACGACCTTCAAGTCGTAAGTTGTGGCCGTTATAACTGAGCCACCACTGCTCAGTAGTATCCCAGTAGGCACGTGGAAAAAAGATCTTGCATGTCTGACGTGACAACACAAAACATGTAGATATAATGGTACCTTTAGTTCTTAACATTCTCGCTCCATCTCTGTCAAAATTCCAAAATCCAGTTGTCTTATAACAAATGAAACATTTGTTTCAAGTTTGATTAAATCAAAAAGTTTTCAGTATCTTGTTCTAGAGTTAAATGTTGAAAGTAATCAAAGTTATTTCGACCCCTTCGAAGTATATTCAGGGTTAAGCAAGTTTTACTTTAGGGCTTTGTTTTATTTTAGCTTCAAGCTTTTACATTAGTGGGTCTTTATAGGTCAGTTACAATAAATGTTCAGTTTGCTCTTAGATTTTGTGGAAAAACATGATCATTCTCATGTCAAGGCGACGGTTGGAGGTGGCGCTCTGTAGTTTCCAATCAAATTGAGGGTGATGACTAATTAGAGCTACCTCTTCCATGGTACACATCACAGAGCACGGAGACTCTTCGGCGGCCGCTGCTAGAGATGGACAAGCAAGTCAATAAAAACGGTGATGCCCACCTATTATGGTACCCTAGAATTTTGATTACTTACGTTTTTACTTACGTAATTTCTGTAAGAAAACTGCTGCGGTCTACGGAGCCTGAAGTGAGCTTGCGGGCAAAGCCGAATATACCGGTGTATGTACAGTCACGGACTTTAATTGATGAGCCACTTGGAACTGTTCGTATTTTAGCCGTGTAATGCAAATCGGGCTTAGTCGGTAATAATCGTACATCCACGGAAAGTCATGTCTTCGTAATAAAGAAGAAGAAAATCATATTTAATATCTTTACCGGTTGGCTAACCTGAGAGCCAGAACTACAAACTTGACAGCAGAGTGACTACCCAAAGTCAACCAATTGCAGGTCTAGCAACCGTAATCTAGCGACGATTGTTTTAGCGTAGCCATAGTAACGGTAGCGTTCGGAGAAACTTTAATTAGTCTTTTCGACAAATTCGAAAATCACGCCTCTGACATCGACATTATAACTGCCACTGTCTTCGGATAGGTTTTCAGAATTATCGAGTTAATGAGCTCTGATTCAAAGGAGGTCAGTATCAAATAGATTGGATAAACATTGTATTTATTTATCATTGAGAACTTATTAGTCAACCTCTATGGATAAGACTATTTCCGATTACGAGCAATTTGTCATCTTGTTTACGAGCATGCGATTTGAGTTCGTGTTTAATCTTGTAATCTCGTGAATGTATGAAACTGCAAAATTGAAAAGTTTGAAAGTGGCTCATCAATTAAAGTCCGTGACTGTACATCTCCTGCCTGCTCTAATTTGCCAGCGGGTCGCCCACGTGATATCTTTATAGATTATAGCCTACTAGCTGCCCCCTGCGGTCTCACCCACATAAATTTCTATCCTGTGGGAATATCGGATAAAAATTATCGATCCTATGTCTTAGCTCAGATCATATTCTACCCATGTGCCTTTCAACTAAATTGGTTCAGCCGTTTTAGCGTGAAACCGTAACAAACAAACAAATAAATTAACAAACTCACTTTCGCATATTTCTGTGTTATTTATAATATTATTTAGGATTAGAAAGTTTATTTTTTATTTTTTTAATTCTTTTTTAATTAGGGACTTTTTAACCGCAATGCGTATGACAGTCCCATCATACCCTAAATAAATAATATCAAAATATACACTCCTATGGATTAAATTTGGGCCATAAACCTGAACAGACTCTTCGCAGCATCACCATTTGGTTGAGATAGAATTCCATGAAATGTGCCTAAATCAAGTCTGTTCAACTTCAAGACCCTGAATACATCGTTTCTATCGGACTCATATCGAACACAGTCCATCAATAAGTGATGTACGTCTTCCACAACTCCACACTCCACACAATTAGGCGAGTTAGTTTTTTTCATCATGAACGCAAACTTATTACATGGAATGTGTCCAGATCTGAGTCTATGAGCTGTAACAACTAAATTTCTACTTAAATTACTATTAATAAACCAGAGCACACGAAAAGGCTGACCCTGTATGGTTTTATACCAAATCCCTTTCTCTAATGAACGTTTATCAAAATATTCCCTCCAATCATCGTAGCACATCTTTTTAAATTTAGGTAAAACTTCCACATAATCTAGCGTTATATTAGTTTCTTTTCCATTTTTAGCTGCATATTTTGCTAGCATGTCAGCCTTTTCATTGCCCTGTATTCCAATATGCGAAGGAACCCATTGCAGTCTCGATCTAATACCCTTTACAATTAATTCATCGATTTTAGATAAAATAACATAAGCTATCGATACACCTCTTTGGCCAGAGGTGCATCGAGCTAAATGTTGTAAAGAAGTTTTGCTGTCTGTGCAAATTACAATATTCTTATGTTGACTACTACTGCAATAACACAATGCTTCTGATATCGCAATAAGCTCCAACGTCATAATGGATGCATTCTTATCTATTTTAAAACAACCAACTTCACAACCCCTTGGTTCACTAGTTGGTTGGTTGGTTCACTGGTTATTTATAATATTATTTAGGATTAGGATGTTACTCAGTGATAATACAACATTCTACTGGTGAAATATATTTTTAAATCGGTCCAATTTTTGAATTTATTCATAACAAACAAAAATACAAATCTTTTCTATTTATAATATTAGTGTAGAGTGCAGAATAACTGATCCGATAGATGTTGTCTTGTGCAAATTTCAAAACCCATAGAAAAATTACTTTCCGTTTTCCTGAAATTTCCAGTTTCCCGGGCATTTTTTCCGATTTGTCTTTCCTTAAAAACCTTATTCGGGTCCCGGCTGTCATTCGTAGATCTTTGACAGTCAACCAGTCTTACCAAGGGGTATCGTATTATCCAGTTACTGGGTTGTGGAGGACAGATAGGCAGTCGCTCCATGTAAAATATTGGTATTCAGCTGTATCCGGTTAGACTGGAAGCCGACCCCAACATAGTTGGCAAAAGGCTAGGCAGATTAATTGATTGGATGTGTGTTTATCAGTTTGTTTTTAAATACACATAACATAACCCTGTATTTCTTTACCTGTGTTAACAAATAAAAGTGATTTGATTTGATTTGATTTCATAACATCACGCCTGTAATCCCCGAAGGGTTATGCAGATGTGTACCTATAGAACACCCATATTTCGCCAGATATGTTTTAAGTCCCACGTAATAGGGAGCGAGCCTATTGCCATCGAACGGGCACAAATCCAGACTCCATGCTGCTACCGAGAAATTCCAGATGGAAAAACCCAATAACACTTTGCCCGACCTGGGAATCGAACCCAGGACCTCATGCTCAGCAGTAGCGCTTGTAACCACGAGACCAATGAGGCAGTCATAGGTAGTATAGTCAGAATGTTTTAAATACCTTCAACAATAACCTACTTCGAAAATAGGTTTTAGGTTGACTGACAAGGTTTTATTTGTATTTGTTAGGTTAAATTGAGTCAGTCTGATATTGAATATAATTATTATGAATACTAAAAGGTACTTCCCTAACTTTAAAAATAAAGCAGACAATGTCAAGGAAAATAATAATCGTGAAAATAAAAAAAATATTACACAGGTCGAAAAGTTTATTTATTCATAAAACTAGCCAATTTCTACATTTTTATTTCCATTTCCCTTCCCGTGAAGGGCTGGCTTTTACCTTGGTCAGAGGCTAAGCATTGCCATACAAGGTGGCAATGCCGCCAGTCTCTCAAGTACATTACCAGCCGACAGCGATGCGGAGAAATTTTTCGACGCCATAATTTAGTTCTTAATTGTTTATTTGTATAGTTCATTTTAATTAATATTAGTTTCGATTTCATTAGTTAAGTAATAGTTCGTTATTATTACTTATTGAAAATTAAATAGTAAATTATAATTAAAAATTAAAAATTCTAAAAGAATGGGTAGTTCCTTCCAGTGTTGACTCTGTAGATAGAACCACTGAAAAAAAAAACAGATAAAGAGATAAAGAAAGAAGAAGAGAGAAAATATTTTGTTTCAAACTGCTGCAGTATGGTAAATGAGGTTAAACTGAAAACTCGCTCGTGGGGTGGCAGCACTGTTAAATGTCCTGTCTCTGTAATTACTGTGTTAATTAGTTGTAAAAAAAAAAAACGGTTTTAATGCATGTGACTTGGAGAGTGCGAAGAGTGCCTCATAAAAAGACGAGCTTAGGAAATAATAATTGTGACTATCCCTTAACCGGTCAACAGCGATTCCGGATCGTGATGTCAAAAAATGCCCAACTGTCACGCGCGATCCGGAAGCGCTCCTTGGACTTGACGGTTATTTCTATGATAAGTTATTTTAAGAAAGAAGAAAGAAAATACGTTTATTTGCGGCAAACATGACGCTAACAAAGGACAAATAAAATATACGAAAATAACAAGTTGCGGGAAAATATGCGCCACATTCACGCAAATCGGCCATCACTCAGCATAATGCTGCAACCCTATGCGAGACAGAGCCCCAGCGCTGGTTTTCAGTGATAGCCGGCGTTGACGTCATGGCATCAATCGGTGCAGCACATAATTGAATTTTTTATTTTATCTGTATTTTTAATGCTCAAAGTGTCACAAATTGTACAGGAATGAACGAGAGAGACGTATACGCATTCAAGATTCAACATCCGACAATAATGGGTGCCGGAATGTTTTATTTAATTAAGCGTGGTCGTATTGCGATAAAAAGATGGCAGACGGAGTGTTTATTTTTAGATTTTATTGAATAAGATAATGTTAATGCGTTTTGTTAACCTGTGTCTTGTGTTATTCCAATAATAAGATTATTTTAAACCAATCCAAACATTGGTGAAAGGGAAAACTTTGTGGAACTACTACCAGCTAATTCTAATTTGTATCTAATTCGCAGAGTTTTTTCTTAAAATGTCCCAATGTTGAAAGCCACCCCTCATTCATGCGATTGTGGTTTCGAAACCGGAAAATTATCTACCAATGTGACTTTTTCGATTCTTTATATGTACATGTCATTCATTAGATGTACTTTATGAGTTTATTTTGGACATCATTGACATCGGTGAAGAAAGACATCGTGAGGAAAGCTGGACCTATAGACAATATAAGTCGGAAATCATCAATCGTGCTTTTTCTGTATGGAAAGAGGCCTCTATCTTGCAGGGGTATTATTTATATTTTTCTTCTTTAGCATCTTTGATAAATGAAGAAATTCTCGTATTTTTGAAGACAACAGGTGCAATTGTGCTTATTAATTAATTATGCGTAGAAGTCGTTTGTTTACAAAACATATACGGATACACAGCTAACTGTCATTCATGTACAATCGACAATGGCGACATCTGAAGTGGGCAAGTGGCAGCTTTTATTCTCATTGTTTGAAGATGTGACAGTTTTGGTTTGTACAGTTTTCTATGACATACCTATATTTACTAAGGGCCTATTTAACTAAAGCCAGATAACTTTTATTCTGGGAATAAAATTGACGTCTGACAGTTTTTGCATAGAAAATCTGTCAAAAATTTAATATTTACTCACTGGATTAGACATAGGTTAGGGATAAAAGTTTTGCGGGAAAGTCCGAAAGGGATACCGGGACCTTGGCAACAGGCAAATGAAGGAACACGGGTGGGTTTTAGTCAGTAAAAGTCTGACACGCCCTTCCGCTCCGCCCAGAGCGGGAGAAGTCATTGGATGATTGCCAAACCTCAAAAAAAAAAAAAAAAAAAGGGATAAAAGTTTGGTCGAATTCGCCCTAACTAGGGTAAAGGTAAAAATGAAAACATACCCGGATTTAAATATTTCTAAGCCACCCATCGCCAACGAAGTTCCTCTACACAAGTTTAGGGTCATCTGTGTCATTGAGCTGCATTCGTTTCCGCGTAAGTTAGGGTTGCGCATAGATGCTGCAAAAAACTCCCAGGCCCGGTTATGGCTACAGGCGTGGATCAAACAGCCTGGTTGGTTGCTTCCACCGTTGGCATAGAAGTTTATTTGACCAATTGCAGTTCCAATACCGTTGGCGAGTAGACCTGAACCATCTGTGTGTATCACTTCGACGTAACTAGCGTCGCTTGCTCGCAACCGCCCGGTATTGATATTGTCCCATCGACTTCCAGATGGGTCCAATCCTAGAAAAGCAGTAGGTACACTTGAGTAGGAAAGTAAAGGTTTTATGAAAGTCATTGCGCGCTAAGCATTCTAGTAAGGGCCGATTTTTCGGGTGCGGACTCGTAGTCACACCAGATTGTACCATCAGTGTGACCAACACGATTATTTTTCCTGTTTGTCACACTGGTAATTTTACACGTATTATTAGAGCGGTGAAAAAATATCGGTATTATAAATAATTTTGTAGGTATGTACAGTAATGTATTAAACATTTTTATTTTTACCGACTTCATATATGAGATGCATCGAGTTTAAAATTAGTCTTATTGAAACAAAAATTTATCTCACCGCACTACTTGATATTGAGAAATGTTACATGGTGTAGAAATATTAGCAGAAAAAAAAATCCTGTTAGTCACACTGGTGTTATGTTATTTTATTTTTATTCAGTAGAAAAATATGTCGTTCCACAATATTTATCCTGTTCTTGTTTTGTTAGATTGAACCCGACACTAAGGCAAACATAACATTAAGATAGTGATATTATATATTTTATATTATATATTACTTACATTTATATATATTTAGTCATTAAGTAACGTTACTGAAAAAATGTTATACTATGTATTTACAAGAAACTATGATAGCAGACGAAGATAACAAGCACTAACCTGTGATTCTACCAACCATTCCTAATGAAGGCGTTGATACCGTCCTACTGGCAATACCGGCAACATGAGCTCCAAGGCCAAATCCAACCAAGTGCAGATCCGCTAACTTCACAGGATCAGGGACTTGAATAGGAGCATCCTTGTCATCCAGTTCCGTTCTTTGAAGCTCGGTTAACAATTTCATGAAAGCGGCCAAATCAACACCCACTAATTGTACATTAGCGGACGCCGTCGCATAATTATAGCCAGCTGCATTTTCCCAGTCAACCATTATGACATTAAGATCATCATTTTGGTGATCAAAAATTTCTGGAAAAAATATTTTCGTTTATGTATAAATTCTTCGTATTAAAGTCCTTCTCCAGGTCATGGTCTACCTATGTGCCACATTTCATTCAAATCCGTTCAGCTGTTTTAGCGTGAAACCGTAAAAAACAAACAAACTCGCTTTCGCATTTATAATAATTATTTGTTAGGATATTTGTAAGGATTTTCGGTGTTTTTGCTGGTCTAGTGATCGCTAGAGCTACTAATGAGTATGAGTTCCCGGGTTCGATTCCCAGGTCGGGCAAAGTGTTATTGGGTTTTTCCATCAGGCAGTTCTCAGTAGTAGACGGTAGTTTGGAATTGTGCCCGGTTTATGGCAATAGGCTCGCCTCCTATTACATGGGACTTAAACATAACCAACCCTTCGCGGAATAACGGCGTGATTTTATGTTAGCTTAATTATTATATTTATGTGAAGACGATGTACGTGGAATAAAATGAGGTAGGTACGTTAAGTACCTACAAAATATTAAAAATTAACTAATGCCTAAAAACAAATATATACCATTCACGTTTCATAAAATTGGGCCCAAAACACAAAGCGTGCGGCCAGCGAAAAAAATGTGCTACCCTGATCGGGGAAGTTCTCCTAATCCTTTTTTACTTTTTACTATGGTGCCAAATCACTAAGATCATTCCTTCAACTGTTTTTTAAAGTTGAAAAATCTAGTAACTTTGAAGGTATCTATCGCGAATGGGAGGAAAATTTTGGTGACGGAGTGTATCGCCGTTCTTTTATCTTCGTTTCCACTCGTCGAGCGACCCTATACGGATCTACCACTTGACGAATGAAACCAGGCAGCGGTCATAATCCAGCTTCCCTTTCAACTTGAGTGCAGCCTCTTTCGCAAGATTGTCTGTGCGTTCGGTGTCCTTCAGCCCTGCGTGAGCTTTTACCTAGAACAAGGTAACATTTTTGCTCTGGGTTCCGCTCTGGGTTCTGGGCCGCGCTCACGTTAGCTCTCACCTCCACTGCCAGGGCGTGGAGGGAACCTTGGTTTGCTGGATGTGGAGTTTTTGTAAACGCCACCAAACGCTCAACCTCCCTGCCCGCAAGGGCTGCCACATATAGAGAGACTGCTTCTTGTATTCGGAGGTCGAGTGGGAGTATCCCAGCCAGCATCAGGGATGCGTTCAGCGAAACGGTGCTGTAGAATTTACAGAGCTTTTGGGTGCATACTCATTGAACCGTTTTCAGCATTTTCTGCACTCTAATCTTCTTAGATGCCTGCACCCAGGTGTTTGCCGCGTGCATCACCATTGGCTCCACTGCTGTCGTGTTAATACTCCGTATGACCTCCGTCGCTCTAGATAGCTGTTTGTCGATTTTGGAAGCTTTTCTACACACGTTAGTAGCGTGGATGTTAAATGTGAGATGGTGGTCAATTGCAAACAATTGACCCAGCATTTTTTATTTCCTTAGACATCATGCCCATGTTGACCCCGCCTATGCTCAGGAGTGGGACATCGTATTTTAGCTTCCTGGTGACTACGATTGCGCAGGTTTTATGTGGTGCAAAGTTCAGTTTATTTCGGATGCCCCATTTCCGAATATACACGAGGGCGACATTGGCCTGTCTTTGAACCTCCAATGCTGGGTCAAGGTAGAAGATCAGACCATTTTGTGGGCAAAGCCTGGCAGTGATCTCCCCGCTCTTTCAGCCCCTTTAACTGATAAAGCCCTTATGACACACACAAATAATATGTTTTTTTTTTTGTAGTAAATCTTAAGTAAGCTTTTGTAAGGTGATCAACTGGTACTCACCGTCTCTTGTTCGTTTAGTGAAATCGTCGAATGCATTTCCTTGATGCCCATGGATCAATATGATTGTTTTGTGACCTGGGTCCAAATTAGTTTCATTTAGCCAGTTGCCGCTTGCGGTGGTATCCAAAAACTGTGGTGAATTCGGGTTTGTCCTATACAGATAAATAATTAATTCGTTAGTTTTCATAATTACACTTGAAACTCTTAGCCCCCAACAATTTGCTACTGATAGAGCTACTGAAGGTACAGAAACTGAACGTTTCCCTTCAGTAGCTCTACCGCGTCATCAGGATGGAATTTGGTGTGAACAAGTGTGCAGTCCCAGAATCCCTGGGAACCCAACCCTCGGATTCCATACACCTTAGATCCCTTTCCTCAACTGAAACCTACAAGTATTGGGTATGTTGGAAGCATTAGGCATCAATGCTGCTGACGTGAAACAATCGTTGAGGGAGCACTTCAAAAGTGTTAAATAGTCTTTTATCAGGTGCGTACCTTCAACGGTTGGATCTCGTCGGTTTTGATGTATTACATACGTATGCATGTATGCATATAAGCTCTGGATATTACTATCCAGAGCGTCAAGTTCCGTTTGAGTCTATTTTAGTATGCCGAAAGAATCCGTATACATTGCTGACGGCATATCGGATGCATCACCCATGGTTATCAGTAATGAGACTACATCCCGCGGAAGTGTGGGGTTGAGGTTTTTTAAATGCTAAAGCGCCCACAACCACGAGATTTGCAGTCTCAGGGAATATTTCTTTCAAACCGACACGTGGGGATGCACCGAGTTGTGGTCGCAGTGGACAGGCCTCACCCCGCTCTCTTTGGCGAAAGAGAACTGGTGCAAACTTGCAGTACTTGATACTAGGGCAAAGAGCTTCACAGATGCTTTTTCCGCGCCCTCCATGGGCCTGATGGATAGGCAAGAGGAACACAAAGATTTATTTCCTCCTCTTTAAACTGGTGAAACTGCTCACTTACCTTGTGTAAAGGAAACATCTAGTCCGCTCTGTTCCATAACACACTAGAAAATAAATAGAAATATTTGCTTAGAATAAGATAATAAAATACATTTATATTGCTGCTGTTGTGCAAAGTTTGTCATTGCACTCGAGGCGGGATTGCAGCATTTTGGTGCAATGGAGCCGAGAAATGCAATGAACCATGCACAATACAATATTTTTAAACAAATATTTGTGTACAATAACCGAACTGGCGAAATGTGATATTTCAGACATTTGCTCGAAAATGGACTCTTGTTGCACTGTTTTTTGGTTCACAATGCCACCCTCTTAAAACTTGGGTCGTACTACACAGACACTTCTACCTACCCCTCATATTCCCCAGTTGCTGCTGCCCCGGGCTTCGCCCGCGTGGGCCCTAATTCTTTTTCTAATATAAATTAATGACTATATTTTAACTCCCTATAACATCAGCTTTCTGCCAGTGAAAGTCCGGTCAAAATCGGTGTAGCCATTTCAGAGATAAGCCGGAACAGACAATAATTTTTTAAATGTTTTTTTTTTTTGTTATGATTAGACCCGTATATTATGCATTTCGTTAAAAGCTGTTATTTTGGCATTACAAACAGACTTTTCAATTTTATTTATTTGTATCTTCTTGTTTACGTGTGGTTTGTGGCTACCGTCCATGAGCCTCTGACTTGACTTCACATGCCGTCGAAAAATATCTCTTAGACATGGCAGTATTTGCATGTATGTATTTATAGATACAGGCGTATTTACAAGAATAATAAATAATAAAATAAATTAAATAAACTACCTTACCTGCAACCGCAGCCAAAAAAATGGCCACCTTCAACATATTGCCAAATCAACCGTTTCTTACTGTGCTCAATTCGCAAATCCGTTTGTTTTTATACTTAACTATCTATAATTATCGAATCAGATAACACAATATGATAAGTATTTTCTTTTGAATGAAAATTGTGTGGCGAAATCCTTTATTTTATCATCAAAAGTCGTTTAATTTTTGCCGAAAGATTTCAATAGTTGATTTATTAAATGGGTGCTAGATAAGATTTTTATCATTATGTGATTGAATATTATTGTTACTCAGCAAGGATGGTAGCGATATTATCTTTTTAGGGGCTTGTGGAATAACAATAACATAATAACAATAACAGCTGCACGGGTCGATTGAAGGTGAAGCCATGTTTGCCGCGGTCGGTTCGTGGATGGATGACCATCCATTATAATTATGTCAAGATCCCTCCGTGCCTTGGAAAGCACGTTAAGCCGTTGGTCCCGGCTGTCATTCGTAGATTTTTGAAAATCATTACAGGCTGTCAGAAGCCCGACAACCAGTCTTACCAAGGGGAAACGTGGAGGATAGGCAGTCGCTCCATGTAAAATATTGGTATTCAGCTGCAACCAGTTTGACAGAAAGCCGACCCCAACTTAAGTAGTTGGGAAAGGCTAGGGCAGCTTGTTTCTGATAGCGATATTATCTTGTTTTCTTACTCATAGGCCGTTTGTCCACCGCACGGTGAACGGGACGTCAACGAGTATGAGATTTTGACGCTGAAGTAGCGACAGTACATTTACCGCGTAATCTCATTCCTCGTGGACGTCCCAGTCACGGTGCGGTGGACAAATAATGATAAGATGTTATTGCACGTACACAAATTAATGACGTAAGTACTAGAACGGTGTTTTTTTTTTGAGTATCGTAGCATCATGCATCGTGAGAGTGCCTTTTTGGCCTCGCACAGGTTTTTTTTTTTTGGTTTTTTACAATTTTGTAAGTTTTAGTGTTCTTTTTTTATTGTTTACATAATTTTGCTAGTTGTAATGTTCTTTTTTATTGTTGTATTTCGTGTCCGTGTCCGAATTATAATATTTTTCTTTCCTCTCTTTCATTCTGGAATTTTACCAACTGCATTTCCAAGCAAGCAAGATGAGAAGTGATGATTATGTTTTTAGGAATAAAATATGTTAAAAACAGCTGAAACAGAAAGTGATCTTCACTGTTGTTTTCATTTTAGAAACAATAAAAACGTTTTCCAAAAAAGAAACAACCGACTTCCAAAAACAACACAAAAAAAGTGAAAAATCACTTTAATTTCGGATGTCGGTGTCTTTATTTTTGAATTTTCGTTTTACCCAAAAAAAGAAAATTAATTTTTGGAATACGGTAGTTTTTTTTTTTTGTAAAAACTTTTTAGCTGTGTTACAACCTACCCCTACACAAATTCGAATACCACTAACTGGTAAATAACATTGACGGCAACTTAAAACATCGTCCATATAGGTACGTTAGCTGGATAAAATACGTAATATTAAAGCTAACTCAAAAACTACGCGAGCACCTCTGCAGCATGACCTACCAAACAAAAAAAAGAATCATCAAATCGATTCATAAATTGGCTGAGTAATCGCATAACAAACACATAAAAAATAAACATACAGACGAATTGAGAACCTCCTCTTTTTTAAAGTCGGTCAAAAATCAATATTGCATTAAAAGCGTTCCAAATATCAATCCAAAAAGTACGGATCACTTGTTCACCTTTCATATATATAACCATCAAAACTATTACTTATGCCAGCATGGGCCATCTAATGAGTTACCTGTAGCAACAGGCTGTGGTAGAAGAAAGGTCATGTGAAAGGGTCGCGACCTTGAGTAATTTAGCCTCATGACACCAGAAAGGGTGTAAGTCGACCCAACGGTAATTGCACATAGTAATATTAGCAGTAACATTCTTGGTCCTTTATTGTTTCAGAATGTGTTCAGCGATGTTCGAGAGGAAATTGACGGAACCATTTTTGGTTATGTCATGGCGTAGGTCCACTAATTTATCTACAAACATTTTGAAGCGGTTTCCCTTTGGCTATTATCCATACTAATATTATAAATTCGAAAGTAACTCTGTCTGTCGTGTCTTTCTGTCTGTCTGTATGGTACCTTTTCACGCCTACGCTACTGAACGGATTTCGATAAAATTTGGCAAGGAGATAGATGGCATCCCGGGGAAGGACATAGGCTACATTTTGTCGACATACCATGCGGGCGATGCCGCGGGCGGAAGCTAGTATTTATATATTTCGATACGACTTATAAACGCAGAAGTTCAGGTCGACAAACAAATTAACAAACAGACAAATTAAAAATCCGGAGTCACATGTAATCTGTTCGATTTATGCCCTAACACGTGTGACTCCGGATTTTTAATTTGTCTGTCTGTGGTGTCTTATTTATACCTTTTTAGTCGTAGTTGGGTTTTAGTTTTTATTACTTTAATTTTTTTTCTCTTATTCGCTTTGCAAGGCGAACCCCTACTAATTATTATTTTGCGCTTCTAATATTATTGAACACTCTAATTGCGCCTTTTTTTCTGAACCTCAAATAATTCCTATATTACTTAACCTAATACATTCGGTAGGGTACCTTAGCCTAGTTACTACGACAAACTGTGAGAAAAGGCCAGAAGTAAAAAAGAGGCTCAATTATTTTAAAAAGTGTGCATCATAAGAAACTCAAAAAGTGCTTTGAGGGTAATTTAAAAAATTGTCCGTCATTAGAAGATCAATAAGTTTTTGGAGGAGGAGGAAGGGTTATCCGTACATTTCTCTGTGTTCAAATTACGCTATTATATGACTATTTCTTAAATTATTACATTTGAGGCTAATTCTATCTTCGACACATAACATAACACACGACTTGTTTTCCCGAAGGGTTGGGCAGAGACGTACCTATAGTACACCCACATTCACACATCACATTCTAACTACGAGAGCTGTTTTAAAGATTCTAATGATTATAATTCTGTAAATACTTATTTATTACTGTTGCAAATCATATTTTGGTCGTCATACATTCTGACGCCTACCAGAAAATTGCAAAAAATCTTAAGAAATTTTGAATTATAGGGGTTACCTTAGCGATCGCCCTTATATTTCAATGTCGCAGCATCATACTGAGATAGAAGCCCTTTGGACTTCTAAAGGACTCTCTGCTTTATTTTCATTTTACTTATTTTTTATTTATGTTTCTTTATGTGTGCTGTGCGAGTCCCAATATTTTTTTTTTCTTTTTTTCTCAACGATCTCTATATTACTATGAATACCTATTATTATTTGAAACGACCGTGAAGCTTTTGATAATATGTTTATCGATTGATTGATTTCTGATGATAATACACATATTCAATCGAAGGTTTAATTTTAACTTAAAATATAATGTTATTTTGTCAGATTATAACCTTAATAAAAATAATAAACCCGTGAATAAGTATTATCTTTACGTTCCTTGACTAAATATAGTTCAGGTACTAACTGTTGTCCGCGACTTTGCCTGGGTGTACCTATTTGGTATTTAATACAAATATTCGGGATCAAAAGTAACCTATGTCCTTCTCTAGGTCCCAGGCTACCTATCTATCAAACTCAACGATCCAAGAGCCTAGACAAAGTGACATACTATCAGCGATAACAATGATGGAAAAGGCAAAAATATATGAGACTGACATAAGCTATCGAAAAGCTTATGTCAATACTGTTGAAAGTCGTTGTAGGAATGCGAAACGCTTTCGAAGCGATTGTCACTTGTCTAAGCCCTCAGTTCAGTGGTTTATGCGTGAAAAGGCAACAGACAAACAGACAGAGACAGACAGAGTTACTATCGCATTTAGACTTTATAAATAATAGTTTGGAGGTAACATAACAAAGGTGTCAAGACCATTCGAACCTATTGAAATGATTAATACCTATTTTCGAATATCGATGACAATGAAATTAATTGAATAACCAACGTTCCAGACACCTATTTATTCTTATTCCCTGAGCGGCCAAACTGAGCCGTCTCCGTCGCAGTTCTATTGTCTGCCAAGTAATTTTGGGTCAGCAAGTGAGTGGCCCACATAACTTATCCACTTGGAAGAGCTACACGAAGAGACTGCCAAGTTTCTTGCCGTATGCGTCAATCCCGACCGAACTGACCTACAACGGGTGGATATCCTAAATAGTATCTCATTTTAACGGCATAACCGCCGGCATTGTGTCGACATTAACTAGTGTACACCAAGTATACATCTATCTTCTCTATCTATGTATTAATAATATTAGTATGGATAGTTAGGCTAGACCTAATCCGTACTAATATTATAAATTCGAAAGTAACTCTGTCTTTATGTTACCTTTTCACGTCTAAACCACTGAACGGATTACGACAAAATTTGGCAAGGAGATAGGTGGCATTCTGGGAAAGGACATAGGCTACTTTTTATCGACATATCGCGCGGGCGAAGCCGCGGGGGGAAGCTAGTAATATTATAAATGCGAAAGTGAGTTTGTTTGTTTGTTACGGTTTCACGCTAAATAAAATTCGTTTATATATAAATAAATGAGCAGTGGTAGCCCAGTGATAATGACCGCGTCTTACGAGATGTAGTTCGTAGGTTTGATTTCGAACAGGCGCTTTACTTTGTAAATTATTTCATCACCACTGCTCTCAAATCGGTGAAGGAAAACATCACGAGTAAAACCAGCAGATCCTTAAACTAAAAATTCGAACACATGTGACATCTTCCAACCCGCACTAGGCCCGCGTGGTGCCCACTCCTTCTCACAGAGAGGGGCTTGTGTCCCAGCAGTGGGAACATTATAGTCTGATTATTTATGTACGTATGGTATGTAGATAAATAAATCAGTTTTAAAGAAACATCACGCTTTTAACTTGTTACGAACCCATGTTAAATTATATCTCGTTCTAAGACGAGAAACTGAGTTTAATATTTAAGTACGATAAGACTTTAAATTGTTAAAAGTTCCGAGACATTGAGGGTTCATATTACGAACAGATTTCAAAGAAGCCTGTATTGTTCTGAAGACTAACTTCAGTAAACTTTCATGTAGTTGTGGTACACGCTTATCTATTACATAGTATAGATAATTGCTGAAATAGTTTATATCACATTGTGATTTTTTAAGTTTGACTTTTAAAATAATTTATTGATTTATTATTGACTAGCGACCCGCTGCTTCAAACATTTTTTTTTAACTTGACAAAACATCGTGATCATACTTTTGTAATAAATTCTAATTCTATCACAATTTTATAATAAAAAAATAAAAAAATATTCATCGACGGTAACTAAAACCCTTAAGTTCAGTTAGGTTCAGCCCTACTTTAAAAAAAAAAAAGTTATTTTAAATAGGGATGGGCCGAATGTGGTGGCCGAAACGAATACGAACTACGGCCGAACATGCTGCGAAAATAAAAAGTTCGTCCGAAGTTCGACACGTCGAATCTTTTTATCACGCTCACTTAAATTATATTGGTGCGTACACTGTGTTCACTAGAAAAGGTAGAATATCACCGTCAGAAATTCTAGGAAGTTACTTAATTATACTTAGAAAGAAATAATCGTCAGAATAAATATTTAGTTAATTGAAACTTGGTGCCGATTCTGTTGATCACAAACTAAACAAAATTTAAGTTCAGTGCATCTTTGTCTTTCTATTCCATTAAAAAAAGGACAGAAAATAAATTTTAGTTTAGTCCTGTCAAATTAATCAGGAGTGTTTTTGGACAGGATTTTTTTCATATTGTATCTGTATAATAATAACATTAAAATAAAATAATTTAATCAATCAATCTGCCTACCCTTTACCATAACCGTATTGGGGTCGGCTTCCAGTCTAACCGGATGCAGCTGAATACCAGTATTCTACATAGAGCGACTGCCTGTCTGGCTTCCACAACCTAGTAACTGGGTAATAAATAAAATAATTTATTTAATAAATACATAAAGAACATTTAGTACTTGAACTTGAAGAAAATGAACAAATGAAAGTCATTTTTATCGTGTCAACGGTCTGATATTAAACAAAATATTATCGGTGTTTAGGACTCAAATATGAGTCTGAAACACCGATATGTTTATTAATTCTTGGCTTTAACGCCTAGGTTATGTCATGCCGCTACCAATGATTAAATACATTTCAGAGTAGTTTTATTATCATTTTTAATAGGGGGGAGGTCATTAGTTCGCGCATGCGTGTCAAAAGGTTGCGAGTTCGTTCCTGCCGGATGATCGCAGTTGTCGGTAGTTCATCGTTTGGTACCGTCGCAGACTGCCGCATCTAGTCCCACATTTCACAGCGCCGCGTAAAAGTTTAAAAAAGGAATAGTACAAGTTTCGTAAAAGGAACGTTGCTAAAGTTCTATATGACGTGTATTGTGTAAGTTTCGTTCAGAAACATCAACATGCGGTGGTGTTTGACTGCAGTTTTGTTCGTCGGCTTGTTTTGTTCAGGTATGTAAAGTTTTTAGATTGTTGATAAGAAAGTTGGAACTAAGTTATATCTTAAACTTACACGTTTTATTTAAAAAAATAACGATAAGATATTTTTGTAGGTACTTATCGACCAACGTTTCAAAATTAATGTGTTATCGGTTCAGGTACCTTCAAACCGTACGTTATTAGTTGTTTTGGCAACGAATATGGTGGACCTATGAAAATTATTAAAAAATCCTTGAGACTGAATTTTTAAATTAATTCTAATGATTTACGCCTTGAGATAATTGTAGCATTGTATATTTTGGACAAGCTGCACTGATAAAATTAATAACTGTGACAAAGTAGCTACCTATATATCTAGAATTATATACGTTCCTATAATATGTACTTACATAATACTAACCGTACATTATGTAAGTAGGCTTGCTGATTATTAAATCCTTCTTTATTCAGAAATAACACGTCAAACACGTCTACAAATAAATCAATATAAAGAAACCTCGTTGTTCAATTACCAGAATCATTCGAGTCACGTATATTTGTGAAGGAAGCCTTCCAATGCATCCATCAGAGATCATCAAATATTCTGAAAGAAACCATAATATATTTTCATGAATCTTCTATTTTATCTTTTCGATTTCGTTGCTCTATTACTTTTCCCCAATCCTTCAATGGCATACTTTATTAAAGATTGAAATTATACTAATAACAAGTCATTTAGATGTATAGATGGCGAGACCTTACTACATGTCATGGCAACACAGAATCATATCGGATGGACTAATTAGAGATGAGTCCTCTACATAACATTTCAGAACTAACTAAACATAATGTATGACCATTATAATTTAGAAGAGAAACGAGATACATTACAGTAGATGAAACAAAATCTTTGTGTGCGAAGCTGCGTGCCTATGAGTTAGGTAGAGCCTTACCAGTCGAAACTAATGAGCCATTGGCGTCGTTTTCCTTATTCACAAACTAAACTAAAATAATATAAAAATAAAGTAGGTAAGTACCTACATCTCTTAGGACAGACAGCTTCAGAAAAGGACGGTGACAGTTAAAAACGAAGTTAAATAATGCCAAGTAATGTATGCCCAATTTTTTAGTCTGAGTTTGTCAACTAAATAATTATGTGCATGAGGATGTTTTACAATAAATAAAGTAGCAGTATAGATTATGTTCGTCCCTTTCTTGGTTTATAGAGAAAAAAAAAAAGATGGAAGTAGTCTAAGTTAAACTTAGCTTGTGTACAAAAAATCGGGACTGTAGAATTTTTTATTTCACGTTAGTTGATTTAATATTTTACAAAGTAAGCACTATCACAATGGCGTCCGAATATATAAGAGAAAGAACGAATGAAACCCATGAGCGCATTTAATTGACAGGTCAGCCGGTGTGTCAATTATAGTTCATTCAACTAATGAGGTTACGCACCAATAAAATTCATGGTGAATGACGAGATGACTCTATAAATACGACATGGTTTTAAAATCTTTGTCATCATTGCAAATAAAATTATCATCATGTTTGTTTGGCTGCTGAAGATTGCGCAATCCTGGCGCGATCTCCAGGTCGGGTAAAGTATGGTTAAGGGTTTTCTGATAGGAGTTTCTCAGTATCTGACCGGAGTCTGTTTGTATATCTGGTTGATGGCAATAGGTTCGCCCTCTATTAAATGGTAATACACAACTGATGAAATCAATAATTACTATTATAATAATTCTGAAAGCCTCGACCAATATCTCTCGAGCTTTTTATTTCTAAATGTTTTGATATCTGGTTCAATAAATATTTAAAAATGCATTTTATGTTAAAAAATTAAATAAACGAACAAATAATTGCTTTACCACAGCAACTGCCCCATGCTGGCTCACTGGATACGGCTGCACACGTAGGTGTCAGTCGTTACAATTTCGTATATAGCGTGTTTCTTACTAACATTAGGTTAAGAACTTTACTAACAACTTATGGATCATGTGATCTGATATAAATAAATCAATTAAATTGATTGGCATGAAAATGTGTAAAAACAAAGTGACTCCTGCGCTAGGTAACAATACCTGTGTTACAGGAGCCAGTGTCTTCTCCCAATCAGTAGGTCCTGATTGTATGCAATATAGGTACATAGACTGAATTATACTTAATGACAATTAAAATTCAAATTGCAATCTGGGTGTACCATAAACCTCTGTCCGGGCCATATAGCCATGATGCTATGTTTGTGTTTTTACGCTGGACCTACGACCTACGTAAATACCCTTAATTTTTATCTGTGCTTGGTAGTGGGCGTTGGGTAAATCCGTAACCCCGCTATCGCTTTGGATTGCCCTCAATAAAGTCCGACAAAATGGGATTTTATGTTTAGATTTTCTTTGGGCATAAACTGGAGTTGGAACTAAGCCTGTTTATAGTCATTCTGTACTGAAATCAAGTTTATTATCTGCATATAACGGATTGATTTCAGCTTCATTCGGTCAGTCTGTTTTTTGTCCTTCTGAAAAGATAAGTCAATTCGGAATGTGTAAAGAATCAGGAATGTGCTAAGACCGCACTTGGAGAAGCGTCGTACGTGGTCGTGATCTTCAGCATTGAGGAGACGATGAAGAAGAAAAAGCAATCAGTCCCCCCTAAACAGTCGAGACAAGCCAAATGAAAGCGTTCCCCCCAAAACATTTAATTAGTGCATTTATGAATAAACCTGGAGTGTGCGGGTTCCCATTTGAATAGTGGCTTCAGAAGTTTGAGCATATAGTACTGTCACGCCCTAAAGTTACGCAATTAGTGGTATTGACAAAGACCTGTAAGGTTAACCACGCTACTGTGGATACAGCGGCAATTGACGACTAGTCGTGGGTACAGTCGCCAACACCATCCCACGACATTATCAGTTTATGCCAAAATAATCGCTGATGTAGTGCATACTGGGTTGTGGAGGTCAGATAGGCAGTCGCTCCATATAAAATACTGGTATTCAGCTGCATCTGGTTAGACTGGAAGCCGACCCCAACATAGTTGGGAAAAGGCTGGGCAGATGATGATGTAGTGCATACATATGGATGGTTACTATTTTTGTCAATGTGGTTGTAGCAAAACAGTACGTTTTCAATATCTGATTTTGCTAAGATGAGATGGCAGAACTTAGTTCGTAGAATCGATTTTCTCGTTCGGCAATAATTGGAATCTTGATCCATAATTAAATACTTGATTGTCAATAGCTATTGTAGTTATAATTTTAGGGATGTTATTGGCAAGTACCTACTAGGAAATTCTGAACAGCCGTGTCAAAGTCAGGTTCTTGATTCTAAGAAATTTGGTTTCCAATTGAAATTGAACTAAGTACATTTAACGATAAACGATAATTAATTTTCAAATCAAAATGTATTTCGAAACTCATTTGTAAAAAGTAGGTACGTGATGAAAAATGTTTTTAATTCTGTTATAAATTACTTCATGCTCATGAGGTAGAAACATGCCATTCTTAATTACACATCGATTACACATATTAAACACGTCGGGAGCAACAAAATTTGTAATCAGGTCACCAAAACATATAGAGCCTTCAGATCTCGATAAGGACATTTATCACATTATTGCCGGCTTCAAGGGAATTAACTTAAACATGATATTTCCCCATCAGTCGTAAAATGGGAGTGGTGTTGGCCCAGCCTTAAAGATAATCTGCCATTATTGCCGGGCCGGGTCAACGTTACTTTCCTACCCACATTCCAGATATAATTGAAGCTTTTATAATGCCTTATTTGCATATTTACGATATTAAAATAGAATAAAGGTACTACAACATTTAATACAAAATAATAGAATTCATTCATTCCTACCCGTTCCTTTCAAAATAATAACACTAAAATATACTTAAATATAAACGTCGAATTTATGTCCCATTATCTGAACTTCTCTCCCGTTCCTATACAAAGGCTTCAAATCGTTAAATTTTACGGCGACTGTTTCAATATTTTTACACTTTTCCTACATTCGATGCACGGTAATCTATGGAACGGGTTGTGGTGCGCGTGCGGCAAACTACGAACAAATTGAATTCATTTCAGTAGCCACACTTCTAATTGGTGACGTGTGTTCGACGGGACATGTGTTCACTATCTCTTTGTTTCATTACCAGTCAGAATTACGATAAAAATGAAGCACAGAACAGTACCATACCTGCTCAATTTAATCTATCATACTATTTCCTGTGGGTCGTTCCATCAGGTTAAGCTACGCTTGCCGGGGTTGGTCCGTGGATGGGTGACCATCTTTACATACCGAGACTCCTCCGTGCCTCGGAAAGCACGTTAAGCCGTTGGTCCCGGCTGTCATTTGTGGATCTTTGACAGTCGTTACGGGTCGTCAGAAGCCCGAAAGTCTGACAACCAGTCTTACCAAGGGGTATCGTATTCCCCAGTTACTGGGTTGTGGAGGTCAGATAGGCAGTCGCTCCATGTAAAATACTGGTATTCAGCTGCATCCGGTTAGACTGGAAGCCAACCCCAACATAGTTGGGAAAAGGCTAGGCAGATGATGACTATTTCCTGTAATATTATTGCTACTCCGCAGGAAATTATATCTAATTATATGACTTAGTTGTAAATATGAAGGTAGGTACGTTTTATGATTGAATATACATTTTTTGTGGAGAATACTCGCTTATTCGCTCAGACACAGTCATTTATCTTTTGGTTTTGGTGCCCGTTGGGATCCCGCGAGACATATAAAGGATGAAGTCAACAATCAAGTATATTTCTTTCACTTTCCTTTGCTCGTTTGAGTCATCAATCATTGTGTGATTCATTCATTACGTGTTACACTGCGATTTTAGATCTAAACTTTGTCGAGGAAACGTTTAAAGTTGATATATTTGGGGTGATCGTCTTGTTTATCGTTACGTGACTCGGAAAGGACAACGTAACGAACAAAGTGGGGTTTAGGAATTCTTTAGATAATCTATCTGATTATGCTATTGATTCGATATCAAGACAAATTGCATTTCTGAATACTCAATTTTTTTTTACAAAAATTTGAAAGTGTCGATAGTAAGTGACTCATCTGATTGGGACAGCCTCGTTTGTCTAGTGCATCGCAAACGCTACCGCTAAGCTGAGCCTGAGGCCCTGGGTTGGATTCCAGGTTAGGCAAAGTGTTATTGGGTTTTCTATATTAAATTTTTCAGTAGCAGCCCGGAGCCTGGATTTGTGCCCGGTTGATGGCAATAGGCTCGCCCCTAATTACATGGGAACTGGCGAAATGTGGGTGTACTATAAATACACCTCTGCCCAACCCTTCGGGGAAATAAGGCATGATGTTATGTTTTTTAGTAAACTAATACCTTATTACGACAAAACCCTGTTTATCAGTTGTTTAGACTAAACACCTTTTAAACATGACTTTTCTGTATGAAGTTCGACATAAAACTGACATTAAACACGCGTTGAACAAGTTAGTGTCTAAGTTATTGTGGTAGGGCCCTAATCATCTATTTTGTTTGAAAATGTACCTTCTTCAAAAATGTCTATGAGCTGTCAATGCCATTTTTTTATTTCGACTTTTCCTAAAGTCACTGCATGTCAAAATCCGGACAATGCTGACAAAGCGTCCTTAAAGGTAGGTAGGTCATCGATTGGCTCTCGTAATTGGGTTCCGAGGATCAAATTAATGACAGCTACTGTGTGTAAAATTCTGACATACCGCTTTGTGAACAGAGCGGACGTTGGCTCCAAAAATGGAAAAGGCTGCTAATGAGTATGGTTTTTGTGTCATGTCAGATGTAGGATAGGATGATTCTAGTAGTTTGAAACTACTAGAGGTATCTAGTTAATTGATTCAGGCGTGACTTTGCGGAAATCGATAATAAAATACAATAGACGAAGATTTATATTTAGGAACCTATTCCACTTAACTATTCTTCAAGAGTCATAAAAAACCCTGTAAGAAATCGACACGTGTTTAACCTCTCAACGAGGCATCCTCAAGATGACGATTGACCAATTGCAAACCAGAACACGACGTGTTGCCACACCGAGCACTGGACGCAGAGAAACTCTGCGAATAGTTAAGCGGAATAGGTTACTAAATATATCTTCGTCTATTGTATTTTACTACTAGAGGCATAGAAAACAACGGCTTTGATTTTAAAGGAACGTATGGAGAATTATATTTTCAGATATTTCCATAGAAGCACCTCTCAATGAACCAACCTGTATAATACAGTCATATGCATGCACATCTCAAGATAATTCAATGAGCTGACTTAATCGATTCAAGTGGATCTGTGGTCCTAGTAGCTATTATGTATATTATTCGGGAATAGCCAAGGAGCGTCACAATAGCGCAGTGTATTAACAAATAAACACTAATTGGGGACATTGTATTGCTTAAGGCCAGCCTTTGAGTTATGCATATAAAATTTATGAAGTCAGTTGCAGCAAATTTTTGCTAACTTAATAATTAAGTGGATAAATTATTTTACAAAAGACTTGATTGCATTTATCATTAGCAGCAGCATTATCAGTAGGTACCTGCTACTGATAATGCTGAGCTAAAATTATTAATAATGACATCCTTACTTGTACATACGAAGACTTTTAAGGTACTTCGTTTTTATTTTATTTTTTCTAGCGACCCGCTCCTGTTTCGCACGGTTTTTACGACTTCACAAAACATCGAGATTTCTTAGTTATATGTAACTTTAATATTAACGTATTATACACATAAACCTTCTGGAATAAATTCTTTTAACGATGGTGAAAACCTTATCAAAATCTGCTGTGTGGTTTAGAAAACAATCTGGACATACAGACAAACACGAAAAGTGACTTTAATTTAGTATGGATATATGTTTCTATATGTGTGTTAAGTTTAATTTGTGGTCTCCTGTGCGAGTCCCAAAAATACTTTTTCTTTCTTTCTTTCTTTAAAATTAGATTCATGCCACATACACCCACTAACTTTACATATAAACAAAAATAGATAATTAAGCATTGGTACAAATTATTTGTCTTAACAATACTGTTTCAATTAATGTTAACTAGCTGCGTCCCTCAATTTCACTATAAGTCTCGACCCCGTGGGAATATCGGGATAAAAAGTATCGTCCTATCCCAGGTCATGGTCTAATGTCATAAAGAAACCCGTTCAGCAATTTTAGCGTGCAAGCGTAAGTAATAAATAAACAAACAAACTTACTTTCGCATTCATAATATTAGTTAGGATTTGATGAGGCTATTTGAGTGCAAAAATATGTTTATATAAGAAGTTTAACCCCCCCCACACACACACACGCACAGAGCGAGACCCCCACACAGAGAACCCCGACGCAGGGACCCCCCCACACAGAGATACAGCTCCCTCACAGAGAGGAGGCCCGTGTGAATGTGGATTATAGAAGAGCTTAACTGAGTCACTAATGAGACAAAATACATCGAATTTAATTGTTATCGAATTTTAAAGGCAAATCAACAGTTGAATAGATAATATTATTTTATTATATTCACTCCGATTCAAAATTGCTTCTTATTTCTACTACTTCTTGCTTTATATATCATGTGCACATAATCTTCTCGACTAGCTTTCTATGAACTTCCCTTCCTTATCTGATGCCACGATATTATAATTTAAAGGAAAATTGAAATCTTGCTCGCCTAACAACATTCCCGGAACTTAATTCATTATTAAACTGAAAATCTACCGTAAATATGCTTCTTTATTATGAAGTACTACCTACCAGTTTATTATGAGATAATACTGAATATTTTATAGTTAAAATTTTAAAGCGAAATGTGCATCTTCGTTCTACCACAGTATTATAAAGTAACAGTATTATATCTCGGCAGTGATCTTGAAATAATTACCTACGGCCGCTCGGTAGATAAACCTTCCGCATCCGTGCGTAACTGCCGCGCACTCGATACCTATTGTTGCGTACTGATATACACTGAGATTTCGAAGTGCGTCGTTTCGGCCGCTTTCTATGAAGAATACTGGTCTGGCAACTGATTTACTGTTACTTATTTATACTGTGCTTCAAATGTCTGCACTTTCTTGAAAGCATAAGTAGTTATGTTTGGGAAAATTATTTGTTCATCAAATTGACACTCGTCGGACAACTGTCAAAGAATGACAGTTGTGATTTGAATAAACGAGTTGGTAATCAATTTCATAAACAATTAATTTCCCTGACTTACATTACATAATTTTTTTAAATCTTGCTCTCGAAAGTTTACGTTACCAATATCTACTTAACGGCTGAACTAATTCAACAAAACCTTATTAAAGCTTCCAAAACCATTCCCTAATTTAAAGAGGTATGAATGAAATGAAAATCCTACGAATTTTCACAACAAAAGAAAAGTCATGATGAAAAAATGCCCATTTTCCTTCAAAATTCGAATAGGCAAAACAATTTTTAATGGTTAAAACGGTTTCTAGTTCCAACTTGTACTTAATGGTGCCAGTCTAGGAAGGAAGAACGCTTTTCTTTGACCTCAACCATTACCATCTATTGTCATTTAAATCGCAAGTAACTGACAGTCAATCACATCTGACAGTACCAGCAAAGGCAAAAGGAACAAGTTAGTGTAGGTATCAAAAATCTTCACTATCTAATTGCCAATAAATAAATAATAAATTGCTAATTGAAATAATTTTGTACAGCTGATTTATTTACATCATCGGAAAATAAGATAACATAATATTATATAACATTACAAAAAATGCATAACATTACATAACATTGCATAACATTACATAACATTACATAACATTACATAACATTATATAACATTACATAACATTACATAACATTACATAACATTACATAACATTACATAACATTACATAACATTACATAACATTACATAACATTACATAACATTACATAACATTACATAACATTACATAACATTACATAACATTACATAACATTACATAACATTACATAACATTACATAACATTACATAGCATTACATAAAATAATATAACATTACATAATATAACATACCATTACATAACAAGCTCCTTATCGCGATTTATTTCAATCGATGTTTTCTCAGTTCATCGGCCACTCTTGTCTAGGTAGGGCTGCTCCGTCATTGAAGCCGAATAACTTGGCTATTGATTTAAATTTATGCCTTGTGCCGCGAATGCACATGCTTGTGGCACGGATTATTCGATGAATTCAAAATAATTCGTTATACCAGACTCTTCACCACTAACATCTGATGGGACGAGAAAACTGAACAAAGATACTTTAAAAAAGACTAGAAACGAACATGAGGAAGTAAGTCAACAAGAACGTTCCATTTTCTTTTACTCCTCGTCTGAAAGGAGGAACTTACAACAAATCGACACAAAGTATCAAGATTATCGTTAGTACGGACAAAAAGAAGTTGTATCAATTCCTGCTACTATATGTAGTGATTACTTAGCACAGTCAAACAGCGGAGACTACTCAACTGAAATAAAAGTTCGTAAGTCAAATAATGTATTAGGGTTGGTTTTACGACTATTGTTTCGGAGTTAAGGGATTATTTTACAGTTTTTGGCAGCGTTCTCCTGTTCCACGGCGCGAAAATTAATGGCGTGCCTGCATTTGACAAGTCCCACCATAACTTCACGTTCTGCCTATATGTATAGCCATTGTGGATTTTAAAATAATTTTAATTTTCGTATTGGGTTCGGGTTTTTACGACGTATTTTCTTTTGCCTAATGTTTTCAGGCCCATTGATTCCGTTTTGATGAAAAGAACTAGTCAATTATATGTTCATTAGAAAACTAACAGGTATATGGGGAGCCCCTTTAATTTTAACTTTATTTTATTTTTATTATTTGTTGTTAAAGCGGCAATAGAAATACATAATCTGTGAAAATTTCAACTGTCTTCTTACTACGTTTCATCAGATACAGTCCGCTGATAGGCTGGACGGACAAAAAGCGGAGGCTCAGTAATAGTGGGGAATCCTGAAACGCGAGATTCATCAGTTTTTTCCTAGATAAATCTAAAAAACGAATATAAAATATCGCTCGAAACGAGAGCAGAGGGAATACGAATATGCAATCTAAGAATCTAGGAATATAAAATATATTAGGTGCTTATTTCTTATTGGATATCGTAAAAATAGACCAGCACTATAAGACTTAGGTTTAAAATAGCCTGGAAGATACGCTTATAATTTTTTATCTGTTTCATAATTTTCAAGATACAAGAACGGCTAAAATATATTTATTTAGTAAACATATTTTAGCCGTTCTTGTATCTTGAATTTAGGTTACACCCACACAGTTTATTTAGGTTACACCCTTTTTTTGAAATAAATATATTTTTGTTTTTATTATCCTATCCTTAGATAGATACCATTGAATGAGCAATATTTGTATATAATTATATTTTTTGTATTCACGTTCTCGAAAACGGCTGTAACAATTTCAATGAAAGTCGCAATATTGGGGTATAGGGAGGCAAAAAATCGATCTAGCCAGGTCTCATATCTGGGAAATTTCGTTTTCTCTATTTTAACTCAAACACAGCTTGGTCGTCCAACTCATAGTTTTTTTCCTGTGACATCTTTTACATACAAACTTCTTCAGCCCTGTGAAAGATCCGCTTTTTAGTTTTAGTTTAGAAAAATCTCTTCTGCCTTTCAAAAGAAGTGTCTCATTTATTTTCCCATTGTTTTCTGCTGAATAACCTGCATTGTCTGTCAGTCAGTCACAGTCTACTGTTTTTTTATCATGCACCTATCATTTACTATCTATCGTCGTAACTTGTCTGTCTCTCAGTCCATCTACCACAAGTATAAATAGCAAGCCGATACAGTACATAATAATACAGCACATGGTACATGATTTACACGGATACTTGTGCCCAAAAGCCACACGACATGGACGTGAAACAGTGTTCCCTGGTGTGAACGATGCTTTACATCGGCTCTTGTTATGTACATACATTTTATAACTGTGAACTTCGTGTGCCAAAACTTATAAACAATATCATTTTATACACGTTTGTTCACGTATATCAGCACATGTGTATCAACAAGAAGTGCTTTACTTATTTTGATTATTAAGATATCTTATGTTATCTCACTGCAGTTAGTTGATTATTAAGATAATACATAAGTTATCACTGCAGTTATTAGATTTAGTCGTTTATTTTTCGAATTAATTCTTGAAACCTTATCGATTCTATTTTAGTCTTTAAACAGACTAAAATTCTTTAAAAATATTTTTCTTTATTCATCGGCACAAAAGTTATCGCGGTAAAATATATGCCAGTCAGCACTGTATGCTTCTAGTTGGTCTTGACTGCTCATTACAAAGGATGTTCTTAGCCTCGCTATTCAAAAGGTCTCTTAAATGTTCCTATCAAAAGACTAATTCGATTCTATGAAAGGACATTGAGAAGAAACCTCCCCACCCTCCAAAAAAATTGAAACAAGTGTCATTCGAAGTGTCTGGTAGGTTAGATATTTTTCATATTTCTTCATATATGTGGTAGGTACTATTCCTATAAGGTATTCTACATTTTTGCACAATTTTGCAATTAAAACAGACAGTAAGTCTTTTTCTGGATTTTTATATACATAATGTCATGTTTTCTACGACTGTTGGAGGGTGGAGACGGGGTCCACACAAAATCCCCTATGGTACTTTTTAAAATACTAGAAAAGACACCAGTATCAAAGCAAACAAAAAATATCCAGCCCCAATTTTAAATAAAGTCCAATATATTATTCAAAAAACGAACTTTAAGTACTTTTTCGCGAACTTCTTCAACTCGTTAGTCTCTTTCCTTAAAGACGTAAATAAACAGTAAATATAAACCCAATTGTGTCTTAACAGTAAATCCGGTAGTCGTGGAACAGATAACCGACCTTTTTCTCGGAAAGAATTGTCCGTAAAGAGTTATAGCTTTCTGTGTTTTGTTTATCTATACCGTTATAAGGGTGGAATAAATATAGAAGTAATTGACTTTATGACAAGAAATCTTTGTTTTCTTGGAAAAGTCTATAGTCGTATTCCTAATAATGAGGCTATTGCGTACAGGTATATGATAAATCTCGAAGATGTGATACTAAATGTATAGGTAATACCTACTATGTGTGCGTTGCATCCGATACTCTCTGCTTCCTGGTCAAAGATTATCAAAAAAGGCCGCTCTCCTCCTAGTCTTTTTTCAACGTTAATAGTGCGATTATGGGGGTGCTGTTATGTAGGTATACATAACAGCACCCCCATAATCGCACACCCTTCACTGCCAGACATCCCTGCAAACCCGCTCAAAAGATGCCCGCCCCATAATTTTATGAACCATCAAATAATTTGAATATGACCAAATAAATCTTCGCCATCTATTACCCAAGTCTGTTCCTCAACCAGTGATTGGGCAACCTGTGCGTTTCAAAGCTATTAACAAGTCACGTGTCCCTAACGATACTTTAATAAGTTAAATCATCGCTACTCTGCCTTCGCAGCTTACTAATGAAATTCCCGTCTTACTAACTTTATTACAGTGGGTCAAGAGGTTAAATGGCCGATCTTCGGGCTATGCCGGCCGGAATACTCTCGCTTCTATATTCCTTTTAATTATTGCTTTCAGTACCGTGTTTTTGATCTTTTAAAATGGTGGCGAAAAAGGTTGGGTAGCAACGAAGTTATTTGACCCCTCCCTTTAACACAGGGCTGGTATGTTGTGCGTGTTGATGACAATTTTTGGGATAAAATATTAATTTTGTCATTAAAATATGTATTTCAGTAATGAATGTACGTAATACCGTTGAATACTTAATAAAAACCGCAGCAACACAGCTATTTATTGATTAATTAAAATTGTTAAAGCAACGTTAAGTATGTTTGGACATAACCGCCGAATAATTAATGTTGGTTTGTGTTTTCCAAAATATGATTTTGTTGATTAAAAAAAAAACGAAATTTATTTTTTATTTTTTATGGAGCTTTACAATAATTAATTGAAAGTTCAGAAAATGTATTCATTTAAAGAATAATGCTGCATTTAATTGAAGAGTATTTTATTTAATGTACCTAAAAAATAAAGCTTTTTAAAAGTTTGGCGCTATTTCTAAATGAATTCGTCAAACATTTCGATCGCTTGAAAGAATTCAAAGTAAAACAGGGAACGTCGAAAACTATTTTAATTAAGCGCTCATATTTCACGAAAGGTGTCAAATTCTGCCGAAACTACCTTCAGTTCATTTCTATATATTTCCGCGCTTTGATAATTTTAGCAATAGAATAATTCTTTGACAAGAATCTTGCCCCTTCTATCTTTTCGGCTTTGATGGCAATTTGGTTTTCGCCAGCCATATTGGATTTTCGCTAGCCAGAGACATTCCTGACATAGTCAGTGACAAAACGCCATTCGACAAATTGGATGCAATTAATTAAGTGACTGCTACTGCAGCTACAGCTACAGCTACTGCTGAGCATGAGGTTCTGGGTTCGATTCCCAGGTCGGGCGAAGAGTTATTGGGTTTTTCCATCTGGAATTTCTCAGTAGCAGCCCGGAGTCTGGATTTGTGCCCGGTTGATGGCAATTGGCTCGCCCCGATTACATGGGACTTAAATATAACTGGTGAAATGTGGGTGTATTATAGGTACACCTCTGCCTAACCCTTCGGGAAATACAGGTGTGAAGTAATGACAGGTAAGTTACACAGAACGTAATAAAAACTGTTCATTCCAGAGTAATAATAAAAGAAAGATTTAATAGCAGGGTTGAATGAAAGTATAAAGTCTTACGCACGCAAGGATCTATCCTTATGGTAAAGCTACGCTTGCCGGGGTTGGTCCGTGGATGGGTGACCATCTTTATTGAGACTCCTCCTTGGCTCGGAAAGCCTTTTAAGCCTCTGGTCCCGGCTGTCATTCATGATCTTTGACAGTCGTTACGGGTCGTTAGAAGCCCGAAAGTCTGACAACCAGTCTTACCAAGGGGTCTCGCATTAGCCACAGTTACTGGGTTTAGAGGTAAGAAAGGCAGTCACTCCATGTAAAAAACTGGTATTCAGCTTTTCAATTTTCAATTTGCTTTTTTTTTTCAATTTTCAATTTGCTTTTTTTTTCAATTTTCAATTTTGCTTTTCAACTTTCGTTTTTTACCACCGACTGCCGAAATTAAAGTAATTTTTCACTTTTTTAGTGTTGTTTTTGGAAATCGGTTGTTTTTTTTTTGTAAAAAGTTGGTTGTTTTTTTGTGGAAGTCGGTTGTTTTTTTTTTGTAAAAAGTTTTATTTTTCACTTTTTAGTTGTGGTACCTACACCACACAAATTCCAATACTACTACCTGCTATGTAAATAACAGTGACGGAGTCAAATAAAATATCGTCTACATAGACTAAGTGGGAAAAAGTGGCAAAAATACGTAATTATTGAAGCTAACTCAAAAACTACGCAAATTAAGCTAATAAAATTTATATGGGACCACCTCGGGAGTACCCTTTTCACAATTGGTGAAAATATCGCGGAACTCAAACAAAAAAATAAATAAACAGACGAACATAGAACTTCCTCCTTTTTGAAGAAGTTGGTTAAAAACTGGTATTCAGCTGCATCCGGTTAGACTGGAAGCTGACCCCAACATAGTTGGGAAAAGGCTAGGTAGATTGAATGAAAGTATCAAGACTTATACCAATTGCCTTCAAGAGCATTTTTACTCCGTCACTGAAGAAAAGTTGTTTTCAACTTTTTAATTCCTTTATACCTACAAAGTTAGTTGGGTATTCCCTCGACAATTTAACTTAGACGTTCAATGCAAATTACAAGTCACTGTAGATGTATTAATATATAAGTAAGTACTGATATCCGTAGGTACTTCAAAAAAAACGTTATTATACTAATATTTAAACAGATATTTTGACAGACCCCTCCATCCGCCCCAGGGGGTGGAACCAAAAATAAAAAAAAGGTTAAGTTAGGACATCTACTTTTATCCCGGTATGACGTTCTCATGGAAGAAGTGTAGCTTGGTTTCTGATGTTATTGAGACATTTGAGCAAACACCACAAAACAATGATCATTTACTCTCAGTAGAGTACAAAAATACTTGCACTTCCCAAAACGACAACGTCTATTTGTCTATGTGATAGTTAGATATTTTCAACCTTAGTGAAGTTTTAATACAGGGATATGGGACAGCCCTCCGCAAACTGATGGGATGAATTCAGTATATCATACTAAGACGACCGGTACATGAAATTATTTCAGGAAAGTTATGGGAATCCAATAAACTTGATTTGTTTTATTACCTCACGCGCAATGTATCGTTACCGTGGCAAAACGCACGTAACCACACTCCCGTGACGGGGGGCGCGCTCGCGCCACGTGATTTATCAATGTAAATTCTGAGCTTCACGCGTCGTTCGCTATAGTATTTTAACATCCATTGCTGGTTTTTTTTTATTTTAGCTGTTTTATTTACGTAAATGGAGTACTGTGTATAGAGAATGTAATTTTACATTGAAATAAAGGAATAGTAACTGAAGAAACAATAAAAGAAATTAAAATTTTCCTGAGAAAATTTCCGGTGTAATATGTGCCCCCTGTTAATTTGCGGAGGGCTGTCCCTTACATCCTGTATACTGAAAATTTTGTCAAAAGTAGTATAGTAATTACTAGGTTGACTCTACATACATAATAGTATCCAACAGTTGCAAGTCCTAAGTAATTGACGCATGCAATGAAGGGTTAACAAGGTGAAAGCAATCAAGTCGCGCCTTTTCCTTGAATACAAATGGAATAAGTATAATATCGTTGAAGTCTGTGTCCCATAGGGTCGTTATTACTTACCTTAGCTGATTCATTAAAATGAGCTGAAAAACGTTATTTTTCATCGAGACAAAGAAAACGAGTTATTTTTTTTTATGTAGATGTTTCACCACTTGTAGCATAAAAACAACCGACTTTTTACAAAAAAAAAAAACAATCGACTTCCAAAAAAACACCACAAAGTGAAAAATAACTTTAACTTCGGACTGATTTCCGAAATTAAAGTTATTTTTCACTTTGTAGTGTTTTCTTTTGGAAGTCTTAATTAAGCTCATTGCCCTTCAAACAAGCACCTATCTCAGGTAACTCTTTATAAATTATAATATTTCAACAGTAACTAGAAACGATTAAATGATCAATTCTGTTAGGTACCTACCTAAATTGCTTTTGTTGTGAAAGTGAACTAATTAAAAACGATTATTTGGATAAATCTGCAAGTAAAATTAGGCTCTGGAGATTCTAGAACAGGTTTTAAGTTCTGCAAAAACAGTTATCACTTGAAGGTATTTTGAATATTTTTTTCATGTTTATTTCTCTAGAACGCTACCAAACAAAATTTTCAACTAAAGTGATGTTTCAATTAAGATTTACTTAGATATTGTACATTGTTTTTTTTATCTATAATATTTAAGTAGACATTTAATCGAAATAAAAAATCAAAATCAAAAGTCATTTATTCAAACTAGGCCGAGAATCAGCACTTTTCGAACGTCAAAATTACATAAGACAGTCCCCCAAAACGCCCATCCTTTACCACTTCCTAGTGCTTTTGCTTGGAAGAAGAAGTCGCGCAACAAACTCCCCATATTTATTGTTAATTCAGACGTAACCACCAGTGCGGGAAAGTCCGAAAGAGATACCGGAACCTTGGCAATAGGTAACTGAAGGAACACGTGTGGGTTTTAGTCAGTAAAAGTCTGACACGTCCTGCCGCTCGGCCCAAAAAACAAAAAAAATATGACTTAGTAAAAAATTTTGACCATTTAGTTTTGGGCCTAATCCAATAAACTTCATCTTCCTAGTCACCATTTAAAACATTTACTAACATAACAATCATCACTCCCGATTTTTCCGAATAGTTACGTAGACCCACATTACGCCAATAAAACAATGTTCTCTATAGTTCCACTTCAGCATCCATTATCATTTGAAACTAAAAAAAAACTGAATAATACAGTATCATACCAGCCAAACCCACACTTGGCTAAAACTTTCTTCAATAAAGTAATAGGAGAAGCCATCTGATCCAATCGCTTATAGACATTTTATGTGAAAAAGGCCTCTGAATCAGTAAACAGGCATTTGCTCAACTCGTGGGGGTATTACAAAAAGTTGCGCGTCTTGAACAGCTGTTGCGCGGTCCGTGACGGCAGATGTCACTGTCATCGATTATAATAAAAGCACTGTTTCACGATAATTTACCATTAAACTTTCATACGTCACGTGCGTAATGTACGTAACTCTTTACTTTTTTGCATGTTGAAAGAAAATCGTGGAATTGTGGAATTGTGTTGTTCAAAGATGGATGGATTTCTAGGCCATGTAAGTCTATGTTTATATATTCAATATATATATATATATTACTCTTGAATCCTAAACAGCATTTTAGACTTAGGTTACTTTTGTTTTTTTAACCGACGAAAAAAAAAGGAGGAGGTTCTCAAGTCGACCCGAATATTTTTTTTTTTTTTTGAGGCTGCGCCAAACAATCGAAATATGAATTACATTATTCTAGCGAGTATTAGGCGCCGCCTCAAAATTTGTTACTTAAATAAGTTTAGGAGCTTAGTTACACTATAAGATTTATTTTTAATTTTCGCTTTTCAGTTCTTTTTTCGTCGGTTTAATTTTTTGTAAAAAAGTTTTGTCTTTACTTGTGCAAACAAGTAGGTACTTACGTCGACTTATTTCCAAAATACTTTTAGGCTGCCATCAAACAGACTGCATTTAAACTATTTCAACTGTACTCCAACTGCAAATTTGCAGTTTGAATGCAGTTACCAGTACATTACGAGTATTACAGTCGTACTAAACTGAATGCAGAACAAGAATGCAGTCCGTCTGATGGCAGCGTAAAGTGCAGGACCGTGTATTTTGGAAATAAGTCGTTGCGGTTTTTATATTTAATTTAAAAGTAAGAATGTTATTAATTGTTACATTAAATATAATAATAGAGCATTGACTTTTAAAGGTTTTAAGGCTGGAAACTATCGAAAGCATTTTTAACCCAAAAAAGCAGCAGTTTGTTAAAAAATTGTAATAATTCTATTGAAAAAATGTTAGTAGGTCATTAAAATTATGTTCCGAATGAAATTTCGTTCATAGCTTGATGAAAACCAACCTGCAGCCTTCCAGAGAATGAACCCCATCAGCGCGCCTGTTGTTGAAAATAGGTCAGCAGTACTTTTTTTGTTTAGTCAATTCAGTATGTAGACAGTTATTTGGTATTCTGATGAATAAATAAAAGGCTTGGTGAACGGGATTATTCCGAATTTTTGCTTTTAAATAATATAAAAACACTGCTTTAATGAATGGGCGTACCTTTAGAGGAGTAGGTTATTGATACCACGGAAGAAACTAAAATGACGTAATGAGAGAATTTTTAAAAAGCTCCTTTATTTTGAAAAAAGAACTATTAAACGCTGTTTAGCCTAAAGCTAAACAAAGTAAAGATTGACAATTGTGGGTACAGCAGAAAACTTTTGAAAGATTGTGACTTTCATACGTCAAAAATGTATGGTTAAACAGTCGCTAATCATTACTTAACTTTAAGCAACGTTTATAAATAAACCCCTTAATCGTCTGAAGAATCTATTGACATTCATGATGATGCTATTGAAAAGTTCTCAATTTAAGCTATAAGAAAAAAAGAACTAAACCATGAAAACAAATTCCTGAAAGTTACATGAACCATGACTTCACGTAAACAGGAATTTGCAGAATTCGTTTTTGAAAAACGAAACCGTGAAACAATTAAATCATTAAAATTAAAATATTTCCACTGTGAAAATTAAAATCGTATAACAAACAACAGAATTTGAGGAGTCGGTAACCGGAATTTCGCTCGTTTGCCTGTCAAAGCCTCTACTAGCATTGTAAATTATTAATGACAATGCAGAGAAATACGCCAAAACGATACAGTTCAAATGTCACTCCGTTTTGGATATATACGAGATGTAATACTGAAATGTTGTTCCTACTAGAATTACCAAAATATTCTTGCTACTAATTCCACACAAAACATGTCATTTTGTTTATGGTTTGTTTGATCCAAAGGTTCAGATATTATAAAATACAACGTTTCTCTGTCTGTCAATCCGTCATGCAGAATGCGATTTACGTGATTTTTGTTTTTATTCACAAACATGTTATATGAATAGGCTTTATATTATTACAATATGTAAGTATGGTGACCACACTAGCGGTGCTGGGGCCAGAGATAATGTTCTTTAATTACTTACGGATCAAGATCTTTTAAATAATTGTGTATTTACTTTGACTGAAAAAATTACAATGTCGATTACCTAGGCAGGTAATTACATAATATAGGTAGGTATCATAAATCTGGAACAGTTGGTAAATACAGCTTTTTTTTTTTCTAGGCAAATCAAACTGCAAATTGTAATTTATCTTCGAAGCCATCGAATACATTAATACCACCTATGTCTTATAGGTTTCTGATATATTTTATCACTGAGAAAATAATTTGCCGATTACATTTGTAGACGTTGGGGCTTTAGCAGAAAATTATTACAAACTAAAACGAAACACACTCTTCAAAAATCCGTCCTTAGTAGGTATATTTTAACGAAGGGTGTAATACCCAAGTCGTTGGCGTTGGCCATCAACGTTTGCAAGCCAAGTCTTAGCTCAAAGCCAAGTACACACAAGGAGCTTCGTTTCATCTGTGGAGAAACATGATACGTTCAGATGCCCACACATTTCTGAATATCCAGAGATTTGCTTGTAGGTCTGCGTTAGATAGGTACATTTCGTAGAAACAGAAATACTAATCTATTTGAATCTTTAGTTGGTACACGGTCAAAGGAATGGATAGGTTGTTTGAATGGATTACAAGATAGGATTATTTATTTCTAAGTATATAGTAAACCGTTTCCAGCAGCTTCGTTCACAAATAAACTTGAAACCCTCTTATTGTCACTCAAAATGTTAGTTAGTAATTTAATTTAGTATCTAGAATAATAGTTATTATTTTGTGTTTTTGATATTATTTGGTGTTTTTGATGTATTTATTTTGATTTTTGTGAGCCGGTATAAAAAGTAGCCTATGTAAATCCGTTCAGCCGTTTTAGCGCGAAAGCGTAAACAGAGTCACTTTCGCATTTATAATATTACTAGCTTCCGCCCGCGGTTTTGCCCGCGCGGTATGTCAATAAACAGTACTCCTTGTCCTTCCCCAGAGTGCCACCTATTTCCTTGCTAAATTTGGTCGAAATCCGTTCAGTGGTTTAGGCGTTTAGGCATACAGACAGACAGACAGAGTAACTTTCGAATTTATAATATTAAGTATGGTTAGTATGGATTCTAGCTGACCCGACAGACGTTGTCCAGTCAAAATTTCAATCAGCCGATCTCTCCGAGAAGTGAGTTGTCATTCCTCCTGATGCTAGGAATTGACACTATTAACGGCACACTTCACCATGGTTTCCGCGGTATGATTTTTACAGATTCGATCGGAAGAAATCCGAGATACCGACTCCACTCGTAAGTTCATCGCTTCATAAATATAATGCTATGTCTAGAGTTCATACAAAAATCCCAATAAAAAGCATTTTCCATTTTTTTCAAATTCTTCAATTTTCCGGGCAACTTTTCCAATTTTCCTTTTCGTAAAGATCTAGTTCGGTTTATTACGAGAATTTTAATATAAAAATAGCCAAATCGGTGAAGCCGTTCTCTAGTGCGGCGCTTACCAACGAATAGCATTATTTTCATTTTTGAATTTTAATGTAAATTAAATAACTCAGAATTCAATTGTGAAAATCGTTTCTTTGAGTTTCTGCAGGTGTAGAATTAATAGGTGCACTAAGAAAGTATTTTCTAAGGAAGTTGTCAGTGCGTTCTCTATCAGTCAGTCCGTCAATAGTTACAGAACTGTGTTACATGTCTAACTAAATGAATACCATAATTAGCCTTTAATGTTCCCACTGCTGGGACACAGGACTCCTCTCTGCGAGAGGGAGTGGGCCGTAATCCCCCACGCGGACCCAGTGCGATTGGTGGATGTCACAATGTCTTGGAATTTTTGGTTATAGGACATGCCGGTTTCCTTACGATGTTTTCCTTCACCGTTTTGAAAGCAGTATTGATGAAATAATTTACACAAAGTAAAGCGCCTGTCAGGGTTCGAACCTACGACTTACAACTCGAAGTCACGGCCGTTACCACTGGACTAATACTACTAAATTAATACAACGAAGTAGTTGCATAGCAACCAAAATTTTCAAAGGAAACATGAAAGTAGTTAAGTACATAGTGTGGGATATCTAGTGAAGAAATCCAAAGAACAATTTATTAAAAGTAGATATTCTATCTAGGTAGGTAGGCTCGTGACTAATTAATAACAGCCGCACAGGTCGATCCATCCAGGTTAAGCTACGCTTGCTGGGGTTGGTCCGTGGATATGTGACTCTCTTTTCATATCGAGACTCCTCCGTGCCTGGGAAAGCACGTTAGGCCGTTGGTCCCGGCGGTCAAACGTGGATTTTTGACAGTCGTTACTCGTCGTCAGAAGCCCGAAAGCCTGACAACCAGTCTTACCAAGGGGTATCATATTACCCAGTTACTGGGTTGCGGAGGTCAGATAGGCAGTCGCTTCATGTAAAATACTGGTATTCAGCTGAATCCGGTTAGACTGGAAGCCGATCCCAACATAGTTGGGAAAAGGCTAGGCAGATTGAGGTAGGTTTATTCTTTCAAAACTTAAGATAATAACAGTTTTGCTTTCATTTTTGTTGACACTCGATTATCTTCAAACGTGATATTCTTCGTACTTGATTGAGTTCTCTATTATTAAGTTCAGCGATGAGATTAAAGAATAATATTACCTTCCACGAATAACTTGATACTTCAATTTCATTAGACCTTTCTGTAATATTAATTATATTTAAAATTTTGAACGATAAATTGAATTGGATAATGATAACCTAGCTTTTATATTACAAATATTTCAATCTTGTTATTTTGATTTTTGTTATTCAATCAGTGTAGGTACCTACATTATTTTCAATAATATTTTTCTCATATTTCCAGTAAATAAGTTTGACTAAAGATATGAGTAAAATAAAATAGTTAATCGTTAATACTGTTTTTTTATTTTTTATTCAATAATAAGTCATCTCGCAAATAACTATTGGTTACTTTTTCACGGCTATAAATCATGAGGTTATCTTGGTCACTGACCTTTGAAGTGTAACTAATTCGGTCTATTGTGATCCAGAACAATAACAGTTGTGATACAAAAATAAATGCTACGCATTTTAAAAGCATTGAAGTTTGCCATTGTCTAAGGAGGTACAGTTATTCTGCCTATTTAATTCTTCGATACGTAGGTACCTTCATATACGTGTCTTGGAAATAAATACGTCTATATAGCAGGTTAATCTTTATCATTTTCCATGGAAACTATAATATCCCGTGATAATATCAGACAAGACACTACATGATTTAATTTTTTAAATAACGTACACATTTTTTATGTAAATACAGTTTAGCTAGCCCCGTTATGAACAAGAAAAACGAACTTGCTTACGTGTAAACCCTAAAAAATGAACCCACCTTCATGACTATCAAAAACAATAATGACCTATTAGGATAATCCATTATCAAACTATTATTGCTCGTAAAAAATCTATCATCCAAGTCATCCATCCATTTCAAAATGAATGCTCCCCTATTCCATGTTTCCCGGTTCTCATTATAACTCACGCAATGTGGTTGCTAAACAAAAGTGTCATGGCGGCATGTGCTTACTTCCAATATTAGTTTCAGCTAGTTTTATGGCTAAGTATTTACCTTCGTATGTACGGTCGCGGTCTGAGAATGTTTACCACCATAAGGCTTATAATTGCATGCACACATCTATGTCACAAGGTCGATGATTCAAAATTCAAACCTATTTTCTTTGTTAAATCTCATTATGGTAATGTGTCATTTTGGACTTTACTACACACAGTGTGGTAAAGAATCTTATTTGAAAACTGATAAACATTTTTAGACCTCGATAGTACCAGTTACTTGAGAGTAACAACCATTTCCATTAGCATTTTACGTAGGTAAGTACGTTACTACGAGAATAATTTTTGCGAAAAATAATTTACAGAATGCATTTTACAGCGGCTTAACGCCTAATGATGTTAATTAAAAACTATCGTCTGTAATGGTTGAAAAATTTATTTTCATAGTAAAATACTTTTTTTGAAGGATCTTAAACATGAAGAAAAACATATTCAGGGTGGCATCCCCGTCGACGTGCCAACTGTAACCATGAATTCAGCACAATGACTCTAGACCAAAGCTAGTTAGCGTAGAAATTTTTCGTCAGGTTGCGCGTCGATGTTCCCTACCACCCTGTATATTGAGTTATAAAATATTTTACAAAAAAAAAAACAACCGACTTCCAAAGATACACTATAAAGGGAATTATAGCTTTAATTTCAGAAATTGGTGTCTTTGTTTTTCAATTTTCGTTTTTTGCCACCGACTTCCGAAATTAAAGTTATAATTCCCTTTTTAGTGTATTTCTTTGGAAGTCGGTTGTTTTTTTTCAAGTGTTGTACTTAATTAGGAAAAGCAATTTTCCAGTTTGTGGTTAGGTTTTGGCTTATTCTTTTTATTAAACTTGTTGTTTCAAAAAAACCTTTATAGTAAACTTAACAAATTAAATGACAATAAACAGCACCTACTTTGTATGATTTTCACGGCTGGTTAAGGTTATTGATAGAAACACATTTGAATTATTTAATTTACCCACTCAATCGAATATATGTCAAGTTCGAAGAATTTCAGAATTTGGCGAAAATGTACGCAATTCATTCATAAATCAAAGTGAGAAACACCTTTTCTTTTTTCGGGTTGTAGGCAAAGGCACAATCAATAGAATGCCAACATATCATTTAAATGAACTTTTTTGGGCGCTTCTACGATATCATGATTTATTTTGTATTTACTATATAAATTATTGACGCAATTAGAATTTGAATTTATGTCAATAAAAAACTTTGTCCTATTACCTTTTTCAGTATTCTACAAACTAAAAAAAAATTATTCACTATTTTGAAGCGACTCTTCCAGGAATGTGTTTTTAACTGTCCTAATCATAACTTTATAATAATTATTATAATTGCGAAAGTGAATTTGTTTATTTGTTTGATTGTTACGCTTCCATGCTAAAACGGCTGAACAGATTTAGATGAAATATGACACATGGGTAGACCTTGACCTGGATTAGGACATAAAATACTTTTAATGCCGAATCTTCACGGGATCGAGGCTTATGCGGGTGAAGCCGCGGGACGCAGCTAGTACATTTATATTAGTAAGTTAGGTATCTTCTCAAAACACGCCTCTACACAAATATATTTTCTCAAACATGCTTGGAAATTCGAGTATTATTTTGACAACCTTCTTCGAGATAAATCAAAATTGCTGTACTGGTAAAAAATAAGTGACGATGCGGCCAGCAAAGTTACTATGAAAATCCACATCTGGCGTGTTTAGCGGCCAAATAAATTACTATGGAAACTCATATCTGTCGTGTTATTCAAAAATGGAACGAACTTTTTACTTCCAGGGCAACCAAGGAGGTAAATTATCAAAGATTTTATTTAAATTCCGATTTGGCTTGCAAATAGAACTGTTTAAAGTAAAGAAGAAACAAATGAACATATTGGCGCATAAAAAACTATAGTTGTTTGTCATTGATTCTGGAATTTTCATTTAATTTACTCAGTTTGAATTTCCGCGCATTATTTGAGAAAATTACTATAACGTACTAATTCGGCAACATTATTTTCAAAAGAAAACAGAAGTAATGATACTTTCAAGGACCTTCTGAAACTTAGATATAGCAATAAAAGAGAGGCGAAAATAGAAAAACATGTTATAAGTAATTTATATGTTTGTTTACCAGACCGTCTTGTCACGGTTTATTTGTGAAAGGTTCACATTTATTATACAGCAGATTTATGGGACTACGTAATAACTTAACTTTTTTTCGTACCTACGTACCGACCAAGCAATATTTTTGACGATATTTCTATACTAGCTACACCCCGCGGTTTCACCCACATAAGTCTCGATCCTACAGAAATATCGGGATAAAAGCTGTCCTATATCCTAATCCAGGTCATGGTCTACCCATATGTCAAATTTCATCCAAATCTGTTTCGTCGTTTTAGCGTGAAAGCAACACAAACAATCAACAAACTAACTTTCACATTTATAATATTAATAATAGTTAGGATCATATTTTTTTTAAATCCAATGTTAACTACAGACCGCTGATATTAAAAAAGTACTTCAAATTAGATCTTGAAACATTGCCTAGTAACAGACTGAACTAACAATTTTTTTTTTTTTAAATATATTACCTTTATTTTAGTCGTAAAAGAATTTACCTAAACTATTGACGCCTTGGAGCCTTCTCTCTGCCGCTCACTCGCTCTCACTCAACCCGCGAGCACTGCTAACTGGACATTTTGCAACCGCTGGACATTTTGCGAATTTGACATTCTCAGAAATAAGGCGTTTTGAGCCAAGGTATTATGGACTCTTAGCATTGGTCAAAAACCCAGCATGAAATTATAATGAACAGCAATACCTAAAAGAACCACTTTATAAAATAATATATTTTTATAAATAGGTACTAACAAAAAGATCGGTTCTATTTATAACTATCGTTCATCAAGAGAAAAGCTCACTACTTGAAAGCCAAATTAATTCATTAGACAAGATACCAGTTTCGTCTACAAACATCAGAATACAATTTTCAAGCTCCAATCAACCCTTTCCTTGCCGCGTTGCTTCTGATGCGATGCGAGGCTCTTCAAGACCCAAATACGTACGTTAGAGCGCTTTGCATACCAAGCCACATTTAGTGCAGCGTAATAACCGGGTCTTACAACAATTAATTTAATTAATCTGATTACTTTGCACGGAAACAGCTCGTCACGTTACTATTATTTCGTTTGTATTTGGCTGACTGTGGATTAGAGGAGCTGTAATAATTGTAAGTCTTCTTCGCCTTTTGTAAGTGTGTGTGTGTGTGTGTGTGTGTGTGTGTGAAACAATCTTAAGGTTTTTTTATTATTTCGGAAGCTATTTATTTAATATCACTGTATTAATTAAATCACCTTTGTGCCACTGCAGTGCAAAGGCCTCTTATCATAAAGAGAAGTTATACAGAACAGGCAGTTACAGATAGACAGTTATACATACAGACGAATAACACTATTACATATTTTACATTTATTATTTTCCTCATTTTTGCCACTGCTCTCTTGTATCAAGAACTGTATGGTGCAACGTACAATATTTTCCTTGCTTTTGTCGAATAAATACAATACGTGTTATTCAAAGGCCATATCACAGTATTAGGATTCAAAGAAGCTCGTGAAATGGGCGCGTGATGCGTTACACACATCTGCCGAAGCCGGTTGCACAGAAGGCTTTTGGTACGGTCGGCATACGAAATGTAATGCGGTGACGCTTTGGCATTACGCAGCTCTATTGTGGGATTTGACTTTTTCAGTTCATAAGTACTTACTTTCTTCGTTTATCTCGGACATTAAAGACATCGGTAACAATTTCCTCATGATATTTTCCTTTTAACTATAAATTTAATATAAGAAATCATGATCTGCTATGCTGTTCTGTAACCATCACACCGTGAAAACTTACTCAAATCATGGAGGACCTATTTTTCAAGCGTTTTGTCTCACCGATTGATGCAAATTGGTCATTGTTTTGGGTATGCTTATGCTAACATCAAACCGTGCCGCTAGTTCCTTGGTAGTTTGATATGGAGCGGCTTCTACCATCGCATCTAATTCATCGTTATTTACCTTAGTCTTTCTCGGGTTTCATTCTTCAAATCGAAGTTTCCACTACGAAAGCGATTAAACCAAAAACGCACGGTGCGTTCATTAGCCGTATCCTCTCTAAACACAGCATTGATATTGCGAGCTGTTTCCGCTGCGTTAGTTCCACGTCGGAACTCGTATTCAAAAATTACTCAAATTTTCAATATATCTTTACTTTTGAAGCTGAATGCAAAAACAATTGAAAATAATAAATCGAATCATGTGAAAAAAGTTTCACTCTGGAATCTCACATGATGATGCAAGTTTAATTTTAATTCAAAGTGGCCAGTACGTTAAAACGGCAGTTTCATATTTAAACCTAACATTACCTAAAGGTAAAAAAATACAACATGGTAAATACACATGCATATTATGTGTAAAACGTACACTATAAAAAAAAAAAAAGTTAAATTACATTTAAATTATTACATTTAAAACACATGAACCTTAACAGATTTGCAATTTTACGGTTTTATGTGTATCCGAACGTTTTATTGTTTGTTTCTTTTTTGGGCCTACTAGATATTGAAATTAAAATCGAACTTCGAATCGACTTGTTTCTATCTCTCGCTTTTTTCGTATCGATGCGCATTTTCTTTAGTAGTTTTATTTTATTATTGTAAGAAGGTACACACGGCTCCACATCAAGCTATACATTTCCAGTATAAGCTAACCTCGCATTGTACGGAAATCCTATACAATGCGAGATCAGTATAAACTGGAAATGTATAGCTTGATGTGTAGCCGTGTGTACGTGCGTAACGCGCTCGCAGCTCAGGCTATAATAAGGACTAGTCTAGGAAAAAAAAATGAGTAAGTAAAACAAAATTGAGTTTCTGACTGAATACCTGTTTTGCTATTTTATTTAAAGCCTCCCTAAATAGTATTAATGTTTAGACACTTAAATAATAGCTTTAAAATAATACAAAATTAGCAATAGAATTAGAATAAAAATATTAGGCTTCAAGGACATTTTAAATAGCTTCGGGGTCTTTTGAAAACGCGCGCGGTCCGGCCGGGCCAAACCGTGTTTGAAAACCCGAATTGCAGAAAAATTCTTAGCAGTATGTGCTGGTCGAAAAATTTAGTGTAAATTATGAGCAAATGAAAAAAAAATGAAGAGAACACGGTGAAAGTTCCGGAACAGGGGTGGGGGTAGGGAAACAGCCGTTTTGGGGGGTGAATAATGATTTTTATGATTTGCGGCTAAACTACATCTCCTATCGGAAAAAGTTAAAAGTAAAAGGTGTTTTTCAATCAAAATATCTTCAACTTTTGTATTTACCAATTTCCAACATAACTTCAAATTTATGGAGAAAAATAATGCAAAATACCGAGTTTTTCGTTTTAATTTTTTTTCTGCATCAAAAATGATTCGATTTCGATGAAAATCCCTGAAAATATAGATTTTTATGTGTTAATATAAGCAGTAATTTTTTTGAAGAGAAATTTTACACCTTATCCAATTAATGCTGAAAATCAAGATCTAAATGATGACGAAGAATCTAAAGATCTGCAAGATTTAGACGAACGTGAAGAAATCGGAAGCTACATCAACTCTAACTATGGAGAGAACCTAAATAACTTGTAAATCTAATTCCTTTACCATGTGCAGGTAATCTAACTTAAAAATATATATTGTAATAAAGTAATTTATATTTCAATATAATATTTTTATTCCAAAATGTGGAAAGACTTCTCAAACATTTTTATGAGCTGCTGCGTTCATTTCCTGAACGTTTTAAATGCACGATTATTGTTTATAAAGGTTTTCAGAAATTTTCATAATAGTAAAAGCATAATTTGGTAATTTTGTTTGGTTTTGAATGAAATTAACTCTTTTGCATTAATTTTAACTAGATATGCCATAAAAAATGAAAATTCATAGCATTTATTGAAAAATTTATCTAAATTTATTTTAATGCTATATAGATGTAACGCTTCCGAAGCGTGCTCCGCCTTCTTGAGTATTCCCACATCAATTTTATAAAAGAAGTGGGTAAGATACTAAATTAATTATTAGAAAAGATCATCTGTCAACACACTCAGTCAGATCTGTTTCCCAGAGAGGCATAATGGATTTCCATGTTCCTTTGGTCCCTCTTGCTTTCTTGACTTTCATCACATATTCCCTGGCCTACCTAATTATCCCTACTAATATTATAACTGCGAAAGTGTCTCTGTGTGTATAGGTATATCCTACTTCTTCATGCAATAAACTACTGAACCGATTGTAATGAAACTTAGTATGTAGGCAGATAGAAAGAGAACAAAATTAAAAAAAAATATATAAGTTAGGCCGCTAGGCGGCGTCGATGAGGTGCTTGCCTGTACTGAAATTGAATTTCATTTACATAAAATGAAATTTCAAGTATCAAAACGTGTTATCGCACTATGTACAGGGATAAAAAGTATTTTTTTTATTTTATTTCGCGCGTGTTTTCAAGATCAACTTTCGTTTGCCAGACTCTACCTTGTCTATATGAGAAGAGACCTTTGCTCTGCACTGGGACATAGACTGGTATTATTATTGCGGGATTATCCCCCATGTCATACATGAAGGTTTTGATAAATATGGAGGATTTAATGGACGGTTAAAAAAGAATCAGTTTGCATCATAATCATCGTTTATGTATGCTTTATGGAGATAGCTTGGAACTTACTAATTCCGATGTGAGGCTCGAGTACCAGAGAATGATTTACTTTTCCTTCTGCCGTTTTGTGCCAAATAAACAAGAGCATTGTAATTCGTATTTAAATAAAAATTGGGTGTCAGAAAGAGTAGACTGACCGAAATGACAGTGCGCGTCAAGCAAACTTTTAAGTGTCGCGACTCTTGGAGTATATTTAAATTAGCAGACTTTCTCTCATCCTTTACTGAAAATCCCACAATAATGATAAAGTAAAACACACGTAAAAACTATAAGAATCCCATTTTTATTACCCTCAAAGCCACTGAGCCCACTTTTATCAAATAGAAAAGCTTTGACTAAATGCAAACTTCAGCTGTGGCGAAGAAGAAAGCGCTCTTAAAACTCGAAAGTTTATATTACAACTTAACCTTCCCGACCTGTATAAAGGTTTCAAAACTTATCCAATAAGACCCTACAACTTGCTACCCTCGCCTTATACTTTCCTAGTTTTATTTAAGAAATGGTTAGAAAATCGACAGTTCAAGTTATTTTAGGACCATCGGCTATAGAAACTATCAATTTTTATGTGAAAATTTTTATTAGTTTTTAGTAGCGCTGCTAGAGATGGGAAAGTCTTGTCGTTCAGTTTAGTAGTTATGAAGCCTTAGACCACTCTCTCTTTATTGCCAATAATATGTATTTATTTTGTTATTCACTTTATTATATTTCCACTTTTAAAATAAAGTACAGAGTTCCGTTTCATAAAAATTGAAGCGAAATCGACCGTATAGTGAAAAATAAAATATTTAATATCCACCTATATAAATGTTTTAAAATAGACTTTAATTTATTACACGAACGCTTCTGACCGTAGTCAACGCCATTTTCGTGCGGTATTTTCAATGTATGATTAATGGTTAAGACCTCGATGGTAAAAGCCCGAAAAATGTTTTTTTTTTGTTGTGAGAGTAATTGTGGATTACTAGGGCATTCACTAGCTACTTTTGCTTGCCTAGCGGCTTTGGAAAAGACCCGGCTGTGGACTGGTAGGATGTTAACTGGGGAATTATTTGATTTCAATTATTATTTAAAACAAATGAAAACCATAAAATTCTATGTAAGTTAAACAAAGAACGCAGCCTTCTAAAAAAAAAAACCACGTGCGATAACAAAGTGGAACACGTTCCGCCCTAAAAAAATATCCCGTGACTCGCAAGTACATGCAGATGAGAAGGTCCCTCACAAATTACGTAATTAATCGTGAGAGCGACTACGTCCACGAGGCTTTCAAGTACCAAGAAGTTCCTAACAAAGAACACAGCTCCAAATGAAATACGACTTTTAGTTGTCAGCTCAGGATGTTGGAAAAATCTTCTCAAAATTAGAAAATGAGGATTTAGATGTATCAGGATGTTAGAAAAATCTTCTCCCTAATGAGAACGGAACTATGATGTTTATTTATATTTTTATTTGGTAGATTCTCCTAACTAATACTATAAATGCGTAAGTGAGTTTGTATATTTGTTTGTTACGCTTTCACGCTGAAACGGCTAAACGGATTTGGATGATATGGGTAGACCAAGACCTGGGTTAGACATAGGATACTTTTTATCCCGATTACTAGATTTCTGTGGGATAATTTTTAACCTCCACGCAGGCGAAGCCGCAGGCAGAGGTTAATACTTGGTAATTAGTAAAAATGAACTGATATTGCTTACATAGTTGTATCATATATACAAGGAAAATACGACGATATGATACACTGATTGGTACTAATTCGTGCTTTAATTGGACCAACTGTCAGAAGACAGTCACCTCCTATTCATATAGCTAATGTAGTATAGTAGAATGAGCCGATTATATGAAGAATCCCACTAATATATAATATATATAATAATATCATAATAATATTATAATATATAATAATAATAATATTATATTATATTATATTATATTATATATATATATATATATATATATATATATAATATTATAAATGTGAATGTTTGTGTGTTTGGATGTTTGTTACTCAATCACGCAAAAACGGCTGAATGGATTTGGATGAAATTTGGCAAACAGATAGTTTATAACCTGGATTAACGTATAAGATACTTTTTATCATGATATTCCCACGGGATCGAGACTTACATGGATGAAACCGCGGGGCGAAGCTAATCCTACTAATATTATAAATGTGAAAGTTTGTGTGTTTGTGTGTTTGGATGTTTGTTCCTCAATCACGCAAAAACGGCTGAACGGATTTGGATGAAATTTGGCAAACAGATAGTTTATAACCTGGATTAACATATAGGATACTTTTTATCCCGGTAGTAGGTTCCCATGGGTTAATTTTAGACATCTACACGGGCGAAGCCGCTGTCAAAAGTTCGTTTCATATAAATCTGTCCGACTTGGTTAATGATGAACCTTTATAGATAGAAAAGACCCTTAAGGAAAACCAGGAAGACCGACAGGTATTCAATCAAGTCATATTTCCCCGGTCTTCTTACTTCGAATACTATAAGATTTATTTTCAGTACATCGAACACACATAATAGTCTTACATACTATGCCTCACTAATAATTCAGTAATATGAATTAGAACTTGAAACAAAACATACCTATATACAAAGTTGAGTCATTAGAATTGACATTGCAAAGTCAAATTTTATTTTATTTTAATGATGAATCTATATACAAGGCAAGGGTGACTGAGATATCAACGCACAGCCTAAACCGCTGGTCCTAGAGACATGAAATTTGGAGGGTGTGTTCTTCATGAAGAGTAAGGTTCCACTAAGGAACGATTTTTCGAAAATCCACCGCTAAGAGGGTGAAAACGGGGGAATTCGTTAATATTAAAAATCTTATTCCTTGAGTTAATAGACTTGAAACTTGGCACGAATACTTATCTAAGTAAATTATAAAGTTTGTCATTTTTCGTTTTTATAAACTACCCCCTAAACGAAGATTGGGGGGTGTCAAAGTTTGTATAGAAGAATTTTAACGTGCTGTCCGATTAACTCGAAACTCAGTATTTATATCTACATAAAACCAAAAAAAAGAATGACGTGTTTTCAGGTTTTTCAAAAATCTACCATTAGCGGGGTGAAAATGGGTAGTCTACGTCACAGCTCAAACCACTGAAAGGATTGGGCTGAAATTTGGCACACAGATAGTTAATAGGACCTAGGCGTGCATTAAGAAAGGGTTTTTGGACTATTCGAGCTTTAAAGGGCTGAAAAGGGGGGATTTCGTTTGTATGAAAAATCTTACTCCTTGAGTTAATAGACTTGAAATTTTGGCACGAATACTTATCTAAGTAAATTATAAAGTTTGTCATTTTTTGTTTTTATAAAATACCTCCTAAACGAGGATTGGGGGGTGTCAAAGTTTGTATAGAAGAATTTTAACGTGCTGTCTGATTAACTCGAAACTCTTAATTTATACTTAAAACCAAAAATAAGGAATAATATGCATTAGAGTTTTTCAAAAATCTACCCCTAACGGGGTGAAAATTGGTAGTCTACGTCACAGCTCAAACCGCTGAATGGTTTGGGCTGAAATTTGGCACACAGATAGTTATTAGGACCTAGGCGTGCACTAAGAAGGGTTTATCGAAATTCGACCTTTAAAGGGGTGAAAAGGGGGATTTCGTTTGTGTGAAAAATCTTATTCCTTGAGTTAATAGACTTGAAACTTGGCACGAATATTTATCGAAGTAAATTATAAAGTTTGTCATTTTTAGTTTTTCTAAACTACCCCCTAAACGGGGATTGGGGCCTGTCAAATTTTGTATAGAAGAATTTTAACGTGCTATCCGATTAACTCGAAACTCATAATTTATACTTAAAACCAAAAATAAGGAATAATGTGCATTAGAGTTTTTCAAACATCTACCTCTAACGGGGTGAAAATGGGTAGTCTACGTCACCGCTCAAACCACTAAACGGATTGGGCTGAAATTTGGCACACAGATAGTTATTCGGACGTAGGAATCCACTAAGAAAGGGTTTGGGAAAGTCGCCCTTATTCCTTTAGTTATTAAACTTGAAACTTGGCAATACTTGCCACGGTAAATAATAAAGATTGTCACTTTTAGTTTTTAAGCAATCCTTCACATAGACGAATAACGGGGTGGCAAAGTAAGTAAGTAAAAAATTTTACGCGATGTCGGATTAACTCAAAACTCGGTACGGTAGGTCAAATCAATCTGCCTAGCCTTTTCCCAACTATGTTGGGGTCGGCTTCCAGTCTAACCGGATGCAGCTGAAAACTCGGTACGGTAGGTACTAATACTTAAAACAAAAAAATGTAAAGTACGTGTTTCAGGGTTTTGTCAGTTAACAACTGACTTAACTTGAATAATACCTTCATTATGTAATGATACAATAATATTTAAACCACCGACTACATAATTATTATCATTATGTTGGTGCAGCCCGCAGATATGTTTTTCATCAATAAAAAAACGGAAATATTGCCCGTGTTGCGGAGTAACTAAGTCAAAACTGTACATTAAATACTTTGAAAATAAGTAATTAGTACGAGGTGTGGGAATGAGTCTGATGCCGAAAATATATTTTTAAGTATTTTTGTCCGTTTGTCTGTTTATTTGGATGTTTGTTCCGGATTGGTGCAAAAACGGCCCAACGGATATGGATGAAAGGCACATAGATAGTTTATAACCTGGACCCTAATTGCGTAATACACGATCCACAATCTGAATCAGTTTGAAACCAATTTCTAATCAATTGCTTCAAAAGTTTGAAAAAAAAATCTACTCCACAACGTAAATAACGCAATGAATGTTGTTAAACTGTCAAAATGAAAGATTAGTCTTAATCGGTTACGAAAATAAGTTACGCAATTAGATAACTGGATTAACACATAGGGTGCTTTCAATCCCAGGCGGTAGTAAGTTCCCGTGGGATTTTTCCGACATCCACGCGGGCGAAGCTGCGGGCAAAAGCTAGTAACTTAATAATTTAATAGATAGTTATTAAAATATACAGCTAAACATGTATCAGGTAGTCAGTGGTGTACCATTTCCATATAAAATAAATAGATAAATACATAAAATAGTATATACTAATCTATATAAATATAATATAACATCACGCCTTGTTTCCCCGATAGGATGGGCAGAGGTGTACCTATAGTACCTACACCCACATGTTGCCAGTTATGTTAAGTCCCATGTAATAGGGGGCGAGCCTATAGCCATCAAACGGGCTCAAATCCAGACTCCGGGCTACTACTGAGAAATTCCAGATAGAAACGCCCAATAAAACTTTAATGGACCTGGAAATCGAACCCAGGATCTCATGCTCGTTGCGGGAAAGTCCGAAAGGGATACCGGGACCTTGGCAACAGGCAAATGAAGGAACACGGGTGGGTTTTAGTCAGTAAAAGTCTGACACGCCCTTCCGCTCCGCCCAGAGTGGGAGAAGTCATTGGATGATTTCCCACCCTCAAAAAAAAAAAAAAAGGACCTCATGCTCATCAGTAGCGCGCTTGCGACCACAAGACTAACGAAGCAATAATAGTTATATCATATAAATACTAGCGACTCGCTCCTGCTTCGCAGTTTTCAAGACTTGACAAAACATGGAGATTTCTTAGTTATACTATAATTATTTAGGTAACTTTAATATTAACGATTATACACATAAACCTTCCGGAATGAATTCTCTAAACGATGGTGAAAACTTCATCAAAATCTGTTGCGTGGTTTAAAAGAACAATGCGGACATACAGATAAACACAAAAAAAGACTTCAATTTACAATATGTATTGATATAGATATATAATTATAAACAAACTAGAGCAAGGAACTATAATTAAATTATAATATAATTTAATGTAATGATGATGTTTAAGGTAAGAGTGTTTTTTTTTAAATTAGAAGTTTAAAAGTTTTTCAATTAGTATTCATTATTTCTCAAGTTATATGTATTGTCTTTTGTTGCACCTACCATGTCTTATCTCTGCATCACCCTAAGGTTGACTGGTAGAAAATGCCTCAGGCATTAAGTCCGCCTTTGTACAGTAGTTTTTTTTACTTGTGCATAAAGTTTTAATAAATAAATAAATAAAAGTGGACAGAGATTGGGCACGCCATATCGACACGAGCAAGGCATTCCATAACCGTACTGCTTCAACAGCAAAAAACTTGTCATAAAAGCTGCTGGAATACATTGCAATCTAGTCTCAAGTTTTCCAATGACCTCAGATATCTATTATATGTTTCATAAAGAAACTTGAATCGTTCTTTAAGATAAGAGGGGATTGTAGGATTGAACAGAATATACAACCGAGAGCTGAATTATGATATGAGAATTCCGGCAAAGACGTATGGGGAACCACTTGAGCGTTGAACGCAATTCATAAATGTGAACATGTTTGCGCAGGCCAAATAAAAATCTTGATGTTATTTTTGTACCATCTGAATTATAAAATCAGCATCACGAAGTCAGAGTAAAAACAGATCTCAACAATACAAAAACGAAGTATAATAAGAAAGCTTAGAATAGAATACACGGTATCTACAACGAACTACATAATGCAGGATTACACATGAGCACGCAATACGGCGGTAATAAGCTTCACACCTATGACTAACATTAGCCACCATAGAACTTTAAGTGATTCTGGAATTTTTGCTTGTATTAACAAGAAAACCGACCTTATCAGGGAAAGAATTGCAACAATTGAAAATTAAATAGCTAAAAAATTTGAAACACATGAAAAATAAGATTTTCTAAATAATGTTCCAGAAAGCATGAAAATTCTCACGAAGAACTTCTGACACAGTTAGCTTTTGTCTTCTTTTTGATTCAGTACCAATAACGTTAGTATTTTGGCCTGCGTTCTTAAAAAATATAAGAACTCTTGTCAAATTCGTAAACAAGTTTCATGGGATGTATGGCAGATCATCTGGGTTCGTATCGATCCTGGCTCTGACGTCACGGGCGACGGCATGTCGCGACATAGCGTCGCCGACGCACCCCGCTAGATAGGGGATGAATCCTTCGCCCTCAATCCAGTACATTTATATTGCCAGAAGGCTGTTGTTTGCAAAGGTTATAATAGTGAAACTACAAATTTTTATGCGGTTTAAAAAATTTATAGTTGTTGTTTTTTTTATGATCTCCGGTCTATTATTGATTAATTCTTTGGGAAAGACGAGGTTTTAATAAACATCTCCTGTAGGATGAATGAATAAACGGAGAAGATATTGTATATCTTCGCTACATATTATTACAAATTAACGCCGCAATTATTAAGGTTACGGTTTACTTACTCCCAAGTAAGTCCAACAATAATTAAATTAACCAGTGTTATTTTATACATTCTGAATATTATTTCAAGGAACAGAAATAACCCGCCGTCGACGAGTCGCTCGATTTACTCGATGTTCGCAAATAATTTATTGCGATTAATTAGATAGATAATGAGGACGGAGTAAATGTGATCACATAATACGATCCGAATTACAGAATTATCCACTAACATGGAAATACAACAGATATTATTTATTACAAAACAGGAGGAAAAATCGCGATATTTCAGCAGAAAAAATGTGTAAGGTCAGCCAAAAATTGTATCGAGCACTAAACTGTAAAGACATCTTTTTTATTGCACAATAAAATCTCCTGAAAGAAAGATAACTTTAACTTACAATTGATGGACGCACCCCGAAAGTTGGAATCTTTTGTCGACTGTACCTTTATAAATAACGTCAAAAAGTGAGTTTAGTCAGCAAATCAAACTGTCAAACTGTCTCGCGGGTATCCTCGCTTGTCGGACCTTGAAAATACGAACTATCCCTGGTTCCCTGCTCCAGTGACCTCGGCGACTTTCACTGTGACGTCACAGGTTAGGCGCCTGGTTGTCGCGACCGGGAGACGCCAGACCAACACCTATAAAATGTTCGATCGCGAATTCTTTGGAAGTTTCAGAATTCATCTTAATTTCATACTTCAATCGTGAGGCACACGACACCGTTTTAAGCTTTTTCTGCGTTTTGTTATTGTGTGACTATTGTCTACTTAATAAGGAATATAGGACAAGGCTTCCTCTAAGTTATTACACCTTTGACTCCAGAGTCAATTTCAATGTCACTACGATTTAAGTTTTGTCACGACAATGGTATTTCACCTCTTGCTCTATTTATCGAAACATACAAATATATTACATAAAGTAATCCAAATCGAACCATCCTAACATCTATCTAATTAACTTTTATTGGGTAAATAATAAAAGCAATTCCACTTCTTTTGATCCAATTATTATTTATCCTTGTTGAATCAGATGGAGATATAAAATATTATACTGAATGATTCATTTTGTTTTTCTTCACACTACGATACCTTGATTCCTTTGAACGAATTTATATAGTGACTCATAGATCATAGATGGAATACTTTTTTTTTTTTTTGAGGCTGGGAAGTGATCAAGTTACTTCTCCCGTTCTGGGCGGAGCGGGAGGGCGTGTCAGACTTATATCGGAATCCCACGATCCGCGATTTTGCGGACGGACACCGACGAGCCCGGACGACGGACCGTGGGAAGGTGTACGTGCGGGGTATCGCAGACATCGGAAGCGCCTCGGTGCGCGGTGCGTGGCGGTTTGTGGTTGTCTGCCGAGCGTGTCCGTCTGCAATATTGCCGATCGTGGGATTCCACCATTACTGACTAAAACCCACTCGTGTTCCTTCAGTTGCCTGTGGCCAAGGGTCCCGGTATCCCGTTCGGACTTTCCCACAACATAGATGGAATACTAAAACGAGTATTCTAGCCTCTAATCGATACCGACTTAATCCAAATATTTTATGATTTAAATAAAAAAATAATATAACAATTTAAATTTAATTTTAAATTTTAATCGATTCTGCTAAAAAATAGAAAAATTGTTCTAAATTGCTACTCTCCAATTTTCTGTTTGTATTTACTGCATGATTTACTGTTTTCATTGACATGAATTAAGACCAAAGACACACGTGAATAACGGAACATCTCAAGATTCGACGTTATTCACCGTACAATGTTGTATACGAGCGTACGAGTTACAGCATTTGCGACTAACGATGCATCTTCATAATAGAGCCATGAAGGGAGTATTTCAAGGAATGCCTGAATGATACTTTACATGTTCTGTACTTCAGCAGTAATATGCAGAGTTTCAGACATTCTGCCTTGTATCATAAAGCTTGAAGAACATATTTAAATTAGCTGCAAAATGCATTATTACGGGGCTCAGACGAGCGTAAATGTCGCTCAAAAAGAACTAAGGACAAATAAACACATACCACGTCTTTTGAGGGGCCAACAGCAATAAATAAATAAATAAAATTAAATACATTTATTTCGTGCAATAACGTATGAAAACGCGCGAGTCCCTACAATGCAACTTACATTTATGGGCTTTCTTTTAGTGGCGTAAATAACGCGTCACACATCACCACCATAACCTATAAAAAAAACAATCCTCCTTTTTGCTTCGCAGTAGTCGGGTAAAAAAGAATCATCAAATACGGAATAATCGAGTAACAAACATACAAAAAAAAAAACTGTCGAATTGAGCCCTCTTCCTTTTTGAAATCGGTTAAAAAACTAGTTTTGGCACATAATATGAAAAGCACAAATCAATATCGGCAATATCACTTTCAAAATGTCAAATGGTCTGTCCTCCGATTAACGACTGGTGTTACATAAGGTATTCAGCTTAGCGCAATATCATCTATTTATTGAGGCTTTTCTGCCTTTACGGTATCCATGGATACTAGCGTAAATAAAGCCGGAACCACATTGCTTTATAAACGACATCAATAAACAATACTGTCAATTTTGCTACCAACAAAATCCAATTTAATACCCGTATTTAGTAACTAAACCTTTAATATAGGTATTAAATTAAAGCCGAATTTAACGCAATCACTGTAGGCAAACACTACGTGAGCTTTAATCACTATAAATCATCTAAAAGCGTGTTTTAATTACGTCATATGTTGACAGCGGCGATGCGCCGGCGTACTATGCAAATGTTATGTAAATGTCTCTAATATGCGTTCAGTTAATGACTTACTTTTATGTTATAGTAGCGATTTATATCGTGCACTAAACTGCAATTGTTCACGCGGTAATCTAAATATAAGTATATAACTCAAAGGTGACTGACTGACTGACATAGTGATCTATCAACGCACAGCCCAAACCACTGGACGGATCGGGCTGAAATTTGGCATGCAGGTAGATGTTATGACGTAGGCATCCGCTAAGAAAGGATTTTGATTTGAGTTATATATATTTAGAGATAACCGACATCCACGCGGGCGAAGTCGCGGGCATCAGCTAGTGCAGTATATAAGCCAGAGAATTTAGGGCAGTAACTGATAAATGATAGTGTATTTACAGTGGAAAACAAATAAACTCTGGAAACGTGACACCCCTTCAAACACTATGAGAAGTAAATGTTGACGTCACTAATCCGCCTGTCAAGTGCGACAATTTATCATGGCATGGTGATTCATAGTAAGTTAGAAGTTGGTTCAGAAAAATATACGGAAGTTCGTTCAAGATTTTTTCTTTGAATTTTCTCAACAACTCGAGTAATCATAATATGAATATTATAATATATGAATATTATAATGTATGAATATTATAATATAAGTTACGATGTTTTTAAACTAGATGAATTTTGAAGAAAGACCGATACTCCGAACTCAGAGCTCACAACCTCTTAAAGACCAGACATAATCTTGGTCAGATCATTGTGAGGATCATTTATTGTTATTACCTCCAAATAATCGACTCCAAGATAATGCTAACCCTACTTTATCGAAAAAAAAAATCATAGTCATCAGCTTTCTGTAATCCGTGTGTTGATCAACTTCCATTTTTATACATATTTTAAATGGAAAGCTATCTATATGAAAATGTGAATGGACCTTGAATTTGCTAACAATAAGGGTTGGATAAACTGGATAAACAGTTAGTTTTGCTGACAGATTACAATTGAGGGAATCGCAGCTTTGCTCCCATGGGCATATGAATAATAAGAATAATAAGCAAAATCATTCATCCATTTCATACTATATCTCTATATATAATCACACGGTCTCATGTGGTATAATTGTTGACTGGTCAGGTCCACACAAATCTGTGTGGTTCTTTCCTCAAAAGCCCGTCTCAGACAATAATGGGCCTAATATGGCCTGACCAAGATTATGTCTGGAATTTACAAGAGATCTCTGAATTTGTTTCGGTCTTTCTTCTCGGAGTAGTCGGATATGGAACACGGAACTTAGTAAAGGACCTCTTAAGACAAAATTAAAAAAAATATTATTCAGGATAGCAAATAGTTTTTTTTTTTGTACATTTATGCAGTACATGGTGATGCCCGCGACTTCGCCCGCGTGGATGTCGGTTATTATAATATACTAAAACCTTACTCGAGAACCACTATCCATTGATGAAAACAGCATGAAAATCGGTGCAGTAGATTGAGTTTATCGCGTACAGGACGACAGACAGACAGACGCGGCGGAGGACTTTGTTCTTTAATATGTAAAGAAGTATGTGCGTAAGGTGGTGCATTGTTATGAAAAAGAGGGCTTCTCGCCATCAACCGTGAAAGTTTGGCGAGTTTAGAATTAAGTAACACCTCTGTATATTATTAATATCATTATATTAAATTGATCATAAAAATGTCTATATGTACTTATTCATGACTATATTTGCTGTGTGGTGTGCTATCACGAATATAATATGTAAAATACTTTTTTATGTCCGTTTACAAAAAAGTTATTGGATTGTGAATTTGTGATGCGTAGGCTTCATATCAAATTAAACTTTCAGTGTACCTAAATAAGGTCAATTTATGAATATAAAAAACAGATAAAAGTTTTCAGTTTTTCCTAACAAAACACGCCAAGCAGGATCTTTTTGTAGGTATCATAAAAGCTGCGTATGATGGAAAAACGGTAAGTGACTAGCAACGTTTTGTTTTTCCACAAAAAACACATATTAGGTACCTACACCAAACACCAATGTTTGCGGCGAACTGGTGATTACTGACTATGGCAATAGGTATGGACCTATTCCGTTTTGACACCGCTATATAAGAAGGGTGTGGTCATATTTACCTGCGGGTGTGGTACATACTATCAAACTGAATAACTTTTTCCATGTGACCAACATCGTTATTGCGAAATAATAATCAGCTGTTCCGTATTTTGGGCCGACTAAGTATTGAAGTTTTTTATAGGACAGTTGATAATTTTTTCCAGATAACGATGTTGGTCCCATGGAGAAAGTTGTCGAGTTAATGGTCTGTACCACATCCTTAAGGCCCTACCCTCCCTCAAATTTGATCACGCTCGCACCATAGGTACTACTCGCAGCCTGAGTGAGCTGGCTTTACGAAAGTAGATTATTATTACATTTTTATTCATTTAATTCAAGCAACAAGATTCATAGTGTTAGTAAAATATGTCAGTAAAACATTAACATCAACACAGAAATAATTTGTGACATCATTGCAGCCGATATATTGCAGCAGTGGCTCACACACGCACAATCTAGCCGGCTTGTTACCATAGCCAGGATGCTGTTGGTGCTGCCCCGCACCCTACTAGCCAGGGATGCACACTGCTTCCGCATCACGGTGTAGAAGCAGTCAACGCGAGCTTCAGCAAACATCCCTGATGCTCTGCAGTATCGAGGAAAAATTCAAAATTAAATTATTAAGTAAATTCAATGTTAGTAGAATGATTTGTGTTTTACTTGTAATTTACAAGTATATTCCACCTGGAGGAAATGAGAACGCATAATTATACGTTTCTTTAAAACAATAATATTATCTTCTTGGTCTTGGGCTAGTTTTATATAAGTACTCGTAGGTAACTTTATCAGATTTAGGTCTTGATCTTTTTACTTGAGACTGTACATGACATCGGTTTATGTACCTACTTTCAAATTGCCAAATAACGCATTTTCCTCAAACAACCCTTCTGATACCTCTATGAAGTCTGCAAAAGATAAAATATAAATTACATAAAATATATTTTTTCTATCCTCAACCTTAATTACTCGAAAATCAGATGGGTCATCAGAAACTATCGCGATTAGAATCAAACGTTATCGAGCATCGTCTAATTTTATTATTATCAATTACTTACTAATAGAATCGATTAAAACGAAATTCGACGATAACCTATATTATTTTGTGTTTGGATAGCTACCGATATTGACATCGTCAACGTATTATTATGCGTAGACAATTTCAAGCTCTGTTTCACAAATAGCCTTGTCATTGTTTTAAATGGGTAAGCATATAAAATTGTTATTATGGATGCTATAAGGAATGTTCTAAAAATGCACAAAATAGATTAAAAGGACCATGACCAGAGTCCTATACATGCATGCCCTTAGTAAAACGATCACGTTCCAAAGCTGCAAATGGTGCATTTAAAAGCACTTTTTGATCTACATTTTGGAAGAATACCTCCTGTTAAACATAATGGAACAGTTTTTTGTATATTAGGTAACAAAAAAAATCTATTTCCTAGCATTTTTGATCCGTTACACTTAAAAAAACTATTGATTGCGAATCATTTTGGGTCAGGCGTTTTTAAACACTTTCACGAGTTTTTTTAGTTCATTATCGAATTCCAATTAGCGCCAGAAACATATACTCACCTCGTAACCTAATAGGGTTTGCTAGATTTTGCAACATAAATAACTAGGAACCAGCCCATAATGCGCCCAGACTGTGCTGTGGTGAGAAATAAGTATATTTTTAAAACCTGAGAATTAGGCAGCTTGTCCATCAGAGATGAGTGAGGTAACTAAGCGGAGAACCTAAGCAACGAAAATATAATGTAGTTTGTTTCATTTAACCCCTATTCGAGCAGAATTAAACTGCGCTATGAATATCAATCGATCCTAATGGACACATATCCGTCTCATCTCTTAGAATAGTTATAAACATCTGGCGTGGGCCTACCAAATGTTTATAACTTATGGGAGAATTACACATATTAGTAAGGTAGTAAGGCGGTCAGAACAGTGTAAACAGGAGAAACGGGAAATAAAACAAGTCTCTCAAAAAAAACGTACCCCTTTTTTATTCAAACTTAAACAATTTATTTCAAAACCTAAATAAATATAAGCCATGGCAGTGAAGAGACGGCCAGTCCCAAAAAGATGCATGGATCAGCACCATTTAGCTTATAACCATTTTGAAGGGAACTGAACGCACAACACGTCGTGTTGTTTTTTGCAGTTGCACGGATAATTCACTGACTGCACGTCTCTAAATACGCTGCAAGCGCAAAACACGTTTGATGCACCGAAACGTTGATGCATGATTCCAATCAACTCAGCACCGCAATATCGTATCCAATTACATTTCACCGATAAACTAACACATATCGTTAGTCCAGTAGGAAAACCAAAATCGACAGTGAGATATCGCTTTCAAGAATATGTCTATCGAGCTAAAATGTGCAGAAAAGTTACGGGTAAGTGTTTAAATAAACAAACAATAACACACGCACGAAGCACAACTTTGGACTGGTTTGAACGTAACAGTAGGTTTCTATGGTGACGAGTGACAAGTGATTGAATGATCGAGTGACAACTACAGTCAGTGTTTCCAGATGGTTGTTTTTTTTACCATATATTACCTACAAAAGGACTTATTAATCAAAATATATTATAACATCTTGGTAATCTTTTTGTTATTTTGTAATATATTTCTGTACTTCCCGTCGTATGATAACATAGCTCATTTTTGCTCTATTTTGAAACTAATTCAAGTAATGTTATCATACACATCCTATAATGTCTGTTGACTATATCATGCATGTTGTTGTTTAAAGTGCTGCACTTCTGTAAGTGATGAATTCACAATGCCTAAAACTGTATGTGATTTTTGTTTGTGTATGTTTTAGTGAGCTAGTCGTTGAAGTGCTATATCAATAAATAAATAATTTGGTGGCCTCCATGGTTATCTCCTGTACCTCAAAAATAAAGCATACTCCTACCACTCATCTGATCACATTGACCGAATGAACGAAATGAACTGTAATCTGTCACTTATCGTCGTCATTAAGTCGAAAATGTAACCGGTACCACAAATAATATTTATTTTTATTCAATTTTGAACATGGCCTTTGATTGACTCTAGACTATTATCTTAAATCTAGTTTGAATAAATGAAGGATACTTAAAAATATGAATTGGCTGGAACTGATTAGGGCATAAATGCTCATTGTCATTTGATGCCTGATTTCGAAAACGAAATTGTAGTTACACTTTTAACATAGAGCTCAGCCTAAATAGGTACCTCCATAAGTGTCCTTATTACTCGGTACTATGCAACCACACATAGTTCTGGGTATAATTCATACTACCTATAATTTTTTCTTGTAAAACATCTTTTAGCCTAGCCCTCTTTATTAAGAATTTCTAATTAATTAGAATTTCAAGATAAATACATCACACACGTAATCTTTGCATATCCACTATCCAGCTGCAAGAACAGTGCCATTACGAAATTACAGTCATCCCTTCCTCAAAAAATGCTGATATTTTGGCCAGCTTTCCTTCATCATCCTCCATCCATCATTAATCTCGTCTGTGACACGAACATTACCAGATAGACTGTATCAGGAGACGTCAAAGCTACGTACGTCTCCCACTAGATGCAAATGTGCCAAACGCAAACGCTCGTGAAATCAGAAAGGCAATGCGGTGAATTTGAGTGCGGACTTTGATGCCGACTGCTTAATTGAAATAGTTACAATTGGTTCCGTTTTGGCTTTGAGTTGAAGGATAGCAAGTCTCGTACGGTTCGTGATATGAATAATGTGCGATTGTTCGTGCCAAATCTGTTGGGCTGTTCGTTTCAGTGGGATATTGTGTTACATTTTGGTGAAGGGTTCCCAAAATATTGAAGAACTGAAATGTTCAGGCTTATACAACAAGATAGTAATATCCAATACTGTAAAATGAGCAATATTTGTATATTCTAATATATAAAATTCTCGTGTCACAGTGTTAGTTGCCATACTCCTCCGAAACGGCTTGATCGATTTTTATGAAATTTAGGGTAGGGTAGGTAGGGTAGGTAGGGTAGGTAGGGTAGGTAGGGTAGGTAGGGTAGGTAGGGTAGGTAGGGTAGGTAGGGTAGGTAGGGTAGGTAGGGTAGGTAGGGTAGGTAGGGTAGGTAGGGTAGGTAGGGTAGGTAGGGTAGGTAGGGTAGGTAGGGTAGGTAGGGTAGGTAGGGTAGGTAGGGTAGGTAGGGTAGGTAGGGTAGGTAGGGTAGGTAGGGTAGGTAGGGTAGGTAGGGTAGGTAGGGTAGGTAGGGTAGGTAGGGTAGGTAGGGTAGGTAGGGTAGGTAGGGTAGGTAGGGTAGGTAGGGTAGGTAGGGTAGGTAGGGTAGGTAGGGTAGGTAGGGTAGGTAGGGTAGGTAGGGTAGGTAGGGTAGGTAGGGTAGGTAGGGTAGGTAGGGTAGGTAGGGTAGGTAGGGTAGGTAGGGTAGGTAGGGTAGGTAGGGTAGGTAGGGTAGGTAGGGTAGGTAGGGTAGGTAGGGTAGGTAGGGTAGGTAGGGTAGGTAGGGTAGGTAGGGTAGGTAGGGTAGGTAGGGTAGGTAGGGTAGGTAGGGTAGGTAGGGTAGGTAGGGTAGGTAGGGTAGGTAGGGTAGGTAGGGTAGGTAGGGTAGGTAGGGTAGGTAGGGTAGGTAGGGTAGGTAGGGTAGGTAGGGTAGGTAGGGTAGGTAGGGTAGGTAGGGTAGGTAGGGTAGGTAGGGTAGGTAGGGTAGGTAGGGTAGGTAGGGTAGGTAGGGTAGGTAGGGTAGGTAGGGTAGGTAGGGTAGGTAGGGTAGGTAGGGTAGGTAGGGTAGGTAGGGTAGGTAGGGTAGGTAGGGTAGGTAGGGTAGGTAGGGTAGGTAGGGTAGGTAGGGTAGGTAGGGTAGGTAGGGTAGGTAGGGTAGGTAGGGTAGGTAGGGTAGGTAGGGTAGGTAGGGTAGGTAGGGTAGGTAGGGTAGGTAGGGTAGGTAGGGTAGGTAGGGTAGGTAGGGTAGGTAGGGTAGGTAGGGTAGGTAGGGTAGGTAGGGTAGGTAGGGTAGGTAGGGTAGGTAGGGTAGGTAGGGTAGGTAGGGTAGGTAGGGTAGGTAGGGTAGGTAGGGTAGGTAGGGTAGGTAGGGTAGGTAGGGTAGGTAGGGTAGGTAGGGTAGGTAGGGTAGGTAGGGTAGGTAGGGTAGGTAGGGTAGGTAGGGTAGGTAGGGTAGGTAGGGTAGGTAGGGTAGGTAGGGTAGGTAGGGTAGGTAGGGTAGGTAGGGTAGGTAGGGTAGGTAGGGTAGGTAGGGTAGGTAGGGTAGGTAGGGTAGGTAGGGTAGGGTTTATATATATATTTGTAATCACGTTCTCGAAAACAGAAGAAAGTAGCAATATAGGGGTTTACGGGGGCGAGAATTCGGTCTAGCTAGGTCTCATGTCTGGGAAAATTCGTTTTCTCTATTTCCACAGCCTCGGGGATGTGATACAACGTTGTTATACCTGGACGATATGTTAATCTATTTTCACTCGAGCAGAGTTCGGTCGACTAGGTACTTATCTTATGATAATAGAATCAACAATAAATGCATTTTAGTAGATCTGTATATCAATTATTTCTGTTTCTTTTTACTCGTAAGTTCATAAACCCGCGAAGTCTTACAAGATAAAAGATGGTTGGCGATTGAATAAAATACCTAACGAGTAAATCGTTTTTCCGTCGAGTTACACCTAAAGGTCTGAATAAACGTAAAGATTTAGTGACCGTTTTTACATTTATTTTCGTCGACACTCGCACCTTAACGGTGTCCTACCTTTTGCAAAACCATTAGATACACAATAAAAAAGGTCAAATATCGCGAACCTTTTTCGGGTCTTTATTATTTCAAATGCGTATTCCGCATACAATGTCAAAATTCAAAAGATCGCATCGCATTCTGCCGCGCGGTCAGTAGTACGTCGCTTGGATATTCAGAGCGCGGCACTGCCGTTACATTTCAGAACGATATTCGGCAGCATTACAGTCGGAACGTGCTGATGCATGTAGCCAACGAGTAATCCGACGAGCAAGGCACCCACCGCACCCACATTAACGCTTCGATTTCTAACGTTTACTTCTGTTCCAATAACATTAACGAGACGCAGACAATAACGTGCAAATATGCGTTTCGTAATATCTCTGGAACGAATTGCAATCGAATCCTGTTGAAAAACTTTATCGTTTCAATGCTTTGCCAGTGTGTGTAGATACCTTATACCTACTAACGAAAAGGTGCGAGAGTTCTATATCAAAACAATATTCTCTTTATTCGAAAAGTTGTAAAAATATGTCAGCCCTATATGCTCGTGATTTCAATGTGTGGTAGGTACCTATTTGTTTCCTCCAACGATATTCTCTTATTGACGATGGATATACGTATATTGTACTAGAAAAACCAATTCCGCTTTACAAAGGCGGCCAATTTATGACTCCGGCACACGCGAATTCCGTCGGGACTAAATTGTACCTCGACACAGGGACACCATCCCTAAATTTCAAATTAATTTCAAGATCCGAAAATGATGGTCGAAGCTCAAACGTCAATAGCGAATTATTATTTTCGTACAAATTGTATTTCATTGTATGGATGTCAAATATAAATCTCAAAATTTATTTTCCCTTAGGCCCCCTGTTCAGTCGATATCGACGTCAGTGTCAGGCCAATCGTCTCGGATTGAGTCGGGTCGCGTCACAACGCAACGTGAGTCGTGCCCAACACTATTAGGAGTTTTATTAGCTGTCAATTCATATTTATTTTTTCGTAAAAGTCGATGCGAGTCTGAACCATCGATATCGTTAATTGAGTTCTTCTGTCGGCAGCTCTATTTTCGTAAAATCAGTATCAACCTTTAAAAGGTGAAATTAAATGAAACGCCAATATTAATCTGATTTAAGCAGATCACTGAAGCTCAAATTTTGTTAGAAATCTGAATCAAAATATTGGCGATTCTTCGTATTTTAAGTCCAGTCTGCTCAATGTCTTTATCATTTTGGATTATGTCCACTGAAACAGTTAATTGAAATAACTTTAGAGGCAACAATACAAAATACATTTTAACAAAGGATGGAATCGTGTTCGTTTGATTAAATCTATTTCCTGTGTTATGGTTAAATAATGAATTCCGGAATACTTAGGTATTCCATATTAGCATTTTTCTCGCCTATCCCATAGTGCGGGGTGTCGTTGGAAAGGTCGTTCAAACCATTTTTTGTGAAAACCATTTTTAGATTCAGGTATCCGTTTGCCAAATATTAAGCTTTAAAATGCTAATTTTTGTTAGAGTCAAGTGTCTCCCCCGCTACCAGATAAATGGTTGGTTTTGGATATGTGAAAAAATTCACGGCAGTAGTAGGTATTTAAAACGAAATTAAAAGAATAACTATCACAGCTAAGTAGGCTCTACACGTTACCGAGTAATAATCGCCCAACTTACATGTGTAGTTTCAAAAATATGTTCTCCCTTAAATTCCGTATGGGAGAAAAAGTTTTTCAACTACATTGTTAAGTTTGTTCTTGGGATAAATTCATCCCAACTACGGAACCCTTCATTGTGCTTGGATCGACACGCACTTGGCCGGTGTTTATTATGATTGTTTTTAATTGGCAAACTTCCTTGAAGTTTGTTGACAAAATCTCACTTCGATTAATTATTTCCACCCTGTTATAAAAATAACTCCGAAAGTTTGAGTTTAACAGTTAAACATAAAAATTCGAATCCGCGACAATAAAACTTTTTCCTAGCCAATTAAGATGAAGAAATCTATTGATACACAATATTACCAGTGGTTGATTTAGATTATGAGAGAATGCGTACCGGAAGACGCAGCGTTGGAACGCTCCCCACAAGGTGGACCGAGGATCTGGTAAAGAGCGCAGAAATCCGCTGGATGCGAGAAACACAGAACCGGTCGAAGTGGCGGTGCTTGGGTGCGACGTCCAGCAGTGGACGTCTTTCGGCTGAAATGACGATGAGATTAAGGGCGAAATCTACAATAATGCAGAAATTTCATGAATTATGTAGGATCTAATCAGATTTCATCTACGCGTAATTCGAATTATTGTAGGTAACAGAATTTAAATTATTCAAGTTAGTAATTTCTCTTTCATTTATTTCGGCATTTCACTGATATACAATGCTAATTATTAAAATCTTTATGAAGATTTATTTCATAAATTACCTTTTGCCCGCGGCTTCACCCGTGTGTAGCACCCTAATTGCGTAACGCACGATTGGTTACAATTGGAATCGGTCTGAAACAAATGTTCAGTGCTTCAAAAGTTCGAAAAAATATTCGTAACTTCAAACTTATAAAGCAATGGATTAAACATTTTTTTTCGAATCGATTCCAATTCTGACTGATCGTGTTTTACGTAATTAAGGTGCTGGTCGGAAATAATATCCCACGGTTACGTACTACTGGGATAAACAGTGTCCTGGGTCATGCTATATCCGTGTGCCAATCATCCAAATCTTTTCAGCCGTTTAGACGTAAAAACGTAACAGACTGACAGACAGACAAGCGTACTTAGCATTTTTATTATCAGTATGGATTCTGAAAACAATAAAGTAAATGTGTCATGGATGAATATAATAATTGACAGTCTTTAACTTTAGTATATCAGGATCCTAAGGCTAACACGATCAATCTGCCTAGCCTTTTTCCCAACTGTGTTGGAGTCGGCTACTAGTCTAACCGGATCCAGGTGAATACCAGTATTTTACATGGAGCGACTGCCTATCTGACCTCTACAACCCAGTAACTGGGTAATACGATACCCCTTGGTAAGACTGGTTGTCAGACTTTCGGGCTTCTGACGACCCGTAACGACTGTCGAAGATCCAGAGAATGACAGTCGGGACCAACAGCTTAACATGCTTTCCGAGGCACGGAGGAGTCTCGGTATGTAAAGATAGGCACCCATCCACCGACCAACCCCGGCAACCGTAGCTTAACCTGATGGATCGACTCTGTGCGGCTGTTAATACTTAGCCACGAGCTCCTCCTAAGGGTAACACAGATGCAGCTAAAACACTGATATTCTAAAGCTCGGCAGTTAACCAATATCAACTTAATTGTATAACAGCTTTCCTGGTAATTATGTTATTGGCACATGTCACTATAATGGATTTTAATTGAATAATTTGTAATTGGATCACGACTTGGTTATGTACCTTACATAGTTCGCCTGGAAATTATTTATCTACTAGATACTGCTAATAACACATAACATAACATCACGCCTGTATTTCCCAAAGGGTTAGGCAGAGGTGTACCTATTGTTCAGCCACATTTCGCCAGTTATGTTTAAGACCCATGTAATGGGGGAGGAGCTCATGGCTAAGTAATAAAAGCCACACGGGTCGATCCATAAGGTTAAGCTACGCTTGCTGGGGTTGGTCCGTGGATAGGTGACTCTCTTTACATATCGAAACTCCTCCGTGCCTCGGAAAGCACGTTAAGCCGTTGGTCCCGGCTGTCATTCGTGGATCTTTGACAGTCGTTTCGAGTCGTCAGAAGCCCGAAAGTCTGACAACAAGTCTTACCAAGGGGTATCGTATTACCCAGTTACTGGGTTATGGAGGTCAGATAGGCAGTCGCTCCATGAAAAATACTGATATTCAGCTGCATCCGGTTAGACTGGAAGCCGACCCCAACGTAGTTGGGAAAAAGCTCGGCAGTTGACGTAATGGGGGTGAGCCTAGTGCCATCAACCGGGTAGAAATCCGAACCGGCCTGCTACTGAGAAATTCCTGACCTGGGAATCGAACCCAGGACTTCATGCTCAGCAGTATCGCTTGCAACCAATAGAGCAACGAGGCGGTCTGCCTCACACTTATGTTTGTAGGAAGATATCTACATAGTCCCGAAAATTAAAAACGACTTTCATACAAAATGCCTCATTTAATTATTGAGGCAGATTAATGACTACATGAATACTACATGATTAAACATAGATGCAAAGTTTTTCATACCTAATTAAAAGAAAACAAGTGCATGTCGAACCACGCACAATGAAGGGTTCCGTAGTTGGGATGAATTTATCCAACAAACTTAACATTGTAGTTAAAAAACTTGTTCTCCTATACAAAATGTATGGGAGAACATGTTTTTGCAACTGCAAATTAAAGTTGGTCGATTATTACTCGGTAACTGGTGGAGCCTTCGTAGCGGTAATAGTTTTCCTTTTAATTTCGTTATATATACTACTGCCATGAATTGTTTCACATTTCCAAACCCAACCATTTAGCTGGTAGGGGGGGGGACACTTGACCCTAACAAAAATTTGCACTTTAAAGCTTAATATTCCGCAAACGGGTCCCTGAATCCAAAAATGTTTTTACCAACTCCCATTATTTTTAAACGAATTTTCCAACGATACCCCACACCATGGGATTGACGAGAAAAAAAAAACCATCCCCACTTTAAATGTAGGGGAGGTACCTTAAAAAAAATATTTTTTACAAATATTCTTTACCACTTTGTCGGCGTGGTTTATATGTATATCCATACCAAATTGCAGCTTTCTAGTACCAACGGTCTTTGAGCTAAGCCGCGGACAGACGGACAGACGGACATGGCGAATCTATAAGGGTTCCTTGTTGACTACGGAACCCTAAAAAGGAAAGAAAAATGCGTTAATTAGCATTATGCAGAAGAAAAACCTTAAAACTATATTTGACAAAAACAATGCTTTTAAAAAAAATGCCTCAGCTCAACATAATGTCAAATGACAACACAAGGTCACCATCTGACGCTGATTTTCAGCTGCAGCCCACGAGTGTCATACACTAGACTAATGAACACATATGGAAGTGCATGTGCCTGCTTAAATCAATTATCACAATAAATAACCTCGTTACATACCTCGTTTTTGAAACCAGGCAAAAGGATTATGTAAGAATCGTAGCAGGTGGCGTTCTGTAGTTTCTACCTACCCCATGGTCAGAAGGCGTGAGTTTATGACGTATGAATCTACTAACTGTCATGAAAAATATATCACAAGAACTAAAATATCACTCCAACCACATAATATAAAACAAAGTCCTCCGCCGCGTCTGTCTGTCTGTCTGTTCGCGATAAACTCAAAAACTGCAGCACCGAATTTCATGCTGTTTTCACCAATGGATAGAGTGGTTTTCTCGAGGAAGGTTTTAGTATATAATAACCGACATCAACGCGGGCGAGGCCGCGGGCATCAGCTAGTTTAAATATAAAATAGCTCATACAAAAACAAATAAAATTTTATGATATACATGCAAGTGCATGTGTAGTTCTTTGCGTGTGTGTTGTGTTGTGTTGAGATTAATGGAAAACTTAAATAAATACCGAATATCTGCGAATAATCTTTATCATCTCCCTGCCCTTGTCCCATGTTACTCGTGGTCGGCGCAACACGTTTTCTTCTTCCACTCTCCCCTGTCAACCGTCACGCTATCATTCACTCCCTTCTCTTTCATATCATTCCTCACACAATCCATCCATCTTTTCTTTGGCCTTCCTCTCCCGCTCCATCCATCAACACTTATATTCATCAGTTTTTTAGTCACATGCGTTTCCTCCCTCCTCATCACATGCCCATACCAGGCCAAACGATTACCTTTCAACTTTTCTGACACTTTTAAACTTCCCCTTATATACTCATGTCTTACTTTATTCATTTTCGTCACTTCACACATTCATCTCAACATTTTCATCTCCGCTACATGCATTCTTTTTTCATCCGTCTTCTTCATCTGCGAATAGTCTTAATATAGGTCTACAGGTAAAAGGTACGGACAAAGTCGTGTGACTACACTGTTTTTCTAAACTACGAAAACGGATTTTGATAAGGTAAATTACGTCTTATATAGGTAAGTACATGTTATTGGTAATATGGCACCGACAGCAAAATAAATTATTTATAATGATCAGGTCGTTTGAGACATATTGGCAGGTAAAAACCCTTTTTTCCTGGCAAATAGGGTTTCTCTGCAAACGCTCTACATTGTTTTAAGCATTTTGTTTTTACTTTATAAAGCCGTGCACGTGTAAAACAAAGTTTTTTACATGGAATTTTGTGAATACAAATATCATATTAATTTAATTAACAATTAAGGGTTAGGCGCCATCTCTCCAGAGGAGACGATCGCGGTGATAGTCACGTTGTGCCTTCAAATTATCGCCGCTATGATATCGCCGTGTCGAGAATGATTTATAGAGTTTTTATTGAATTTGATGGCACGGCGGGACTATTGCCGCTATTTTCTCGCCGGTTGAGATGGCGCCATATTTGGTTAATATATTCATATCTAATAATTAGTTTTTTTGTTAATTTAGTATAATAAGTTTACCCAATGTATATATTATTTTATCATATTACATAAATGTTATCAAAACGTTGCAATTATAAAGGTTGCTTCACCGTCATGAATAATGAAGGTCAACATTGAAATGCTATATAAACTTAAGCCCTTGCAACTGATTAAATAATCTAGATAAATCAATCAAAAATTTCTATCAATTAATGTTTATTGAAATTCTGGGGTTTATGGCTAAATAATAACTACTACGCTTGCCGCGCGTTGGTTAGTGGCTGGATGACCATTCATTACATATCGAGACCCGTCCTCCATGCCTCCAAAAGCACATTAAAGGCTGGGAACAAACAGGCGCGATATCGCAAGCGCAACAAGGGTAGCGCTGCCTGTCGCGCCAATCTGCACGAGCCTTAGAATCCTTTTCCACCAGAGATGTGCTATGCTACGTTGATGAATGCGTTGATATCCACCAATCACATTCATTGGCTATGTGGACCAATATGGGACCAATGAATATGATTGGTGAATATTCAACGCATCCATAGCAACGTAGCATAGCACATCTCTGGTGGAAAAGCACCCTTAACGCGTTAGTCCCGGCTGTCATTCGTACATTTTTGATAGTCGGTTACGGGTATCGTGTTACACAATTACTGGTTTTTGGAGGTCAGATAAGCAGTCTCTCCATGTAAAATACTTATAATCAGCTGCATCCGGGTGGACAGGAAGTCGACACTAACAAATAGGGAAAAGGCTAGGCAGATTGATCGGGTAACCAACCATCCTTCCACGGAGTGAAAGAAAATGTTCTATAATTTAATACATAAAGATGGCATGATCCTGTCGTTCTTTCATTAGTGTAATCGGATTTGACAGCAGCTGTCTACGATGTCGATAAAAAGCGTCGATTTTATCAATTAAACTTTACCAGCGGAACCCATACATATAACATTATTGTATTAGCTGTAGATATCTTAAGGTCGCAACAGTAACTATTTTATTCTTCCCAAAATTGTTTTTTTTTTTTTATGGTACCTCCTCTTCACATGGTTTTTTATTTCTCGTCGATCCCATGGAGTGGGGTATCGTTGGAAAGGTTGTTTAAAAATAATGTGAGTTTGTGACAACCATTTTTGGATTCAGGGATCTGTTTACGAAATATGAAGCTTTAAAGTGCTAATTTTTGTTAGAGTCAAGTGTCCCCCTTTTTTTTTTTTTTTTGAGGGTGGGAAATAATCATCCAATGACTTCTCCCGCTCTGGGCGGAGCGGAAGGGCGTGTCAGACTTTTACTGACTAAAACCCCCCGCTTTCCTTCATTTGCCTGTTGCCAAGGTCCCGGTATCCCTTTCGGACTTTCCCGCAACCCTGGCAGGCATCGGTCCTACCGGACCCCGTCAATTTTGCTGACATCTCTATGAGGCGCGCGTGGAACACGACGCGCCATCGACCCGGGCCTGGTCCTTATCGGACGGCGAGCTGCCCGTTGCTCGCCGTTCGCAAGCCCGCGCCTATGGTCAGGAATCCGCCTGGGATTCCCGACGCCCAGGGCGTCTCCAACGGCGGCGGTTAGGGGCGTGAGGGCGCAAACTTTGCCTTTCCCTCACGCGTTCCGCCTCCTCCTTCGCGAGCATTACTGCTTCGCAGAAGGAGGTGACGGCTTCCCATGCCCTCTCGCTCCGTACCATGGCCTGAACCAGGGCCGGACGCGAGAGGTCATTGCCGCCAATCGCCTCCGCGAGGACATGGCGGTGCCCCGCCCAAGCAGGGCATACCTCAACCGTATGCTCCACCGTGTCCTCCGGGCGATCCGCACAGTGGTGACACCCGGGCGTTTCCTCCCGCCTAATCCTACACAGATACCTCCCGAAGCTGCCATGTCCGGTGAGGACCTGTGTCAGGCGGAAGGTGAGGACGCCGTGGCGCCTCTCTAGCCACTCCTCAAAGAGGGGACTTATCGCCGCTATTGTGGCGTGCCCAGTCAAGTGTCCCCCTGCCAGCTAAATGGTTGGTTTTAGATATGTGACAAAATTCATGGCAATAGTATAATAACGAAATTAAAAGGAAAACTATCACCGCTACAAAGGCTCCACAAGTAATAATCGAAAAACTTAAATTTGCAGTTGCAAAAACATGCTCTCCCATGCATTATGTATGGGAGACCAAGTTTTTCAACTACAATGTTAAGTTTGTTGGATAAGTTCATCCCAACTACGAAACCCTTCATTGTGCGTGTTTCAACATGCACTTGGCCGGTTTTTATGACATATGATGCCAAAATCTGGGCACTGAATGATGAAACGAATCGAATTTAACCAATTTATGTTTCAAGTGCCATAAATTTAAAACAGCTAATAATACCCAGATTATAACATAATCCACACGATTTATCTGAGCGTCCCAATTTAGTTGTGAAAGAAATTAAATTTAACTATCTGGAAATATGGACCATTTATTTCAACGCCAGTTTTGCCCTCGTCATTAACAATTTTTGGGTAAATATTTTGAAAGCTGCTTAATAACATGACATAACGCCTGTAATCCACGAAGAGTTGGGCAGAGGTGTACCTATAGTGCACACACAATATATAAGCCCCATGTAATGGTGGAATCCCACGATCGGCAATATTGCAGACACGCACGGCAGACGACTACAGACCGCTGGGCGCACCGCTTCCAATGTCTGCTATACCCCGCAAGTACACTTTCCCACAGTCCATCGTCCGGGCTCGTCGGTGTCCGTCCGCAAAATCACGAATCGTGGGATTTCGGTATAAGCGGACGGGCCTATATTGCTATCAATCGCACCCAAATCCAGACTCTGGGCTGCTACTAAGAAATCCCAGGTAGAAAAACCATTTTGACTTTATACGATCCGGAAATCGAAACCCTAGGACCTCATGCTCAGCAGTTGTGCCTGCGACCACTAGACCAGGGATGTTGCGGATGCATATTTTTTCACATCTGGGGATGCGGTTGCGTATGCGGATTTTTTAAGGCTCACATCCGCGGATCTTAATTCTTCAAGGACTTTCTAATTAACTACAATAGTTTTCGGTCCGCGCGCGGCCCGTCCACGGTCATACAGGTTAAGATATTTTTACCAAATGTCACTTTGCGCCGGTGCCGGGTATTGTAAATTCAGTTATTATATAATCTATCAGCTGTAAAAATCTCACATAGCAGACAATGCTCACTGTATGTTCACAATTTCACAATAACACTCGAAAACTTAAATGTTTATACAATAAGCTCAACTAAACACGTTATGACTGATTTACGAGAAACAAATGAACAATAACAAACGCGTCGGATCTTGTCACTGAACGAAATCTTCACTGTAATTGGTCATTGAGCACGTGCGTACGGCACGTGCAAGTCGCCGGCCCCGCCTATTTTCTTTCTAATCGCGACCTGTGCTACATCCACATCCGCATGAACATCCACATTAATTATTGCGGATACAGATGTCCAAATCGATGCGGAAGCTCCGCAGTTGCGGATGCGGATATCCGCAACATCCCTGCACTAGACCAACGAGACAGTACCTATTACCAACAAAATTTTGTACTACAAAGTTGCATCCCGTTTATTATTACATACTGCTGGATAAATATTGAATGTATCTAAACAGTAACTATAAATTGAACAGTATCTCGATCAGTATACCACAGTACTATAATAAATAGCTCCGTTTTATAACCACAATGTAGAGCTGCCCTCACCTTAGAGGCGCACATAATCCCGGCAACAAAGAACGGAAGGTTTCGGACGAAAACGGGTTTGAAATATTGATATATTAATAATATTAAGACGTATTATTATGGCTTTAGAACATTGCTAGTGCTTCATAGAATTAACTTAACGTAGCGAATGATTACATCTAAAAGGAAGTTATCTACAGGAAATAAACTTTTTGTCATCATAATGTATTACCAAACATGTTGGTGTGGCTAATGGATTCTATTAATGCTCGGTTCCTATTACAAAAACGAATCGTTTTGGTTACCAATGGTACAACTTTTTATTGCGTAAACTGGGCATATAAATAAATTCGCAAGCTAATTTTACCTGTGATAGCTACTTCCATATGGGAGGGTCTACTATGCAAAACTATGAGGACTTTGCTTCGTTATTGGTAAAGATACAAGAGTCTTCATTTTAACCAATAACGGTCCGTAAATTATAGGAATCGGCCATAAATATTTGATAACATTTTTCTCGACACATTAGCCGAGAAAGACCCGAGTAATTATTTCAATAATTTAATAATAGGCCTGTAAATGCTATCATGTCTAAGAACCCTTTTTTTTAAACGTCCGTCGTCAATATTTTACAAGATAATTAATAACTTTTGTTCTTTCTATTTATAATCAAATCAAAATGTTTTGTTTTGATGAAGGTTTGACGGAACACTGTTGTAGATCAACGGGTTTAATCAACCCATGTCAGCATAATAAAACACAATTTATTTATGATTTCTAAATAGATTCTCGTGTATAACATACAACGATTTAATAGTCATACTTATATTCCATTTGAAATAAGATTAGACATTTAAACAAATCTTTTTACAGTCCGTTCAACCGATTTTGACTTCTATACCGTAGGCATAAGGATGGCATTAAAATCAAAAAAGGTTACACAAAACCAACTGTTTACTGCAGCTGCCATTTGTCATGCCACCAACGCAATAGAAGTCAAAATCGGTTGAACGGACTGTAAAAAAGGTTTATTTAAATGTCTAATCTTATTTCAAATGGAGTATAGGCATTAATTTCATAAGGTTGGGAGGTTTCAGGATTTTTTATATCCTGTGTTAATTTAATGAAAATAAATCTTTTATAGTTTTACTCTTCCCTTCAGATTCTTGTGCATTATAAACCCCACAACCAGTACCTTCAGAAGTACAATGAGTAACTGAATCAATGCACATTATGAAAGTAGATTGTTCAGAGTCGTTAATCGAATCCATATAAGTATTTTTTTATAAATACGTAATTTATTATCCCAAAAATATCTACGTAAATTACAGTCACACTTCCGTTGTACAGTCAAAACAAACCAAAATGGGTGGGTGACTGTATCCGTGCGTAGATTTGTAATGTGACCACAATTTTCTCCAACAAGCAGTGTATCTTTTTTTTTTTTTTAAATCTGGATTTTGTTTAGGAGCTTTTATCAAAGAAGCAGTGTATCTAATTTAAATAATAACGTTTTTTTTTTTTTTCGTAATTCCGGTATGGTTGTTTAAACATCTTCTAAACTTAGGTGTTATTTCACGAGTATTTATTTATAGTTAGTATTTGTTCATAAATACCTATTATTGTTTTGAAATGTGAATTATTTTCTTCTAAACAAATAACCTACATTGTATCTACACAGTTAATTGTATTAACCGTAGGTTTTATTCACTAAACAATAGGTTCAGCAAACTACCTTCTAAGAAAAGTAATCAGTAAAAAGACCGAGGTATTTGCAAATAAACAATAGTATTATATCCTAACAAGCTAGGTCCCGCGGTTTCACCCGCGTAAGTCTCGATCCCGCAAGAATATCAGGATAAAAAGTATCCTATGTGTTAATCCAGATTATAAACTATCTGTTTGCCAAATTTCATCCAAATCCATTTAGCCGTTTTTGCGTGATTGAGTAACAAACATCCAAACACACAAACTTTCACATTTATAATATTAGTAGGAAGTAGGATATAGATACGATGGTTTATTAGTAGATGCCTCAGTCTTTTATTGTTGGGAAAAGTCTTTTAAAACACAAAGCGAAAGCTTTTATGAAAAGGGAAAAGAGAAAACATAGATAATTGAATTTGAAATATCAGCTAGAGTTTCAAGTTGAATATTGATTGGTTTGGTTGTTGGTTTTTATCAAAGACGTAAAACGTTTTCAAGGAAAAGACTAACTTGACTAGTCTTAGTTTTGACTAAATACGTAGAACAGGTGTTGTATTTCGAAGTATTAATGCCACCATTTTTCCAGTGTGAGAGAGAGACGGAGCTAGACAAGGCCGATAGCACCATCTCGTTTTCACAGTGGACTAATGATGGTATTGATACTTCATAATACTGCCCCTGATGGCCAATACTCGTAATTAAACACGTTTAAAATCTTATCGCAATCTCTTCTCAACGTCAATCAATGTCAACAACTTGTCAAAAATGAAGATAATTTTGAGATATTTTTGAGAGATTAAAATACGAATGTTCTTAAAAATATCGGTTATTTAAAAACCCTAAAGGCTCTTACACACTGGCGCGATTCGTCACGCGACGCGAATTTTAACAAAACAATTTCTGAGAAAACTACACGGCGAACAATGCGGCGGCGTCGCGTCGCGCGACAATTCGCGCCAGAGCCAGTGTGTAGGAGCCTTAAACCAAAATTTATAGCAAATTGATTCCATATTTATATTTAGAATTTCCAGAACCATCCAGCTTTTAACAAAAGCCGGTGATAACGTCAGATACCAGTATTTTAAACACAGCTTCCACTACGAACAGTCGTCAGTTATTTCAGGTCCCACCTCTAAAATCTATTAAGTCTCTATTTACTCCAGTGGACGTTGCTAGGAAAATTGTAAAATCGTGCCTCTATTTTCGGAACCCATCTAGTTGAAAGTAGCTTTAAAAAATTAACTACTCTTCTTTGGTTGGTTGCCTAGAGTTTTAGAAACGTGTCGAACCAGTGTTTTTAGAAACGTGTCTCAAACCAGTGTTTTTAAATCTATACGCTGGTTACCTATACTTTTTCAGATTACATCAGTTATGAAAAAAAGTTGCTTTTCATACCATGATATACGGTATGGTGGTATTTTCTTTATCTACCTAGTGTGTATTTTTCATTAGTAAAAGTTAACTGGTGTTTATCCATTTATGCTCGATAAACATTTTAAGATCGGGCATAATCCATAGGAATTTACATAAACTGGTTTTCTACGGGACAATTCAAGTATCTATGTGTAAATTTCACCATAATGACTTCTTAATTTTCATTAAAAAATATTCACCATGTCCAATATGGTCTGATAAAAATTTCTTCCCAGCACCACGATGCGTCAAGAAGTACGCGCTCAACCAATAACCCGTAACGGCGACACCAGGTGGCGCCCGCTTCGCTGCATAATGCCGTTTTTTCCGACTCTTGCTAGCCATACAATCGGAGTTTCCAACGCAATATTTCAAAGATTTATAACGTTGGCAACCCCGTTCGTAGATTTGTTTAATTGTTTTAAGTGGCCTTTTTAAACGCTGGGAATGAAATGCCTGCAAAGTGTAGGGTTACTTCGGCTGGTTTTTAGGACTTATGAACGTAATCAATTTCAGTTTGAATAAGCAACTGAACTGCTTATTCAAACTGAAATTGATTACGTTCATGTTTGGTTTGTTTTAGTTGATTGTTCTTAATTTATCTTCAATAACTAATTGACTACTGACACAGAATGTAGAAGAGGTTTTTCTGCATTGATTTTGTTATCCTTTTCATTATTATCTTAAGGTTGTCCTTTAGAGTAGTTACCAGTCCACTAAAGGGTACGGTTGGCTGGTCTGTATCAACAGAGAAGACATGCCAGACAGGTGCAATAATGTTTTCTCACATGCTCTGACTGTTTATGTAATAATGGACTCGATATAACCCTTGTTTCATTCACAAAATGATGGTGGGCAGGAAATTATTGTCCAGTGTGCAACGTTCAACTGCTTATACGATGAAAATAATTACGACGAGATGTTGCGGAATCCGTAGCTATCAGAGGCAGATTCGTTTTTAATTAACGATGTTCAACTGTTGATTGTCTTTTCGTAAAAACTTGCTTTTAACGCGCTTTAGATTGGTAAGTACTTTGATTAGGAGATCTATATTAACCAGGTGTTGTTTTTTCATAATTCAAGTAGGTACTGTAAGGAGTTTGTATGCGAGGCGCCTCAGACCTCACCCGTGATTTTTTCCTGGCGTTAGGTAATTTTTCTGATAGGCATAGGTAGGAAGGGCCTGATTGTTTGAACGTTATGAATAAAGTCTTGTTTTTCAGACTACGCCAATCCTTTTATTCAAGGGTGGGCGTAGCTCATGTAAGGAGCTTGTATGCGAGGCACAACCTCGCGTGGTACAGGCTGGCAGCCGTGCGTTTCAAACGTTCCAACAATTTGGATTAAAATATGTTAGGAGTGCTTTTTGTTTTGGTTCGTCAGTCTAGTCTTAGCTACCGAACAGTGTACGCGTCTCTTATAAAATTAAATATTAGAATAAACCCCCTTTGAACCCTCGCCGTCTTTGGATTTGCCACCACACACACCCTCACACCAAGATAACGCTCTCAAGCGTTATAGTACTTACTGGATATTGTAGTCATAAATACGATATAAACCTCTTTTTCTTTCTTTTCTTATATAGGCAAAAACCGCTTAAAATTTACTGGCCGTCAAACTGAATTTCTTTCGGAACTGAATTCACCGTGACATATTAATATACAAAAAAAAAATAAAGTAATAAAAACTAAAGCCCAACTACGACAAAAAAGTCAATCAACTAAGGAGTAAACAAGACATCACAGAAAAAAATTAAAAATCAGAAGTCACACGTGCTGAACGAACACGAACATATTGCGTGTGACTCCAGATTTTTAATTTATTTCCAGCGGACGATCAAGACGTTTCCAACGATACCTCATTTGTCAAATTGTGATGAGTCGTTTAGAAGATACGAGGGAACAGATGAACAAACATACATACATCGCCGTAGTCGGGTAAAAATATACAAAAAACAATAATAATATGTGGACAGATAATATTAAATTCCAAATACAATTATTATCGATGCCGCAACTTCCCTTAGCAATATACCTAAATATGCCACAATCGTAAGTTTTAAAATTGAAATAGAAGCAATAGGCAACAGAACCAATAAAATACAGAATATAAATTCGCGCTACAAATGGCACTGCTGGTAAAATTATGAGTTATAACTGCGGACAAAACGAACTAAAGGAGAGAGGAAAAATCTCCATTTGGTCAACTAACTGAATTATCGGTAAACATACTATGCGTCGGCCGCGTATGCTAGCAAATAAATTTTAGTTCGAGCTTTTATTTATACTTGTTTTGAATAAAATAATGAATAGATGCTAGCTTCAATGGAGTATCGGAAACAGAGGGAATATAAATATACAAATTCGTTGCTTGCTTTGGCTTTAAGGAAGTGGATTATTCTGTATAGAAGCAAAACAAAATGCACGGATAACATGTAGTCGGTGTGGCAGTAGATGCCGATTTTTTGCACAACTTTGCACGATTTTTTGCAAAAAAAAAAGGATAATGTGACATTTTAGTAAAATGTGAGCCGCATGTTAAAAGATAATTCAGAGCGACCATTTTTTAACTTAGTAGGTTGATAAGCTACCCCTTCTTATTTATAAGTCTGACTATTGTCTGACTGACTGTACATTATTTTGAAACAAAACATCTATCATACGGCCGCCTCCATCTCTTCAAGGCATTTTAGAAAGGTTAAAAACCTATAAACACATAACTGGAGTGTTGTGCCATAACCCCGTTAAAAAAACAAAATGGCGGTAACAAAGAAAACTGCTCCAATTTCCTATCTGTTGTTAATTTTACAACGGATTTACGGAATTGCAATGTCTTACATTTTAATAAATGTCCGCCGCACCTGGTTCCGAATCTTTTTTATTAAAATGTAAATTTTTATTTAATATGTACCTACCTTTACATTTGCATCTTTGCAGAACTAATTACTTTTTTATTAGGTAAAATATATACATTTACATTGGGTAACTTATTATACTAAATTAACTAAAAAACTAAAGCTAAAAGGAAACTATACCAATAAAAATAAAAAGGAATTAATGAAAGTTTATAAAGTTTCAAATGTTCCCATAATGACCTTATTAATGAGACGAGCTTCCTTGGTCTTCGTTCATGGTGGCACCAACGTTACAGGAATTAATTAGACAGTCAGCTACAAAAAGATGTATAATTGTATATATCGACAAGAACTCACTTGATTTTCTGCAACTCTTGTATTGCATAATACTGTCTGAATGTGTAGCTATAATTCAGCACCTAATGTGTTATGTTTTCTGGCTACACGCTGAACAAAGATTGTTGTAGTTGTTGTTGTTGTTTTGTAGTTGTTTTTTTAGTTGTTGTTTCTTGTCGAGTGGCATTTTTTTTGCACTTTATCCGATGGAACATTGTGAACTCATAGTTTAGAATAATCAGCCTATAATGTTCCCATTGCTAGGACACAGGCCTCCTCTCGGTGAAAGGGAGTGGGCCGTAATTCACCACGCGTCACGGACCCAGAGCAGGTTGGTAGATGTCACAGGTATTCGAATGTTTGGTTCTAAGACATGCCGTTTACACGATGTTTTCCTTCACCGTTTTGATAGCTATCAAATGTAAATTATTTCATCACCACTGTGATGAAATAATTTACACAAAGTAAACCGCCTGTCTATCTGTGTTCAGACCTACGACCTACAATTTGTAAGTCAAGGCTATTATCATATTCATAGTTTAAACAAGTGTCATTTGGCCCACCAAAATTAATTAGTGAGACACAGTCGACATCGAAATTGTGAACATTTCACCTTCTCCCAGTGGTCGGACAGTTTGGTGGTGTAAAGTCTCAGACCAAATTAAAAACCAAGACTAAATGCTGTCAACAGTGACTTGAGGCCGGTTTCGTAAACATGTGTGCACTTAGTTTGGTGTAGTTTGATTGTAGTGTCATTGTAAATAGTTGTAAATGTGTTTATGTGAGCATGTATGCACAGAGCGATGGTTTAGTTTTAGCATGCTTCACTGTATTGTTCGTAGCGCTCCGTCTTGGTTCTTTATTTTATTCTGAGGGTAAAGTTGAATAATTCAATACACTTCATGAAAATTTCTTATAAGTATGTCAAAATTGGCAGTTCTCAATAATACGTTTCAAGTATCCTAAGCGCTTTATGGAAAACGTTTTATATTTTCGTTTCGACATTAATAATTTCCCCTGCTTCGTAATAATGCATGTAAGTACTTTACTTTTTTATTCCTTTGTAACGTCTGTTACGTGTAAAAGGAAAAATAGGATTTTCTATAATTTATGTAACAAAGTGTTCAAGTTCTGTGTGATATACGGCCGTCCTAAATATAAGGATAAACATATTGTAGACGCCATATGTTTTTCTTTTAGCTTTCCTCCTCATGCATTGTTTTTTTCCGGTAAAAAATGTAATTGCTTACAGGTAGGTATAAAAAATGGTACAAATGGAACGGAACTGGAACGGGTGTTATCATCGTTCTTCTTAAAATGTATGCATCTTGCAAGTGAATAATTAGTAGTTCTATGCTATAACTTTAACAAAATCAAAAATCATTGATTTAAACTAGGCTGAGAATCAGCACTTTTCGAACGTTAAAATTACAATAAGACAGTCCCCCTAAAACGCCCACCCTTCACAACAATTGACAGGACAACGGCCTTCCACTGATTTGTATAGCGAATCGTTTTAAGCATTGCATTTTTGTGTCCAGAGGAGGAGTTATCAGGACTATTTCATGTATTTATTATTAATTTATTTAATATTTTAAGCACACTAATTTACAGAGGCGAACTTAATGTCATAGACATTTTCTACCAGTACCTTTGGGTGATGCAGAGACAAACAGTGGTAGGTGCAAAGTGGTAAATTGTGGAATAAATATTTATCTATACTATACAATATAATATAATAATATAATATATTATATATTTTTATATTATAAAGCTGAAGAGTTTGTTTGTTTGTATGAACGCGCTAATCTCTGGAACTACCAGTAGGATTTGAAAAAATATTTTTGTATTTGTTAGCCCAATTCTTGAGGAAGGTTATAGGGTATTTAACATTACGCTACGACCCTTAGGAGCCGATCAAAAAGGAAAGAAGTCAGAAAGAAAGCTAAGCAATGGTATAGAGGATATATTTTATGTTAAAACAAAAAATTCCGTACGGGCGAAGTCGTAAGCAGAAGCTAGTAATGTCTTAATCCTAACTAATATTATAAATGAGAAAGTGAGTTTGTTTGTTTATTTGCTTGTTACGCTTTCACGCTAAAACTACTGAACAAATTTAAATGAAATTTGGCACTAGGTTAGACCTTGACCTGGAATAGGACATAAGATAACTTTTATCTCGATATTCCCACGAGATCGAGACTTACGCGGGTGAAACCGCGGGGCGCAGCTAGTAATAATATACAGCAGTAATTCATATTGCATGTGGGAACTGTTTGCAGAAGGCACTCGGTCTTATAACCGGGTGATGGGAAGCGCAGAACCCTATCTCCGGCAGTGCACTACCATAAACGGATTTGATAGATAGATTTTAGGAATATTGAATCCATCAAATGGAATATATTCCCCGAAATTGAGAAACATTGAGTGTACGTAGGCGGGCTTAGGTAAGCAACTAAAAGCACATAGTATGTATTTGATATTCAGTACCTATACAACATATGAATGGATTATTTCGGAATGATAAATTGATTCATTCATTAATTGATTGTACAGCTCTAATAAAACTAAGTTTTTTTTTTTACTAATGTAAGCTTCGGTTGCAGTAGAGCTCGTGGCTACGGTAGAGCTCGTGACTACGTAATAACAGCCGCACGGCTCGATCCATCAGGTTAAGCTACGCTTGCCGGAGTTGTTCCGTGGATGGGTGACCATCTTTACATACCGAGATTCCTCCATGCCTCGGAAAGCACGTTAAGCCGTTGGTCCCGGCTGTTATTTGTGGATCCTTGACAGTCGTTACGAGTCGTCAGAAGCCCGAAAGTCTGACAACTAGTCTTACCAAGGGGTATCGTATTACCCAGTTACTGGGTTGAGGAGGTCAGATAGGCAATCGCTCCATGTAAAATACTGGTATTCAGCTGCATCCGGTTAGACTGGAAGCCGACTCTAACATAGTTGGGAAAAGGCTAGGAAGATAGTGTAAGCTTCGGATGCACTGTTCGGGCTGCATCCTCAATAATTTACAAGTGGTAACACAACAGTGATAGAAGTGGAAGAAAAGGTAGAAGGGGAGCATACGCTAATAAATAATTCATCATGACCTTGGGTCTTGAAAGATACTTTTAAAACATCAAAATTTCTTCTCAGAGTCCCTATTCAAGTTTGACAACACTAGTTTTATTTCCGATCACATTGCCGAGGAAATGGAGAATAAGCTGCAATTGAAGGAATGGACGGCTCCACAAGAAAGGCTTGAAAATGGCCATACACAGCAAAACGTCCAGGTTCTACAGTGACTGTGTCAACTTCTAAGAGATAAAAACATGATTTATATTCTTTGTTAGCAGTGCACACTGGATTTTCATTCAGCCATTATTCTTTTAAATCTAAAACTAGTTGATCCCTCCCTAAGTCCACTAATTTACAAACGTTGCAATTGTCTCGCCATTACCAGTTTTTGACAGATTTTCCATACAAAGTCTGTCAAAAAATCACATGGCCGATCATTGTGACGTTTTTAAATTAGTAGATTTGCCCCCGGTGAACTTAGTATATATCACGTGAGATCGATACAATTTTTTTTTTCCATTTTTCGGCTGTTCCTTTGGGAAATATCAAATAGGTCGGGCCATTTTCGAGTTTTTACGAGACCGCATGGCAATTGATTTTTATAATAATATAGATTCCTGACAGTTGTGATATGACGTGTCAGTTTAAATTGATCTTAGCACATATGGTTAGTTTCACGAACTTGAAATGCATCAATTTTATTTTACTAATGCAAGATAAACTTGAACTACTAAGGGCCTTACCACAAAAACTTAGACACTTGTTCAACGCGTGTCCAATGTCAGTTTTATGTCAAATTCCATACAGAAATGTCGTGCTTAAAGGTGTTTAGGCTAAACGATTGATAAACACGGTTTTGTGGAAATAAGGTATGTGATTATAATTTGGGTGGTTTGATATTTTCATGAAAAGCTTTTTCACAGAATACATACAGACCTACACAAAGCCACGTTAACCCCAAGCAACTATTACATTAGAAGAAAAAGACAAACAAACGTTCCTCTGATGAAAACTCTAATATGTGAACTATTTATGTATTTATGGAATAACGTCGTTTTCCTACAAGAAGAGCACTTACGCTTAAAGAGTCTGTAATATCTCACATTGCTTAGCATGATCCTCCGTTATATCGAAAATACTGCAGCATTAATTTTGAAAGAAATATAAATAAGGTAAAATTGAGGATTAATTTTAATTACAATGTGTGACGAAAACACGATTCCATAATATTTTATTTAAATAAATTATATTAAAAAAAAAAAATTATCTCCAAACCGAACAATAAACCGTTGGTATATGTAAAAAATACATCAAATTAGATCATGAAACAATATAATAACTGAACTATGAGCTGTTTTTTTTTGTTGTAAATTACCAATAAATTAAGTACCCAAACTATTCGCGCCTTGGAGCCTTCTCCCCATCGCTCAGTCTCGCTCTCACTCAGTCCGCGAGAAGTATCGTCCGAGCGAGATAAGGAGTCAATTTCTAATTTATTTTGTAAAAATCCCAATGCTTTCATAGTAGCCAATTACCAACAGGTGGACTTTCTCCTTATTGCATAATAAGACCCTTATTCATAGCCCTTAAAAATTCTGTAAAAAGAGATTTCCGTAATGATGGTAACACTCGAGAAACATCCTTTACATCCACAAGTACATAACTTTGTACTCTCGAGGCAAAGCCGATGAAAACTTTTATTCGACTTCTGCCGAAATCCGTTCAGAATGTATACCCTAAACCAGATGTTAAAGTTTTCTGCTACATTTTTTTTTATTTGCAACACGATTCTTGAATCAACTATTCGCTTTTATATTCATAGTTTTACGTATTCTAAATAGTAGTCTGGGCACGAGTTTAAACATTTTGGACACTAATAAATGTTTTGAAACAATTTTTAGCAAAGTGATATTGGGTTTTTCTACCTGGATTTTTTCTCAGTAGCAGCCCGTAGTCTGGATTTGAACCCGGGTGAGACTCGCCCCCCCTCAATTACATGGGACTTAAACATTACTGGCGAAATGTGGCTGTGCTATAGGTACACCTCTGCCCAACCCTTCGGGGAAACTAGGCGTTATGATACGTTATGTAAATATCTACCTAATATACTAAAAATCGCACTGTAAAATCGCTGATGACATTTTATCGTGCCGGGCTCAGACCAAATAAAAAACCAAGACGGAGCGCTGCTGCGAACAATACAGTGAAGCATGCTAAAACTACACCACCGCTCTGTGCATACCTACACGCTCACACATACACATTTACAACTATTTACAATGACACTACAATCAAACTCCATCAAAATAACTGCACACATCATGTTTACGAAACCGGCCTCACGTCACTGTTGACAGCACTCAGGTGGCTATTATGAAGTATTAATGCCACCATTTGTCTAGTGTAAGAGAGAGATGGCGCTAGACAAGGCCGCTAGCACCATCCCGTTTTCGCAGTGGAATAATGATGGCATTAATACTTCATAATGACTACTCTACTTCTACTTTTATTTGGTCTGAGGTGCCGCGGTATAATATGAACAACTCCATTTAAATATCCAAGCCTTTTCACTTTGAACAGGACAAAGGGAAAAATCACTTATTGTAGTTGGTTTAATACACAGAAGAATGTCCATACTTCTTACTCAAGCGGCGACTTCGACTCTTATATTCGGATAATATACGGTACAAGTGTACACAACTTACAAATGCTTAGTTCGGGCTATAGTACCCGGATATTCGTGCATGTGATTTGAATATGTAATGTTGCCCACGATATATAAAATCCAATTGGATTACACTATGATCCTATTTATTGAATACTCTTATTTTATTTGCAAATGTATGTTAAGTCAAGTGGGTAAGCACTAAATGGGATTATATCCGTTTGCGATTGTAGTGTTGTAATGTTGGAAGGAAAGGCCTTGATCACGTTCTACATGATTTAGGGAAAAATTGTGTAGGATATTCGCCTGAACATCAAAGCCAATTCTGAGTCTAAAACTCTGACCATCGGACTCACTAGGTAGATACTTTATTAACCAACTTCAAAAAAATGAGGATTGTTTAATTTTTTTATTTCAGTATTCGTTTACCTTAAAGCTTCAGTGATAAATCTATTTTCATTGTGGAAAATATTTTGTACACGGACTGTTTCTCGAATAGTACCTACCTAACTGCTATTTATTTAGCACTAACCTTTCTTGTTTGATAGGTCACAGGTCAGCTGTCTGCAAACCAAAGCTCCCACATAAATCTCCCACTATCAGAGCAAACTTCAAGCACACATAGGTGTAAAATATTAAATTTTACGACGTCATAGTGGAATTGAACATAAACTTGTGTTATTAAATCGAACGGAGCGGCAGGTGTGCCTCCAATATTACGCTGTTCGTCTATGATTTAAAATACACAGTGAATATCGACACATGTACACTTACATCGTATTATAGCGAAGTTCCAGAGTGCTGTCGTAAATTCAATTCGGATTTTTTGTAGAAGTTTTTTTTTTCGAAGTATAAAATTAGGTATTTATTATTTAAGCAGGTGCATCGTCTTTTTCGATACGAATAACCAGAACCTAATCCATATTCTTTGTGTAAATTATTTCATCACCACTGCTCTCAAAACGGTGAAGGAAACCGCATGTCATGGACCAAAAATTCGAAGGCATGTGACATCTACCAAACAGACTGGACTCGCGTGGTGGATTACGGCCCACTCCCTCTCACAGAGCGGAGGCCTATGTCCCAGCAGTGGGAACGTTATAGATTGATTATGCTTATGCTATGTAATCAATATACATGGAAATTAACCAACAAACTACTTATTTAAATAATAAAAAATAAAAAATCCCAACTCTAAAACTATAATAGCGAACTGAAATAAATTTAGGCAAATCTGAAAAATACACCCGCGGTTCTGATGCATACGAAAAATTTCATGCTTGAAGTTAAAAGGCTAAAGAAAATATCTTTATGTAACTTTACAGGTTTTTGTTAATTATTATTACTATAACAACCTACAAGCTTTATGAAAGTAATACCATGGCTACTTTAATAAATTATCAATTCTAAGAAGCCTTTGTTTTCTAATATCGACTTTCGTCGAATTTTCAATGGAAACACGTGTCATTTATACACAGTTATTTATAGACTGTAGGTTTATTAAGGGTTTGTATATTTTTCAAAGCCATGATGCTCATGTTCTTTATACGCGCTATCCGCGACACTCTCGTTTAGGTCGTATTCATAGCACGATCAGCATAGACATATTCTAAATTGACACTTGATAAATTGTATTTCAGCATTTCATATAATACCTAGCTCAGAGTTAATATTCTTTTAATTTTACTTGTTCAAATTTTAATTAAAACATTAATCTCAATAATTAAGATTAAAAAACGTCGCAGACTGTGTATATAATAATACTGTTATACAAGAAAATATTGAACCCATTTAAATTCTAATACATAAATTCCATAATATTTATGTTAGATACTAGATACTATATATAATGTAATTTTAAAACAAAACATTTTCTTTAAACACGTTATGATCTACGTGTAACGAGCGAAGTCACATTATGAGACCGACATGTGACAACGTTTCACAAAGACAGGGACAGGCTTAGCAAATTGGTTGACAAAGTGGACTAATGCCCGTTTTCACTAACACTAGGATGACCTAAATGAACGCCTTAATATGATTGCACTGTAGCGTTGAAAATTCAACAGTGCGCATTTATTTAGGCATTAACTTAGGAGTCACCATAGTATTAGTGACAACGGACATAACTTTACAAACTGCGTATTGCAATTTCAAATTAGTTCATTGCAATGTTAATGTTATTCTTAGTTTGTCCTTTAAGCTGAAATGCAAACAAGGAAGAAGACTTCTATAAAAGCAAGAAGATTAAAGCTTTGGACTCTCATAAAGTTGTACTAAAGTACCATTTTAGCACTAAAATTTTAAAGAAGCAGTCTTTACGAGGAATTAGGAAAATGCTGTTTGGAAATACACCGACTATTACCAAGTTTTTTTCATGTCTGAAACAAAAGATAATTTTATTGTGATTTTCTTCTGTTTTATATACGTCACGATAAATGTACCGACGTGTCGGACACGACTAGTTTCTATGAATTTCTATGAAAGCTAGTGACACGTCGTTTGCAGCTACAGGCGAGCGACAGACGACACGTGCAGCCCGACCGCAGACCAGTAGTGCTACCAACGCTTGAGATAACACGTTTTTCTTTCTTCTATCTACCAACTGGAATGAACTGCTGCCGCCTGCGCTCGAGTTCGGAATCATGACTGCAGCGACACGTCGTCGCCTGCAGTTGCCGCCTGCGGTCGGGTACGAAATGGTACCTTTAGAATATAACTAAACTAGCAAACTGACTCTGCTTCACACAGGTGTAATGTACTGATATGGTGACATATCAAAACTTCAAGGTTTCGGACCAATATCTAAGTTAAATATGAATAAATTATATACTTAAACCTTCCGGTATAAATCTTCTAAGTGATGGCTAAAACCACATCAAAATCCGTTGCGTAGTTTAGAAGGGCAATTCTGACATACAGACAGTCATGAAAACCAACGTGACCCACGTTGTTTTAAACGATGTTTAGATAGATGTGGAAAAATAACGAATGCAACATTAGCTGGCAAGGATCGGATACCGGTTAAAGTTTCAAACTGGTATGATGTACTTGACGCAAAAACCTTTACATTCGGTTTTGCTCGCACTAACCGCATTGTTTAAACCGGTATTTGGAAGATTATTATATAAAGGCTTTTCGGATTTACCGGTTTAGAGCAATAAAAACCGGTTAATACTTCAGTTTTTGTTCAGCGCGGCATCCTCACAAATAGTCACAAGTAGCAAGGCTTTTATCGACATGCCGCTCGTCGAATTAACCTGTTAATTTAGTTTAAAATAAAGTTCTTTAAACGTTCGTGTTCTTTAAAAAAGTTCGGAGGAAAACTGGAATAAACCGGTATTATTTAAACCGGTTCCGAGTCTTGTTTACTGGTCAGAAGGGTTTGGGAGAGGCGTTGGTTGACTATTCACGCTGCACCCGACGATATCTCTAATTATAATGTACCCATAGTCACTCATGAAGTCATTTTAAAGTAAAGATAACTAAGCTGAGGGGTAATCGCAATCCAAATGCCATTAATTTTGACAATTCAACAACATTCATCGCGTAATTTATGTTGGCGAGCAGACAAATTTGTTAAACATACAGGATGTAAAAAGACACAGTCGTCGTCTACGCATCAAACTAATAAATAGTTCCTTGGAAAAGAGTTTTATTTTTGGTGTGAAAAATCGCTGCTTATGGAAGAGCGTAATCCATGCAATGGTACAGGGTTCGTGGAGGTATTAGCCGTTAATATATATTTCATTTTATTGCGGATCATACATAAAGGTACATACAATCCATATTAGTATTAGTAACAAAGACTTAGAAACTATCTTAGTAAAACTTACAAACTAACCTAACCGACAACTAATAACTACGTGGCTCAACACATGTTGGCACGTGCCTCCGCATCCAGTGCCTAATAAAGGGGCTGTCCACCTTGTCGACCAATGTTTTTAGGATATTGTTGGAGCTTCCGCGCAACCTACCCATTATTGACGCCGCCCGCTTTCTCATTATGGCATGAAAATCGTCAACACGGGCTTCCGCAAACATATGCGAAGCTTCGCAGAAGCGCGGAAGCCCCATCAAAATCCTAAACCCATTATTAGACTGAACGCGTAGGACGTTGTAGGTCCGCTGCTTATACTTCACCCACAACAAGTTATAACAGTTAAAATATGATTTCATTAAAAACGCCAAAAAAATTTGGAACTTTGACCTGCAATATCTTGTAACCAGAAGGTTCCCAGATGATAGGGAGACCAAGTGACTCTCAGCTTCGTTAAGCGTCTTTTTACACCCGTTATGAAGCAATGAATTATGAATCTCAAATCTTTTTGTTTGCTATGCTATTAGGGTACTGATGTAACAGTGATCCAAAAAGCTTTCTGAAAGTAATATAAGTATGAAAATGAAAACCTTTTATCAGAATGATCTGCTATCGTAAATATTTGTAGTGTATGTTATTCTCATCACAGCCATTAAAACAGGATCGCAAAGCGTTCCTGGGACGGCGATAAAAATTTATTTTGTGTTGAAAATTCGTTGCTTGGTATACTTGCTATGAACCTATTATACTTAATATTACAGCCATTACAATTTAGAAGTGTTTATCTTTCCAATAACCAAGTCATCATTCTGTTATATTATAATTGTCTGGTCAAACAAATATCCCACAAAGTTACCACGAAACGTGAATGTATTTTTTATTTAATTAAAATTCCTAGAATATCGGTGGCTTTCGGTACTCATTATGTAAAATTAAGAATACTTATCAAAAATCCACTTGAATTAATTTCCCGTGGTCGCGTCATTAGTCTTTTACATTTACTGATTCAATCAAAATTGCCTACTGGATAAACAGGACCAAAGGTCTTTCAATCAATCAATCAAATAATTTATTTTACAGATCATAAAATTCAAATAGATAGTAATTACATACTCATCTTAAACACTAGTTTTGGTACATAATTATATTAGGCAAATTTTGGTAATAATTACTAATAATGTCAAAATAATTAATAATAATGTCATAATCATCAATAATGTCAAAATCACCATCAATAATGTCAAAATAATTAATAATACAATAACCAATTATGCAATAAATAAAAGAAACATTATTTCACAACTGCATCAAGTTCATCGCAAGTGCTACTCTATACGGGCACAATTTTAAGACAGTATGCCTTATTTTTCGATCGATACAGTCATCACCAGTGATCGGAGTAGGTAGATTGAACTGGGGCCATTGATCCGAAATGTGTAAAAAGGTAGTAATTGTAATAAAATGAGCAAATAAATAAAATAGCAAATAAATAATGAATTAATTTAGTTTTGATACCTTCCTTTAAATGTTGAATTGAGTAGTAATAATATCACTACCAACATTAACAATATTTAATTGAATCCGGAAATACCGGAATTACTTTCCGGAAAAATGGCTTATCCATGTTATTCTTTCTGTGTGCATTTATGATACAAGTACCAAAAATCAATCTACCTACTCCGATCATTGTCATCACTCAACAACACTCTAAGGACGAATTTCACCAATTAAATTGAGCGCGAAATTGACTTTTAAAAATGTCAGACACTGCATGAAACTTAACGCTGACTTAAAATTAAGGTGCGTTTGAGAATTCGGCATAAGTAAATAAGTAGGTTCCTACTATATTAGCTAGTTTCCTTTGTCACCTCCTAAACGTTCAACCAAATAGATAATTCGTCGTCTAAAAAAAGCAAATTAAACCGTGTTAAATGGTAGCAAAGTCAAAAGCGGATAAATTATGAGTAATGTTCGCGCGCCCCGCCCCGCCTGCGACTAAGTGCAGCGACAGTTGGCTGCATCGAATGCGAAACCATACAAATCGTTATGCAGAGCCGTACAGTGCACTGTGAATTTACTAGAATAGGCGTGTTTGTCAATATTTTTTGTATAAAAAACGTCCTATAACTCAAAGCTTGTTTGCACCGAAACCTGGGTTCAAAAATTTGGTCTCTGGTCAGATAGACTGTAATTAGGGTTTTCTGCAAGTAAATAATTAAATTTTTGTGATAATTAGGTTAAGTGATGTACCCTATTGACTGGCATCACCACCAACAAATTCAATATCTCTTTTAAGGCAAAGATCAAAGCATTTCTGTTAGAAAAAAACTTGTACTCAATGGATGAACTGTAATTTAATATTAATATTCCAGTTTCCTATAAAGAATAAAAGGTATTTATTATTAATGATATTTGTAAACATGTTTTTGTTTCTTTTATTTTTTTATTATTATTATTGATGCTGCATGTTCACTTTTAGAATTTATATTAATTATGATGTAAGTATGTAATGTATCAAAGACAATATAAATTGTTCCTGATAAACAAATAAATAAATATTTTTCCACTTTATTGCAAACAGCAATCTCGTAGCATCTCTGATCAACAATTTCAGTACTAGGTCTATTAAACGAATTGTGTTTAAATAAGTTAAAAAAAAAGTATTTTTTGCCAGAAAATAAACGCAAAGGTCATGGAGTGTAAGTCCAACCACGTCGAGAATACAAAGCATGCCAGCACTTTGAGTGTTTTTGTTCTCTTGACTAGAGTTTAAAAAGGATAAGAGAGACGAAACTCAACTATCATGGTCAAAATATGTTACATAAACTTATATTTCAAAGGCACCGTGACAAGCAGAGTTACCAACTCGAAAAAGGGATAAGATAGATATACATATATCCACTTTGGTAGGTAGTGAGGGTAACATATTATAGTAGGTAATTTTTCAGTTTTTCTTTAAGGCATGTCTGTGACATTAGTTCCCAGTTACTGTCTAACTTCTTGCTGGAAGTACTAGTGATTACCTAAAAATGCGTATAGGTAGTAAATCGGCTAGTTACAGTTTTTTTTTGTCCTACGAGTACTTTAAAGCTTTCCGTATTTCTACAACGACTTTCAACAAGATTGACTTAAGCTGTTCGGTAACTTATGTCAATCCAACACATTTTTTTGCTTTCCATCATCGTTAACTCTGAAAGAATTTAGTTACTTTGTTTCAACCCGCACCTTCTACTTTTTCTACATCTTTGACTGTGACAGACGGGATCCTTGTCACACAATACGTAAGCGAGGTGTAAACTGGAGAATATACCTATTAATTTCACGCCTGACCAACCAATTCGTTAAAATAATTCGTTTTCTCGTAAATTAATTAGGTACTGTATTAAAGTTTAAAATATTTAAACATTATAGTTTGACCGAGACCGCTGTTCCACGCCTTAGGAATGCGCGGCGAGGCGGGGGGTAGCGTTAACGAATGAGCGGCAGGATGACGTGAGCGTTGACGAATGAGCGGCTTGCACTGCCTATCCCCGTCTTGCCGCGCACGCGCACATACTTAAGGCGCAGAACAGCGGCTTCGGTCAAACTATAATTTACATAATTTCGTTTTGCTATTGATATTTTTTTATTTACGAGTTATTGTTACCTAATGCAGTTACTAATGCACATTGAATTCAGTTGTACCTGCATATAAAATAATGCTATAGTAGCCACCCGTAATCTACTTCATTTTGAAAATAAATGAGTCTGTTTCTCGCAATTCTAACTACTAGTTGATATTCATAATCATTCAAACCAAAATCTAGAAATAATTTTAGCATTCCTAGCACAAAATAACGTCTTCTTTTATTGTATAATATCAATGGGCTTAAGTGCTCTACTGTCATCGCTAAAAAGCGCGAGACAAAGGAATTTTCAATTTATCCCTAATCCTCTTCATTAATAAACTTCAAGGAATAAATACCCCTTTGAGGAAACCGCCACCAAAATATTCATTTTACCAAAATCTTTTCACGAAACTCGAGGTGCCAAATAAAACACAAAAGTTATTAAAACTTTTGGGGAAATCTGAGGAAAGTTTAAAAGTAACACGATGAGATTTAATAATTTCATGAAACGTATTTGTGTTATTGTAATTAAGATTTAAAATTAACGATGAGAAAATGTCTAATCAAGATACGAAAGAAACGAGTCTCGAACACCACAACAAGTCGAGTAGGTAGCTATCAAATTGATATCCGCTAAATTATTCTAATTGTAAAATCGAATGGTGGAATCAGCATTATTGAAGGCTTATTTTTTCCTTACTTTGAGCCTTAATTGCTCATCTGGCAAACCTTCCTTTATAAAAAATCGAATTTGTTACTCGAGGACTGTATCTCGTTTCAATAATCACAATACTTCCTTTGATACTTTTGCGGGCAGCTGTTACAAGCCTAATCTGGGCTAATAACGATTGGGAAGCGATTCTACACGGCCATATCTGAATAATGAGGCCGATAAAAATGTATGTCCCAATCAAAATGTTTTTAAAATGTGATTTTCTTGGAAAGTTCTTGGAAACAACCTTTATCTGCAATCTGTTTTACGTTTACACATTATCTTATTTAAGGAAACATCAAGGTTCGGAAGAATATCTAAACGAGGTGTCGACCTTGTTCAGATATTGCATCGTTACTTACTTTGTTCAAGTCATTTAACATTTTCTTTACTTTCTTTCAGGTAAGCTGAGATCTAAGCTAACTTCGGAAAACTACAAACATGAAGTGGGACGGTAGGTGGCAAAGCTCGGACTTGAGACAGTAATGGTATGTCGTAGCAGAATATCCGACAGCTTGATGCCATTGAAAAGCTGGTTGGCTATCCTACCTATTTAGTAAAATTAGGATTTTCTGGTCGCAAAATAGGTATTCATTTTTTTCGTCCAGAAAATGCATTTAATTTAATGCCTAAAGTGAATATAAATAATATTTTAAAGCAAAGTCTCGATCATGATAAGGACTGATTTGCTCAGATAGTAGGTATGTACATAACTAGATATTTTTTCTCGGCGCGCCGTATGTGTTTGTTGTTCGGGGAACTACCCGCAAGAGATCTTATGTACCACACCATAATAATAATCATTACGTCAAGGGCGATCAGTAGTACCTACCTCAGTGATAATAATGATTCCTGATTACCTACTGTCACATAACATGATTAAAATTTTATTAAAAAAAGCTTCATTATTATCTATTTCAGCTTATTTTGGAAACATAATTAAGTACCGAAAAACCGGCCATCATTGACCTTAGCAAAAATAAATTAAATAAAACAAGAAACAAACACTCCGCCAAAAAACTAAACAAAAATCAAAAACATTGCAAGTGCGTGTCGAACCACGCACAATGAAGGGTGTCGTAGTTGGGATGACACCTGACTCTAGTAAAAATTTGCATTTTAAAGCTTAATATTTCGTAAACGGATCCCTGAATACAAAAATATTTAATTGATGTCTTTTATACCCATAAAGGACACCAATTAAATATTATTCCAGAAAGCCAGAGCATTTAAAACATTTTATACACCACGGAAAATTACAATCAAAACTACCCACCTACACCAAAACATCAGGTCCTTAGTGTATTCTCATTATATTCGTAGTCTGTCTGTCAGTGTCACTCGCTATCAAACGTGCATACCTCCGTGAAGATAACCACGTTACCTGTCAGCTGAACGCTTCGATATACTAACATTACGTACTTCGACATAGAACGGCATGGATTTCGCTTGTCATACCCTGGTTCTTGATTTTTTTTTTGTTTGGTAAGTCATGCTCCAGAGGTGGTCTGGTATAAATTTTATTAACATTGCTTGCGTAGTTTTTGAGTTAGCTTCACTACTATGTACCTATTTTTATTCCCACTTATTATAACTGGACGATGTTTTAAATTACTCCGTCACCGTTATTCACATAGCAGGTAGTGGTATTCTAATTCGTGAGGGATAGGTACCACAACTAAGAAGTGTAAAAAAAATACCTTTTTACAAAAAAAAAACACTAAAAAGGGAACAATAAATTTAATTTCGGAAGTCAGTGGCAAAAAACGAAAACTGAAAACCAAAGACACCGCTTCAGAAATTAAAGTTATTTTTCCCTTTTTATTAGTGTTTTTTTTTTTTGGAACTCGGTTGTTTTTTTTTTTGTTGTAAAAAGTTATGCTAAATGATCGTACTTGACTTGCATCCGTATTGGAAGCGTCCTAGAAGGAACAAATTTTATCGTTGATCTTATATTAATTTTGTATATAATAAAATGTATAAAATGATAACTGTAGTTTCCTGGCTTGTTTGCTTTAATAACTTCTGAAAATTCTGCTCTAAAGTTAATTTATTTTCCCTGTAAAATTCCGGATCCGAAATTCTCATAATTCAATTCAAATTCTTTATTTCAGACAAGAGTCCAAGAGACAACTTGAATAACAAGAGTTTATTTATTTTCCAAATTCCAATATAGTGTTTCTGTAAAGTATCTACCTAATTTAAAATTAAAACTCTTCACCAGCTTTCGTAGAACTCGGAACACTTTCACGTGAATTGGCTTTCTCAGAAATATTATATTCCCAACCTTTTAAAAGGATTACTTTGTGGAAGATAATAATATTTACATATCCGGAGAAAGATCTCAAACATTTTGTAAATATTTTATAACCAACTTACTTCAGAGAGCATTTTAAATCATAGTTGGCAGTTATTGGTCCAGGTTTGCCAACTAGTTTGAAGCAAAAATAAAATGAAGTGACCGCGCTGGCTCGCTTCCGACGGCTGCGGAAGTTAAGAAAATGTTATAATTCAATCAAAGTATTCTGCATTTGGTAGCAATTCTTTAAAATGGTTTTCGTTCAGAACGTTTTCTTCAAAGAATTTATTACAGTCATTGCGTTACAGAACTTTCTTTCTAATTCAGATATTGTAGGTATTTACCAAATTTTACTAAATTAATTTAATGAATACTAGATTTTGCCCGCAACTGCGTCTGCGATCTAGGATGAAAAGAAGCCTATGTCCTTATCCAGGTCATAGTCTACCCATATGCTACATTCCATCCAAATCCCTTCAGTAATTTTAGCGTGAAAGCGTAACAAACAAACAAATAAACAAACACTTTCGCATTTATAATAATTAACTAGATGATGCCCGTGACTTCGCCCGCGTGGATGTACTACAACCTTACTCGAGAACCACTCTATCCATTGGTGAAAACAGCATTAAAATCGGTGACGTAGTTTTTGAGTTTATCGCGTTCAGGACGACAGACAGACGCGGCGGAGGACTTTGTTTTATAATATGTAAGGATAATTATCAATTCAGGATTAGGATGATTCAGAAGCGTAGACCATAATCAATCACACTGTGTGTGATTTTCTTAAAAGAAGTCAGTGTACACACTGCACGAGTGTGTACCAAAAACTGTCTGTCAATTTTCCAATCTGAAATCAAATAGATTATTCTCTATTTTTTTCCGAGTACAGAAATTAATTTAATAAGAAAGCGTCGGGATTTTCTCCTGAGATATAAGGGCTAATTTAATGTTTTAATTTTACAGAAAATCTAGGGAAGATTTCCTGAAAACTGTACACCTAGGGGTTTATTCATAAACGATAATTAAAGTTAAGTGACGTTCAAACGTAATGTATGGTTAAACAGTCGCCTATCATTACTTAACTTTAAGCAACGTTTATGAATAAAGGGGCTAGTTTCCAGCCATTTAACGTTTAACTTAAACATATATAACACACTATGATAGTATGCGAAAGCTGCCGTGTCATTATAATTCAATTAAAACTACTTAAGTGGAAGACGATGCTCAAATTAGTGTACAAGGCTTTCAGAAAGCAACATCGTCGGAAGACGTTAAAGTTCCTACTCTTCCTTAGAGCAGTTAAAAGCTTTTTAGTGCATTAAGTAATTAAGAATCATTAGCCATTATTTTATTACGGACTTATGAATAATTCGTGGTGAACACTGTTAGTCAAAAGTCAAAGCCAAATAATTTATTTCAAACTAGCTGATGCCCGCGTCTTCGCCTGCGTGGATGTCGGTTATTATATACTAAAACCTTACTCAAGAAGCACGCTATCCGTTGGTGAAAACAGCATGAAAATCGGTGCAGTAGTTTTTGAGTTTATCGCGTACAGGACGACAGACAGAGGCGGCGGAGGACTTTTTTTAATAATATATAATACTTCGATTTATAATATGTAAGGATAGGCACATAAGAGGCACTTTTGAACGTCAAAAACAAAGAAATAGAACAGATTCTAGTTGCTCCATTAGTTAGACCCATTTTATAAATTTCCTGTAGGTTATTGAAAATCAAAAGCATGTGAAATACTCAGTATAACATCACGCTTGTACTTCATGTTTAGGTAGAGGTGTACCTCTAATACGCCCACATTTTTCCAGTTGTGTTTAAGTCCCATGTAATAGGGGGCGAGTCTATTGCCATCAACCGGGCACAAATCTCCCCATCAAAAAAACCCAATAACACTTTGGCCGACCTGGGAAACGAACCCTAGACCTCATGCTTAGCAGTAGCGTTTGCGACCACTAAACCAACGAGGCATTTGAATAATACCATTTTAAATAGGTACGATATATTTTAAAGGATAAGAAATGGTAGCAATCAATTTGAAATATGTAGGTACTTCAAAAATATTATTTAGTGTGAAGCCTTATTAATGTACTTAATCATGGAAGGTGTTAAAAGCTCGTTTTCCTCTCGAAAAATCGACAGGAAACCTTTTAAGATAGTTAGTTCGCCCCTTATCGCGCTTATAGCACTGATAACGATCCAAGCCGAGTAGCGCCGAGCAGTAATCCTATATAAGTGGGGGTGACGGGCGATTTGATTCACTTAGCGCGCGGCAGCGGTTCCGGACGGACGTGTTTGCGCAGTGTTAAGTGTTCCCGTGTGTTTGGCTCAGTAGAGCCAGTGATCGTGTTTTCGTCGCGCCCCGCGACGGACGTCATAGTCGCCTTGACTATCTTCGACTTATTAGCTGTGTGCCTTTTTCAAGGCACAGCTAGTATAATTATTTCTTTAACAGTATATCGTTAGAATATACGTTCGACGGTGATTTTTGCCCCTTCCGGGTAAAAAAACCACAGTTTCGTGGTCCTCGGTGGATACCTTACGGTGCCAACGAAACCGAGGGGGTGTTGACCCAAACGCACCCGCCAATCCCCATCAGGGTGAGGCAGAAAGTTGGACGGGTCCCAGTGTTCGGCCTTGGGGGATCTCCTAGTCGGCATTGGTGACAGTTTTCCTTTCACAGCAACACACCTGGTGTCGGTTGGGTGTGTCTACCCCTTCGCACCAGACCCAGTTAGGACCCCGTTGCACAAATAAGATAGGCAACGGGCCAAAGCAAGCTTAGGGCTCACCAATAGGTTACACACCTCCCTGTCTATACCCGACAGGGAGGGTCACACATCCCCGGGCAAGTCCACCCGGGGAGTTAGGTGTTAGGGCAAATGTTAGGTTCCCCTTACATTTCCTCCCTTTTACTCTCTCTAGCCTAGTCTTCCTACGACTATGGCTGTCGCCGTGCCTAACGACACGGCCCGCCTCATACTTGAGTGTCTCAAGGCCATCCTGGTCAAAGAAGGCATCTCAGACAAGTATGCCGATGAAGTCGCTCGCATCGAGCGAGCGCTCAATACCCCGATCGACCCTACCATCGCTGGTTTCAGCGATGTATTAGTCATTCCCCCTGTCTCAGCTAGTCTACCATGCTCATCCGGCCTCACCGGTGAGATGGATATAGACGAGCCCGCTTCTTCCAAGCGGGCTGATACCCCCATGCCCGCTTCCTCAAAGCGTGTAGCAGCGGCCTCTTTCCCGCTACATTCCGACTCGGAGGATGTCTTATCCTCCAACTCTACGTCCCAAACCGACGACGATGGCTTCTTGCCCGTCGTCGGCAAGGGAAACAAGAGGAAGAGGAAGAAGAAGCATAGCTCCACCCAGGCCACCAAGGTGGCCGCGGTCGAAGAGCCCGTTTCCGATAGGGAAACAAACAACGTCGTCATCGATGACGTCATTTCCCCCACCCCTACCCCCGTAGCGCAAGTCGCCGGTACAGTGCCCAGTAGCACTACCGTTGTTGACACCGCGATTTCCCCCTCCACCTCGACCGCCGCGATAGTAGCACAAGTTGCTCCGGGGCCTCGCATTAACAAAAAATCGCCCCCTCCCCCCGTGTTCATTCAGGACAAGGGGAAGTGGACCGATATTTCCAAATGGTGTTGCGATCAAAAGATCGCGTACACCAATGCCCGCAATACCCAACAGGGTATCAAAGTGACCATCCCTACGTCTAACGACTACAGGGATCTCACTAGACTCCTCCGTTCTAGAGGTGTGGCATTTCACACCTTCTCCCTGCCTGAGGAGAAACAGACCCGCGTGGTGATAAAACGTATCCCACGCGAACTCGCCACATCCGAGATTAAAAATGATCTCATTTCACAGGGCATCCCCGTCGACGAGGTTCACCGCATGCATCGCGCTCGCAACGGCGAGGCGTTCGACATGGTCCTCGTGGTCTGCCCCCCCTCAGAGGCCCGCCTACACCCGATATTCAATGTCAAAGCCATCTGCAACCTGATGGGCTTTGACATTGAAAAACCCCACAAGAATGCCACAGTCGGTCAATGTCACCGTTGCCAACTGTACGGGCATTCACAAAAACATTGTTATGCCACCCCCAGATGCGTCAAGTGCCTGGGTGAGCACGGCACGGCAGAATGTTCCCGTCCCAAAGACCGCTCGCTCTGCACCGAGCCGCCTAGCTGTGTGCTATGTGGCCAGTCAGGGCACCCAGCCAACTACCGGGGCTGCCCCAAGGCCCCCAAAGCCCCCTCCTCCAAACTGGCGAAGCGTACAGACGCTCGCCAGTCGAGGGAAGCTCCCTCCGCCTACAGGGCCCCCACCGCCCATATCCCAGAGAGGCTCAGCCCCCAAAGGCCTAGCCCCTGGAACCAACTCCATCACCAGCAGGCTTTCCCTGCCTTAGGGTACCCCAAGCCCCAGGTCCCCCCCCCCTCACGCGTCCCCCCCCCCTTATGGATCCCCGTCTTCGCGCACCTGCGCCCCTTATTCGTCAGATCCCTGCTCTGTTAGCAGCGCGCCCTCCCCCCCCTCCCCCCGCGGCCCCTTTCGATCCATTTAATGTGATCACTTCCACTTACATGACTTTCCTCACCCCTCGCGCTAGGCAAATGGCCAACGAAATCGTTGCTGCCAGAAATGCCAACGACGTAGGTAGGATTCATCAAATTTTTAATGCGTATCCCGAGATCACGCAAGCCATGTCCTCCCTAGCCAACCACCCTACCCCCCATAATGTCTAACACCACCGTAGCTAGGTTCAAACCCCGATCCCTTAACTTAGGATTTTTCAATGCCAACGGCATTCAACACCAAAGAGATGAAATCGCGGAATTCCTCCGCGACCATCAGATAGATATCCTCTTAGTACAGGAAACATTCCTCAAACCCCATAAACGGAACCCTTCTATCGCAAACTATCGTATAGTTCGCAACGATAGAACCCGTTGTCACAAGGGCGGCACCCTTATATATTACAAAAAGGAACTCTATTGCATCCCAATAGATCCTCCCTCTCTCTCTCGGATAGAAGTCTCAGTATGCCGCCTAGGCATGTCCGGCCATCAGCCGATCACCCTAGTCTCTGCATACCTCCCTCCCTATTCCTCCGCCACGGAGAATCCCCAGGAATTCTCCAATGACTTCACCGCCCTACTCGGCTTGAGTGACTCCGTTATTATAGCGGGTGATCTCAACGCTAAACACCCGGCCTGGAATTGTTCCACTACCTCCGTTAGAGGGCGACACCTGTTCGACCTCTCAAACTCCCATAACTTCGATATCATCGCTCCGATGACTCCCACTCATTTCCCTCACGAACCCAGTCACTCCCCCGATATCTTAGACATGGCGATCCTTAAGAACGTCAACCTTAGGTTAAACTCTATAGAAACGGTGCACGAGCTCACCTCTGACCACCGCCCAGTAGTCATGAAACTGGCCCCCCGCATAGGTCTCCCCGACCCCACCCAACCCCCTGCCACCAAGAAGGTAACGGACTGGAGGAAAGTAGGCGAATTGCTGAAATCCAACACGTCCCCCCAATTGGACTCTATTCCCGAACAGTTCGATTCTGTCACCGACACGACGGCCGCGATCGACTCGCTCACGGATCACGTACAATCGGTTTTGAACGATTGTTCAAGGCAAGTTCCAGTGGTGGACGACCACCGCTTCAAATTGCCGGCCGATGTGCGTGATCTGATGACCGAGAAGAACGCGGCCACCCGTGCCTACAGCAATTTCCCATGCTCCGCTAACAAATCTCACATGCGCTACTTACAGCGTAAAGTAAGGACACGCATTGCTGAGTTGCGTGAAGCGGACTGGGACAAGATGCTGAGCGATCTCGAGCCCACTCACCAAGCTTTCTGGCAACTCCAGAGAAATCTCCAGTCCCAACAGGGCGCTTCCATGCCCCCCCTAGTCCGTCCCGATAAGACCATAGCCTTCGACGACTCCGACAAGGCGGAATGCCTAGCCGATAGTCTCGAGGCTCAATGCTCGCCTAGCTCACTGCCTGTAGACCAAGCTCATCTCGATGAGATTGACGCTGAAGTCGAACGCAGAGCATCTCTCCCCCCCGTCGAAGACCCCGATGATCCACTGCCCCCCATCACTCCTGATGAGGTGCACGAGATCATCAAAGGTCTTAAAACGCGTAAAGCCCCCGGCTCAGATGGACTCACTAATAGAGTGATCCAACTTTTCCCCGCACACTTAATAATGCTCTTGACCATCATCTTCAATGGTGCTCTCGGCAATAACATCTTCCCCCAGGCATGGAAGGAAGCCACCGTTATAGGTATCCCCAAACCCGGCAAGTCCAAATCCGATCCCTCTAGCTACCGTCCCATCAGTCTGCTCAGGGTTCTCGGTAAAATCTATGAGAGGCTTATTTATAAGCGTCTCAGAGACCACGCCGAGACCAAGGGTCTCATCCCGAACGAGCAATTTGGGTTCCGCACCCAACACTGCAGCATCCACCAAGCCCACCGCATAGTCGAGCACATAAGCGAAAGCTTTATGCGAGGCCTAATGGTGGGGGCGGTGTTCTTCGATATAGCGAAGGCGTTTGACAAAGTCTGGCACAATGGCTTATCATACAAGCTATACCAACTCGGTGTGCCCGATCGTCTCGTGCTCATCTTACGAGACTTTTTGTCAAACCGCACCTTTCGCTACCGCATAGAGGGTGCCCTATCCTCACCCCGTCCCATTCGCGCAGGTGTCCCCCAGGGCTCTGTCATATCCCCGCTCATCTTCACGCTGTTTACTAGCGATATTCCCAAAAGTAGAAAGGCACAGTTGGCTCTGTTCGCAGACGATACGGCCATCTACTTTAAGGCCCGTAGTCCCGTTAGGATTCGCGACACTCTCCAAACCTCAGTCGACAAGCTCGGCGAATGGTTCAGGAAGTGGCGAATCGAGGTCAATCCCGATAAGAGTCAGGCGGTTCTCTTTTCCAAACCGCGTACGAAACCCACCCTCCCCGAGCCCATCACCATGTTCGGCAAGCCGATCCCTTGGGAGAAGCGAGCCAAATATCTCGGTGTAGTCCTCGATGACCACCTCACTTTTCAAGAGCACATAAAGCAGGTTCGCTCGCGAGCCGCTTTCGCTCTAGGTAGGCTTCACTCCGTCCTAAATGCACGTAGCAAATTGTCACTTAGGTGCAAATTGCGTATCTACACTGCGTGTATCCGTCCCATCATGACTTATGCCGGTGCCGTCTTTGCCCACACTAGACCCCGCCATATTCATAGGTTGCAAACCATTCAGAACCGATTCCTCCGTAGAGCTACCGATTCCCCCTACTATGTCCGTAACGAGATCCTCCATCTCGACCTTAAAATCCCCACGATAGCTCAGTTCTTAAAACGCCTCTCTAAGCGTTTCTTTGACTCCGCCGCCAAACATCGCAACCCACTGGTTGTCGAGGCGGCCAATTATACCCCCTCTCGCATCAGTCATACCCGCCGTCCGAGGCATGCTCTCACCGACCCCGAGAACCCCATAACTCTCCTCCAGGAGAGCAATAGGGCCACCAGTACGGTTCTTAAAACCAGACGCCGTCCTTCATTCCGACCTCGACGTCGAGGACCTCCTCGACCGCGACCCCGATCTAACAGGATGACGACGACTCATCCTACTCCTCCCCGACCCTTGTCTGTCGACGGTGAAGCGCCCGCACAGGCGGACGCTGAGCCGCCAGTAGTAGTAATAGTTAATTTAAACTCCCCGATCCAGCCTGTCCCCACTAGCTGCCCTCCCCCCAGCGACGCCCTAAGCCGAGGTCCGTACCCCACAGGGGGTGCCCTTAGCGAGCCGTCGTTTAGTTTATAATTAGTTTTAGATTAGTTTTTAAATGCCCCTGGCTGGAGGCGCTTTGAGTTAGTATCATAGCTTAGAGCATCTTCGCAGGACAGTCCGGTTAAGTAGATAGTACCCTTTGTGGTAAAACCTACGAGATGCCAATCATAAAAAACAAAAAAACAACGATTTGATTGACTCTGTGTCCAGCGCTTGGTGAGGATACATGTCGTGTTCTGGTTTGCAATTGATCAATCGTCATCCTGAGGATGCCTCGTTGAGAGGTGAAACACGTGTCGATTTCTTACAGGGTTTTTTATGACTCTTGAAGAATAGTTAAGCGGAGTAGGTTACTTAATATATCTACGTCTATTGTATTTCAGGTAACCTTTTGACCGACTCTTAAAAAAGATAGGTTATGTAATTAGGCGCATAAAAAAAATTATAATAGGTTACCTTTTTCAAACGCAGCAGTCAAAAAAAGACCTAAGCAGAAGACCTAAGTAAGAAAATGAATGTTTATGAAAGGCACTAATTTAATTGTTAGGCCCTATTTATAACGTTGAACACCAAAAGTGTTTTGTACCTGATGATTAATGATTTTAATCATTCAAGGGCTTATGAATGGGTAAACATTTTGTTCTTAGAATTTGGGTAACCGGTCTTAACACAAAGGGTTTTTGTTTAACTAATTTATAAATTACACAGGTTCGTTATAACTAAGACAACAATTTAGTTTAAACTCTTATACAGCGTGTCAGAAAGGTGTGGTCAATAGCTTTAAGGGTGTGGGTACCGACCATCAGACAGAACAACTTTTTCCATAGTACCAGCATCGTCATCGCGAAAAATTGTCAACTGTTCCATACAAAAATGAATACCTACTCGACCCAAATATAGAAGTTTTGTATGAGACAGTTGTTTTTTTTTTTTTTTAACTTCATTACCTTCTCGTCCCAAATGCATGGGACATAAAGCAGGAATATTTATTCCCTGATATCATTCAAAGTATGATAAGATAAGATTATTTATTTGCATAAACATGTGTGTGTACATACCTAGAAAGTGCATAAAAGATGATAAATTAAATTAAGTTCAAACATGTTTGCCACAAGACAACAAGATAACAAGATGTAATTAAAAGCAAAGAATAATGACAGACATATTTACTTAGAGATTAAATCAGTTCTCCTTAATCTAGAGCTACCAATTATGTTTTAAAGATGTGACACATGTTATGTTCATGAATGAATGAATTTTCGAATAAACAATTTTACCTATTATTATCTTATCTTAAGGTAACTTTAATAGTAACGTTTTATACATATAAACCTTCAGGAATAAATAATGTTACTTACTTCTCTTACTAACTTCTCTTAACGACGGTGAAAACCTCATGAAAATCTGTTGCGTGGTTTAGAAGAACAACGCGGGCCCATACACGAAAAGCTACTTTAATCTATAATAATTATATATACATATAGAAGTCGTTATGTTAGGTTGACACAGCAGTTTTTGGAATAGTCCACCTGCGGACATAACATATATTAAAAAAAAAAAAAAACAATAGACGTAGATATATTTAGTAACCTATTCCGCTTAACTATTCTTCAAGAGTCATAGTCATTGATTTCTTACAGGGTTTTTATGACTCTTGAAGAATAGTTAAGCGGAATAGGTTACTAAATATATCTAAGTCTATTGAATTTTATAATGGATTTCCGCAAAGTCACGCCTGAATCAATTAACTATAATATATATTTTTTTAAACCTTCAAATCCTACCTTTTATATCAACACCTTTTGAGTGATTGTCAATCTCAATCATATTCCATAGGAGTTTTGCGACAAATAAAACGTTTAACCAATACAGTGTTTATGATCTGTCTAACGGCTCTCTTGCTGTACGTGTCCCGGTTTAATTTTGTGAGATTTCGCGGTAAACTACGGTATACTTTATAGATTACACAGAGGATTTATAAAGTTTTCAGTTCATAGATGGGATTAGAGTGGTGAGCAAGAGAGAATTATTTTGATACTGCTTACCTGATTATTTGGTTTAGGTTTTAATATCTTAACAAATATTATAAATGCGAAAATTAGTTGTTTTGTTTATTACGCTTTCATGCTAAAACGGCTGAACGGATTTAAATGGAATTTGCCACATGGGTAGATCTTGACCTGAAGTAGGTCAAACGATACCTTTTATCCCGATATTCCTACGGGATCAAGACTTATGCGTGTGAAACTGCGGGATCAAGACTTATGCGTGTGAAACTGCGGGGCGCAGCTAGTCTCATATATAAAAGCAGGTAAGAGATTAATATTGTTTTAGGTTGAGAGTTTTTACTGAAGTTTTCTTAATTAGATCTGAAGTCTTTAACAGAACTGCTTTTCTAACTGAAATATTACAAAGACAGATGCTCACGAAAATTAAAAACCTACTGTTAAAAGCACTAGGTATGTGTCTGGCTTAATAACATAATAGCTGATGCCCGCGGCTTCGCCCGCGTGGATGTCGGTTATTATCAGTGATCGGAATAGGTAGAGCTAATCTACCTAAAGTTCAAAGAACAGAGACAAAAAAAGTGGAGACTTCCTTACGACTAAAATATTTTTTCGGGACTAATGTCGGGATTTCGGGACATCACATAAATTATTATTAAAACTGTTATGTAAATAACATTAGCTTCTGCGCTTACTTACATCGTTCAAACGAATATTAGATTATTAGGAGATTACCTTAATTTTTTTTAAACAATAGAAATCGTGCATACTTTTTTTTTTAAACAGAAACAGGAAATTAATTCGATAGTTGTTTTACTTTATTAATTTTAGTTGTACTTAAGTAATGTTCTGAAACCCGGGACATTAGTCCCGAAAAAATATTTTGTCGTAAGGCGTCTCCACTTTGTCTCTGTTCTTTTTCGAACTTTAGGTAAATTAGCTCTACCTATTCCGATCACTGGTTATTATAGTCCTTGTTACACGTATAGTAAAATGATTCCATAATTTTAACATACATTTATTAATCTTAGGTTATTTAATTGTTATTTTAACAATATATCAATGATGACGAGATATTTGTCGTGAAGGAACTTTAAAAGGTAAACACACTATTTTAGTTACTAAAGGCCTACGATGAGGAATAATTTTATTTATTGCTTCTGAAATTTTTTTTGGTAATTTTTTTTAGTAATACTAAATTCTTCCTCGAGAATCACTCTATTCATTGGTGAAAACAGTTTGAAAATCGGTGCAGTAGTTTTCGAGTTTATCGCGAACAGACGGACGCTGCGGAGGACTTTGTTTTATAATATGTAGTTGTTATGATATTTTAGTTCTTATGATTTTTCATTTTTCATGACAGTTTGTAGATTCATACGTCATAAACTCCCGCCTTTTTCCCATTGGGGAAGGCAGAAACTACAGAACGCCACCTGCTACTATTCTTACATACTCCTTTTGCATCAAAAACGTTTAAATAAATAACTCTTAATAATTAGAAATGCTTCATTATACCTACAGCAAAACGTGACCATCTAACATCACTTTAAAATTGATTTAATTTTATTTTAAGCACAATTTATGTAACTTACACCTCTCAAATTACATTTAAAACGCCATTTACTAGAACACCAAAATAGATGTCTTTACTGTTAGTAGGTAAGAGTTGAAATAACAAAAGATATATATTTTCGAATTGAATCTTCTTTCAAGTCAGTATTACGTTAAATCCGGTCTACGGACGGTTTAACAATGCGATCGTGATCTTCAACAATAGCCTAAAGATTAATAGATTTATCGACAGTATCGATAGGCACTTATTTTCTCGATAAAGTGCAGCATTAACGTCATTGGCAATTCGATAATGATCTTAGAATTAGGCCCCGAGCTGATGATGTTATTTGTATGAGTGTACTTTCAGGAGCACTGAACTCCGTTGTGGATATCCGAGTGTCTTGAATGGTACAGTAAGACTGTATGTCCTAAACACAAAACAGTTTTTATCCGACTACGGCGAAGAAAAAAGGAGGGTTATGATTTTGACCGGTATGTATGTATGTATGTATGTTCATCTGTTCCCTCCTATCTTTTAAATCACTCATCACAATTTGACAAATGAGGTATCGTTGGAAGCGTCTTGATCGTCCGCTGGTTATAGGCGTAATCTGTTCGATTTATGCCCTAACACGTGTGACTCCGGATTTTTAATTTGTCTGTCTGTGGTGTCTTGTTTATACCTTTTTAGTCGTATTTGGGTTTTAGTTTTTATTACCTATTTAATGCAGATGATGATTCATAGCTTTGCCGGTTTCTGAATCGAGAATTTGAATTTGAGAACTTGTCAATCTTTAGCCATACTTAGGGTGATTCCTTCAATGAAATTCATTAAACGCGAAAAATAAATAACTTTAATTTCGGAAGTCGGTGGCAAAAACCGAAAATTGAAAAGCGAAGACACCGACTTTCGAAATTAAAGTTATTTATTTTTCGCTTTTCAGTTCTTTTTTCGTCGGTTTAATTTTTTTTTTTTAAGTTTTTATTTTTCGCTTTTGAGTTACCATCCACTCCAGGGTACTCCAGGGGGTTACTCCAGGTTAAAGACCTGGAGTTAATGATGAGTGGTTGTGTCATCAGAACTATGTATGTGTGCGAAATTTCAACAGAATCGGTTCACAGCTGAAAATTCAGTTGGTGAAAAATCAATCAACCCCATTTTTTCTACCTTTAGGGGTGGATAAATTCCAATTTTCAATGGGACCAACTACGAGGTATACCCTTCCCAATAAAAAAATAATTTTTCAAATCAGACAACTCACTAAAATGTTATGCGTGGTAATACATAAAAAAAAAATATACGGGTCGACTTGAGAACCTCCTCCTTTTTTTTTCGTCGTTTAAAAATTGCTTACGTTTTTTGCAAATTTTTAATTTGATGCTCTTTCACCTGTAGCTAATGCTTAAATAGAGTTTGACAAGTTCTCAATTCGGAAACCGGGTATGTAGACGGGTATTTTGAACTTTATGTTGCGAATACGTACCCAATCATTGCTTTCAAAGAGCGATATAATCTGCCATTTATTCAGACTTCGCCCCGCCTGAGCTCAAAAGTGTCATAGGTCGGTTCACGTATCAAAAACAAAAGCAATGTGTGCAATGTGCATGACCTATTCAGATTTCCAATGCCATCACTACTGAACCATAGCCGTAGCTAGTACATACATTGATCATTAATCGGACACATTGATGTACCTTCCCATCTTTGGATGTTCAATCATTTTTTGATTTTCACTTTTGCTACCTGAATTAATAATGTTTTTTAGGTTTCCGTACCCAAACGGTAAAACGGAACCCTATTACTAAGGCTATATCCGTCTGTCTGTCTGTCTGTCCGTCCGTCTGTCCGCGGCTTAGCTCGGAGACTGTTGGTACAAGAAAGCTGTAATTTGGTATGGGTATACATACAAATCACGCGGACAAAGTGGTCAAAAAACGTAAAAAATATTTTTTTTTGTGGTACCTCCCCTACACTTTAAATGTGGATGGTTTTTTTTTTCTCGTCGATCCCTTGGTATGGGGTGTCGTTGAAAAGCTCGTTTAAAAATAATGTGAGTTTGTGACCACCATTTTTGGATACAGGGATCCGTTTGCGAAATAATAAGCATTAAAGTGCTAATTTTTGTTAGAGTCAAGTGTCCCCCCCCTCCCTGCCAGCTAAATGGTTGGTTTTGGATAAGTCAAAAAATTCACGACATTGGTATATATAACGAAATTAAAAGGAAAACTATCACCACTACGTAGGCTCTACAAGTTATCGAGTAATAATCGACTAACTTAAATTTGCAGTTGTAAAAACAAATGTTCTCCCGTACATTCATATGGAAGAACAAGTTTTTCAACTACAATGTTAAGTTTATTGGATAAATTCATCCCAACTACGGAACCCTTCATTGGGCGTGGTTCGACATGCACGTGGCCGGTTTTTTTCTGAGTTATCAAATAAATAAAACCTTAAAAAGTCTAGAGGCTCAGACTAACTTAACTTTATATTGAAGCTTCAACATCAGGGACGTGCATATCAACGCTTTTATAATTATAATTTTAAAAACTAACTTTTTGCTCTACCCAGGTTTAGTACGAAGAAACTTCTCCGTTCTAGATAATTATAGAACACCGGACGAGTCCCAGCAGTAATGAAGCTACATAGATTCTACTTTGTTTACCGTGTACCTGCAAAATAAACTAGCGAACATTGTTCTCAATAGAGACGGAATGAGTGAATGAAATCAACTTTCAGATCACGTATGAAGGCCTGTTGATTTGGTGTATTATGGGTTTATTTATATGTTACTAGCACTTCGCTCGTGACTTCGCCTGTGTGGATTTCGTACTTTTCTCTAAAAATTTGAAAACCCCTCCACCCCCTATAAAAGGTAGATTTCGAAAATTAATAAGTATTTTTACCATCTTTTTAATTTATTAGCAACCCGCCCTGGCCATGCAAATGGGTGCAATTAACATGTGAAGACGGTTTTCTGTTCACAACATGCTGTGCATTTAATAACATGCTGTGCACAATTTATGAGTTACATAAGTAAAAGTAACAGGCTTGCATGATTCAAGAATTAGTTGTATTATTTTTCATTTTTATTGTACAGTATAATTATATAGCTTATGTCCATCTGGAACAATGTACCTTTCAAATAGAGAAAGATTTTTTTAAATAAGAGGTGTGGTTCCACCACAAATGCATAAACTCACACAATTTTTTTCTCACTCTTTATAATATTAGTAGTAAAGATAAATATTATATATAATATTATGTTCACAGTTTTTTCATTTGAGGTGAGTGGAGTGAGACAAATGCGGGAAAAAGATTGGTGTATAAAGCTAGCGGTTGCTCGGTGTCGCGACTTCAATTGCATACTAACTTCAATCCCTAGACAGGGAAAAAGTTTCAGAAAATCTTTTCTTAGAATTACAGTCATTGCTTCCTTTCATGTATCTGTTTTCAGTGGGTAAGGCTGTATGTCGGCTCAGTCGGTCATTGTCTCGAAACTACTTCATAGGCCGGGCGCGTGCTCGTGACTGGGCGCGTACTAGTGCCCGGGCGCATGTAACAGTTAGTTATTTATTTTATCAACTCTTTGCGAAGGCGACACTGGGAACGAAGTCGAACGAGTTAATTTAGCTTTCTTCTGTATCTTTTCATAATTCGGTTCACACCTCGTGCGCAACTGCGCATACTATGAAAAAAAAATATAAGGCCCGCTTGCACCGCAAAACACTAAATGCATTTATACTCCATTTGAAATAAGATTAGATATTTAAAGAAACCTTTTTTAAAGTCCGTTCAATCGATTTTGACTTCTATTGCGTTGGTGGTATGACAAATGGCAGCTGTAGTAGACAATTGGTATTGTGTAACCTTTTTTGCTTTTAATGCCATCCTTATGCCTACGGTATAGAAGTCAAAACCGATTGAACGGACTGTAAAAAGGTTTATTTAGATGTCTAATCTTATTTCAAATGGAGTATAGCACTAAACGTATTAAGGCCACATTTTGTTTCTGTCAATCGTTTGAAGATGACAGAGGGAGACTGATGTTTTTAATATGTTTAGAATTCCGGTACAGTCATGTCCAACATTTTGTTTGAACAATTCAATATTAGAAACAAATGCTGCACTGTAATGTGTAGCAAAAGTAAAACAATGCAACCTCAACTAAAAATACATAAATATATAAGTCACATACGAGAACACGGCGTAATATATTGTACGTGGTTGAAACAGAAATAGAATTCCCAGTAGGTGAAGTTTTTAATTCAATTATATGACTGCGAGCGGCCCTACTTGGAAATGCTTTAACACTCCTCGGTGTCTCATTTTGCTGACATTAAACTAATTTACCGGTAAATAGATTGTTTTGTTATCAATCTATTAAGGTAGACGCGGTGATTGATAGACTGCGCTTGCTTGATTAATTGCTTACCTGCTGATGCACAATTGCACATAGGATTGCTTTCTCCATACATGATACCTTCTTTGGGTCATCGATCAATTTCATTTGTTTATCAGGGTTCGTCAACCCGGAACTTGTCTGTTTCAACTTCCAACAGCCATATTTATAAGAGTAAGCTTATTAAATCTTCATTTTTTCAATATCGCATGGAGTTCTAATATTTTTTCGCAACTATATTAAAGTTTTATATGAAATCGTTTAGTCTCCTCTCTTATGACGCATTTACCTTCATATATCGCAGCCGTGCCTCCATTATTTCATCCTAGACAGGCGTCCTAAACCTTTTCTTTATTGTCTTCCTCCCTTTTTTTCGCAGACCGAACAAGATTTTCACTTAAATCACTGAGTTGTCCCGATAAACGAATATTTATGTAAATGCAGCGTTTCCCGGCGACCGCATAAAATTGTACGATATTCCACACGATCTCTGCACAATTTCTCATTGCAGAGTCGTTTATGTCAGGAAAAGGCCGGGATTCGATTCCCGTTGGACAATTTGTTTTGTCTTGTTAGCGCTTTGGGATATAGCTTGTTGGAACTTGTTTGATGTAATAAATTATCCGGGGACAAGGAAAAGAACCCAAAATTATTTTTCACTTTTATCCGGAGATACTTTTGACTTAGTAACGCGGATATACTGAGAAGTTTTCCGTAAGATTATATAAGAAAAATATAATACACTAGCTGCGTCTCGATCGAAGTCTCGATCCCGGGGGAATATCGGGATAAAATGTATCCTATTCCAGGTCATGGTCTGCCCATGTGGCAAATTTCATCTAAATCCGTTCAGTCGTTATGGTGTGAAAGCGTAACAAACAAACTCACTTTCGCATTTATAATATTAGTTATGATTTAAGGTTTTTCACCAATGAAACGGAACACGATCATCACATCTACACCGCGTTCAAGAGCTGTCTATTTTCCACGGCGACGTTTAGATGTGCTGTTGAAATTCGACCGGCTTTTATAAAACCACATCTTGATAGATGCACTCGTAGTATTTCTTCACCAACCATCTCGTAATGTAAAACAGAATTCGACAGCGCATAAATACATAACATTTTCAAATAAAATTCAAAGTATGTAAGCGAAAAATACGTAAATACACTCGCAACTCACCTTAACGTGAAACATTTTTGCGAAGTGCAATATTTCACACCGTAAGTAGCTGGATGCTATACGAAAGAAAACCGAGTTATTTTAAAAAGACTAGCCATTAAGCTTGCTATCCAAAAACGCTTAGCATAAAGCAAGGTAGAGGATTTTGTGAAACGGAATTATGTAATGCCTAAACTCCATTTGAAATAAGATTAGACATTTAAATAAGCCTTTTTTACAATCCGTTCAACCGATTTTGAATTCTATTGCGTTGGTGGCATGACAAAAGGCAGCTGCAGTAGACAGTTGGTATTGTGTAACTTCTTTTGCTTTTAATACCATCCTTATAGCTACGGTATAGAAGTCAAAATCGGTTGAACGGACTGTAAAAAGGTTTGTTTAAATGTCTTATCTTATTGAAATGGAGTGTAGGTAAACTAAGTTTATTAATTCTGTTTAACAGACCACGTCATTTTAACATGACGTTATATGAGATTATTTGAATTAGATTAAACAGAGTGATTTAATTTGACTGACTTGGTAGTATCTCAAGTTAACGATTTCAAATTCTTTAGTAGTTTCGTCTGGAATTGGACGCTTTATCTTGCAAAATGTGTGAGTATAACAGGATTAATGGAATGTTTGCCTTTGATAAATAAAACGACCCCTTTCGACTGAAGAGACCCGTATATTTATTACCCGACTACGGCGAAGCAAAAAGGAGGGTTATGATTTTGACCGGTGTGTGTATGTTCATGTGTTTCCTCATAGCTTCTAAACTTCTCATCATAATTTGACAAATGAGGTATCGTTGGAAGCATCTTGATTGTCCTCTGGTTATAGGTTATGTGACAAAGAGAATTAAACCACTTGAGAGCTGATAGACCGATTTCGTCTAGGCACACGACTCACCACTGCGGGCCGGGGGACGAAGAAATTAAAGCGGTTGTGATTGGCCGATGCAACAATGTTAGGACGAAAGTTCCAAACATAGTGATGCACAAGTCAGTTTTGCAACAATAATATCGATATCGATAAAATCAGCGTCTACAATCCTAATTGAACAATAAATTATTTAAATTTGAATTTCACTTAAGAACACGGCGACGGTTGAATTCTCCATACAAACGTAATACCTAAATCATTTGCAATTTGAGCATATTTTCACCATAGTGTGTTGTTTTTCGGATTGAGACAGTATTTATCTAGGTTCCTACATCTTTTTTTTCCAAAAAACCTAACTAAAATGAAGTTGTAGCGAATTGAATTTTGCACATTTTTACAGCGTACATGACATGTTTTCATGTTGTTTTTTCTGTATTATAAACAACAATACTTGTGATATTGTTTCAGCAGAAACATAACCTATATTATCAAGTTACAAATTATCGAAAAAAAAATGGAAAAACATTAAGTTTTCATTCATCATTTTTGGTATTACGGAACACACCCAAATTTATCATAAATTTTCAATAGCCAGTAGTGCTATCGCGTCAAGCAAATGTCATATCAATGAAAATGTGTGCGTGGTCGTACAGTTCACGGTAGCTGTATGTATCGCTCCGACAGGCACACTAGCGCAACATTTGTAGCACTTGATTCGTAATTGCAATCGAAGCTCCGTCGGCCCCTTAAGAGAATTTATTGTTCTATCCGACAGGGATTGACATTGCTATTACTTATTTTTAATCTGCTGTGAAATGCCTTAAACAAACAATGCTATATTTATTTGGAAACCAATTGTTCCTGTGAACTGCATTAATCCACTTTTCTTTCAGTTACGGAACATTCTGAAATCTAAAATATAAACATTAAGTACTTAATGTTACTTTTTTACCATTAGGAAACATCGTAATTTTTATCGACTTAGATAGACTTTATTTTGAAGTTGTCACAACACTCTACAGTATAAGTGCACATAGAAAGGAACAGACTTATTGCAATACCCTAGTGAGAGAAAGGGACTCTTCAAAAAGACATCAACGCGGTGTATATTTTTTGTGCCATTTACGTAATCAACCAGTTTAGCTTGAGCCCTGCAATTATTCTTAATAAAATATTTATTTTACTTACCGATGAAAAGTAATGCAATCTTTTTATAGCTGGATGTTCTAGAGAATTTCCCACACCATTTAATTGAACAGGAACTCATAATTGTTTTTATTTATGCAGAAATGTTTTAAAATGTATCAAAATACCGGCGTGTGCAGAGATCCAATAACTGGTCAAAACTAAAATGGCCACTCGTGTTTCCTTCTAGTATCAGTGCTATTCATCATATGTGTCGTGAGCCTGAGTCGCCCGCATGAGCAGTCAAGAGGTTATATAGTCATTGTTATGTGACGTCACATTAAATTTATCATCTCTAGAGAAAATAAAACCATGCACACAATTTTTTTATTTTTTATTTGGCCGTGCTATCTTACTAATTAAGCCCTTTCATTAGATTTAGTCCTTTGTTGGAGATCCTAAATAAATAAATAAATAAATAACAAATGTCTAATGAAAGGGCTTAAGTAGTACATTTAAAACATATATATTATTATAACTCCAAAAAAATTAAATCAAAATAAAAGTTATAAAACTAAAACCCAACTACGACAAAAAAGTCAACTAAAAAGGGATATCACAGACAGACACCAGAGTCACACGTGTTAGGGCGTAAATCAAACAGATTACGTGTGACTCCGGATTTTTTATTTGTCTGTCTGTGATTATTCGAATTTTAGTAGGCTTTTTTGTCGTAGTTGGGTTTTGGTTTTATCTTTAACATAAACGAAACAGCTTTCTTATCATTGCCGCATATTCTACAGCTATGGTTGCTTTGACTCTGAATTCTTCATGCCTATCAAGTTGCCAAGTAAATGGCTGTCTCAACAATTAGAACGATTGTCCTAAATTGGGACTGTGTGACTGTCAAAAGTTATAATTGCGTGCGAAAGTTAACAAATGCTGGCCCATTTGAAAAACGTGAAAAGTTTTTATATACTTTACAGGGTGTTAATTTTCATTATTGTAGGCCTTCAGTAAGATGGGTAGGCGTCGCGAAAATAAAATGTTGAAAGTAACGTTACTAATTTTGGTGTATTTATTTTATTTGTCGCCACTGTAAAAATGGTGTAAATACATATTATACACACCTTGCATATCATATACTTAGCATCTATCTGGGGGCACGGCAGTGCCTCCACTAAGTCGAACAATTCTAAAATAACTGACTTTGTTATTTCGTTCAATGCCATCGTTCACGAATAATTTCAAGCGGTAATTAAATGTAAACTAGTTCACGAACCCCAAGTTCAATTAAGGCATATAAGTTTAAGCCAATTAATTGTTCGATAGATACCTACCGATAATGGCTTGTTAACAAGCTGTTAACTTGTGATTAACAATCTGGCTATAACTCTAACTGGATTATAGACGAGGAGTCTAATCTCAGTTTAATTTAGAACAAATCTACGTTTAACTGAAATTGGAGCAGAAACTACTAGGCTGAAGATTAGGTTCAGTTTGATTCACAACTTTCAATTATTATCTCCTAGCGTTTTGCTCAAGGACACATTCGGATTTTCTAATTCACACTATACACAGAAAACAGAAACTCACACTAGGGCCTCAGCTCGGACCCCAGACTTGTGTCCAGTTTAAGGCAAGTTTCTTGCCCATTCTTCTCCATACGAAAGCTACCTTTTGGAATGGGCAACTAGAATCAATTCTATTTCTTTGTTTTTCATTGACGTTCAAAAGTGCCATTTATGTGCCTATTTGAAATAAATTATTTGACTTTGACTTTGACTTTGTGGCGCAGGTTGCGAGAGGCCTATGTCCAGCAGTGGACTGTGATAGGTTGAGTTAGTGGCCGTAGAAACAAGCATACATACAGAGACACCTTCGCAATAATTAAAACGGATCAAAGGGCTGAACACCAATTTCAAAGTTATTGAAACTACTCAGCAACCAAAACCAGTTAGTAGTAACTTGAAGTCAAATCTACGAAACAGTATTTGCATGAGGATAGCTAAATAGTAAGTACGACAGGGAATAAGAGACTTGCAGAGGTTAAAAGTTTTCACTCCCGGTTTAATGTTGACTCTGCAATGGAGATCGCGATGTGAGGAGATTGTAACTTTTGACGCACGCCTCATGTTTACTTTGAAAACAAATCTGCTGGATACGTTTGTGCTGTGAGTTGCTATCTTCGTTTGAATAAATGCTGGTTTAATATTTTTTTCTTGTATTGGTAAGAAATTATGCCCAAAAGTCTTACAACCAGTCTTACCCAGGGGTATCGTGTTACCCAGATGGGGTTGTGAAGGTCATAATATCAATGTAACAATATTCTGATTTAAATAAAAGAGTGTCCGTGGAGTTTCTTGCCCGTTCTTCTCCATAGAAACCTACTATGTTTTGGAATGGGCAACTAGCTTCATCTTTCTGACTGACCGACCCCTTGACTATTCAAAAGTGCCTGTAATTGGTTAATTTGAAATAAACGCTTTGAGTTTGAGTTCATATAGGCAGTCACTCCATGTAAAATACTGGTATTCAGCACGCAGGCAGATTGATTTTTTTTATGGATGTATCGGGTACCTATTCTCTGAATAGAGCTAGGTTGTTGTCACACTTGACTGAACCAATTTGTCCAACCGCAGAGGTGAATGCACAAGTTGATGCATATAATGTCTATCGTAGCATTTGTAGCGCAGTTTTAAGATGCTTGGTTCATTAAATATCTTCTAGTATCTAGTCTGTATTCTTGACAGTACTGAATAAAATAAGGGGTGTTCATAAAAATGATAAACAGCCCCAACAAAATCCACTAAACCCTGCATCAAAAACTTGCGTTTAAAGTAAGCTCGGAATAAACGTCAAATACTTCCCAATGAGATTGGAGGAAATCTCTTTATTTCACCACGAAACCGTGGTAGTACTTACTAACGAAATTCAATTACTGACGACAAAGAGTAAAAATATTCTTTTCGCAGTCTAAGAGGGAATAAAATAAAATGGTCTCTAACTACGGGTACTCGGGTAGGTATTCAATAGCGGATACGGCTGTCCGAGTCGCGACTCGTGACACGAATTGGAGAACATTTTTCCGATACGAGTATGAAAGTGAGTGCAATAGAATTCAATCTAGAATGAAGGGAATCATCCCGTTTATTTTCAGTATTGTTAGCATGTTTTATGCATATGGAATAAGCTTTCAAAAATTGAATTAGTATTCATTCGCACGTATGTGGGATCTTTTTTCGTATTTATTTTCATTAGGGTTTATTGTTCTGTTTTTTCAATATTTTAGTGGACATTTTTAATAAGTTTATGACGAAATGGGTAAAAAGTTCGTCCTCATCATCATCTGCCTAGCCTTTTCCCAACCATGTTGGGGTCGGCTTCCAGTCCAACCGGATGCAGCTGAATACCAGTATTTTACATGGAGCGACTGCCTATCTGACCTCCACAACCCAGTAACTGGGTAATACGATACCCCTTGGCAAGACTGGTTGTCAGAGTTTCGGGCTTCTGACTACCCGTAACGACTGACAAAGATCCACAAATGACAGCCAGGACCAACGCTTTAACGTGCTTTCCGAGGCACGGATGAGTCTCGATATGTAAAGATGGTCACCCATCCACGGACCAACCCCGGCAAGCGTAGCTTAACCTGATGAATCGACCGTTCGAACTCTGTTCGCAGACGATACGGCCATCTACTTTAAGGCCCGTAGTCCCGTTAGGATTCGCGACACTCTCCAAACCTCAGTCGACAAGCTCGGCGAATGGTTCAGGAAGTGGCGAATCGAGGTCAATCCCGATAAGAGTCAGGCGGTTCTCTTTTCCAAACCGCGTACGAAACCCACCCTCCCCGAGCCCATCACCATGTTCGGCAAGCCGATCCCTTGGGAGAAGCGAGCCAAATATCTCGGTGTAGTCCTCGATGACCACCTCACTTTTCAAGAGCACATAAAGCAGGTTCGCTCGCGAGCCGCTTTCGCTCTAGGTAGGCTTCACTCCGTCCTAAATGCACGTAGCAAATTGTCACTTAGGTGCAAATTGCGTATCTACACTGCGTGTATCCGTCCCATCATGACTTATGCCGGTGCCGTCTTTGCCCACACTAGACCCCGCCATATTCATAGGTTGCAAACCATTCAGAACCGATTCCTCCGTAGAGCTACCGATTCCCCCTACTATGTCCGTAACGAGATCCTCCATCTCGACCTTAAAATCCCCACGATAGCTCAGTTCTTAAAACGCCTCTCTAAGCGTTTCTTTGACTCCGCCGCCAAACATCGCAACCCACTGGTTGTCGAGGCGGCCAATTATACCCCCTCTCGCATCAGTCATACCCGCCGTCCGAGGCATGCTCTCACCGACCCCGAGAACCCCATAACTCTCCTCCAGGAGAGCAATAGGGCCACCAGTACGGTTCTTAAAACCAGACGCCGTCCTTCATTCCGACCTCGACGTCGAGGACCTCCTCGACCGCGACCCCGATCTAACAGGATGACGACGACTCATCCTACTCCTCCCCGACCCTTGTCTGTCGACGGTGAAGCGCCCGCACAGGCGGACGCTGAGCCGCCAGTAGTAGTAATAGTTAATTTAAACTCCCCGATCCAGCCTGTCCCCACTAGCTGCCCTCCCCCCAGCGACGCCCTAAGCCGAGGTCCGTACCCCACAGGGGGTGCCCTTAGCGAGCCGTCGTTTAGTTTATAATTAGTTTTAGATTAGTTTTTAAATGCCCCTGGCTGGAGGCGCTTTGAGTTAGTATCATAGCTTAGAGCATCTTCGCAGGACAGTCCGGTTAAGTAGATAGTACCCTTTGTGGTAAAACCTACGAGATGCCAATCATAAAAAACAAAAAAACAACGATTTGATTGACTCTGTGTCCAGCGCTTGGTGAGGATACATGTCGTGTTCTGGTTTGCAATTGATCAATCGTCATCCTGAGGATGCCTCGTTGAGAGGTGAAACACGTGTCGATTTCTTACAGGGTTTTTTATGACTCTTGAAGAATAGTTAAGCGGAGTAGGTTACTTAATATATCTACGTCTATTGTATTTCAGGTAACCTTTTGACCGACTCTTAAAAAAGATAGGTTATGTAATTAGGCGCATAAAAAAAATTATAATAGGTTACCTTTTTCAAACGCAGCAGTCAAAAAAAGACCTAAGCAGAAGACCTAAGTAAGAAAATGAATGTTTATGAAAGGCACTAATTTAATTGTTAGGCCCTATTTATAACGTTGAACACCAAAAGTGTTTTGTACCTGATGATTAATGATTTTAATCATTCAAGGGCTTATGAATGGGTAAACATTTTGTTCTTAGAATTTGGGTAACCGGTCTTAACACAAAGGGTTTTTGTTTAACTAATTTATAAATTACACAGGTTCGTTATAACTAAGACAACAATTTAGTTTAAACTCTTATACAGCGTGTCAGAAAGGTGTGGTCAATAGCTTTAAGGGTGTGGGTACCGACCATCAGACAGAACAACTTTTTCCATAGTACCAGCATCGTCATCGCGAAAAATTGTCAACTGTTCCATACAAAAATGAATACCTACTCGACCCAAATATAGAAGTTTTGTATGAGACAGTTGTTTTTTTTTTTTTTTAACTTCATTACCTTCTCGTCCCAAATGCATGGGACATAAAGCAGGAATATTTATTCCCTGATATCATTCAAAGTATGATAAGATAAGATTATTTATTTGCATAAACATGTGTGTGTACATACCTAGAAAGTGCATAAAAGATGATAAATTAAATTAAGTTCAAACATGTTTGCCACAAGACAACAAGATAACAAGATGTAATTAAAAGCAAAGAATAATGACAGACATATTTACTTAGAGATTAAATCAGTTCTCCTTAATCTAGAGCTACCAATTATGTTTTAAAGATGTGACACATGTTATGTTCATGAATGAATGAATTTTCGAATAAACAATTTTACCTATTATTATCTTATCTTAAGGTAACTTTAATAGTAACGTTTTATACATATAAACCTTCAGGAATAAATAATGTTACTTACTTCTCTTACTAACTTCTCTTAACGACGGTGAAAACCTCATGAAAATCTGTTGCGTGGTTTAGAAGAACAACGCGGGCCCATACACGAAAAGCTACTTTAATCTATAATAATTATATATACATATAGAAGTCGTTATGTTAGGTTGACACAGCAGTTTTTGGAATAGTCCACCTGCGGACATAACATATATTAAAAAAAAAAAAAAACAATAGACGTAGATATATTTAGTAACCTATTCCGCTTAACTATTCTTCAAGAGTCATAGTCATTGATTTCTTACAGGGTTTTTATGACTCTTGAAGAATAGTTAAGCGGAATAGGTTACTAAATATATCTAAGTCTATTGAATTTTATAATGGATTTCCGCAAAGTCACGCCTGAATCAATTAACTATAATATATATTTTTTTAAACCTTCAAATCCTACCTTTTATATCAACACCTTTTGAGTGATTGTCAATCTCAATCATATTCCATAGGAGTTTTGCGACAAATAAAACGTTTAACCAATACAGTGTTTATGATCTGTCTAACGGCTCTCTTGCTGTACGTGTCCCGGTTTAATTTTGTGAGATTTCGCGGTAAACTACGGTATACTTTATAGATTACACAGAGGATTTATAAAGTTTTCAGTTCATAGATGGGATTAGAGTGGTGAGCAAGAGAGAATTATTTTGATACTGCTTACCTGATTATTTGGTTTAGGTTTTAATATCTTAACAAATATTATAAATGCGAAAATTAGTTGTTTTGTTTATTACGCTTTCATGCTAAAACGGCTGAACGGATTTAAATGGAATTTGCCACATGGGTAGATCTTGACCTGAAGTAGGACAAACGATACCTTTTATCCCGATATTCCTACGGGATCAAGACTTATGCGTGTGAAACTGCGGGATCAAGACTTATGCGTGTGAAACTGCGGGGCGCAGCTAGTCTCATATATAAAAGCAGGTAAGAGATTAATATTGTTTTAGGTTGAGAGTTTTTACTGAAGTTTTCTTAATTAGATCTGAAGTCTTTAACAGAACTGCTTTTCTAACTGAAATATTACAAAGACAGATGCTCACGAAAATTAAAAACCTACTGTTAAAAGCACTAGGTATGTGTCTGGCTTAATAACATAATAGCTGATGCCCGCGGCTTCGCCCGCGTGGATGTCGGTTATTATCAGTGATCGGAATAGGTAGAGCTAATCTACCTAAAGTTCAAAGAACAGAGACAAAAAAAGTGGAGACTTCCTTACGACTAAAATATTTTTTCGGGACTAATGTCGGGATTTCGGGACATCACATAAATTATTATTAAAACTGTTATGTAAATAACATTAGCTTCTGCGCTTACTTACATCGTTCAAACGAATATTAGATTATTAGGAGATTACCTTAATTTTTTTTAAACAATAGAAATCGTGCATACTTTTTTTTTTAAACAGAAACAGGAAATTAATTCGATAGTTGTTTTACTTTATTAATTTTAGTTGTACTTAAGTAATGTTCTGAAACCCGGGACATTAGTCCCGAAAAAATATTTTGTCGTAAGGCGTCTCCACTTTGTCTCTGTTCTTTTTCGAACTTTAGGTAAATTAGCTCTACCTATTCCGATCACTGGTTATTATAGTCCTTGTTACACGTATAGTAAAATGATTCCATAATTTTAACATACATTTATTAATCTTAGGTTATTTAATTGTTATTTTAACAATATATCAATGATGACGAGATATTTGTCGTGAAGGAACTTTAAAAGGTAAACACACTATTTTAGTTACTAAAGGCCTACGATGAGGAATAATTTTATTTATTGCTTCTGAAATTTTTTTTGGTAATTTTTTTTAGTAATACTAAATTCTTCCTCGAGAATCACTCTATTCATTGGTGAAAACAGTTTGAAAATCGGTGCAGTAGTTTTCGAGTTTATCGCGAACAGACGGACGCTGCGGAGGACTTTGTTTTATAATATGTAGTTGTTATGATATTTTAGTTCTTATGATTTTTCATTTTTCATGACAGTTTGTAGATTCATACGTCATAAACTCCCGCCTTTTTCCCATTGGGGAAGGCAGAAACTACAGAACGCCACCTGCTACTATTCTTACATACTCCTTTTGCATCAAAAACGTTTAAATAAATAACTCTTAATAATTAGAAATGCTTCATTATACCTACAGCAAAACGTGACCATCTAACATCACTTTAAAATTGATTTAATTTTATTTTAAGCACAATTTATGTAACTTACACCTCTCAAATTACATTTAAAACGCCATTTACTAGAACACCAAAATAGATGTCTTTACTGTTAGTAGGTAAGAGTTGAAATAACAAAAGATATATATTTTCGAATTGAATCTTCTTTCAAGTCAGTATTACGTTAAATCCGGTCTACGGACGGTTTAACAATGCGATCGTGATCTTCAACAATAGCCTAAAGATTAATAGATTTATCGACAGTATCGATAGGCACTTATTTTCTCGATAAAGTGCAGCATTAACGTCATTGGCAATTCGATAATGATCTTAGAATTAGGCCCCGAGCTGATGATGTTATTTGTATGAGTGTACTTTCAGGAGCACTGAACTCCGTTGTGGATATCCGAGTGTCTTGAATGGTACAGTAAGACTGTATGTCCTAAACACAAAACAGTTTTTATCCGACTACGGCGAAGAAAAAAGGAGGGTTATGATTTTGACCGGTATGTATGTATGTATGTATGTTCATCTGTTCCCTCCTATCTTTTAAATCACTCATCACAATTTGACAAATGAGGTATCGTTGGAAGCGTCTTGATCGTCCGCTGGTTATAGGCGTAATCTGTTCGATTTATGCCCTAACACGTGTGACTCCGGATTTTTAATTTGTCTGTCTGTGGTGTCTTGTTTATACCTTTTTAGTCGTATTTGGGTTTTAGTTTTTATTACCTATTTAATGCAGATGATGATTCATAGCTTTGCCGGTTTCTGAATCGAGAATTTGAATTTGAGAACTTGTCAATCTTTAGCCATACTTAGGGTGATTCCTTCAATGAAATTCATTAAACGCGAAAAATAAATAACTTTAATTTCGGAAGTCGGTGGCAAAAACCGAAAATTGAAAAGCGAAGACACCGACTTTCGAAATTAAAGTTATTTATTTTTCGCTTTTCAGTTCTTTTTTCGTCGGTTTAATTTTTTTTTTTTAAGTTTTTATTTTTCGCTTTTGAGTTACCATCCACTCCAGGGTACTCCAGGGGGTTACTCCAGGTTAAAGACCTGGAGTTAATGATGAGTGGTTGTGTCATCAGAACTATGTATGTGTGCGAAATTTCAACAGAATCGGTTCACAGCTGAAAATTCAGTTGGTGAAAAATCAATCAACCCCATTTTTTCTACCTTTAGGGGTGGATAAATTCCAATTTTCAATGGGACCAACTACGAGGTATACCCTTCCCAATAAAAAAATAATTTTTCAAATCAGACAACTCACTAAAATGTTATGCGTGGTAATACATAAAAAAAAAATATACGGGTCGACTTGAGAACCTCCTCCTTTTTTTTTCGTCGTTTAAAAATTGCTTACGTTTTTTGCAAATTTTTAATTTGATGCTCTTTCACCTGTAGCTAATGCTTAAATAGAGTTTGACAAGTTCTCAATTCGGAAACCGGGTATGTAGACGGGTATTTTGAACTTTATGTTGCGAATACGTACCCAATCATTGCTTTCAAAGAGCGATATAATCTGCCATTTATTCAGACTTCGCCCCGCCTGAGCTCAAAAGTGTCATAGGTCGGTTCACGTATCAAAAACAAAAGCAATGTGTGCAATGTGCATGACCTATTCAGATTTCCAATGCCATCACTACTGAACCATAGCCGTAGCTAGTACATACATTGATCATTAATCGGACACATTGATGTACCTTCCCATCTTTGGATGTTCAATCATTTTTTGATTTTCACTTTTGCTACCTGAATTAATAATGTTTTTTAGGTTTCCGTACCCAAACGGTAAAACGGAACCCTATTACTAAGGCTATATCCGTCTGTCTGTCTGTCTGTCCGTCCGTCTGTCCGCGGCTTAGCTCGGAGACTGTTGGTACAAGAAAGCTGTAATTTGGTATGGGTATACATACAAATCACGCGGACAAAGTGGTCAAAAAACGTAAAAAATATTTTTTTTTGTGGTACCTCCCCTACACTTTAAATGTGGATGGTTTTTTTTTTCTCGTCGATCCCTTGGTATGGGGTGTCGTTGAAAAGCTCGTTTAAAAATAATGTGAGTTTGTGACCACCATTTTTGGATACAGGGATCCGTTTGCGAAATAATAAGCATTAAAGTGCTAATTTTTGTTAGAGTCAAGTGTCCCCCCCCTCCCTGCCAGCTAAATGGTTGGTTTTGGATAAGTCAAAAAATTCACGACATTGGTATATATAACGAAATTAAAAGGAAAACTATCACCACTACGTAGGCTCTACAAGTTATCGAGTAATAATCGACTAACTTAAATTTGCAGTTGTAAAAACAAATGTTCTCCCGTACATTCATATGGAAGAACAAGTTTTTCAACTACAATGTTAAGTTTATTGGATAAATTCATCCCAACTACGGAACCCTTCATTGGGCGTGGTTCGACATGCACGTGGCCGGTTTTTTTCTGAGTTATCAAATAAATAAAACCTTAAAAAGTCTAGAGGCTCAGACTAACTTAACTTTATATTGAAGCTTCAACATCAGGGACGTGCATATCAACGCTTTTATAATTATAATTTTAAAAACTAACTTTTTGCTCTACCCAGGTTTAGTACGAAGAAACTTCTCCGTTCTAGATAATTATAGAACACCGGACGAGTCCCAGCAGTAATGAAGCTACATAGATTCTACTTTGTTTACCGTGTACCTGCAAAATAAACTAGCGAACATTGTTCTCAATAGAGACGGAATGAGTGAATGAAATCAACTTTCAGATCACGTATGAAGGCCTGTTGATTTGGTGTATTATGGGTTTATTTATATGTTACTAGCACTTCGCTCGTGACTTCGCCTGTGTGGATTTCGTACTTTTCTCTAAAAATTTGAAAACCCCTCCACCCCCTATAAAAGGTAGATTTCGAAAATTAATAAGTATTTTTACCATCTTTTTAATTTATTAGCAACCCGCCCTGGCCATGCAAATGGGTGCAATTAACATGTGAAGACGGTTTTCTGTTCACAACATGCTGTGCATAACATGCTGTGCACAATTTATGAGTTACATAAGTAAAAGTAACAGGCTTGCATGATTCAAGAATTAGTTGTATTATTTTTCATTTTTATTGTACAGTATAATTATATAGCTTATGTCCATCTGGAACAATGTACCTTTCAAATAGAGAAAGATTTTTTTAAATAAGAGGTGTGGTTCCACCACAAATGCATAAACTCACACAATTTTTTTCTCACTCTTTATAATATTAGTAGTAAAGATAAATATTATATATAATATTATGTTCACAGTTTTTTCATTTGAGGTGAGTGGAGTGAGACAAATGCGGGAAAAAGATTGGTGTATAAAGCTAGCGGTTGCTCGGTGTCGCGACTTCAATTGCATACTAACTTCAATCCCTAGACAGGGAAAAAGTTTCAGAAAATCTTTTCTTAGAATTACAGTCATTGCTTCCTTTCATGTATCTGTTTTCAGTGGGTAAGGCTGTATGTCGGCTCAGTCGGTCATTGTCTCGAAACTACTTCATAGGCCGGGCGCGTGCTCGTGACTGGGCGCGTACTAGTGCCCGGGCGCATGTAACAGTTAGTTATTTATTTTATCAACTCTTTGCGAAGGCGACACTGGGAACGAAGTCGAACGAGTTAATTTAGCTTTCTTCTGTATCTTTTCATAATTCGGTTCACACCTCGTGCGCAACTGCGCATACTATGAAAAAAAAATATAAGGCCCGCTTGCACCGCAAAACACTAAATGCATTTATACTCCATTTGAAATAAGATTAGATATTTAAAGAAACCTTTTTTAAAGTCCGTTCAATCGATTTTGACTTCTATTGCGTTGGTGGTATGACAAATGGCAGCTGTAGTAGACAATTGGTATTGTGTAACCTTTTTTGCTTTTAATGCCATCCTTATGCCTACGGTATAGAAGTCAAAACCGATTGAACGGACTGTAAAAAGGTTTATTTAGATGTCTAATCTTATTTCAAATGGAGTATAGCACTAAACGTATTAAGGCCACATTTTGTTTCTGTCAATCGTTTGAAGATGACAGAGGGAGACTGATGTTTTTAATATGTTTAGAATTCCGGTACAGTCATGTCCAACATTTTGTTTGAACAATTCAATATTAGAAACAAATGCTGCACTGTAATGTGTAGCAAAAGTAAAACAATGCAACCTCAACTAAAAATACATAAATATATAAGTCACATACGAGAACACGGCGTAATATATTGTACGTGGTTGAAACAGAAATAGAATTCCCAGTAGGTGAAGTTTTTAATTCAATTATATGACTGCGAGCGGCCCTACTTGGAAATGCTTTAACACTCCTCGGTGTCTCATTTTGCTGACATTAAACTAATTTACCGGTAAATAGATTGTTTTGTTATCAATCTATTAAGGTAGACGCGGTGATTGATAGACTGCGCTTGCTTGATTAATTGCTTACCTGCTGATGCACAATTGCACATAGGATTGCTTTCTCCATACATGATACCTTCTTTGGGTCATCGATCAATTTCATTTGTTTATCAGGGTTCGTCAACCCGGAACTTGTCTGTTTCAACTTCCAACAGCCATATTTATAAGAGTAAGCTTATTAAATCTTCATTTTTTCAATATCGCATGGAGTTCTAATATTTTTTCGCAACTATATTAAAGTTTTATATGAAATCGTTTAGTCTCCTCTCTTATGACGCATTTACCTTCATATATCGCAGCCGTGCCTCCATTATTTCATCCTAGACAGGCGTCCTAAACCTTTTCTTTATTGTCTTCCTCCCTTTTTTTCGCAGACCGAACAAGATTTTCACTTAAATCACTGAGTTGTCCCGATAAACGAATATTTATGTAAATGCAGCGTTTCCCGGCGACCGCATAAAATTGTACGATATTCCACACGATCTCTGCACAATTTCTCATTGCAGAGTCGTTTATGTCAGGAAAAGGCCGGGATTCGATTCCCGTTGGACAATTTGTTTTGTCTTGTTAGCGCTTTGGGATATAGCTTGTTGGAACTTGTTTGATGTAATAAATTATCCGGGGACAAGGAAAAGAACCCAAAATTATTTTTCACTTTTATCCGGAGATACTTTTGACTTAGTAACGCGGATATACTGAGAAGTTTTCCGTAAGATTATATAAGAAAAATATAATACACTAGCTGCGTCTCGATCGAAGTCTCGATCCCGGGGGAATATCGGGATAAAATGTATCCTATTCCAGGTCATGGTCTGCCCATGTGGCAAATTTCATCTAAATCCGTTCAGTCGTTATGGTGTGAAAGCGTAACAAACAAACTCACTTTCGCATTTATAATATTAGTTATGATTTAAGGTTTTTCACCAATGAAACGGAACACGATCATCACATCTACACCGCGTTCAAGAGCTGTCTATTTTCCACGGCGACGTTTAGATGTGCTGTTGAAATTCGACCGGCTTTTATAAAACCACATCTTGATAGATGCACTCGTAGTATTTCTTCACCAACCATCTCGTAATGTAAAACAGAATTCGACAGCGCATAAATACATAACATTTTCAAATAAAATTCAAAGTATGTAAGCGAAAAATACGTAAATACACTCGCAACTCACCTTAACGTGAAACATTTTTGCGAAGTGCAATATTTCACACCGTAAGTAGCTGGATGCTATACGAAAGAAAACCGAGTTATTTTAAAAAGACTAGCCATTAAGCTTGCTATCCAAAAACGCTTAGCATAAAGCAAGGTAGAGGATTTTGTGAAACGGAATTATGTAATGCCTAAACTCCATTTGAAATAAGATTAGACATTTAAATAAGCCTTTTTTACAATCCGTTCAACCGATTTTGAATTCTATTGCGTTGGTGGCATGACAAAAGGCAGCTGCAGTAGACAGTTGGTATTGTGTAACTTCTTTTGCTTTTAATACCATCCTTATAGCTACGGTATAGAAGTCAAAATCGGTTGAACGGACTGTAAAAAGGTTTGTTTAAATGTCTTATCTTATTGAAATGGAGTGTAGGTAAACTAAGTTTATTAATTCTGTTTAACAGACCACGTCATTTTAACATGACGTTATATGAGATTATTTGAATTAGATTAAACAGAGTGATTTAATTTGACTGACTTGGTAGTATCTCAAGTTAACGATTTCAAATTCTTTAGTAGTTTCGTCTGGAATTGGACGCTTTATCTTGCAAAATGTGTGAGTATAACAGGATTAATGGAATGTTTGCCTTTGATAAATAAAACGACCCCTTTCGACTGAAGAGACCCGTATATTTATTACCCGACTACGGCGAAGCAAAAAGGAGGGTTATGATTTTGACCGGTGTGTGTATGTTCATGTGTTTCCTCATAGCTTCTAAACTTCTCATCATAATTTGACAAATGAGGTATCGTTGGAAGCATCTTGATTGTCCTCTGGTTATAGGTTATGTGACAAAGAGAATTAAACCACTTGAGAGCTGATAGACCGATTTCGTCTAGGCACACGACTCACCACTGCGGGCCGGGGGACGAAGAAATTAAAGCGGTTGTGATTGGCCGATGCAACAATGTTAGGACGAAAGTTCCAAACATAGTGATGCACAAGTCAGTTTTGCAACAATAATATCGATATCGATAAAATCAGCGTCTACAATCCTAATTGAACAATAAATTATTTAAATTTGAATTTCACTTAAGAACACGGCGACGGTTGAATTCTCCATACAAACGTAATACCTAAATCATTTGCAATTTGAGCATATTTTCACCATAGTGTGTTGTTTTTCGGATTGAGACAGTATTTATCTAGGTTCCTACATCTTTTTTTTCCAAAAAACCTAACTAAAATGAAGTTGTAGCGAATTGAATTTTGCACATTTTTACAGCGTACATGACATGTTTTCATGTTGTTTTTTCTGTATTATAAACAACAATACTTGTGATATTGTTTCAGCAGAAACATAACCTATATTATCAAGTTACAAATTATCGAAAAAAAAATGGAAAAACATTAAGTTTTCATTCATCATTTTTGGTATTACGGAACACACCCAAATTTATCATAAATTTTCAATAGCCAGTAGTGCTATCGCGTCAAGCAAATGTCATATCAATGAAAATGTGTGCGTGGTCGTACAGTTCACGGTAGCTGTATGTATCGCTCCGACAGGCACACTAGCGCAACATTTGTAGCACTTGATTCGTAATTGCAATCGAAGCTCCGTCGGCCCCTTAAGAGAATTTATTGTTCTATCCGACAGGGATTGACATTGCTATTACTTATTTTTAATCTGCTGTGAAATGCCTTAAACAAACAATGCTATATTTATTTGGAAACCAATTGTTCCTGTGAACTGCATTAATCCACTTTTCTTTCAGTTACGGAACATTCTGAAATCTAAAATATAAACATTAAGTACTTAATGTTACTTTTTTACCATTAGGAAACATCGTAATTTTTATCGACTTAGATAGACTTTATTTTGAAGTTGTCACAACACTCTACAGTATAAGTGCACATAGAAAGGAACAGACTTATTGCAATACCCTAGTGAGAGAAAGGGACTCTTCAAAAAGACATCAACGCGGTGTATATTTTTTGTGCCATTTACGTAATCAACCAGTTTAGCTTGAGCCCTGCAATTATTCTTAATAAAATATTTATTTTACTTACCGATGAAAAGTAATGCAATCTTTTTATAGCTGGATGTTCTAGAGAATTTCCCACACCATTTAATTGAACAGGAACTCATAATTGTTTTTATTTATGCAGAAATGTTTTAAAATGTATCAAAATACCGGCGTGTGCAGAGATCCAATAACTGGTCAAAACTAAAATGGCCACTCGTGTTTCCTTCTAGTATCAGTGCTATTCATCATATGTGTCGTGAGCCTGAGTCGCCCGCATGAGCAGTCAAGAGGTTATATAGTCATTGTTATGTGACGTCACATTAAATTTATCATCTCTAGAGAAAATAAAACCATGCACACAATTTTTTTATTTTTTATTTGGCCGTGCTATCTTACTAATTAAGCCCTTTCATTAGATTTAGTCCTTTGTTGGAGATCCTAAATAAATAAATAAATAAATAACAAATGTCTAATGAAAGGGCTTAAGTAGTACATTTAAAACATATATATTATTATAACTCCAAAAAAATTAAATCAAAATAAAAGTTATAAAACTAAAACCCAACTACGACAAAAAAGTCAACTAAAAAGGGATATCACAGACAGACACCAGAGTCACACGTGTTAGGGCGTAAATCAAACAGATTACGTGTGACTCCGGATTTTTTATTTGTCTGTCTGTGATTATTCGAATTTTAGTAGGCTTTTTTGTCGTAGTTGGGTTTTGGTTTTATCTTTAACATAAACGAAACAGCTTTCTTATCATTGCCGCATATTCTACAGCTATGGTTGCTTTGACTCTGAATTCTTCATGCCTATCAAGTTGCCAAGTAAATGGCTGTCTCAACAATTAGAACGATTGTCCTAAATTGGGACTGTGTGACTGTCAAAAGTTATAATTGCGTGCGAAAGTTAACAAATGCTGGCCCATTTGAAAAACGTGAAAAGTTTTTATATACTTTACAGGGTGTTAATTTTCATTATTGTAGGCCTTCAGTAAGATGGGTAGGCGTCGCGAAAATAAAATGTTGAAAGTAACGTTACTAATTTTGGTGTATTTATTTTATTTGTCGCCACTGTAAAAATGGTGTAAATACATATTATACACACCTTGCATATCATATACTTAGCATCTATCTGGGGGCACGGCAGTGCCTCCACTAAGTCGAACAATTCTAAAATAACTGACTTTGTTATTTCGTTCAATGCCATCGTTCACGAATAATTTCAAGCGGTAATTAAATGTAAACTAGTTCACGAACCCCAAGTTCAATTAAGGCATATAAGTTTAAGCCAATTAATTGTTCGATAGATACCTACCGATAATGGCTTGTTAACAAGCTGTTAACTTGTGATTAACAATCTGGCTATAACTCTAACTGGATTATAGACGAGGAGTCTAATCTCAGTTTAATTTAGAACAAATCTACGTTTAACTGAAATTGGAGCAGAAACTACTAGGCTGAAGATTAGGTTCAGTTTGATTCACAACTTTCAATTATTATCTCCTAGCGTTTTGCTCAAGGACACATTCGGATTTTCTAATTCACACTATACACAGAAAACAGAAACTCACACTAGGGCCTCAGCTCGGACCCCAGACTTGTGTCCAGTTTAAGGCAAGTTTCTTGCCCATTCTTCTCCATACGAAAGCTACCTTTTGGAATGGGCAACTAGAATCAATTCTATTTCTTTGTTTTTCATTGACGTTCAAAAGTGCCATTTATGTGCCTATTTGAAATAAATTATTTGACTTTGACTTTGACTTTGTGGCGCAGGTTGCGAGAGGCCTATGTCCAGCAGTGGACTGTGATAGGTTGAGTTAGTGGCCGTAGAAACAAGCATACATACAGAGACACCTTCGCAATAATTAAAACGGATCAAAGGGCTGAACACCAATTTCAAAGTTATTGAAACTACTCAGCAACCAAAACCAGTTAGTAGTAACTTGAAGTCAAATCTACGAAACAGTATTTGCATGAGGATAGCTAAATAGTAAGTACGACAGGGAATAAGAGACTTGCAGAGGTTAAAAGTTTTCACTCCCGGTTTAATGTTGACTCTGCAATGGAGATCGCGATGTGAGGAGATTGTAACTTTTGACGCACGCCTCATGTTTACTTTGAAAACAAATCTGCTGGATACGTTTGTGCTGTGAGTTGCTATCTTCGTTTGAATAAATGCTGGTTTAATATTTTTTTCTTGTATTGGTAAGAAATTATGCCCAAAAGTCTTACAACCAGTCTTACCCAGGGGTATCGTGTTACCCAGATGGGGTTGTGAAGGTCATAATATCAATGTAACAATATTCTGATTTAAATAAAAGAGTGTCCGTGGAGTTTCTTGCCCGTTCTTCTCCATAGAAACCTACTATGTTTTGGAATGGGCAACTAGCTTCATCTTTCTGACTGACCGACCCCTTGACTATTCAAAAGTGCCTGTAATTGGTTAATTTGAAATAAACGCTTTGAGTTTGAGTTCATATAGGCAGTCACTCCATGTAAAATACTGGTATTCAGCACGCAGGCAGATTGATTTTTTTTATGGATGTATCGGGTACCTATTCTCTGAATAGAGCTAGGTTGTTGTCACACTTGACTGAACCAATTTGTCCAACCGCAGAGGTGAATGCACAAGTTGATGCATATAATGTCTATCGTAGCATTTGTAGCGCAGTTTTAAGATGCTTGGTTCATTAAATATCTTCTAGTATCTAGTCTGTATTCTTGACAGTACTGAATAAAATAAGGGGTGTTCATAAAAATGATAAACAGCCCCAACAAAATCCACTAAACCCTGCATCAAAAACTTGCGTTTAAAGTAAGCTCGGAATAAACGTCAAATACTTCCCAATGAGATTGGAGGAAATCTCTTTATTTCACCACGAAACCGTGGTAGTACTTACTAACGAAATTCAATTACTGACGACAAAGAGTAAAAATATTCTTTTCGCAGTCTAAGAGGGAATAAAATAAAATGGTCTCTAACTACGGGTACTCGGGTAGGTATTCAATAGCGGATACGGCTGTCCGAGTCGCGACTCGTGACACGAATTGGAGAACATTTTTCCGATACGAGTATGAAAGTGAGTGCAATAGAATTCAATCTAGAATGAAGGGAATCATCCCGTTTATTTTCAGTATTGTTAGCATGTTTTATGCATATGGAATAAGCTTTCAAAAATTGAATTAGTATTCATTCGCACGTATGTGGGATCTTTTTTCGTATTTATTTTCATTAGGGTTTATTGTTCTGTTTTTTCAATATTTTAGTGGACATTTTTAATAAGTTTATGACGAAATGGGTAAAAAGTTCGTCCTCATCATCATCTGCCTAGCCTTTTCCCAACCATGTTGGGGTCGGCTTCCAGTCCAACCGGATGCAGCTGAATACCAGTATTTTACATGGAGCGACTGCCTATCTGACCTCCACAACCCAGTAACTGGGTAATACGATACCCCTTGGCAAGACTGGTTGTCAGAGTTTCGGGCTTCTGACTACCCGTAACGACTGACAAAGATCCACAAATGACAGCCAGGACCAACGCTTTAACGTGCTTTCCGAGGCACGGATGAGTCTCGATATGTAAAGATGGTCACCCATCCACGGACCAACCCCGGCAAGCGTAGCTTAACCTGATGAATCGACCGTTCGAACTCTGTTCGCAGACGATACGGCCATCTACTTTAAGGCCCGTAGTCCCGTTAGGATTCGCGACACTCTCCAAACCTCAGTCGACAAGCTCGGCGAATGGTTCAGGAAGTGGCGAATCGAGGTCAATCCCGATAAGAGTCAGGCGGTTCTCTTTTCCAAACCGCGTACGAAACCCACCCTCCCCGAGCCCATCACCATGTTCGGCAAGCCGATCCCTTGGGAGAAGCGAGCCAAATATCTCGGTGTAGTCCTCGATGACCACCTCACTTTTCAAGAGCACATAAAGCAGGTTCGCTCGCGAGCCGCTTTCGCTCTAGGTAGGCTTCACTCCGTCCTAAATGCACGTAGCAAATTGTCACTTAGGTGCAAATTGCGTATCTACACTGCGTGTATCCGTCCCATCATGACTTATGCCGGTGCCGTCTTTGCCCACACTAGACCCCGCCATATTCATAGGTTGCAAACCATTCAGAACCGATTCCTCCGTAGAGCTACCGATTCCCCCTACTATGTCCGTAACGAGATCCTCCATCTCGACCTTAAAATCCCCACGATAGCTCAGTTCTTAAAACGCCTCTCTAAGCGTTTCTTTGACTCCGCCGCCAAACATCGCAACCCACTGGTTGTCGAGGCGGCCAATTATACCCCCTCTCGCATCAGTCATACCCGCCGTCCGAGGCATGCTCTCACCGACCCCGAGAACCCCATAACTCTCCTCCAGGAGAGCAATAGGGCCACCAGTACGGTTCTTAAAACCAGACGCCGTCCTTCATTCCGACCTCGACGTCGAGGACCTCCTCGACCGCGACCCCGATCTAACAGGATGACGACGACTCATCCTACTCCTCCCCGACCCTTGTCTGTCGACGGTGAAGCGCCCGCACAGGCGGACGCTGAGCCGCCAGTAGTAGTAATAGTTAATTTAAACTCCCCGATCCAGCCTGTCCCCACTAGCTGCCCTCCCCCCAGCGACGCCCTAAGCCGAGGTCCGTACCCCACAGGGGGTGCCCTTAGCGAGCCGTCGTTTAGTTTATAATTAGTTTTAGATTAGTTTTTAAATGCCCCTGGCTGGAGGCGCTTTGAGTTAGTATCATAGCTTAGAGCATCTTCGCAGGACAGTCCGGTTAAGTAGATAGTACCCTTTGTGGTAAAACCTACGAGATGCCAATCATAAAAAACAAAAAAACAACGATTTGATTGACTCTGTGTCCAGCGCTTGGTGAGGATACATGTCGTGTTCTGGTTTGCAATTGATCAATCGTCATCCTGAGGATGCCTCGTTGAGAGGTGAAACACGTGTCGATTTCTTACAGGGTTTTTTATGACTCTTGAAGAATAGTTAAGCGGAGTAGGTTACTTAATATATCTACGTCTATTGTATTTCAGGTAACCTTTTGACCGACTCTTAAAAAAGATAGGTTATGTAATTAGGCGCATAAAAAAAATTATAATAGGTTACCTTTTTCAAACGCAGCAGTCAAAAAAAGACCTAAGCAGAAGACCTAAGTAAGAAAATGAATGTTTATGAAAGGCACTAATTTAATTGTTAGGCCCTATTTATAACGTTGAACACCAAAAGTGTTTTGTACCTGATGATTAATGATTTTAATCATTCAAGGGCTTATGAATGGGTAAACATTTTGTTCTTAGAATTTGGGTAACCGGTCTTAACACAAAGGGTTTTTGTTTAACTAATTTATAAATTACACAGGTTCGTTATAACTAAGACAACAATTTAGTTTAAACTCTTATACAGCGTGTCAGAAAGGTGTGGTCAATAGCTTTAAGGGTGTGGGTACCGACCATCAGACAGAACAACTTTTTCCATAGTACCAGCATCGTCATCGCGAAAAATTGTCAACTGTTCCATACAAAAATGAATACCTACTCGACCCAAATATAGAAGTTTTGTATGAGACAGTTGTTTTTTTTTTTTTTTAACTTCATTACCTTCTCGTCCCAAATGCATGGGACATAAAGCAGGAATATTTATTCCCTGATATCATTCAAAGTATGATAAGATAAGATTATTTATTTGCATAAACATGTGTGTGTACATACCTAGAAAGTGCATAAAAGATGATAAATTAAATTAAGTTCAAACATGTTTGCCACAAGACAACAAGATAACAAGATGTAATTAAAAGCAAAGAATAATGACAGACATATTTACTTAGAGATTAAATCAGTTCTCCTTAATCTAGAGCTACCAATTATGTTTTAAAGATGTGACACATGTTATGTTCATGAATGAATGAATTTTCGAATAAACAATTTTACCTATTATTATCTTATCTTAAGGTAACTTTAATAGTAACGTTTTATACATATAAACCTTCAGGAATAAATAATGTTACTTACTTCTCTTACTAACTTCTCTTAACGACGGTGAAAACCTCATGAAAATCTGTTGCGTGGTTTAGAAGAACAACGCGGGCCCATACACGAAAAGCTACTTTAATCTATAATAATTATATATACATATAGAAGTCGTTATGTTAGGTTGACACAGCAGTTTTTGGAATAGTCCACCTGCGGACATAACATATATTAAAAAAAAAAAAAAACAATAGACGTAGATATATTTAGTAACCTATTCCGCTTAACTATTCTTCAAGAGTCATAGTCATTGATTTCTTACAGGGTTTTTATGACTCTTGAAGAATAGTTAAGCGGAATAGGTTACTAAATATATCTAAGTCTATTGAATTTTATAATGGATTTCCGCAAAGTCACGCCTGAATCAATTAACTATAATATATATTTTTTTAAACCTTCAAATCCTACCTTTTATATCAACACCTTTTGAGTGATTGTCAATCTCAATCATATTCCATAGGAGTTTTGCGACAAATAAAACGTTTAACCAATACAGTGTTTATGATCTGTCTAACGGCTCTCTTGCTGTACGTGTCCCGGTTTAATTTTGTGAGATTTCGCGGTAAACTACGGTATACTTTATAGATTACACAGAGGATTTATAAAGTTTTCAGTTCATAGATGGGATTAGAGTGGTGAGCAAGAGAGAATTATTTTGATACTGCTTACCTGATTATTTGGTTTAGGTTTTAATATCTTAACAAATATTATAAATGCGAAAATTAGTTGTTTTGTTTATTACGCTTTCATGCTAAAACGGCTGAACGGATTTAAATGGAATTTGCCACATGGGTAGATCTTGACCTGAAGTAGGACAAACGATACCTTTTATCCCGATATTCCTACGGGATCAAGACTTATGCGTGTGAAACTGCGGGATCAAGACTTATGCGTGTGAAACTGCGGGGCGCAGCTAGTCTCATATATAAAAGCAGGTAAGAGATTAATATTGTTTTAGGTTGAGAGTTTTTACTGAAGTTTTCTTAATTAGATCTGAAGTCTTTAACAGAACTGCTTTTCTAACTGAAATATTACAAAGACAGATGCTCACGAAAATTAAAAACCTACTGTTAAAAGCACTAGGTATGTGTCTGGCTTAATAACATAATAGCTGATGCCCGCGGCTTCGCCCGCGTGGATGTCGGTTATTATCAGTGATCGGAATAGGTAGAGCTAATCTACCTAAAGTTCAAAGAACAGAGACAAAAAAAGTGGAGACTTCCTTACGACTAAAATATTTTTTCGGGACTAATGTCGGGATTTCGGGACATCACATAAATTATTATTAAAACTGTTATGTAAATAACATTAGCTTCTGCGCTTACTTACATCGTTCAAACGAATATTAGATTATTAGGAGATTACCTTAATTTTTTTTAAACAATAGAAATCGTGCATACTTTTTTTTTTAAACAGAAACAGGAAATTAATTCGATAGTTGTTTTACTTTATTAATTTTAGTTGTACTTAAGTAATGTTCTGAAACCCGGGACATTAGTCCCGAAAAAATATTTTGTCGTAAGGCGTCTCCACTTTGTCTCTGTTCTTTTTCGAACTTTAGGTAAATTAGCTCTACCTATTCCGATCACTGGTTATTATAGTCCTTGTTACACGTATAGTAAAATGATTCCATAATTTTAACATACATTTATTAATCTTAGGTTATTTAATTGTTATTTTAACAATATATCAATGATGACGAGATATTTGTCGTGAAGGAACTTTAAAAGGTAAACACACTATTTTAGTTACTAAAGGCCTACGATGAGGAATAATTTTATTTATTGCTTCTGAAATTTTTTTTGGTAATTTTTTTTAGTAATACTAAATTCTTCCTCGAGAATCACTCTATTCATTGGTGAAAACAGTTTGAAAATCGGTGCAGTAGTTTTCGAGTTTATCGCGAACAGACGGACGCTGCGGAGGACTTTGTTTTATAATATGTAGTTGTTATGATATTTTAGTTCTTATGATTTTTCATTTTTCATGACAGTTTGTAGATTCATACGTCATAAACTCCCGCCTTTTTCCCATTGGGGAAGGCAGAAACTACAGAACGCCACCTGCTACTATTCTTACATACTCCTTTTGCATCAAAAACGTTTAAATAAATAACTCTTAATAATTAGAAATGCTTCATTATACCTACAGCAAAACGTGACCATCTAACATCACTTTAAAATTGATTTAATTTTATTTTAAGCACAATTTATGTAACTTACACCTCTCAAATTACATTTAAAACGCCATTTACTAGAACACCAAAATAGATGTCTTTACTGTTAGTAGGTAAGAGTTGAAATAACAAAAGATATATATTTTCGAATTGAATCTTCTTTCAAGTCAGTATTACGTTAAATCCAGTCTACGGACGGTTTAACAATGCGATCGCGATCTTCAACAATAGCCTAAAGATTAATAGATTTATCGACAGTATCGATAGGCACTTATTTTTTCGATAAAGTGCAGCATTAACGTCATTGGAAATTCGATAATGATCTTAGAATTAGGCCCCGAGCTGATGATGTTATTTCTATGAGTGTACTTTCAGGAGCACTGAACTCCGTTATGGATATCTGAGTGTCTTGAGTGGTACAGTAAGACTGTATGTCCTAAACACAAAACAGTTTTTATCCGACTACGGCGAAGAAAAAAGGAGGGTTATGATTTTCACCGGTATGTATGTATGTATGTTCATCTGTTCCCTCCTATCTTTTAAATCACTCATCACAATTTGACAAATGAGGTATCGTTGGAAGCGTCTTGATCGTCCGCTGGTTATAGGCGTAATCTGTTCGATTTATGCCCTAACACGTGTGACTCCGGATTTTTAATTTGTCTGTCTGTGGTGTCTTGTTTATACCTTTTTAGTCGTAGTTGGGTTTTAGTTTTTATTACTTAATGCAGATGATGATTCATAGCTTCTGCCGGTTTCTGAATCGAGAATTTGAAGTTGAGAACTTGCCAATCTTTAGCAATACTTAGGGTGATTCCTTCAATGAAATTCAAAATTGCTTACGTTTTTTGCAAAATTTTAATTTGATCCTCTTTCACCTGTAACTAATGCTTTAATAGAGTTTGACAAGTTCTCAACTTCAAATTCTCAATTCGGAAACCGGGTATGTAGAAGGGTATTTTGGACTTTATGTTGCGAATACGTGTCTAATCATTGCTTTCAAAGAGCCATATAGTCTGCCATTTATACAGACTTCGCCCCGCCTGAGCTCAAAAGTGTCATAGGTCGGTTCACGTATCAAAAACAAAAGCAATGTGTGCAATGTGCATGACCTATTCAGATTTCCAATGCCATAACTACTGAACCATAGCCGTAGCTATTACATACATTGATCATTAATCGGACACATTGATGTACCTTCCCATCTTTGGATGTTCAATCATTTTTTGATTTTCACTTTTGCTACCTGAATTAATAATGTTTTTTAGGTTTCCGTACCCAAACGGTAAAACGGAACCCTATTACTAAGGCTATATCCGTCTGTCTGTCTGTCTGTCCGTCCGTCTGTCCGCGGCTTAGCTCGGAGACTGTTGGTACAAGAAAGCTGTAATTTGGTATGGGTATACATACAAATCACGCGGACAAAGTGGTCAAAAAACGTAAAAAATATTTTTTTTTGGGGTACCTCCCCTACACGTTAAATGTGGATGGTTTTTTTTTTCTCGTCGATCCCTTGGTATGGGGTGTCGTTGAAAAGCTCGTTTAAAAATAATGTGAGTTTGTGACCACCATTTTTGGATACAGGGATCCGTTTGCGAAATAATAAGCATTAAAGTGCTAATTTTTGTTAGAGTCAAGTGTCCCCCCCCTCCCTTTTTTTTTTTTTTTTTTTTTTTGTGGGTGGGAAATCATCCAATGACTTCTCCCGCTCTGGGCGGAGCGGAAGGGCGTGTCAGACTTTTACTGACTAAAACCCACCCGTGTTCCTTCATTTGCCTGTTGCCAAGGTCCCGGTATCCCTTTCGGACTTTCCCGCAACCCTGGCAGGCATCGGTCCTAGCGGACCCCGTCATTTTTGCTGACATCTCTTTGAGGCGCGCGTGGAACACGACGCGCCATCGACCCGGGCCTGGTCCTTATCGGACGGCGAGCTGCCCGTTGCTCGCCGTCCGCAAGCCCGCGCCTATGGTGGCCGGAAATCCGCCTGGGATTCCCGACGCCCAGGGCGTCTCCAACGGCGGCGGTTAGGGGCGTGAGGGCGCAAACTTTGCCTTTCCCTCACGCGTTCCGCCTCCTCCTTCGCGAGCATTACTGCTTCGCAGAAGGAGGTGACGGCTTCCCATGCCCTCTCGCTCCGTACCATGGCCTGAACCAGGGCCGGACGCGAGAGGTCACCGCCGCCAATCGCCTCCGCGAGGACACGGCGGTGCTCCGCCCAAGCAGGGCACACCTCAACCGTATGCTCCACCGTGTCCTCCGGGCGATCCACACAGTGGTGACACCCGGGCGTTTCCTCCCGCCTAATCCTACACAGGTACCTCCCGAAGCTGCCATGTCCGGTGAGGACCTGTGTCAGGCGGAAGGTGAGGACGCCGTGGCGCCTCTCTATCCACTCCTCAAAGAGGGGACTTATCGCCGCTATTGTGGCGTGCCCAGCACTGGGTTGCGACAATCGCACTCTCCATGCCGCCATGAGATCTTGCCGGAGCTCTGTCCGCTGTGCCGCGATTTCTCGCGGCAGCGGAGTTACACCCCGGCGCTTCACCTCCTCGCGCCACTCCCAGATGTGCGCGAGGACCTTCGCCTCCAGATCCCATGGCGGTAATCCGGCAAGGAGGCTCGCCGCCTCACGGGAGACCGTGCGGTATCCCCGGGCCAGCCGAATGGCCATGACCCTTTGGGACGCGTTCAACCGGCGTGCTGGCCGCAGCCTAAGGGAACGCGCCCACACCGGTGCCCCGTAAAGGGCCATGGACCGCACGACCCCCGCATAGAGCCTCCGGCAGGAGGCGTTTGGACCCCCTAGATTGGGCGTCCCCCCCCTCCCTTCCAGCTAAATGGTTGGTTTTGGATAAGTCAAAAAATTCACGACATTGGTATATATAACGAAATTAAAAGGAAAACTATCACCACTACGTAGGCTCTACAAGTTATCGAGTAATAATCGACTAACTTAAATTTGCAGTTGTAAAAACAAATGTTCTCCCGTACATTCATATGGAAGAACAAGTTTTTCAACTACAATGTTAAGTTTATTGGATAAATTCATCCCAACTACGGAACCCTTCATTGGGCGTGGTTCGACATGCACGTGGCCGGTTTTTTTCTGAGTTATCAAATAAATAAAACCTTAAAAAGTCTAGAGGCTCAGACTAACTTAACTTTATATTGAAGCTTCAACATCAGGGACGTGCATATCAACGCTTTTATAATTATAATTTTAAAAACTAACTTTTTGCTCTACCCAGGTTTAGTACGAAGAAACTTCTCCGTTCTAGATAATTATAGAACACCGGACGAGTCCCAGCAGTAATGAAGCTACATAGATTCTACTTTGTTTACCGTGTACCTGCAAAATAAACTAGCGAACATTGTTCTCAATAGAGACGGAATGAGTGAATGAAATCAACTTTCAGATCACGTATGAAGGCCTGTTGATTTGGTGTATTATGGGTTTATTTATATGTTACTAGCACTTCGCTCGCGACTTCGCCTGTGGATTTCGTACTTTTCTCTAAAAATTTGAAAACCCCTCCACCCCCTATAAAAGGTAGATTTCGAAAATTAATAAGTATTTTTACGATCTTTTTAATTTATTAGCAACCCGCCCTGGCTTTACATGGGTGCAATTAACTTGTGAAGACGGTTTTCTGTTCACAACATGCTGTGCATAACATGCTGTGCACAATTTATGAGTTACATAAGTAAAAGTAACAGGCTTGCATGATTCAAGAATTAGTTGTATTATTTTTCATTTTTAATGTACAGTATAATTATATAGCTTATGTCCATCTGGAACAACGTATCTTTAAAATAGAGAAAGATTTTTTTAAATAAGAGGTGTGGTTTCACCATATATATGCATAAACTCACACAATTTTTTTCTCACTCTTTATAATATTAGTAGTAAAGATAAATCCTACTAATATTATAAATGTGAAAGTTTGTGTGTTTGTGTGTTTGTGTGTTTGGATGTTTGTTCCTCAATCACGCAAAAACGGCTGAACGGATTTGGATGAAATTTGGCAAACAGATAGTTTATAACCTGGATTAACATATAGGATACTTTTTATCCCGGTAGTAGGTTCCCATGGGTTAATTTTAGACATCTACACGGGCGAAGCCGCTGTCAAAAGTTCGTTTCATATAAATCTGTCCGACTTGGTTAATGATGAACCTTTATAGATAGAAAAGACCCTTAAGGAAAACCAGGAAGACCGACAGGTATTCAATCAAGTCATATTTCCCCGGTCTTCTTACTTCGAATACTATAAGATTTATTTTCAGTACATCGAACACACATAATAGTCTTACATACTATGCCTCACTAATAATTCAGTAATATGAATTAGAACTTGAAACAAAACATACCTATATACAAAGTTGAGTCATTAGAATTGACATTGCAAAGTCAAATTTTATTTTATTTTAATGATGAATCTATATACAAGGCAAGGGTGACTGAGATATCAACGCACAGCCTAAACCGCTGGTCCTAGAGACATGAAATTTGGAGGGTGTGTTCTTCATGAAGAGTAAGGTTCCACTAAGGAACGATTTTTCGAAAATCCACCGCTAAGAGGGTGAAAACGGGGGAATTCGTTAATATTAAAAATCTTATTCCTTGAGTTAATAGACTTGAAACTTGGCACGAATACTTATCTAAGTAAATTATAAAGTTTGTCATTTTTCGTTTTTATAAACTACCCCCTAAACGAAGATTGGGGGGTGTCAAAGTTTGTATAGAAGAATTTTAACGTGCTGTCCGATTAACTCGAAACTCAGTATTTATACATAAAACCAAAAAAAAAGAATGACGTGTTTTCAGGTTTTTCAAAAATCTACCATTAGCGGGGTGAAAATGGGTAGTCTACATCACAGCTCAAACCACTGAAAGGATTGGGCTGAAATTTGGCACACAGATAGTTAATAGGACCTAGGCGTGCATTAAGAAAGGGTTTTTGGACTATTCGAGCTTTAAAGGGCTGAAAAGGGGGGATTTCGTTTGTATGAAAAATCTTACTCCTTGAGTTAATAGACTTGAAATTTTGGCACGAATACTTATCTAAGTAAATTATAAAGTTTGTCATTTTTTGTTTTTATAAAATACCTCCTAAACGAGGATTGGGGGGTGTCAAAGTTTGTATAGAAGAATTTTAACGTGCTGTCTGATTAACTCGAAACTCTTAATTTATACTTAAAACCAAAAATAAGGAATAATATGCATTAGAGTTTTTCAAAAATCTACCCCTAACGGGGTGAAAATTGGTAGTCTACGTCACAGCTCAAACCGCTGAATGGTTTGGGCTGAAATTTGGCACACAGATAGTTATTAGGACCTAGGCGTGCACTAAGAAGGGTTTATCGAAATTCGACCATTAAAGGGGTGAAAAGGGGGATTTCGTTTGTGTGAAAAATCTTATTCCTTGAGTTAATAGACTTGAAACTTGGCACGAATATTTATCGAAGTAAATTATAAAGTTTGTCATTTTTAGTTTTTCTAAACTACCCCCTAAACGGGGATTGGGGCCTGTCAAATTTTGTATAGAAGAATTTTAACGTGCTATCCGATTAACTGGAAACTCATAATTTATACTTAAAACCAAAAATAAGGAATAATGTGCATTAGAGTTTTTCAAAAATCTACCTCTAACGGGGTGAAAATGGGTAGTCTACGTCACCGCTCAAACCACTAAACGGATTGGGCTGAAATTTGGCACACCACTAAGAAAGGGTTTGGGAAAGTCGCCCTTATTCCTTTAGTTATTAAACTTGAAACTTGGCAATACTTGCCACGGTAAATAATAAAGATTGTCACTTTTAGTTTTTAAGCAATCCTTCACATAGACGAATAACGGGGTGGCAAAGTAAGTAAGTAAAAAATTTTACGCGATGTCGGATTAACTCAAAACTCGGTACGGTAGGTCAAATCAATCTGCCTAGCCTTTTCCCAACTATGTTGGGGTCGGCTTCCAGTCTAACCGGATGCAGCTGAAAACTCGGTACGGTAGGTACTAATACTTAAAACAAAAAAATGTAAAGTACGTGTTTCAGGGTTTTGTCAGTTAACAACTGACTTAACTTGAATAATACCTTCATTATGTAATGATACAATAATATTTAAACCACCGACTACATAATTATTATCATTATGTTGTAGCAGCCCGCAGATATGTTTTTCATCAATAAAAAAACGGAAATATTGCCCGTGTTGCGGAGTAACTAAGTCAAAACTGTACATTAAATACTTTGAAAATAAGTAATTAGTACGAGGTGTGGGAATGAGTCTGATGCCGAAAATATATTTTTAAGTATTTTTGTCCGTTTGTCTGTTTATTTGGATGTTTGTTCCGGATTGGCGCAAAAACGGCCCAACGGATATGGATGAAAGGCACATAGATAGTTTATAATCTGGACCCTAATTGCGTAATACACGATCCACAATCTGAATCAGTTTGAAACCAATTTCTAATCAATTGCTTCAAAAGTTTGAAAAAAAAATCTACTCCACAACGTAAATAACGCAATGAATGTTGTTAAACTGTCAAAATGAAAGATTAGTCTTAATCGGTTACGAAAATAAGTTACGCAATTAGATAACTGGATTAACACATAGGGTGCTTTCAATCCCAGGCGGTAGTAAGTTCCCGTGGGATTTTTCCGACATCCACGCGGGCGAAGCTGCGGGCAAAAAAAGCTAGTATTATATATAATATTATGTTCACAGTTTTTTCATTTGAGGTGAGTGGAGTGAGACAAATGCGGGAAAAAGATAGGTATATAAAGCTAGCTGTTGCTCGGTCTCGCGACTTCAATTGCATACTAACTTCAATCCCTAGACAGGGAAAGAGTTTCGGAAAATCTTTTCTTAGAACTACAGTCATTGCTTCCTTTCATGTATCTGTTTTCAGTGAGTAAGGCTGTATGTCGGCTCAGTCGGTCATTGTCTCGAAACTGCTTCATAGGTCGGGCGCGTGCTCGTGGCCGGGCGCGTACTAGTGCCCGGGCGCATGTAACTGTTAGTTATTTATTTTATCAACTCTTTGCGTAGGCGACACTGGGAACGAAGTGGAACGAGTTCATTTAGCTTTCTTCTGTATCTTTTCATAATTCGGTTCACACCGCGTGCGCAACTGGGCATACTATGAAAAAAAAATATAAGGCCCGCTTGCACCGCAAAACACTAAATGCATTTATACTCCATTTGAAATAAGATTAGACATTTAAATATAACTTTTTTAAAGTCCGTTCAACCGATTTTGACTTCTATTGCGTTGGTGGTATGACAAATGGCAGCTGCAATAGACAGTTGGTATTGTGTAACCTTTTTTTGCTTTTAATGCCATCCTTATGCCTACGGTATAGAAGTCAAAACCGGTTGAACGGACTGTAAAAAGATTTGTTTAAATGTCTAATCTTATTTCAAATGGAGTATAGCACTAAACGTATTTAAACCACATTTTGTTTCTGTCAATCATTTGAAGATGACAGAGGGAGACTGATGTTTTTAATATGTTTAGAATTCCGATACAGTCATTTCCAAAATTTTGTTTGCACAATCCAATATTAGAAACAAATGCTGCACTGTAATGTGTAGCAAAAGTAAAACAATGCAACCTCAACTAAAAATACATAAATATATTAGTCACATACGAGAACACGGCGTAATACATTGTACGTGGTTGAAACAGAAATAGAATTCCCAGTAGGTGAAGTTTTTAATTCAATTATATGACTGCGAGCGGCCCTACTTGGAAATGCTTTAACACTCCTCGGTGTCTCATTTTGCTGACATTAAACTAATTTACCGGTAAATAGATTGTTTTGTTATCAATCTATTAAGGTAGACGAGGTGATTGATAGACTGCGCTTGCTTGATTGATTGCTTACCTGCTGATGCACAATTGCACATAGGATTGCTTTCTCCATACATGATACCTTCTTTGGGTCATCGATCAATTTCATTTGTTTATCAGGGTTCGTCAACCCGGAACTTGTCTGTTTCAACTTCCAACAGCCATATTTATCAGAGTAAGCTTATTAAATCTTCATTTTTCAATATCGCATGGATTTCTAATATTTTTACGCAACTATATTAAAGTTTTATATGAAATCGTTTAGTCTCCTCTCTTATGACGCATTTACCTTCATATGTCGCAGCCGTGCCTCCATTATTTCATCCTAGACAGGCGTCCTAAACCTTTTCTTTATTGTCTTCCTCCCTTTTTTTCGCAGACCGAACAAGATTTTCACTTAAATCACAGAGTTGTCCCGATAAACGAATATTTATGTAAATGCAGCGTTTCCCGGCGACCGCATAAAATTGTACGATATTCCACACGATCTCTGCACAATTTCTCATTGCAGAGTCGTTTATGTCAGGAAAAGGCCGGGATTCGATTCCCGTTGGACAATTTGTTTTGTCTTGTTAGCGCTTTGGGATATAGCTTGTTGGAACTTGTTTGATGTAATAAATTATCCGGGGACAAGGAAAATAACCCAAAATTATTTTGCACTTTTATCCGGAGATACTTTTGACTTAGTAACGCGGATATACTGAGAAGTTTTCCGTATGATTATATAAGAAAAATATTAACACTAGCTGCGTCTCGATCGAAGTCTCGATCCCGGGGGAATATCGGGATAAAATGTATCCTATTCCAGGTCATGGTCTGCCCATGTGCCAAATTTCATCTAAATCCGTTCAGTCGTTATGGTGTGAAAGCGTAACAAACAAACTCACTTTCACATTTATAATATTAGTTAGGATTTAAGGTCTTTCACCAATGAAACGGAACACGATCATCACATCTACACCGCGTTCAAGAGCTGTCAATTTTCCACGGCGACGTTTAGATGTGCTGTTGAAATTCGACCGGCTTTTATAAAACCACATCTTGATAGATGCACTCGTAGTATTTCTTCACCAACCATCTCGTAATATAAAACAGAATTCGACAGCGCATAAAGACAACATTTTCAAATAAAATTCAAAGTATGTAAGCGAAAAATACGTAAATACACTCGCAACTCACCTTAACGTGAAACATTTTTGCGAAGTGCAATATTTCACACCGTAAGTAGCTGGATGCTATACGAAAGAAAACCGAGTTATTTTAAAAAGACTAGCCATTAAGCTTTCTACCCAAAAACGCTTAGCATAAAGCAAGGTAGATGTGAAACGGAATTATGTAATACCTAAACTCCATTTGAAATAAGATTAGACATTTAAATAAGCCTTTTTTACAATCCGTTCAACCGATTTTGACTTCTATTGCGTTGCTGGCATGACAAAAGGCAGCTGCAGTAGACAGTTGGTATTGTGTAACTTCTTTTGCTTTTAATACCATCCTTATAGTTACGGTATAGAAGTCAAAATCGGTTGAACGGACTGTAAAAAGGTTTGTTTAAATGTCTTATTTTATTGAAATGGAGTGTAGTTAAACTAAGTTTATTAATTCTGTTTAACAGACCACGTCATTTTAACATGACGTTATATGAGATTATTTGAATTAGATTAAAGAGGGTGATTTAATTTGACTTACTTGGTAGTATCTCAAGTTAACGTTTTCAAATTCTTTAGTAGTTTCGTCTGGAATTGGACGCTTTATCTTGCAAAATGTGTGAGTATAACAGGATTAATGGAATGTTTGCCTTTGATAAATAAAACGACCCCTTTCGACTGAAGAGACCCGTATATTTATTACCCGACTACGGCGAAGCAAAAAGGAGGGTTATGATTTTGACCGGTGTGTGTATGTTCATGTGTTTCCTCATAGCTTCTAAACTTCTCATCATAATTTGACAAAAGAGCATAAGAAGCATCTTGATTGTTCTCTGGTTATAGGTTATGTGACGTCACATTAAATTTATCATCTCTAGAGAAAATAAAACCATGCACACAATTTTTTTTATTTTTTTATTTGGCCGTGCTAACTTACTAATTAAGCCCTTTCATTAGATTTAGTCCTTTGTTGGAGATCCTAAATAAATAAATAATAAATATCTAATGAAAGGGCTTAAGCAGTACATTAAAAAAATATGTAATATTATAACCCCAAAAAAATTAAATAAAAATAAAAGTTATAAAACTAAAACCCAACTACGACAAAAAAGTCACCTAAAAAGGGACATCACAGACAGACACCGGAGTCACACGTGTTAGGGCATAAATCAAACAGATTACGTGTGACTCCGGATTTTTTATTTGTCTGTCTGAGATTATTCGATTTTTAGTAGACTTTTTTGTCGTAGTTGGGTTTTAGTTTTATCTTTAACATAAACGAAACAGTTTTCTTATCATTGCCGCATATTCTACAGCTATGGTTGCTTTGACTCTGAATTCTTCATGCCTATCAAGTTGCCAAGTAAATGGCTGTCTCAACAATTAGAACGATTGTCCTAAATTGGGACTGTGTGACTGTCAAAAGTTATAATTGCGTGCGAAAGTTAACAAATGCTGGCCCATTTGAAAAACGTGAAAAGTTTTTATATACTTTACAGGGTGTTAATTTTCATTATTGTAGGCCTTCAGTAAGATGGGTAGGCGTCGCGAAAATAAAATGTTGAAAGTAACGTTACTAATTTTGGTGTATTTATTTTATTTGTCGCCACTGTAAAAATGGTGTAAATACATATTATACACACCTTGCATATCATATACTTAGCATCTATCTGGGGGCACGGCAGTGCCTCCACTAAGTCGAACAATTCTAAAATAACTGACTTTGTTATTTCGTTCAATGCCATCGTTCACGAATAATTTCAAGCGGTAATTAAATGTAAACTAGTTCACGAACCCCAAGTTCAATTAAGGCATATAAGTTTAAGCCAATTAATTGTTCGATAGATACCTACCGATAATGGCTTGTTAACAAGCTGTTAACTTGTGATTAACAATCTGGCTATAACTCTAACTGGATTATAGACGAGGAGTCTAATCTCAGTTTAATTTAGAAGAAATCTACGTTTAACTGAAATTGGAGCAGAAACTACTAGGCTGAAGATTAGGTTCAGTTTGATTCACAACTTTCAATTATTATCTCCTAGCGTTTTGCTCAAGGACACATTCGGATTTTCTAATTCACACTATACACAGAAAACAGAAACTCACACTAGGGCCTCAGCTCGGACCCCAGACTTGTGTCCAGTTTAAGGCAAGTTTCTTGCCCATTCTTCTCCATACGAAAGCTACCTTTTGGAATGGGCAACTAGAATCAATTCTATTTCTTTGTTTTTCATTGACGTTCAAAAGTGCCATTTATGTGCCTATTTGAAATAAATTATTTGACTTTGACTTTGACTTTGTGGCGCAGGTTGCGAGAGGCCTATGTCCAGCAGTGGACTGTGATAGGTTGAGTTAGTGGCCGTAGAAACAAGCATACATACAGAGACACCTTCGCAATAATTAAAACGGATCAAAGGGCTGAACACCAATTTCAAAGTTATTGAAACTACTCAGCAACCAAAACCAGTTAGTAGTAACTTGAAGTCAAATCTACGAAACAGTATTTGCATGAGGATAGCTAAATAGTAAGTACGACAGGGAATAAGAGACTTGCAGAGGTTAAAAGTTTTCACTCCCGGTTTAATGTTGACTCTGCAATGGAGATCGCGATGTGAGGAGATTGTAACTTTTGACGCACGCCTCATGTTTACTTTGAAAACAAATCTGCTGGATACGTTTGTGCTGTGAGTTGCTATCTTCGTTTGAATAAATGCTGGTTTAATATTTTTTTCTTGTATTGGTAAGAAATTATGCCCAAAAGTCTTACAACCAGTCTTACCCAGGGGTATCGTGTTACCCAGATGGGGTTGTGAAGGTCATAATATCAATGTAACAATATTCTGATTTAAATAAAAGAGTGTCCGTGGAGTTTCTTGCCCGTTCTTCTCCATAGAAACCTACTATGTTTTGGAATGGGCAACTAGCTTCATCTTTCTGACTGACCGACCCCTTGACTATTCAAAAGTGCCTGTAATTGGTTAATTTGAAATAAACGCTTTGAGTTTGAGTTCATATAGGCAGTCACTCCATGTAAAATACTGGTATTCAGCACGCAGGCAGATTGATTTTTTTTATGGATGTATCGGGTACCTATTCTCTGAATAGAGCTAGGTTGTTGTCACACTTGACTGAACCAATTTGTCCAACCGCAGAGGTGAATGCACAAGTTGATGCATATAATGTCTATCGTAGCATTTGTAGCGCAGTTTTAAGATGCTTGGTTCATTAAATATCTTCTAGTATCTAGTCTGTATTCTTGACAGTACTGAATAAAATAAGGGGTGTTCATAAAAATGATAAACAGCCCCAACAAAATCCACTAAACCCTGCATCAAAAACTTGCGTTTAAAGTAAGCTCGGAATAAACGTCAAATACTTCCCAATGAGATTGGAGGAAATCTCTTTATTTCACCACGAAACCGTGGTAGTACTTACTAACGAAATTCAATTACTGACGACAAAGAGTAAAAATATTCTTTTCGCAGTCTAAGAGGGAATAAAATAAAATGGTCTCTAACTACGGGTACTCGGGTAGGTATTCAATAGCGGATACGGCTGTCCGAGTCGCGACTCGTGACACGAATTGGAGAACATTTTTCCGATACGAGTATGAAAGTGAGTGCAATAGAATTCAATCTAGAATGAAGGGAATCATCCCGTTTATTTTCAGTATTGTTAGCATGTTTTATGCATATGGAATAAGCTTTCAAAAATTGAATTAGTATTCATTCGCACGTATGTGGGATCTTTTTTCGTATTTATTTTCATTAGGGTTTATTGTTCTGTTTTTTCAATATTTTAGTGGACATTTTTAATAAGTTTATGACGAAATGGGTAAAAAGTTCGTCCTCATCATCATCTGCCTAGCCTTTTCCCAACCATGTTGGGGTCGGCTTCCAGTCCAACCGGATGCAGCTGAATACCAGTATTTTACATGGAGCGACTGCCTATCTGACCTCCACAACCCAGTAACTGGGTAATACGATACCCCTTGGCAAGACTGGTTGTCAGAGTTTCGGGCTTCTGACTACCCGTAACGACTGACAAAGATCCACAAATGACAGCCAGGACCAACGCTTTAACGTGCTTTCCGAGGCACGGATGAGTCTCGATATGTAAAGATGGTCACCCATCCACGGACCAACCCCGGCAAGCGTAGCTTAACCTGATGAATCGACCCATGCGGCTGTTATTACTTAGCCACGAGCTCCCCCTACTAAAAGTTCGTCCTACTAAAACTAATAAAAAGTATCTACGTTTACAACGACTGCCTGCAATCTTCCTCCAATCAATCTTAACAATCCTCCTTAAGATTTTATTCAAGAAAAATCGTTATTTTTTTTTTCACTAAACTCGCTTCCCTGCTATTCCTGGTCCCTTGAGCGGTAATTAGGTACTTGTGAAGGTTCAAAAGGTACACGTTTCAAAGTTCTGGGGAAAGCAACTGATTAGTGGCATTTCATGCTAGTCTGTCTTTTCATAAAACTTTTATAAAAAAATTGACCGACTTCAAAAAAAACAAAACAAAAAAGGACTACTGTACTAAAAACCAAAAGACAAAAAGTACTTCTTTAATAATAAGAGAAAAATAAAAAAATTAAAAAATAACTTTAATTTCGGAAGTCGGTGTCTTTGCTTTTAATTTTAGTTTTTGGCCACCGACTTCCGAAATTAAAGTTATTTTTTAATTTTTTTATTTTTCTCTTATTATTAAAGAAGTACTTTTTGTCTTTTGGTTTTTAGTACAGTAGTCCTTTTTTGTTTTGTTTTTTTTGAAGTCGGTCAATTTTTTTTTTAAAGTTTTATTATTTTTCAATTTTTTGTGTAATTTGATTTTTGTAATCATGGGTAGACCAACTAAAGGAGCCACCCGCATGAAGAAAAACAGAATTAAAGAGACTAATACTGCTGAATAAGAACGCCTATCTAAGAATCGCAAACGGAGTGCTATGTCCAGTTCCCAAGAATCACCGTTAGCTTGTCATGCTAGGTTATCTCAGATGAGAAATTACATGCATTCTCATTTGTCACAGGAGTCGCCAAATGATAAATGATAAGATCTGCCGACTCAATCTTATTCAAAAACGATTAAGTGGCGAGTCGTCTGAACAGCGCAAGTATCGTTTAGATGTTATACGAAACCGGCTGGCTAATGAGACTACCGTGCCTTCTCAAGAATATAAGGGTGAACACTATACATTTGCTTACACTGTATAGTTCCCCTCATCATCATATTATAAGGTGACCATAATCAGATCTGTAATGTCACTTACAACCTATATGGTTGCAAAGTTCTTATCAATATAAATGAATTAAGTCCAAACACAAGGTAATTACTGTGAACCGTTGAGGAGTTCCGTTAATCGTCCTTCGTCTTCATCATCAGACCCTTAACGACAGTCACAACCCATCCAAGTGTAAGGTTCTTATCAATACAAATTAATCAAGCCCAAACACAAGATATCTGCTGTAAACCACTGAGGAGTTCCCTCGACTGTCTTTCGTCTTCATCATCAGACCCCTAACGACAGTCAGAACCCATCAAAGTGTAAAGTTTTTATCAATACAAATTAATCAAGCCCAAACACGAGGTATCTGCTGTAAACCATTGAGGAGTTCCCTTGACTGTCTTTCGGCTCCATCATCAGATCGACTCCAGGCCTTCATAAAATTGTAGTGCTGTAAAATACTCAATGAATAAATTAAGGAATGCACTAGTTGCCCTTACGATTTTTGAAAGTTCCCCTCGATTTCTCTAGGATCCCATCATCAGATCCTGACTTGGTGACAATGGGACCACCTCAGAAGTATAAGCTTTTGAACAAAAAAAGAATTTTTTAAATCGGTTCACAAACGGCGGAGTAATCGGTGAACATATATAAAAAAAAAAAAAAAAAAAAACAATCATCCCGAACATAGTACCTCCTCCTTTTTTGAAGTCGGTAAAAAAGAGCTCCGAGTATCCTTGAACAAACTGCATAGAAAGGAACGGTTGTACCAACATTATCTGTGCCCTAATTGTGTAACACACGATCTGAACCATTTTGTAGAAACTAATCCATTGCTTCACATGTTCGAAAAATGTGTCTCCTCAAAAATTTAAATAACGCAATATTGAACGCAATGAATGTTGTTGAAGCGCCAAAATGAAACAGATTGTGATTGAGCGTGTGTTACGCTATTAGGATGCTGGATTAATTTGGAATTGGCAGCTTTCACAGTCATTTATTAAGAGCAACTTCATTTTTATTATCTTTGATAGTACAGTTAAGGCCACACGTCTGTTGTAACAAAACCAATATAAAAATGGCCTCTTATTGCATTGAAACTCTGTACTAGGCTAGGTCAGGTCAAGGTCACAGAACCCAGTACCTGTACTAACACCGCACTTAAGTATAAATAACATCAATATTAGATTCAACTTTTTTTGTTGAAAACAGCAAAACTTAGATACTACGTACTGCTCTCACGGGAGCACTGAATTTATAGTAGCCGTAAAACTTTTTATTTTTTAAATGCGATGTTTTACAGCAGTGTTTAGGTTGTACATATAACCGCACATCAGTGGTAATTGTTGCATTAAGAGTGGATTTCATAGTGTAAGTGTTACTACTAATATGCAGTTGACGGTATGCAACCTCTGAGAGCAAAAAATCGAATAAACCTCAATTTTGAGTAAATCAAACCGAATTAAATACATTTCGAAATTTCAAAAGCAGAAATCTTGTAGAGAAATCGGATGCTTAGTATTCACAAATCTAAACCAACGTGTTCTGGTTTTCACGTGGCTTGTAATAAGACGGCGAAAATACAATTTTTTTTAGTCTATAACCTAGTCTCAAACAAAAATTGACCAATGGATTCACCTAAACGCAACATATGTTTAGCGTGAATCAGTAGTTTAAAAGTTGTGATTGTTTATTTTCTTAAAATATCTACTTTATAGTCAACCTCTCTCAAACAGGACTGAAAGTGATTATTACCGTATATATAGTTCGTTATTAATCCTGTAGACTAATTTGACATTTCAAATGATTGTTCTTTGTTTTTTTTCAATTTGGAGTTTGACATTTCAACCTGTCAAATTAGTTTAAGGGATCAAAAAAATAACTTTAAATCGAATCAAAAAGTACTATAGGCATGTATAGCTGGCAAGCAATGAGCTCTTTTTGAGATTATTCCCAAATGGTAATATGGTTTTAGACCTTTTGGTGAATTATTTTTAATTTTCAAATGGACAACTATAAATGGGCCACCCTATACAAATGACACAGTCTTTAGAGTTTTTAATAGAATCAGCTTCTAGTAAATGTGCCTGCGTAGTACATGTTTTCTTTACAACATTAAGATAAAGCAAAAAATTGTGTGATGAGGCTGTTGGCCTAATTGGGACATGGTTAATGGAAGGTAAATATATTACGAAGGGCGTAAATATAATATAATATTATGAAGAACATGCTTTTAATTTTGTATACGGAAAACTTGTAGGTTTTTAAGATTAGCTATTACCTGGTGGTAACTCAATAAAATTATGATCTCATTAAATATGAACTTTAATGTTAATGTTGTATTTTTCTTCTTAGGGTTTTACTTACCTTCAAGCATTTTTTTTTTTAACTTATTTACATTGCCTTTCCGGGAAAAAAAATATGAATTAATGTAGACTGGGTTAATCTATGATTGAAACACACTTAGCAGCCGTGAGGCACACAATATTATTTTTCACTTTCGAGAAAAATTGGACCGTTTTCATGACTGATTTTCTCTAGATAAACATAATATTACATGTTATCGATGGTTCAGGTAGTTCCTTAAGGGCGCACCCAACCTCTAATTGCTTAGCATGGTCCTCTGTTATGCCGAAAATACTGCAGCATTAATTCTGAAATAAATATATGTTAAAGTTGAGGATTGATGCTAGGTCCTATGTTTGGCGAAAACACTATTACATAAAAATTTCTCGACAGAAAAAAATACCAAAGTTACCTCTAAAAAGAACTATAAACCGCTGGTATTAAAAAAATACTTCAAATTGGATCATGAAACTTTGCATAATAACTGAACTATCTATAAAGCAGGTCTTATGTTTTTTTTTTTAATTACCATTATTTTCACCGTAAAAAGCAATTACCTACACTTTTCGAGGCTTGAGACCCGCTAGCACCCCACTCCGTCTCGCTCTCACTCAGGTCGCGAGTACTATGGTGCGAACGAGATAAAATCTGAGGTAGGGTACAGCCTTAACATGTGAATGTGAAATAAATACAAAGGTACTAATGGGCAGCTGACCTATTTATATTATTAAACTAGAGGGTATACACGGCTACACATCAAGCTATAAATTTCCAGTATAAGCTGACCTCGCATTTTACGGAAATCCTATACAATGCGAGATCAGCTTAAACTGGAAATGCATAGCTTGATGTATAGCTCTGTGTACATAATACTAAAAAACTAAAACAGATAATCGGATGCCGAGCAGACAGTTCAAGGAATTGGGAGTGCTTTAAAAAAAAAAAGATATTTGCGAATTCAGTTGTCGTTGCTAAAATAATTTGTAGAAGGTCTTAGTAGTAATTGCATTAACTGAGATACTGTAATACAGTGAGGTTTGGATTACTATAATTAATCTTGTTGGAAACACAATACCGTCTACATTGCTGATTGATTAATATTAAGCACTTCGACGAACCTCTAGTGGATATTGATAGATTTAGAGCGATGTATTCTGAAGAAAGTTATGAACCAATGTGTATTATGTTACAAAAGTAGACAGTCTTGTCATTTAGAAAGCTGGCGTCAGATAGTATAATGTCTGGCATTGATGCTGAAATGAACCTTTTTGGCGCAGCCGTGAGGCACATACTATTTTTGATAAAACATTATTTTCACTTTTTTATTTTGTTATTTTGGTGACCATGTTTACATACCGAGACTCCTTCGTATCTCAGAAAGCACATTACGCCGTTGGTCCCGGCTGTCATTCGTGGATCTTTGACAGTCGTTATCGGTCGCCAGAAGCCCGAAAGTCTGACAACCAGTCTTACCAAGGGGTATTAACCCAGTTACTGAGTGGTGGAGGTCAGATAGGCAGTCGCTCCATATAAAATACTGGTATTCACCTGAATCCGGTTAGACTGGAAGCCAATCACAATATGGTTGCGAAAAGGCTGGGCAGATTGATTGATTTTGTTATTTGTATTTCACGAACTGTGTCCAAATAAAGGTCGATTCACACATATCAGCGAAGCCACAGTTCCGACACAGTACAAAATATTCTTTCATACATTCTCTATGAACGTATCCCCACTTGTCAGTGTCAGTGATGACCAGTGATCGGAGTAGGTAGATTGATTTTTGGTACTTGTATCATAAATGCACACAGAAAGAATAACATGGATAAGCCATTTTTCCGGAAAGTAATTCCGGTATTTCCGGATTCAATTAAATATTGTTAATGTTGGTAGTGATATTATTACTACTCAATTCAAAATTTAAAGGAAGGTATCAAAACTAAATTAATTCATTATTCTCTGTTGAATAATAAAAACAATCGAATTCTGATTTTCGATTTCCGATTTTTTTGAGGATGGCAAATCATCAAATGACTCCTTCCACTCTGGCAGAATACAATTCCTACATAAGTTCCGGTTTTTTTTAATAATCCACCAATTCCGGAGGAATGTCCATATAATATATACGTTTCGGATCAATGGCCCCAGTTCAATCTTCCTACTCCGATCACTGGTGATGACACAGCGCACAATGCTCTCAGTGTCAGTGCCGACACCGGCATGAAAATATATGAAAGAATATTTTGGACGGGGCCGGTACTGTGTCGGAGCTGTGGCTTCACTGATATGCGTATGAATCGACCTTTAACGTTATTCTTTCTTTCTTTACATAGAAAACTTTTGACACGGAAGCAATTATTATCAAATATATTCTCGTTTAATATCTATAGGCTGTAACAAAGGCTGAAAGCCGAACCAGATAACCAGAAACTTAATTTAACTAGCTACAATAAAGTATATTTCTCAAACTTATCATATTAATTTCACGAGCGATTAGTTATTAAAGCCGGCTTTATTCGGACCTGGCTACAGGTGGGGCAATAAATTATTCCCAAGCCCCTTTACCCTCCCCGTTAATGGGGAAACACACATTCACTTTGTATTATTTTTAGGGTTCCGTACGTCCAAATGAAGAAATGGAACCCTTTTAGGATCACAAAAGAAGACTAAAACACAGAATAGTTCTATACTTATATGTAGATCACAAGAAAACTTATATGGAGTCTATGGTCTTAAAACAATATGGTAAATCAGTTAATATTGTGCGTACCGTACACACTTACATTTGTAGTTGGAATCTATGGGGGAACATGCTTTTCAACTACAATATTAAGTTTGTGCTTGGGATAAATTGATCCTAATTACGGAACCCTACATTGTGCGTGGTCTGAAACGCGCTTGGCCGGTTTATTTACAAATAAATTGTATACTTACGACTGTGGGATTCCGGTCCTTTTACCGGTTTTGCTCGCGGCTTTGTTTACGTGTAAAGGCTCTTACATACTGGGGCGATTAGTCGCGCGACGCGACGCCGCCGCATTGTTCGCCGTGAGAAATTGTTTTGTTAAAATTCGCGCCGCGCGACGAATCGCCCCAGTATGTAAGAGCCTTAACTTAATCAATTTTTTTATCCGGAAGATTATAATTTTCCTTCTTTCCAACGAAAATATAGTTTTATTTTTCCAAGGAAACGGAGTTAAGAGAGAATAAAACTAAATCGTAAATCTTTTGACGTAATATTTTTTGCGACTGTTGGTGGTGTGGAATAAATTTGATGATGATTTGATGCACCGCTATCAAATTATAGTGACCGATCGTCGCACAAAAAATCTGCACCTTATATCGCGTTAAATTTAATACCTATCTGATTTAATAAGAGAAGTAAAATTTTTTAACTAATAAAGTTCAGTTACGTAAGTGTGGCGTTATCTACATCGCCACATGCGAACTACGCATCAAAGACCTGACGTTACACAAAAATCCTGACGTCACATAAATCCTGCATCGCGCAATTAAAGTTTACCGTGCAATTGATATAAGTATATACAAGAACCCGACATCAATCGTTGGGCAGTTATCCGCCAAACACAACACCCGTCTGGTCGGAGGATCCTCCCTTTTCTATAGTGGATCAGTGAACTTTACGCCCTGTTCCTCATACCTCTAAATTGGTGACCCCGAATATGGACGTCAACGCAGCCTTCGTGCAATTACTCCAGCGTGACGTCATCATCATCACTCCCGCAAGCTTTTGTGAGGCGAATCACACAGCCAAGCTAACACCCACGGCTTCAACGGGTATCCTCACCATTCTTGGTCATCAGCTTCATCACCCTGACTCAGCCTCATCACCCTGACCCACTGGGGAATCACATCAATCACGTAACTTTAGAAAACTTGTCGTTACTCCTGAGGGATACTTTTAAGAACTTTCTCATTCGAATCTCAGTCTCAATCTGTCAAAAATATGTCTAATTTCCATGAAATTTTTGACAGTGTTTGTCGCTGAGATGCTAATTGCAACTAGCCTAGCTCCTACCAAGGGGTATCGTGTTACCCAGTAACTGGGTTGTGAAGGTCAGAAAGGCAGTCGCTCCATGTAAAACACTGGTATTCAGCTGCATCCAGTTAGAATGGAAGCCGTCCCAGACATAGCTGAGAAAAGCCTAGGCAAATGATGATGATGAGATTGCGACTAGATTTTGATCGTTTTCAATTACAAGAATTGGCTTCGGAGTCCTTATTAAAAACCCAACCTTGAAGTCTATTTATTAGTTTGTTCATTTAATAGCTTTGATCGGCTATCGGAAAGTTGGGTCTGATTGTAATATCCTAATTAATTGCCTTGTTTACCCAGTAAACAGTTCAGAGTAACGACACCTTTGCCAAACAAATCGAATGAAGAGTGTCGAAGTATGTCAAGGCCTCCCCTTTATTTCGTATAAAAAAGTTATTGGTATAGTCAGTAAACAGGCTCGTATGAATAGATGAATAAATCGAAGTTGCCTTGCAAGTAAATGAGTTTCCACGTCCTTCGTCTTATCGCGGAGAGACACAAATGAAGGTCATATGGGTGCCACTATCGTCTAGAAACTTCGAATAGAATACGCGTTTCAACTAAATAAAGGCTTTGAACTAAGAACTTGTCCTTATAAGCGTATGTTAACTATTTTGTGTGTTACTACTGCCCTGCCCGCAGCCTTTCTTTCAGTTACGCATTGTTTGTTGTTGAACAAGGGAACAACTTCTGTTATCCTATAAAAGTAAATCTAAAATATAGTTTAAGTAAAAGTAAATGTAAAAAATGTAAAACTAAAACTATCTGCTTATGGAAGAGCGGAGTCTCCTAATACAGGCAATTTTTGCTTAAAAGAAGGCTCCAATCATCAACTTGCTGTATTTTTTTTTGGCAAACGAAATAAACAAACATTTTAATAATTTAATCCTTTACCGTCTAACCGCATTTTTTTTTCTGATTTATTCGAACCGGAACTAAAATACATTTATTGAAAATCACTTACGTAAGTAAATTGGATTCAACAAATGCGCATTTTTCGGAACGTCCGATTCCATTTCAAATCCGTTTTTTTTTTTTTGTAGCAATTAACATCCTGTGTCGAGATAAATCGAATGACGCGTCATTTGGCCAAATTGGTTTTTTAGCTATTGCGCGAATTTACAAATAAATAAATGCGTGTACTGGTTAAACATTTTTGCTTCCAGGTTATGTACCGGAAAAATGTAACCTTCTGGTTTCGTGGAACCTGATAAATACAATTTATTGTGTCTGTATTTATTTACGCCGGAAACTGTGGTATTGTAAACAAAACAAAAATAAGTAGCTTTACCTTTCCGCGAAAAATGCGCAAATTATGGAAATCACGTTACAACATAAAATTTGTAAATTAAAGTCAAGCAAACATCCAGAAATATTAAAATTCAAAGCTGGATAGGTACTTTTTTAATGAAAAATACAAGTTTTATTTCAGAAACCCAATTTCATATTGCTTTTATAATTTAATATTAAGTTTAAAAGTGTGAAAATGGTACCGATTCTCTTGTCACAAAATTATCTAAACTAGACAAAAAATCAATAAAATTTTGTTTATTTCTGTCAAACGACGATTTTCCATTCTGAAATAGATTATAGTGACACAACTTAACTATATTTTAGTTTGACAGCACTAAAATGCCACTGAGTTTTAATTTAGTGAAAATGCTTTTCTGAATATCACGTTTTAACCAAAAATGTTGTCGTATAACTAAAATCCTCTAACTAAATCTGGCTATTTTAATCGCGAAAAATGTGTGGAATAAAATGAGATGTCATGAACTAAAATTCAAACCAAAACCTCGACTTCAGTTGCAAAACAGTACTGTATCTTTTTTTTATTTTCTTTTGCTTATACCTCAAAAATGGTGTGTCCTATCACAAAAATAATAAAAATTTCACAGTAACTGGGTAATACGATACCCCTTGGTAAAACTGGTTGTCAGACTTTCTGGCTTCTGATGACCCGTAACGACTGTCAAAGATCCACGAATGACAGCCAGGACCAACGGTTTAATGTGCTTCCGAGGCACGGAGGAGTCTCGGTATGTAAAAATGGTCACCCATCCATGGAACAACCCCAGCAAGCGTAGCTTAACCTACAGGATCGACCCGTGCGGCTATTATTACTTAGCCAGAAGCTACTGCTTTTACAATTTAATATTAAGTTTAAAAGTGTGAAAATTGCTGTCAACTGCTGCTTAACAGGTTTTCGAGAAATAGGGTAACAAAAGACGTAATTAAAATATTATTGATTGACGTGGCTTCTAGAGAAAATGAATAATGCAACGATAGTGCAGTAACCCCGGTTTAACGTCTGGTTAATCCATTATAATCTCTAAGAGAGCAGCTATAAGTTCATGTTTTATTTCTTCAAACGTTTACGTAAATGTCCTCTTTTGGCACAAACAGTATTAGCTTCAATTTGATTAGTTAGTTTTAAAGGTATGAGGAACAGGGTGTAAAGTTCACTCATTCTGGGAGAATCCTTCGACCAGACGGGTTTTGTGTCTGGTGGGCAACTGCTCAATGATTGATATCGGGAAGTTATATACATGCTGACTGCGCGGTAAACACTGCTTGCGCGATGCAGGATTTCGCGTGACGTCTTCGTCAATGTGATTCATAGTTCATATGTGGCGATACCGCCGCAAGTCGATAGGCTTTATACTGTGCTCGAGTATGATACAGACAACAATTTTTTTTTTTACTTTTCAAAGTTAGCCCCATAATAAGAGTTTTCCATATTTCACCTTTTGATAGATCGCCAATGAATTGTAAAGACAGCTTGTTTCAATAAAAAATAACATCACTCGTCTAAAAACTGAAGACGTGTTAAAACTCTGATGTCTTCATAATAGTCTTTTATAATCACAGTCATTGAAAGTCACTGAATACGTCACACATGCGGACACCCAAGCTGACCCACCTGAAAGTGGGTTAAACAATCCTCAACCCTATAAAAAGGTTATACATAATATAAAACACGTAAATAAAACAAATAGAAATCTAGTTTAAAAAAAAATTAAGTTAGACATTTTTGTTGTAGTTGGGTTTTCGTTTTTATTAATATTTTTTATTTTTTTATTTTTTTGGCCTTATAGTATATAATTATTTTTGAAATGTGCTTATTAAGCCCTTTCATTTGATACACAAAATGGAACATTAAAAAAAAAAAAACATTTCTTTATGTCCTCTAGAGGGCGCCAATTTTTATGCCGCCATCAATATTACCGAATCGATATCGAGTAATCGATTCAACACAGTCAACGTGATTATTCGACAACCCTATGATCGAATAGTCTGTCTTCTATCATGGTTTGGAGAGTTTGTTTCTCGAATGACAATCGATGATGCATGCTATTATAGCTGTCGTGTTTTAGAATGACAATCAGTGGAGCTCATGCTCAGCAGTAGGGCTTGCAACCACTAGACCAATGAAGCAGTTACTGTAGAAAGAAAGAAAGAAATAAAATACGTTTATTTGCGGTAAACATGACGCAAAAAAAGAAAATAAACACAAAAGACAAAAAAAAAAAAGGTTGGTTGGTACAGATAATTTATCTACAAATTGACTGTGACAATTGACTTTGGTACTAAGGTAAACTGAGGTTTAATTGACTTCGTGCTACCAGCATGCACCCAACATTAACATTATTTTAAGGCGGTACCCTGAGCAAAATAAATCCGTTCCCTCTTTGAAGACTGAATTTACGTAGTAACTATTCAGTAATCTGTGACTGAATCCTGGTGAGTTAATACGCCCAAATTTTAGGATAAAATCTTTATAAAATCAAATATTGGCCTTTTGAAAAAAATTTTTTTTACAATATTTTCATTTTTAAATTGTCTATCCATAAGTGTCAGTAGCAAAATTAAATAATGTTAACTTCACGAGGAGATGCATGATAACAAAGATTATTTCTCATTTTTATGGTTTCGTTGAAGGGAAAGAAACATATACTAACTCCTTTAAAAAAAAAAGAAATGCACAATTTTGGAATTAAGAATGTGTAGAAATTTAATGTATTTTTATTATTTGATATTTCTTTTTAAATAACAAGTAGATAGCTCCTAAAAACTACCAAAAAAGCGGCTAGAGTGGCGTTTTGCTCAGGGTACCACCTTAATAGATGCCACCTAAAATGAGAACTCATAGCCAGAAGTCATATAACCCAATTGCATAAACAAAAATATTTTCATATCATACTTTTCGATTTCGAGCGGTTTCCGAGTCCAACTTTGTGCATGAGAGTTGTATTTTAAAACTCATTACTTTCTTTGCTTTGCCGTATGTGCTCTGGTTTCAACATGCACCAATGCATCTCACTTTGAGGTCTCCTTGCATGTTTTGAATGTATACAAATATTTTTTTATCAAAAAAATTCTGGGTGATATTTTTGTTCTGTTTTATTATTGCAACTGAAATTATAATACATTAATGAAAAAATAATTAAAAACAAGGCTCCATCTTTATTTTTAATTCTTTTGATTAATTTATCTGTCTTTGTTTCATTTTTAATAACTATTGTGATTGTGGAACAGTAATTTTATTTGAGGTGCATCGTCTTCACATATAATTTTTCTTATAATTAATGTAGGTATACCAAAATATTTTAAAAGAGTAACTAACGGTGCAGTTTCTTGCCCATTCGTCTCCATACGAAAACTACCTTTTGGGAGGGGCGACTAGAATCAATTCATTTTTTTTTGTTGTAAATGTTGTTCTAAAGTGCGTGATAGTTGCCTAATTGAAATAAATTATTTGTCTGACTTTAATTATTGTCAGTCATAAAATTAAGTTATAAAAAAATTACAATTTTATACAATTTGAACTGAGAGCCATAGAAATTGTGACGCAACCTTGTAAGTAATTGAATATTTTTTTTACGATAACTTGCATGATTCTGAAAGTAAATTTGCCTTCGATTAGCAGTATGTCATTAGAACACGCTGCAGTTTAGAACTATTTATATTCGTAATTAACTCTAAGAGTAAACTAATTAGAACATTAATAACAGTTTCCATTAAACAATACACGTACGAATTGAATGCGAGCGTGTTTGCGACATGTGTGTCCCATTTAGAATTGTGTGACGTTGGAGCCACAAAATAAAGAGGTACAGAAGGTCGGCTTCGGCTCACTACGACGCGACGAGCAGAAACGCACGCATACATAGACATGGGTCACGTGCATGGCCCCAGTTGTTTATAATAAATTGCCAAGTGCATGGAAAGACTTAAAAACGTTACAATTCAAAAGTACACTTCGTAAATTGTTAATAGATAAAGCATATTACAGTGTAACCGAGTTTTTAACGGACAATTTTTATCAGACTACCTCGAATTTTTAATTAATTAATTATTTTTTTGCTTAAGGACTATTTATAGTGTGTTGTCTATGACCTGGAATTTTGATGTTTGTTTGTTTATTTATCTTCGGACCACGATTTGTATTTCTTGTATATACCTACTGTTACTGACAATTTTTTTTATTTTATTTTTTTTATTGAATATTTGAATTTTAATAATTTTATTTAATGAGAATGACATAACTAATTTAATGTTCCAACAAGAGTTTAAATTTTAACAATTTTATATAATGAAAATGTTTGCAGGCTGAATGGTGAAATATGGCAGAATTCTGATGAAAAACTACTACTACCTACTTATGTAAACCCATATTTGCAAATAAATGCTATTCTATTCTATTCTATTCTATTCTATTCTACAGCGAGTGTAAGCTTGCTCACGACATTCATTTTAGATAGTTTAGAGCAACGACGCGCGAAACCATTAGTGGTCATTGCAATATCATTGCAACTCTTATCTCATTGTTATAAAGTATAAATTAGAATGATTGCCGTGTGTTTGATAAAACTCTCGGTTTGATAAATCATTCTAATGTATTATTACCTTACCGAGATAAGAGTTACATGACTTACTAAATAATACTTATAAAATGGTTTTACGTCGATCGTGAATGTCATACCTAAAACCTCCGTACGTATGCGTCTATGTACGCGAGCCTGTGTTTCAATCGTTATATGGAACTGGCCTTCTGTAGGAAACTGCCTATTTTGTGTGTGACGTCAGAGTTATTTATTACCCCTCCCCCCCACCGTGTTTGAAAGCCGATGTTCACCCCGACTGCTTTCATGTCCTACTGATATTCGCGTGACCAACTCATTAATAAGATAACCACTAACCACCATACCTCAAAAACTGCCACAGCTGTGTTAGTTTGGCCTTGTAACTTTAATATTTCACCAGGTTAATATTTCAGTTGACTGCGTCGTTAGTGTATTTATTGGTCTAGTTTCGATGTTCGAATCGGGTAAAGTGGTTTTCCTTTCAAAAAAGTCAGAACAGCTTGGAGTTTTGTGCCCGGATGCCAATAGATTCCATTCCAGGTTAAGGGGGCGAATCCCCCACTATTACACCATAACTGGCGAAATGTGGGATTTTAAATCTTGCGTTCTACCCCATTGATAAAGGCGTGACTTGTTCTCCCATACAAAATGTATGGGAGAACATGTTTTTGCAACTGCAAATTAAAGTTGGTCGATTATTACTCGGTAACTGGTGGAGCCTTCGTAGCGGTGATAGTTTTCCTTTTAATTTCGTTATATATACTACTGCCGTGAATTTTTTCACATTTCCAAACCCAACCATTTAGCTGGCAGGGGAGGGGACATTTGACTCTAACAAAAATTTGCAAACGGATCCCTGAATCCAAAAATGATTTTCACAAACGCCCATTATTTAAACGACCTTTCCAACGATACCCCACACCATGGGATTGACGATAAATAAAAAATCAATCCCCACTTTAATTGTAGGGGAGGTACCCTAAAAAAAAAAATGTTTTACAATATTTTTTTACCAATTGTCGGTGTTGTTTATATGTACATCCATACCAAATTACAGCTTTCTAGTACCAACGGTCTTTGAGCTAAGCCGTGGACAGACGGACAGACAGACGGACATGGCGAAACTCCTTGTTGACTATGGAAACCTAAAAAAGAAAAATACTGGTCCAATATTTTGTAATAATTTATCAGACGGACAATAAATTATTTATAGTCGTCATCCCTATAAAGTTATCTAATTGATAACTCCATTGTTTGACATGAATGGGACCTTGTATGGTACATTTCAAAATCTTTTAAAATTGAGCCCTTAGAAATTGAAGATGTAAAATAACATTTTGAATATCTTAGTATGTATGTGTGTATCTCAAACGAGCAAAAGACAACAGAGAAACATTGAAAGAGAACTCGCTTCACGGAAAACTAAGGCTTCCTTTTTATGTATGGATTCCTGTGAAGTGTGTCGTGAAATTATAACTCTTTGTTACATTCACACCTTCGTAAAGAAACAGTCATGAAATAATCGTTAGTAGGTAATTTAGTATTACGATACTAAGAAAGGTGAAGAAACAAAACAAGTTCCTTTGTAATTCATAAATGTAGGTATTGTATTTTAGACTTGCACCACAAACAAATAAGTAGCAGTATTATAATTATCTCGGCAGTGACGTGTGTTGAGAGCAGTGGTGGCCAAGTGGTAACGGCCGTGACTTACGAATTGTAGATCGTAGGTTCAAACCCAGACAAGCGATTTACTTTTTGTAAATTATTTCATCAAAACGGTGAAGGAAAAAACCGTGAGGAAACCAGCAGGTGCAAAAACCAAAAATTCAAAAAAAACAAACAAACAAACCCGCACTGAGCCCGCGTGGTAGTTTACAGCCCACTACATCTCGAAGAGTAGAGGCCTGTGTCCCAGCAGTGGGAACGTTTTTCAGGCTGGTTATGCTAGGATGCACGTGAATCAAACTATAAAATATTTAAAGTAAAAAAAACTAAAACCCAACTACGACCAAAAAGGTATAAACAAGACACCACAGACAAACAAATTAAAAATCCGGAGCCACACGTGTTAGGGCATAAATCAAACAGATTATGTGTGACTCCGGATTTTTAATTTGTCTGTCAATAAATCGTTTTTTTTTTAAATAGGTAAAAGATTGGTGTGACCTGGAGAAGGACATAGGCTACATTTAACCCTGGATATTTGTTTAAAAAAATGATAAAATACTAAATAGCCGAAGTCGCGGATAACAGCTAGTGTTGTATAAACTATATGTCAGAAAAAAACTTTCACTAAAAAAAATCTGTCGTCAATTCAGTACGTATGTGACAAAAGTATGCCCTCTTCGCAATAAAATTCTTTTGTAGTATTTTATGTAGTTTATTTTCGTACGCTATTATTATGTTTACATTTCGCTTTGATCTCTTTATTTACCCTCAGTACATAAATTAAGGTCTATCGAGCGTTTATTATGTACGCTAGTTTCCTTATATCTATGCAATGAATTGTAAAAAATTACGAACGGCACCCTAATTATGTAATACACGATCAATCACAATCTGGATCATATTGAAACAGATGGCTAACCCATTGCCCCAAAAGTTCGAAAAAAAAACTGCTCTACAACGTAGATAACGCAATGAATGCTGCTGAACTATCAAATGAAACAGATTGGTCTTAATCATTTACCGAAAATGTGTTACGCAATTATATAGCAAGTAAGTAAGTAGTAAGTATTCAGAACCAAAATAGGCATAAATTCGCAAAAAAAGAATGGGTAAAATAATTTAGATACCTACATAATTCTGTGATTTGAATAAGTAAGTTTATTCTCAGAGATAAACTTAAATACTAAGGGCCATATTCTAGATAGATGCTGATCACAAATTTAAACTGTTTTCGCCTCAATATCAGTTTAAACCAAGATGAATACTTGAGCATCGTTCTGGAATCAGGGCTAAAGATATTTCTCTCATAATACAGACAGTTAAAGGTGAGCTATTTGTTAAATTTTAAATCTGCTCTTTACTAATAAAAGTTAACTAAACCACAAACAAACAGCCTAAAACAACCAAGCAGCTAACACAAAATCCTCTTATAATAAAACATTAGTATGATAACATTACTAATTTGGTAGTAGAAACACGCTATAATACGCACCCGAAACGCGGGGCGTGCAAATTTCCTGTCTGGTATAATGGTTCCACCTTAATTCATGACCTCGGGTTCCTACAGACCACAAGCGTGACATAATGAATATTGCGTCGCCTATGAAAGCCTTTTAAAGACATTTTGTCATGGTTACCGCGAGCTGTCATGTGATCAGGTAAAATAAAATAAATGAGACAAAACGCCACTAAAACGTTTTGAACGTTATTTTTGCGTGGACAATTTTATGTTCGATATTTAATTTGGGGTTAAGAATACGTACTCTTGAAATTTATAAAATGTCGAAAGAGTTCAGAATATGTACCTATTCTTTAAATTAAAAGACTATAGTTAAGGAAAATGTGGGAAAATTGACAAACGCTGCAATTTTTATGCCAATTTACTCAGAAAAAAACCCAAATAAAAGTCGAACTCGCGCACGAATTAATGGTTCCGTACCACCGTACAATATTTAGCACAAGTTTTTTATTTTTTATTGTTGCCAATATTAAGATCGAGCAAAAAATGACAAAAAAAACCAAGAAACTGTTTTTTTTCCGGCGTTTTTTTTACCCCCATTAATATTTTACTTTATTTTATTTTATTATTTTGTTGTTATAGCGGCGGTAGTACACACTGAAAATTTCAAGTGCCAACAAAAATTAGCTAATTACCTTAGTTCTCGAAATAGTTGACATACACTGTATTATTAATAATAATTTACTAAGACGTCTAGATTTGTTTATGGATTTCAAGAAATTGCATTCTATCAGTAGCAAAATCTTGAAATGTTTGTCTATTCCAAAGTGAATCCCTAAAAAACGTTAGAAGGAGTATCATCGTCGAAAATTGAGGACACAGTCTAAAAGAAAATTGAAAGAAATAAAATTCTAGACAGTAAAATTATATACAGGGTTACTGGTAACTCGACGTATTCCTTGCAGGACGTCATAGTAGGGTTAAAATGCAACAAATTAAGCCACCAAATGTTCTACCGAAATTCAGTAGTTTTTGAATTAGTTAAGAGTTTTAGAGCTAAAAATTACAAAAAATTAAATGTTTTGTTAGTGATATTTGCCAAAGTTTTAGGCATTATTGAACTTTTAATTATTAACAAAGGTCTGCTACGGCGTCAACTATGATAATAACTTAAATTTCAGTACAGTCGCGCCGTAAATCATTTTTAAATTGGTTTCAAATAGTTTAATCTGGGATTTTCATTAAAAAACTAAAACTCTTAACTAATTCAAAAACTACTGAATTTCGGTAGAACATTTGCTGGCTTAATTTGTTGCATTTTAACCCTACTATGACGTCCTGCAAGGAATACGTCGAGTTACCAGTAACCCTGTATATAAAAACCGGCCAAGTGCGAGTCGGACTCACACACGAAGGGTTCCGTACCACCGTATAATATTAAGCAAAAAATAGTGAAAACCCCGTTGCTTCTATTGTGACCCTCTATAATTATTAACTTTATTAAATTTTTCTTATTTGTTGTTATACTCGTAGCGGCAATAGAAATACAAAATCTGTGAAAATTTCAACTGTCTACCTATTCATGAGATGCAGCCCGCTGACGGACGGACAGCAGAGGCTTAGTAATACCTACTTCGGGTACCCTAGAAAGAATCCCAAGCTTTAAAATAGACTAGTCAGTGTCAGTGGTGGCAATCATGACATTTGGTTTAAATAGGTTTTTATCTGTAGTATCTTATTTATCGTATATAGATTCCTTTCTATCTTGTGAATGTGAGAACGTGGTAGGCTTAGTGAACTGTAGACTTTTATTTTTAATTTTAATTTAATTTCAATTTTTTTTTATGAACTTTATCTGAAACTTTTTGAAAGGCCTACACTGTCCTCCCATAACTATTAACACTGTAATTCGAAAATATTGTAAAAGCCAATTATCTTTTAAAAGAGTAACCATGGAGTTTCTTGCCGGCTCTTCTCCATAGGAAACGACCAATTGGAACCGTGCACCTAGCTTCTGACGTTTCATAAGTGCCCATGTAGGCTTATGTGAAATAAAATATTTTGATTTTGATTTTGAAAGCATCTACACAAATACGAAACATTATTTTAATACACTAAACTTTTAGACTCTTATTAATAAATTATTTTGAGTTAAAAGTTCTCTCATTAAGCGTCGTTTTATTACTTACATGTTTTTAAGATGTCTAATATATGAAATTCTTAACGTTAGCGTTTTGACAACTTTCAAAGTAAACTTTCTCATGAAAACGGTTTATTAAAAAAGCCTGTTAAATTATTACAAGGAACACTATTCTATGATTTTAGCTTCCACAAAACCCTATCCTTTACCTTGCATTTTGGTGTATATCACTTCCATTTCTCTTACGAAGAAAGCACTTAGCTTTAAACAATATTAATGCCTGGTCAGCTGAAAGTGCTGGAAGACAAATATCTACACCAATATAGACTAGAATTGAGATTGCAGAAATACAGTTTCATTCTGGTCCGAAGGCGTCGACGAACAAGTCCGAGCAACTATTTATGTTCTAATTAGGTGCACTGAAAAGCTGCTTCAATCGCTTTTCAGTGCAGATTTGTGAAACAGAATACAACCTTCTTATTCGTTAATTCATAAATGTCAAATTGTTTCCTTCTCAGGAAATGGACAATGTTTGAAGAATTATTAAGCATTTTAATGGAAATATCGGATACTAGCTGTACCTCGCGGTTTGACCGTCATCGGTTATATAAGTCTTGATCCCATGGGAATATCGGTATAAAAAGTATTCAATGTCCTAACCCAGCTCCCGGTCTATCCATGGGTAGACCAGAAAATGGCACAAATACGAAAGCAAATTCGTTCAGCCGTTTTAGCGTAAAAGCGTAAGTAACAAAAAACAAAAAAACTCACTTTCTCATTTATAATATTAATTAGGATTATGATACAAATGTTGACCCATAACTCCTTTATTTGAATTAATTAGTTATCAGGCAATCACCTTAATTTTGTATTCTGAATTTTCAACGAAAATGGGCCTTTTCATCTTCAAGATTTTGAAAGCGCCATCAGAAAAGATCATTAGTTTTACATCAAGGTCTTGATGAATTTGTAATGTTACTTCCAAAACTTTGTGAAGACGGAGCTGTGCCCTTGTGTTCTTGATAAAAAATAACAAATTCTGATTGTATCTTCGCTACAATATCAAAAACGAAATAGAAACAATTTCTACTAAAGCCTTAATGAATCTGATTCAGTATCGCGATGTATTTCACGATACATTATTCGTATTTACAGCGACATGGATTAAAGGATTTCTGAATATTACCAGTTACTGTGTCTGGGCAAGATTCATTGGGATATTATCTACTTATGGGTTTATGTATGTCTTTTTGGGACCAAACGTTGGTAATTAAAATAAATGAATCGAATTTAAAAGTCGTTTTAGAAAGGACTAAGTGCTTTTAGCGAATGTTTTAATATACTTATTAAGTACGAAGCTTAGTACGATTTTCGTCCTTACAACTTAAAGGTTCCTGTGGATGTTTCAAGTAGCCGAGGCAGATAGTTACAGCATTAGTTATCAGTAAACGTGTTGCACGTGACTCCATGTCTAGCATACGTGGTTCAATGGTCTGGCATTTTGTAAGTACTGATATTCTACGATATAACTCATGAAGACAGTTCTGTGTTTGGTATTTTTATGTCAGACCAGAGATTAATCCTGACTGTGCTAGCGCCCACTCTATAGCGTAATATCCTTTATTTTCCTCGAATTTCAGACCTGTGAACCAGTAAATACCCTCTTTGACTACAACCTCTATAACGTTATTAGCATTCAGCTTGCTGACCGTGATGGTAACTTCAAGTAATTTACCTGACAGTATATTCAGCAGTCTTTTGTTTGTCCTTTTCTAATGAAAATAATATTTCTTCTGGTTATCCAATTGTGCAGTGCTTAGGTATATCTACTAACAATGTATCATTACAGTGGTCCCCGTATTATGACAGGTCTTTCGTTATTGTTACTTCTATAATTGAGCAACGACCGGTCCCGGGCAGTATTTATCTCTGAGTGTTTATCATCATCAATTCTCGCCACGTTGCTATTCGTAGATATCTTTGATAATTAATACTATTTCAGTGCCAAATTCTATAACAAAGGCTTGGCAATGACGCAACAGGCACAAAAAATAAGGTTAAGTGAATTTATCATCGTAAACGTTAGTGTATCTGGCTTTAATTGTCTGTGAGCATGAAGGGTCCTTCAGTAGGTACTAGTAGGTTATGAAAAAGTATCGTACATACAGTAATATTAGTGAGATAACTGTTCATATACATTATTTGCTGCGTATATGTCAAAATATAGGTCACAAGGCTTCGGTACGGACTAATATATTTGCACCAAATTTTCATGGAATGTTTCTTGGCGAGACATAACGTCGCCACTGTGACCCCAGACTTGGCTTCCATTCAGTATTCGCAATGATATAGTAGGTATTTATCCAACCAACTTAAAATCTGTTAAAATGGGTTCTATGCCCTGATTTTGTATATTTGCTGACAAGATTCATCTGGAAGGCATTCATTGTATATTTACAAAGTTGCTTATGGGTTTCAGACATTGGAATCTATTCTTGTTTTTCTCTTCGTGTGAATGGATTTTATGTAGGTACTTGAATTATATGAGTTGTGCGACGCGACTCTAGTAGAACACCGGGCCTAAAACGGCCACATTAGCAATATTCCTCTATAAGCAATTCATTTTCAGAATGTTCAGCTGTCATTAGCAATTCCTCTAATTTGACACAAAAGCAATTCATATTGTGTAGACCGTGCTTAAACGTATTCAACGTTTAAGCATTTGATCAGACACGTTATTAAAATCAATAATATTAAATAAATTTGGCATTGGACACTCAGTGTCAAACAACATGCCCCAATTGAAAGCAGTTCGAATGCAAACGATTCCTAGTTATGTAATGTATTAGTCTGTGTCGCAGACTAGTCTATTAGTACAAGCCAAATGAGATGTTCTGTATTTGTTTATTTGTAGAGGACGGAACATTAAACATTGTATTAGACAGAATTTTGTTCCACAAATGGAAACAAAAAATAAGCTTGTTGCAATGCTGTTTGTCTGTTAGTGTCATTTGTTTCGTTGCCAAAAGTATTTTTTCACTGACTGCTTTCCCGACTTTTTCAGATATACTGTATCTTAAAAATAAAAAGAGTTATTTAATTCGAAGTTAAACTAATGGTGACTTCATAATCAGTCATTAGTTCATTGATTTAAAAGGACGTAAATGTAGTCATAACTATTTTGGTGTGTTTCTTTTGCTCCTCTTAATGATCCTGAGTTTATAATGAAACAATCACCTTATTTGTCGAGACAAAGTGATATCATTAAGTACAGAAATAACCGTGACAAAAACACATGTGTAATAAGGTATACCTAATTGATGCTTATCCAGAAATTTTAATCCCTTTGCCAGCTCTTACGTCACCCTCGCAAAATTGGGGTTACCAGTTCTGTTCAAACACAGGGTTACGACACTAAAAGAAAGACTAAACAGCATAAATTGTAGGTTCCAGTACCTAAGCTTATTGCGAACGAGTTTTAGTTTTAATGCTTTGTTTAACTTAAACTACGTTCTGTTAGGTAACAGGGTATCGGCGATATATAAAACAATTTGTTGGCAAGCAATAAAGCCCGCACATTGGTCTAAAAGCCGAGCTTTGTAAACAGCCTGGTTTTGATTTATGATCGAAGAATTCGGGTTTATGAGTTATTTTTGGATCTATCTGTATTAATAAAAATATAGTAAAGATTTTTATGAGTTATCCTGCGTTATTGGTTGGCGTTATAGAAGTCGTAACCTTATGGTTATGGAGGTTATTTCCTAATGATCGTATTTTGTTATCGGATTTCGTTTTTTTGTTAGGGTATTTTTATTATGTATTTCGTGCGTTTTACCAATAGTCGGTAATGTCAATAATTAGTTTCTGGCTAAGATTACAAGTCCAAAAATATCCGTAATAATTATCGATAAAGAATTCTATACCCTAACGGCTCATTCATACGAGGACGATTCGTGTTTTTTGACAAATCGTCTTTTGTCACGATTCGTTTATTCTCTTGCTTCCATAGGCCACGTGTTCACACGCATCACGAATCGTGAAAAATTACTGACACGTCTCAAATCACATAACTATCGTCTTTTAAAATTTTTGACGAACCGTCATTGACGGGATCCCGTGTGAATGCGGCCTTAGTTTACATGTCTGTCGAGAACTCGAAATAGAAGCAAGTATCGTGTAAAGTTTTTTCACTTTTTCTCATGAATTATAGAAACTCCACCGAAAAGTCCAAACGCCCGTGTCACTTTCGCAGCTCAACAATAACAAAATCCATTGACTATTTTTAGTGCGGAACTTAGATAGGGCGCGTATGTCAACCTTTTTAGTACTTACGGAACTATGGGATTCTTGATAAGGTGCTTTGTGCATGAATATCTTGATATTGGTACTTTATGGGTGCGTAAATAAATGTTTGGAGGTGAATACGATGAATGATGAGGGTACGTGAGGTATTTTCTGCCGCGTCAACTGTTGTTATAGTTTATATTGTACTAGCGACCCGCCCTGCTTCGCACGGTTTTTATGAGAAAGACAAAACATCGAGGTTTTCTTTTTTATGTATGTTTAATATTAATGTACCTACTTAAACATAAACCTTCCGGAATAAATTATCTAAACGATGCGATGGTGAAAATTGCATCAAAACCTTTTGCCTAGTTTATGAACAACGCGGTCACACAGTCCTACACGAAAAGCGACTTTAGTTATAAAATATTAGCTGTGCCCCGCGGTTTCACCCGCATAATGTCTCGATCTTATATGAATATCGGGATAAAAATATCCTATGTGCCACTCCAGGTCATGGTCTACCCATGTGCTAAATTTCATCTAAATCCTTTCAGCCGTTTTAGCGTGAAAGCGTAACAAACAAACAAACTTACTTTCGCATTTTTAATATTAGTTAGGATTAAGATAAATAATATTTTATTTTATAATTATTTTATCTTTATAACATATTTTATCTTCTGAAAATTGTGAACGTGGGTAGACCACCTTTCGTTGCCTTGATATTCTTTATACGATACTAAAACTTTCATGAGGTCTTTAGGTGGAGAACTAAAAGATAAATCACGCCAAACTGCGGAGCCAAGGACTTGATATAAATGCAATTTTTCTTACGTTTACGACGAAAAATAAAAGATAAATATTATATATTATTATAATAATATAAAAATGGATGGATTGTGTGAGGAAAGATAATTATGAAAAAAAGGGAGTGGTTAGCATTACGATTGACAACTGAAAATGGAAGAAGAAAACGTATTGCGCCGACCCCAAGTATAACTACGAGGACAAGGGCAAGAAGATGATGTTAATATAAAAATATAAACATAGGTATAGCTATAAACCTCCAACTGTTACTAACGACATATTTACAATAGCATTTTAATTGTTATCGGCCTTTTAATGGCTAATCAACAGTTGAAATTAAACCCTGAAAGAAAGAAAAGAAACAAATAGGTTTATTTGTCACAGAAACACGGGCACACAAAAAAATAACAGTAAAAAAAAGAAATAAATATTGTTTATTCACAAATCACGCATTTTACCAACTGTTTGAGCATCAGTATCGACTCATTATATCCGAAGAATTGAGATTACAAAACCACCTGGGCATTGATATATTACTTTCAGGAACTAATTAAAACATTTCGAAGGTACCACTCATCCGTATCGGACAGTGTGCGGAAGGACCAAAATTTATATCGGGTTAAAACAATTTGCGTTGTGTTTTGGTCCTGTGAACTGACAGTTTGGACCACAGCGTTTTCATCCTTACCAAAAGCACTGGTTGGAACTTTTGACCAGTCTTCGTTCCCTTTTTTGTTTATTTGACCGTTTCAATGGATTTATTGCGCTCTGTGTAATACAATTTCCTTTTATGCCACGTTTCAAAGATTTACCTTGCTGTAATTGGAATTTGTATTAAATTCTTTTCACGTATAGGGGCAAGCTATACTAGAATTGCTTATGAGGGGGTGACTAACAAGTCACCAAGGTTGGAGTTCATTTACAGAATAAATCATTCAGGGTGAAATCCCTTCTAGCATTTTTTTTATGCATTCAACATAAGCCACGTGCGCCAGAAATTGAGGTACACGCCGAGAGTGCAGTTACTGAAATCGCACCGGAATGTCAACTTGAAGGCATTCACGGTGCGTGTACCGCGTGTGGTGCGTGTTATCTGCCCCTCGTCATAGAAGAAGACTTTTGGCAGCAGGACGTGGTATTCCGTCGCTTCCGCGGACAAGTACCACAGATAGTTAATGTGTTATAAGTGGCGGGCGATTTGATTCACTCTGCGTCCAGCGCTCGGTGTGGCAACACGTCGTGTTCTGGTTTCCGACTGGTCAATTGTCATCCTGAGGGTGCCTCGTTGAGAGCTGAAACACGTGTCGATTTCTTACAGGGTTTTTTATGACTCTTGAAGAATAGTTAAGCGGAATAGGTTACTAAATATATCTACGTCTATTGTGTTTTTTTAAGTACCACAGGACAGCACAAAGTCTAACTAGTGCAAAGTGAAGTGCTACTAACATAGTCTTAAGTCTTAAGCCAACACAAGTTTTTAACATAAGAATATGTATAATTTAGGTATTTGTCTATGGGCCTGGGTCGATTGAAATAAATGGTTTTATTATTATTATAAGTAGGAGATAGTTTGCATTTTGTAAAAAAATATCCAAAACAATGCACACATTCAGTTATAAGTTAACGGAGATAGCGAACCCCTATAATGATAATGATGCTTGAATACCTACAGGTCAAAATATCCTTTGCGGCGTTACTTTGTAGTTTGATACAGAAGTTTATGCTATCTACAATATATTCTAAAACAGACCAGCGTGGGGAATATGCGACAATAAATACATTTCAACGTTCTCCTGAGGTGGCGAGCACTTGTTTTATTATTTGAAGCCTTCCGGGAGAACTCACGTTTCGGTTTTAGTTATTACATTAAAAAATACAGACAGGACAGAATGAGAAGTAATTTGAATGTTGTTGTAGATAAAGGACTATTTAGTGGCTATCTCTATACGGAATAATCTAAATACGGATGGCTGCATTGATTTGGGACTCCCTCTTCAAATGTACTTTGCACCTAATTTGTATGCGAGAAGGGTATACAATTAATTCAGGTGTTGTACTTTACACGTATATTTGATGGATTTCACATGCCCTTGTTCCCCCTGGGGGTAAAGTAACAATAACAATAGAATATCGGTTGTGCCAATAAGGCACAACCAATATTCTATTGTTACTTAGTGTTAGTCAAGACTTTGCAGAAAATAAATATAAATAAAATGCACCTTATGAGCCCTAAAACTTTCCTGTGTGAGATCAAAAGTTTGGAGGTTGTGTTTCTCGATAGTACATATTCAAGTACCTGAGGACCTGCGGGTGTTTAAGTATCGCGAGTGAATGGGTTTACTTCTAGGCAAACGTGCACCATCGTCGACCGCAGGATCACTGAGCATTAAGCTTAGTATAGTGCCTGTCGGGGTCGCAGGACAGTCCGAAAGGGTTACCGTGGCCTCTGGCAACATACAGGCAACTGAAGGAACACTGGTGGGTTTTAGTTAGTAAGAGTCTAACAGCTAACACGCCTTCTCGCTCCGGTCAGAACAGGAGAAGTTATCTGATAATTTCCCACCCAAAAACAAAAAAAAAACATTAGTATAGTGGCCAGAAGCGAGCCTTTAAAATGTATTTGAAAATAAAAACAACATCACGCATGTTCTCCCTAAAGGGTTTGGCAGAGGTGTATTTATAGTTCAAAAATATGAGTTTCAAAATGTAAGTTATGTAACACTAGCGACCCGCTTCTGATTCGCACGGTTTTTACGACTTGAAAAAACATCGATATTTCTTAGTTAATGTTACTTTAATATTAAAGTATTAAACATATACAAACGTAACGTATTATGAACCTTCCAGAATAAATTATCTAAACGATGATGAAAACCTCATCAAAATCTGTTGCGTGGCTTAGAAGAACAACGCGGACATACAGACAAACACGAAAAGCGACTTCAATTAATAATATGCATAGATTAAAATCATTTTATTATAGGTGTTACTTGTTGGACATTTTTATAAAAAACTTGACTTGGCTTATAGTGAAAAGCTACCCGACGAAATAGGAACAGACTTACTAACAAGTTACCTTTCTAAATTAGATATTAAAAGTTAGTATAAGCGGTTTTAACTTCGTTAATTTAAATTCACTACGTTAAGCAGTTTCTCGGAATCCAGGTTACTCCTGTTTGTTTAATACAGAACCAGTGTAGCAAAGTCGTACACTTCAGGGTTGCTACCTTCAATATCTTCTCAAAAACCTGCTCAACTCTTCATTAATGATCGAGCATTTTCAAGGAGGAGACCTAAACCACTCCAGGATTCTTAAGTGCTTCCATAAAGGGTTCATACTTGCTTCTTCTTCTTTTCGTGTGGTTATTAACTAACCTGGTGTCATAGTTTTAAAGCCGCCCATGAGCCTCTGACTAGGCTTCACATGCCATCGAGAAATATCTCTCAGGCATGCCGGTTTCCTCACGATGTTTTCCTTCACCGTTTTTGAAGCAAGAGATAAGTATACAATACCCACATGCATCCGAAAAGTCAGAGGTGCGTGACTTGGGTTCGAACTCGAGACCTATGACTTGACAGTCTGACGGTCACCCCACTAGGCTATCTCTGCTCTCATACTTCCTGATATTTCAAAACTTAACCTAATTTACATGTTAAGGTACTAGGAGATTTCCGTACAAAGCGATTAGCCATAACGAGGTTCTAACGATACCTCTCCACAGAATAATCTAATCAGTCTCAGATCTTACAACCCTGCACAATTCTGGCGTTCACGTGAACTATCCAGAATCCGGCACGAATTCTGACCACGTCTGTTAATCAAGTGGGTATTTTAGGACCGGGCCTCTGCATACTTAATGAAATAATTTGCATAATCTTCGTTTGTTACCCGGGATTGGTTAGCGGGGACGTTGCAGTACACTTTGTTAAACGAAAGCAATGTTTAATTGTTGTTTCTATCTTTTTATCTCATTCGTTTCGTGTACTGTCGCGAAATAGCGACGGGATCTTAATTTGGTTTTATTCTGGAGGTATTATTGCTATTGTTAGGACAGTGATTGTCCTGTTCTGAGATTTAAATGGAATGGTGCACTCATTTAATTGGAATTCTTTTATTTTTTGTGATTTTTTGTAGGAAGTAGGTATGCGTACGGGATATACTAACCTCGTACCCTGAATGTGAAGCCTAACTTAAATCTTGAAGAAAAACATTGAAATGAAATGAAATTTATTTGCAAGAATTGTAGTACATTACAGATGGTCGGGTTTTTAACAGTTTTTAAAACAATTCGCTAAAACGACTCGTAGCCTGCAAAAATTACAAAATAAATGAAGTTAATAAAATTGGAACATACATCATAGTTATTATACTTTAAGAAATTATAATAGTAAAATGTCAGTAATCATTAAATATTAGTAAAATATTAGTACCTAATCATTAAATATTAGTAAAATGTCAGTAATCATTAAATATTAGTAAAATGCAGTAATCTTTAGAGTTTAGGTACTCATTCATAGAATAGAATGATTTTTCTTTAAGCCTTTTGAATAAAGCTGTTTTAAAACGATTGATTGCCAGTTCCTTATAACAATTGAAAGGCAACTTCTGTGATATAAGTGGCTTTTCATTGCAGGAATAATAAGCCTATGAGGATATCTTATCTTAAACGTAACAGTGTCTCCAAGACGTTGAAATAATTCGGACTGCATTTTACAGCATTCAAATATATTATGTAAATACCGGGAGCAGTTAACATCTTTATATCATTAAAAAGAGGTTAAATGAAGTAAATTATTAACCGATTTCTTCAAAAGGAGGAGGTTCTCAATTCGTCAGTTTTTTTATTTTTTGTGGTTGTTACGCGATTACTCCGCCAATTATGAATCAATTTCGATGATTTTTTTCTTGTTTGGTAGGTCATGCTTCAGAGGTGGTCCCTTATAAATTTTATTAACTTATACTGTTTTCAGTATAGTTTAGTTAATTATTCAGGGACTTTCTAATTAAACTACGATAGTTTTTGGTCCGCGCGCGGCTCGGCCGCGGTCATACAGGTTAAGATATTTAATAGCAATCTAATTAAAGTAATAGGTTGAAGTACCAAAAAAATAATTTTGTTTGGCCGTTTAATAAGTTTGTTGGCACATTCACATATAGCCCAAAAATGTATGGACGTTGAATGATCTCCTTTAGTAATTATAATGAAATATGTTAGTATAGTTTGTTAGTTTATATACCTAATAAATAAATAATTAGGATTCAAATAAAATAGGCCCATAAAGTTTTTTGTAGACATTCTGGGTCACCGAGTAAAAGGTGAACCTACCTATATATTTTTTATTTATTAAACGCGGTAATAGGTATGATGGCATTAATCTTAATTAATCGATTGATGAGCGCTTTACCGAAAATTGCTGCTCGTGATGATTTTTGACTGGTTGTCGCTTGTGACACGGATATCAATCAGTCTTATAAAATGGTTAAGGGTGCGTCTTACTGTGTGTTTTAATTATACTGGTACATATTCGTGACCAGAGCGGTATTAATTTTAGTATTAACGTAAGCATCATTATGCTGCGTACAGACTGATGAAAGGTAACATGCAATATAACATGAAAGGAGCATTTCATCAGTGTGAACACAGCGCGTGCACGAACCGAACATGTACCTACTCGCAATGGCTATCTAAGCATACTACGGGCCCCTTTGTGTTTGTTTAAAACACCGATAAATCACGGATCGTTTCGCGCGCGACTTGAAATTCCCGTAGCGTGCCGTGCGCATGAAATCCACAGTTCGCGCGCGCAAGGTGTCCAGACTATGAAAATTTGTTACAAAGTGTGTTATATTGCATGATACATTGCAATAATGTGGACGGCAAATTCTTTCATTAATTTCATGTTACGTTGTGAAAGTCTGTACGCGGGAGGGATAATGCGATATACATGGTAACTTTGAACACAATCGACAAAATTTAAGGGGGTGTTCTACTCAGTTTTATACAACTTTTACTATGGGACTAAACGAATTCGCAACAAAAATTTCAATCTTCCCATATAAAGGTACATACCCGATTGGACCATTTTGTAGGTATGAGATGGTCGAATTTTTTGTATGCAATAAAAATATTCTCAAATCCTACTGGTATTTGAGAGATAAAAAAAATTATAGTTTAACTAACATAAAATGTTGATAAACACAAATAGCAATCGGAACAAAGCACCAAACAGCCCAGAGGTACACAGAACATAAACAGGTATAAATCCATTTGCAGTCACATTGCTGCTCCCAACGGGTGCAACATCAAACACAGGGGGCTGACGCAGCAATGAATGTCGTACGTAAATTACACCAGCCGTCAGATATGTGGCACTGTGCCGCCGGTCAAACTAAGTAATGGCTTTTAAGCGCTATGCCCGTAGATTTTACGGACATTGATCAAGCTAATTAGTTTAGGAAACATAATTATTCAATCGGAAGTTCTGTTTCTGCGAAATTAATGCGTGAGTGTGAAGTCATGAAATGTCAGCTTGCCTGTCATGCCTGCAGGTAAAGTAGGATAAATACCTATTACCTACCCCATTCATACTTAATATTATAAAGGTAACGGCGAAAGTAACTCTGTATGTTTGTCTGTCTGCTACCTTTTTACGTCTTCACAGTTGAACAGATTTTGATTTTTGACACACAGGTGAGTGTGAAGCCATAACCTGGGTTAGAACTAAATATACTTTATGCGCAGGTAATACGATTCCGTGGGACCATTTGCGACTTCCATGCGGGCGAAACCTCGCGAAAAAGCTATTATCGAATCTTCTTTTGTGTATCACATTTATTTTACACATAAAAGAAGACATTACGCCGCTTCTCCCATCCGATTCGAGTAGCGGAACATGACGCGAGTCAGTTGAATTGAACTACTGCGGTTTCGCTGCTATGGTTTCGCGGTGGAGGTGTGCTACCGGCGTAATTGATCACCATGTTTACACACTGAAGTGTCAGTCCATAAAACCAGCAACTGGTAAGTAATTAAGAACCAGATTCCTAAAGCATCTGAAACAGTCCCGGTTGATGGCCATACCAACTAACGCAAAAACTTCGGGAACACATGTGAGGTTACTATTCAAGCTTCTGTTACTTATTATTTCATTCGTGGTCTTCCCTTGAATTTTACATTCAACGAAATTAACCAACCCTTCACCAACCTTCGTCAATTTAACATGTTATAGCCATTTCATACAACTGTCAAATAATCACAGTTGTGACACAGAATAGTACTGGAGGCGCACTCCGCATTTTAGGTATGAAGCTACAAGTGGCGGGCTCGTCTTCAGAGTTGGGTCAATTCAGAGAGCGTAAAGGCTCTTACATACTGGGGCGAATCGACGCGCGACGCGACGCCGCCGCATTGTTCGCCGTGAGAAATTGTTTTGTTAAAATTCGCGTCACGCTACGAATCGCCCCAGTATGTAAGAGTCTTAACGTAGTCAGAAGATTAAAGGTCGATTAACACATATCAGTGAAGCCGACATAGTGCAAATATTATTTCATACATTCTCTATGAACGCATCCTCACTTGTCAGTGTCAGTGACGACACAGTGCTCTCAGTGTCAGTGCCGATACCAGCATGAGAGGCTTCACTAATATTATTGTGTGATTCGACCTTAAGAGTTACGCGATAGAAAGAGAGGCAACTCACAGGTGAATATTATAACTGTGGTAATTAGCGCTGTGCGATCTGAATTGCATTTTATTGTGTCATAGCAAGAATCGCTTTTTATTTAAATTATTTGACTGAGTAAATCTTCTGTGGTTGTAATTATAATATACGGACAATATTTGTTTAACAATTAAACTCCTACACTTTACCTATTTACCAGTGAGTTAATGTACGAGTAACCCACAATCAAAATCAATCTGCCTAACCTTTTCCAAACTATGTTTGTGGTTGGCTTCCAGTCTAACCGGATGCAGCTGAATACCAATAATTTACATGGAACGACTGCCTATCTGACCTCAACAACCCAGTAACTGGGAAATATGATGATACCCCTTGGTAAGACTGGTTGTCAGTCTTTCGGGCTTCTGACGACCCGCAACGACTGTCAAAGATTCACGAATGACAGCCGGGACCAACGGCTTAACGTGCTTTCCGAGGCACGGAGGAGTCTCGATATGTAAAGCGTAGCTTAACCTGATGAATCGAACCGTGCGGCTGTTATTACTTAGCCACGAGCTCCTGTAACCCGCAACGTTAACTAAAATAAAGGTAGGTAATAAAATTCTGTTATTATTGTATTTACAAGAATTCGCTGGATACTAAAAAGCTACAAACTATCTGTGCCTACCCAAAATGAAACCTACAGACAGTTTGTAGCTTTTTAGTATCTAGAGGACATTATTTCATATGCATTTTAGTAGTGATTTATATCCATTATCGACCCAAATAACCAGTCAAAGTAGTGGCGAAATTTTAATCATAAATATCATTCGCAAAACAACAAGTTTCACCAAATTGTCTATAACAGTACACATTAGTACATAAACAAGGGGCTTGTTGCAAACTATTCACAGCCACTGAACAACGGATAGTTTTTGAGTTTCGTACTAAAACGTAAAAACAATTTCTAAATGGATTTCGCGTTTGTTCGTTTTGGTCCATTTGAACTGTTTCGCGCAAGATAGGTAGGATGGTTTTACGTTTATTATTAATCTATCCCACACATAAACCTTCCAGAATAAATTCTCTAAATCATGGTGAAATAGATAGTTTTAAATTCTTGACCGATCGCACAGAATCCAAAACACATACCCACAACTAATAAACTCACACATCTACAACTTTGTAGACGCTAAAGAATTTAATATCACACCCACAAAATAAAACATGACACAGCTTCATTGATTAAACCGCCACATTATTACGATATAAATATTAAAATTCCTTCGCCTGTCTCGTTGGTCTAGATATCGCAGCACGACTGCAGAGAATGGAGTTTGATTCCTAGGTCGGAAAAGGGGTGATGGCTAAGGCTTGTCTAGAATAGAGTAGGTATAGAATTTTTACACCAAAAATGTTAAAATTAGAGTCACCCGTTAGTTATTGTACTTACTCGTATTAGTTATAAGTACAAATTGAATGCCGCTCACGCCCCATGTAATAAAACGCGAAAATTCCCCATTGAAATAAAAACCGGAGATTTTTTTTTTTTTTTTCAAAAGAAAACACAAAGTTAAACTGACTCTCAATATGACGGATCGGACAGGGTTTTTGTTACACGCTGTATAAAAATACTCGCTTCTGTCCGCGAATTCGTCTGCGTGAAATTTCTTGTTCCCCTGTCCGACCCCGTCGCATCGCATCGTCCGCCCGCACTAAGGCTCTGACATATTGGCGCGACGCAGCCGCATTGTACGCCGTGAAGTTTTCTCAGAAATTGTTTTGTTAACAGTCGCGTCGCGCGACAAGTCACGCCAGTATGTAAGAGCCTTTACTCCGTTATCGCTTCGCGTTCTTTCTGACTTTTTTCTTTTTACTCGGCTCCTAAGGGTTTTAGCGTAATGTTAAATAACCAAGAATTAGGCTATCGATTGCAAAGAATTTTTCAAATCCGACTGGTAGTTCCCGAGACTAGCACGTTCAATCAAACAAATAAAAAAAAACTCTTCAACTTTATTAGTAGTAAAGATTAACGCCTCCTATTTCAAAAGCATCGTTTTAGTATCTACATATATTATCAGATAACGTGTAACATCTCACAAGTAGGGAGAATGTAGGAGCTTGATTAATGGCCCGAGTTCAAGAAGTATGCAAGTGCAATGTAAAACGACTTGATTTATACCTATGTCTGACTTTGGACACTTCTTTGTATAAACTATCACGTTAAATAATGTACCTAAATGTATGTTCGTATGTGAATTTTCCTACTAAGTACTTACTGAAAGTTTTGTGTTTTTAGTGTTCCGTACCCAAAGGGTAAAACGGGACCCTATTACTAGGACTCCGCTGTCCGTCCGTCTGTCTGTCTGTCTGTCTGCCCATCTGTCACCAGGCTGTTTCTCATGAGCCGTGATAGTTAGACAGTTGAAAAATTCACAGATTATGTATTTCTGTTGCCGCTATAACAACAAGTACTAAAAAACAGAATAAAATAAATATTTATGGGGGCTCCCATACAGCAAACGTGATTGTTTTGCCGTTTTTAAAGATCATGGTACGGAACCCTTCGTGCGCGAGTTCGACTCGCACTTGGCCGGTTTTTATTTTTTATTGAGTTATGGGACAGCTCTCGATTCCGCTTGATGGAAAGCGATAGATGAGGTCTGATGGAACAAGCAAACCCAGAAGATACCTGTTCACTCTTACTTTGAAGGCTGACGGGTTATACGTGTGTATGTTATGGATCTAACGAGACAGTACCTTATTTTCATGAACTATAACCTCAGACCAAATAAAAAACCAAGACGGAGCGCTGCGAACAATACAGTGAAGCATGCTAAAACTACACCAACGCTATGTGCGTACGCGCTGACACACACATTTACAACTATTTCTAATGACACTGCAATCAAACCACACCAAACTAAGTGCACACATGTTTACGAAACCGGCCTCACGTCACTGTTGACAGAGCTCTGTCTTGGTTTTTTATTTGGTCTGAGATTATAACATGTAAATAAAAAGTCATGAAGGCAACTGTGGGTACGGAAAAATATCTCTGTTGGTTTGCTCGATTAGCAAGTAACTACCTATGTCGAAATCAGCTGCAATAAAATCACCTGTCAAATAGGGATGACCAGCAAAAAGGTACTTTAATGAGGCTTTCAAATTGACTTCGTAAAATATATCAATGCATTGACGGCTTAAAAACGCTGATCAATTTGACTGGTGGCTACTCTGCAATTTTTTTGCTACCAATTCCATTAACGAAACCTGGACTGTATACTTATATTTCGGTTTTCAGCCAATTGAATGATATACAGAAAAGATGGTAAAAGAATTTACAAAACAAAACAATATAACATCACGCGTGTATTCCCCGAAGGGTTAGGCAGAGGTCTACCTATAGTACATCCGCATTTCGCCAGTTATATTTATGTCCCATTTATTAGGCGGCAAACCTATTGCTATCAACTGGGCACATCAGACTTCGGGCTGCTACTAGGAAATTCCACATGGAAAAACCTAATAACCAATTATTAGAAAAGTCGGTGAGGAATTTATTCCAAATAAAAGTATGTTCCGGATATTCAAACAGATATTCTGAGAATCTGTGGGTTCCAATTCGTTTTTATTGTTGACCACAAGCCCGCAATAAGCTTTATTTACTTAAGGGACCGTTTGTTCCAATTAAGGCAATTTCATGGCTACAGGATATGATCTTACTTATAAATGAGACAAACTTTCAGAAGCATACTCAGTTCTTATTTTACCATAATATTGTTTAAGGCCCTACCCTCCGGCGGCGAGTAGTATGCTACTTGCGGCTTGAGTGAGAGCCAGACAGAGAGCGAGATAAAATTTGAGGTAGGTTAGGGCCTTAAACAATATTATGGTAAAACAAGAACCATCTCGCTGTCACCCAGCCCGCGAATAGCATACTACTCGCGGACTACTCGCGGCCTGAGTGAGAGTGAGATGGAGAGGGGTGTTGGCGGGTCTTAAGGCTCGAATAGTTTAGGTAATTGCTTTTTACGGTGAAAATAACGGTAATTAAAAAAAACATAAGAACTGCTTTATAGTTTGTTCAGTTATTATGCTCATGATCTAATTTGAAGTATTTTTTTAATACCAGCGGTTTATAGTTCGGTTTAGAGGTAACTTATTTTTCCTCAAATTCCTCAACATTTATGTTTATTTCAAATTAATGCTGCAGTATTTTCGGCATAACGGAGGATCATGCTTAAGCAATTTGAGGTAGGGTAGGGCCTTAATAAAACAAGATATTTTTGAAGTGAATGTGGAAAACACCTCTATGATGAGTGCACTTCGTAAATTTAACTGCCAATTTCCCTAAGGAAATACATAGGATGTTATTATTTTTAAGAACTAGTGCACTGCAATGACTTTACCATGTCATTTAGTTAACTAGAAGACACATACTAAAATATTTAGTAGGATTAGACGAAAATAACTTTGATAAGAACTTCATCTGAGCTTTCATTGATTTTTCATGAGCATGCAAAGATAAACACTTTGAGAAGATTACTGAAGATATTTAATTGATTCAGGCGTGACTTTTCGGAAACCCTTACATATTATAAAACAAAGTCGTCCACCGCGTCTGTCGGTCGTCCTGTACGCGATAAACTCAAAAACTACTGCACCGGTTTTCATGCTGTTTTCAGCAATGGATAGAGTGGTTCTCGAGTAAGGTTTAGTATGTAATAACCTACATCCACGCGGGCGAAGTCGCGGGCATCAGCTAGTCTATTATAAAATAAAATAAATGTAGATATATTTAGCAATCTAGTCCGCTTAACTATTCCTCAAGAGTCATACAAAACCCTGTAAGAAATCGACACGTGTTTCACCTCTCAACGAGGCATCCTTAGGATGACGATTGACCAGTTGCAAACCAGAACACGACGTGTTGCTCGGTGTTTTTTTATGACTCTTGAAGAATAGTTAAGCGGAATAGGTTACTAAATATATCTACGTTATTGCATTTTAAGATTACTGAAACAATTTATAGTTTTTCAATAGAGTTACAACGGTTCATGTCAGTAACTGTTGTATTTTCTTGTATACAACAGTTTTTTGATTTTAATAAACGTGTATTAATACTCTTGCAATTGAATGATAATTATTTTTAGTTTCAGTCAGTATGAATATTGATACATAATTCATTTTAACATCATATTTTATGGATTTCCTTATTATTATGATGTTAATAATTAACATTGAACTTCCTCATCATTAACTTTTAATAAGCCGCCATTGTAATATATTTCTATCATAACAAACATAACATCACGCCTTGTTTTCCCGAAGGGTTGGGCAGGTACTTAAGGACACCCTATTTTTAATCGACTTCTTTAAAAAGGAGGAGGTTCTATGTTCGTCTGTATGTATTTTTTTTGCCAGTTATGTTTAAGTCCCATGTAATAGTGGGCGAGCTACTTGAATGCTTGAATGTGAATTGATTTGACACAAGTGACGTCAAAATGTACTTATTATAGAAGTTTTAAAAAACATCTGTTATCAAGATGAAGATGCATTAGAATGAAGACCGAAGTCGTGGCGACAGAACTGTGGTACAAAATATGTGTATGAACATACGGTGCTACAAAGATCTATTGGCCTTTGAATGACGTTGTCAAGGTGGCGCTGTTGGCAAACATTTGTGTTTGTTTTGTGCAATAATGTGTTGAAAACATAAGATGGCGGCGTTAGTTCTGATTCTGGCCACGCGCCAAAAGATGCTTGTTGGTACACAGCTGTATTTAATCATACCTTCAGCGTAAGATAATCATCATCATCATCATTTCAGCCGAAAGACGTCCATTTCTGGATATAGGCCTTCCCCAAGCACCGCCACTTCGACCGGTTCTGTGCTTCTCGCATCCAGCACATTCCCGCGGCCTTCACCTGGTCATCGGTCCACCTTGTGGGGGGCCTTCCAACGCTACGTTTTCCGGTACGCGGTCGCCACTCCCCAGAACCTTTCGGCCCCATCGGACATCTGTTCTGCGAGCAATGTGCCCTGCCCACTGCCAAGTGGTAAGTGGCAAGTTTGTCAATACTTCGGGCTATTTCGGTTACCTTGGTTCTCGTACGGATCTCTTCATTTCTGATTCGATTACGCAGGGATAATCCGAGTATAGCCCTCTCCATTGCCCTTTGGGTAACTTTCAGCGTGAGATAATACGATGACAGAATTTAATTTATAGCATTCCCTCTCTAAAATCTTATTTTATTCATTCAGTGAATAAAACGCACTTTTAATCACTGTTTTGGTGTTTGAATTTAGAACACACCAATATATTCGACCTCCATCTCAATGCTATACAACCTTCTTGCGAAAAAATACTCGATACAAAAACTCCGATTTGATTGGTTGAGATTTTCGACAAGGAGTTTAGCATTAGAATAAAAACTGTTTTGTGTTCTTTACTGTCATTAGTAAATTGGCGCTATTTTAAACGTGTATTCCCGTTCGTCCCACTGCCGTCGTCCCACTGGTGGGACGAACGGGAATTTAATAAATTATATTAAATTTATTCCCGCTCGTCCCACTGACTTTGTTAGTGGGACGAACGGGAATGATTTAGTCATTTTATTTTTAATTCCCGTTGGTCCCACTGAATAATTTGAGTCTGGTTGTTGTTCAATTATTCACTTATTTATCCTAACTAATACTATAAATGCAAAATTGAGTTTGTTTGTGTATTTGTTAGGTACAGTTTCATGCTAAAACGGCTGAAATGATTTAAATGCAATTTGGCACATGGGTAGATCATGACCAGGTTAAGACATAGGATAGATACTTTTTATTTCTATAGTACGTTGCATGCATACAAGGCGGTATTCTGAGCAAAGAACTTTGTGCACAATTTATGAGCATGAGCAGTACCTAACCTAACAAAAAGTACTAGGCTTGCATGAATTCAGGATAGTATTTCAATCATTCGTTTTATCTATACTAATATTATAAAGAGTTAAGATTTGATCCGTTTGTTTGTTTGCATTGAATAGGCTCCGAAACTACTGAACCGATTTGGTTGAAAATTAGTGGGGAGGTAGCTTAGAACCAGGAGCCGGACATAGAATACTTTTTATCCTGTTCTCGGTAGGGTAGATAGGCAGGGTAGGGTGGATAGGCAGGGTACCTACCCTACCTACCTACCTACTAGAGGCATAATACTAATGATTGAATTCATGCAAGCCTAGTACTTCTTGTTAGGTTACTGCTTAGAAATTGTTCACAAGGTATCGTGAACAGAATACCATCTTGTTTGCATGTACCGAGCTACCGGGATAAAAAGTATACTACGTGTTAAATAAACTATCTGTCGTTCAAATTCTATAACTTAGATAAAACTTATGATTGAAATACTATCCTGAATTCATGCAAGCCTAGTACTTCTTGTTAGGTTAGGTACTGCTCATAAATTGTGCACAAAGTGTTTTGCATAGAATACCGTCTTGTATGCATGCAACGTGCTACAGAAATAAAAAGTATCTATCTTATGTCTTAACCTAGGTCATGGTCTACCCATGTGCTAAATTGCATTTAAATCATTTCAGCCGTTTTAGCGTGAAAGCGTACCTAACAAACAAACAAACTCACTTTCGCATATATAGTATTAGTTAGGATTAATAAGTGTATAATTGAACAGCAACCAGACCCAAATTTTTCAGTGGGACCAATGGGAATTAAAAATAAAATGACTGAATCATTCCCGTTCGTCCCACTAACAAAGTCAGTGGGACGAGCGGGAATAAATTTAATATAATTTATTAAATTCCCGTTCGTCCCACCAGTGGGACGACGGCAGTGGGACGAACGGGAATACACGATTTTAAATACTGTAAGTTGTACGAACACAAAGTTTAGTGTTACTTAATAATAGATCAAATGAAAATGCATTCAAGTGATGAAGAAGATGTGTTAACACCTGAGTTTATGAAAGAGAGGGCGGCCAATATAGTAGAAAACTTGCTACCCAACAAATCACGGCTGGTTTACATCAAAGCCTACGAATTTTGCAAATGGAAAAATGAAAATTAAGCTTCTGGCACATTTTCAGAGTCTGTTTTCCTAACTTACTTTAAAGAGTTGTCGAAGAAACAGAAGTCATCGACATTATGGAGTATGTATTCTATGCTATGGTGTACTATAAAACAAGGCATAACATTGACATAAAAACATACTCGAAGTTGCAAGTTGTTTTTCTCGTAGTCATGGTATAAAGTATAGTTTGAAACTCTTGAATAAAACGGATTTATATCGAGAGCCATGAATCACTCGCGTCGCTCAGGATTCTAACACTTGAATCACTCGCTATGCTCGTGATTCAATCATCATGAATCACTCCCTACGGTCGTGATTCAGTCATTAGAATCCTTCACTTGCTAGTGATTCATCTGTGGCCCTCGCTTTAAATCCGTGTCACTGCAGTAGGTTGAGTTAATTGAATGAGCATATTTATTTCATCCCGTTAGCAGTAAAGGTGTTCACGGATATATAAAACGGGTAATTATTATGTCACTGTCTACATTCACTACGCATGCGGTAGTAAATTAATTCTCTTAGGAGTCGTAAGGGGAACCAAGCTACTAAAACTCTTGGACTATTTTATTATGTTGACATAATACGTATTTTATACACTTTGTGTACGAAGGTGTGTTAGTACGCAGCTACTGTTTAGCAACAAATGCGGGCCATTTAGGCCGTGTTAAATAATTAAATCGTCCTTCAAACAATAAAATTTAACACGCACGTTATGGTCATGAAACTTGGTTCATATGTAACGAAATAAAACTGAAAATTCACCACTTTAAAACATGTATAATAATTTACGAATAAAAAAAGAAACGCAGATTTTTTTTTTTGTAAGCTTATATTTTTTCCCGCTGCTTGGCAACGGCAATCAAAACCCGGAACAGGTAATTTGGCCTAAATGAAAAACAGATTACGGTAATCTTTGTTACGCATTTAGTTTCCGTTTTGACTGCTTCGGTCGAAAGTTACTGCAGAGCATGAGGTCCTGACTTCTAATCCCGGATCGGGCAAAGTGTTATTGGGTTTTTCTATCTGGAATCTCTCAGTAGCAGCCCGAATTCAGAATTTATGCCCCGTTGATGGCAAGAAGCTCGCTGCCATGGGACTTGAACAAAACTGGCGAAATGTGGGAGTACTACAGGTAAACCTCCGCTCAACCAACTTAGCATCTTGGTTTCCGAACTAGGGAATCTATTGCAATCGGTTTTAGGTTCGTGACCACTAAATTATGTAAACACTCAGATGAATAAAAACTTATAAAAATATGAATCTAATCCCGATAGAAATGGTCCTGGTTAAAGATCAAGTAGTATTTAAATGTTAGACCTAATAATAAGTGTAATTCGCACGAACAAAACAAAATTAAACAAAAAAATTGATCTTAGTACTTATGAAATCACTTATTTTTGCACAATAATTATGTTTATGTGAATCTAAAAAAAAAAAGATATCTCGTCAAAGGAGTGAGTGGTGATCGCAGTACGCCGTAAAACCGGCCATTAGCGGATATCTTTGCCCGAACACGAAAAATAACTAAAACCTTGAATTGTTATATCCGCTAAGGGCAACGATGGCCGGTTTTACTGTATGTTGTTATTGGCAGACAGGACGACGCTGCTGCACATCCTGTCAACGTAATCCTCTTATCGCAAATAACGATACCCTCGGGTAGAGATGGAGTGGCTTTTCATTGCCAGGAACGAAAACTATATATAAATATATAAAAATCAATTGCTGTTCGTTTGTCTCGCTAAAACTCGAGAACGGCTGGACCGATTTGGATAATTCTTTTTTTGTTGTGTTCGTTATTCTCAGGGCAAGGTTTGTACGTTTAGCATGTGTAGGTAGGGTAGGTAGGTACTCGTATGTAGGTAGATAGGTAGGGTACTCAAACTCAAAGCATTTATTTCAATTAAACCATTTACAGGCACAGGCAATCCAGTCCAAGGTAGGATAGTTAGGGTAGGGTAGGTAGGGTAGGTAGGGTAGGTAGGGTTGGTAGGGTTGGTAGGGTAGGTAGGGTAGGTAGGGTAGGTAGGGTAGGTAGGGTAGGTAGGGTAGGTAGGGTAGGTAGGGTAGGTAGGGTAGGTAGGGTAGGTAGGGTAGGTAGGGTAGGTAGGGTAGGTAGGGTAGGTAGGGTAGGTAGGGTAGGTAGGGTAGGTAGGGTAGGTAGGGTAGGTAGGGTAGGTAGGGTAGGTAGGGTAGGTAGGGTAGGTAGGGTAGGTAGGGTAGGTAGGGTAGGTAGGGTAGGTAGGGTAGGTAGGGTAGGTAGGGTAGGTAGGGTAGGTAGGGTAGGTAGGGTAGGTAGGGTAGGTAGGGTAGGTAGGGTAGGTAGGGTAGGTAGGGTAGGTAGGGTAGGTAGGGTAGGTAGGGTAGGTAGGGTAGGTAGGGTAGGTAGGGTAGGTAGGGTAGGTAGGGTAGGTAGGGTAGGTAGGGTAGGTAGGGTAGGTAGGGTAGGTAGGGTAGGTAGGGTAGGTAGGGTAGGTAGGGTAGGTAGGGTAGGTAGGGTAGGTAGGGTAGGTAGGGTAGGTAGGGTAGGTAGGGTAGGTAGGGTAGGTAGGGTAGGTAGGGTAGGTAGGGTAGGTAGGGTAGGTAGGGTAGGTAGGGTAGGTAGGGTAGGTAGGGTAGGTAGGGTAGGTAGGGTAGGTAGGGTAGGTAGGGTAGGTAGGGTAGGTAGGGTAGGTAGGGTAGGTAGGGTAGGTAGGGTAGGTAGGGTAGGTAGGGTAGGTAGGGTAGGTAGGGTAGGTAGGGTAGGTAGGGTAGGTAGGGTAGGTAGGGTAGGTAGGGTAGGTAGGGTAGGTAGGGTAGGTAGGGTAGGTAGGGTAGGTAGGGTAGGTAGGGTAGGTAGGGTAGGTAGGGTAGGTAGGGTAGGTAGGGTAGGTAGGGTAGGTAGGGTAGGTAGGGTAGGTAGGGTAGGTAGGGTAGGTAGGGTAGGTAGGTTAGGGGGTAGGAAGGTAGGGAAGGAGCTACCCTACCCCCTAGGGTAGGAAGGTAGGAAGGGTAGGTAGGGTAAGCTAGGTAGGGTAGGGTATATACTTAGTGCTACCCGTGCGAAGCCAGGGCGGGGAAGCTAGTTAATGATAATTTAATACCTATATAACAGTTTTATAGTGTAGACAAAAATACCTTTGGTTGTTTTGCTCGACTTGGCGGGGGCACTGCCCCTAGATCTTGTTACGGTATTTAACCTCTATTGTGCAACATGATAAGGTGAGGCCCTAATTGTTGGGCTAAATAATATTATTATTGTCGCTTAATTAGATGCAATACGCAAAACTAATAAATCTTCCTTATTTTAACAGGAAATTACTTATGTTATTTATCAAAAGGAGCAAAACCCGAATAACTAATCTATTTATAATTAACTATCATTTATTGGCCCCAAAATAGGTTGTACAAGGAAACTGTGTTGAAGGAATTGTTAAAACTTACACAATTTACGCAGAACTCAACAATATAATTTGGGTGCCTGCAGATAACAGAACAATAATAACTTGACCTTCGTTCAATTTGAAATTAAAAGACAAAAAATTATAAAACTTGACTGGATTCAATTCCTATTTTTCAGCGACTTAATAAAAAAATTGACACCCTTATTTACGTTCCAATAAAATTTAGAAAATTGGAATTAATAATCCTTACATATTATTAAAAAAAGTCCTCCGCCGGGTCTGTCTGTCGTCTGTACGCAATAAACTCGGAAACGATTGCACCGACTTTCATGCTGTTTTCAACAATGGATTGAGTGGTTCTCGAGTAAGGTTTTAGTATATTTATAATAACCGACATCCACGTGGGCGAAGTCGCGGGTATCAGCTAGAGTATAATAAAATTAAAAAAAATGTAGGTTGAAACCGCAGAGGTCACGCTTTAATATACGTACTAACATTAACCAGTTTAAAAATTAGAAATTATATGTACGAAGGTAAACGCATCTATAATTATATAAACTGTTGTTGCGTCTAGCATGGCAATAGTAGTCATTGACCCATTGACATTCATTTTTTACTTTCTTCATTTCAAAAACGGAAATAAATCCCTCATCCCGAATCGACAACTATCGTGATCCTCAATAATGTTTACTAATGAGAAACGATACTTAGTTCGGGTTCCTACGAAGAGATATTAGGGCAATTATGACCGCTATTGGCATCTTAAACGCAACACTGCAATGTTCGTGTTTTTGATCATCCCATGTGATATCAGGTAGTATATACTTTTTCAAATCTACACGTCACAGTGAAAATTGACTGTGGCAGACGTACAGACTCCGCACTTGTGGTCCTTTTCCGTCATTTTGGTACGGAACGCAAATCGCAGTTTTACTAACATAAGTTACCTACTGGTTTATCCGAAATACCGTAGCACATTCGCAGAAAACCTTGATTTCACTCCGATAATAAAGTCATGGAACATGGTTCATATAGCTAGGTACTAAAATTAATTATTATTGGAAATTAATTAATTATTCCTTTATTTGCAGGAAGTAAACCATAACTACAATACGGCCGATGTAACTTGGCGGTTCCGAGCTACACGCAGAGGGCTGCGCAGTAATATTGTTTTTAACCAAATGGTGACATGAGGCGAGTGTGAGTGAGAGAACATGCGCGAAAGTTATATGCGCCTATATTCAGACTTGCCAAGTTATATGCGCCATATTATATATACATATAGTGTGTTTCAGATCATCCCATGCGATATTAAGTGGGGTGCTTATTCACTTGACAGCAAAAATTTACTTTGACAGACTCCGCACTAGTAAATTATTCCGTCATTTTGGTACGGAAGACAAATAGTACATTACTGTCGCGGCCTGCAACGTAATTTATTTGGCCGATATACGTACACGACAGCTATGGTTTTTCATAGTAACTTTTCTGGCCGCATCGTCACTTGTTTTTGACCAGTACAGCAATTTCGATTGATCTCGGAAGAAGGTTGTCAAAATAGTGCTCGAATTTGCAAGCATGTTTGAGAAAATACATATACCTATACAATAAGTTTACCTACTGGTTTACCCGAAATATCGTCGCTAATCCGCTCTTCCCAGAAAATCTTGATTTCACTCCGTTTCGCAACGGGCTTTGTAATTATGCTAATAGGCTTAAGTTTCGGGAACTGGCCAGTCAACAATACCGGTGAGACCGTCCATCTTGGGTTGACATAGCAACTGGGAGTAAGGAACCACCTCAGATTTCCGTGGAAATACAAACATTCAAAATTCACCAGTTTTTTTACTTAAGGTGGAACACTCAAAAGCAATTCAATTAAAAGACCCCAATTAAGGCAATTTTAAGTCCTTTCCTCTGTTACTTAAAGAAGAATTGTAGCAACAGAAAAACTTCGATAAGCGTCTTAAACCTCCAACTGTCACTAACGAGACACAATAGAATTTTAATTGTTATCCGCCTTCTAAATGCCAATCAACAGTTGAGCGGGTGTAGTAAACTCTTAAACTCTATCAACAGACCGGTAATGTGTAAGACACCAATTATATGATTTCTAGCACACAAGCATAATAAAATTATGACAATGCTTACGTATCGGAAAAGTTGTAGGTATATATAGCGTGTCCATTCTGAAAAGTCGCGCTCCACTACTACCTTACCACACCGCAAGCTTACCGAGCGTGAAGATAACGAGCTGCCTGAAAGTCTATACCACCGTAAACTAACTCAGACTGTATAAATAAGTTCGGTGACGTTCGAGACCCGGTTCAAGTGGCCACGTTTGGTTTATAGGGGGTAACGAAGGCAAATATTTTAAAGCGAAATGCAAAGCGTCGTCGGTTCGTGGAAGAATCTTTTAGAACGATCGTGATTGATACGTTTTTTGATTTAAACTTTCATCCCCTATATCACCCCCTATAGGATTATTTTTGAAACAAAAAATAGCCTATGTCTTCCCCAGGATGCCATCTATCTCCTACTTATGATATAGTATACATATAATGTATATATAATAAGAGAAGTAAGTACCTAATTTTGATTATAATTTGCTGGTTCCAAAACATTGTAATCACAAATCAGCGCCCGTATATACGCAATATTGTGTTTACATATTCCCTCTAATCATATGCTATTGTTTTGAATCACACATTCAACACGAAAATTAAGTTATGCAGACAGCTAATATTCTATACATTTAATTAAACTTCCACTGTACCTACTTGGACTACTTAATGCAGACTTCCCGGGTACAATTCCGGAATCTAAGTACGTAGTCTTTGGAAAGACAGTAGAGGGTTCACTGAATACCAAGATAATTGTACGACTTTCCTAATAATAAAAATTAAATTAAAAAAATTGAACTGTGTGACCGCTTTTACAGTTTTTGGGCAAAAAATTACTACTGCTAGAACTAAAAAAATCACACACTGAAAATGCGTAAAAATACTGATTGCCTCGTTGGTCTAGTGGTTACAAGCGCTACTGCTGAGCATGAGGTCCTGGGTTCGATAGTGAGGTCGGATAAAGTGTTATTGGGGTTTTCCATTAGAAATTTTTCAGTAGCAGCCCGGAGTCTAAATTTGTGCCCGTTTGATGGCAAAGGGTCGCCCCATAATAACCTCATAACTGGCGAAATGTGGGTGTAGTATTAGGTACTTCTCTGCCTTACCTTTCGGGGATGTTATGTTATATCTGACTGGCCTTAACGCCAAGAAAATGTATTCATCTTACGACTGCGTAATTTTAATTAAATTAAAGTTACACCGGCTTTTACACAAAGTGACTCTTCTGCTATAATCTGTGGTAGCATGTAGACAGAGAGTCATAAACGTCTGTATGTTGCAGATTTCCGCCATTTTGTGTACTGTACCCGTACATTTTAATGGAAAAACTTTATTTATTAAAATCCTTCATTCAAATAGTGCTGCGAGAAACAATGGCTGCATGGCTCATAACTGCAACGTTTTTATTGGAATTTTACATGAAAGGGTTAGCTTATGAACTAAGAGTTAAGTGTATTACTATTCAGTTTCCTGAGGTAAGCCTTATGAGGCGTGTTAATGGCGTGTTTTACGCCCATACAGGCGTTTAGGCTTATCGCAATATGTACCTAAATACAATGAACTGGAGCCTCTTTTCGTGTGATAGAAGTTGCGTAGTGATTAAGGTAATATACTCTCACTGTCGTTTATCACAGGTCCTGCAGAAAAACACGGTTATTAATGGATCTCTGTAGGTTCATTGATACAATCTTAAATATTTTGTTTCATTGCAAAGGCTTGCTCACCGTGCTTTATGTAATAAACTGTTACATGCTGCGAAATATGCGAGCTGCGAAACTACCAAGATCTTCTCATTGACTTTGGTTGTACACCCATCCTAACTAATATTATAAATGCGAAAGAGGGTTTCTTTGTTTGTTACGCTTTCACGCTAAAACGTCTGATCGGATTTGGATGAAATTTGGCACAGGGGCACACCTTGACCTGGAGAAGGACATAGGCTACCGACATAACGACGCAACTATCGACATACCACGCGGGCCAAGCCGCGGGCGAAAGCTAGTGAATATATAAAACACACGCAAATATCTACCATTGCTGTTCGTAACTATGTAATTATTTGCATCCCGCCGATGTGCTCCGATGCACTTAATTTTGCGTGAATTGGAGTGAATTCGTTCGTCTATCAAGTGAAAATCTTTCTCGTTTCCAAAATAATGTGGACGTCCGAAGAGGCGCTGTTTGTAAACATAAATGTCAACAATTTGTCAAAATTCAGTGCATTTAAATTCAATTCCCTATTTCTCTGCCTGCGCCTCCGCTCTGTTCTGTCCCTCTAGTAATACATTGTGTCATTCAGGCTTTAGGATGCTTATATGATTAAGTAAGTTGTAAGACAACAGAAGTTACCAGTAACAATGTAGTTAATCTCGCCATCAACATGGTATCTTCTAGCACTCAATTATTTAATTACAAAAAAGGGGCTAAGCAGAATACCTTGAAATTATTTCATCAAAATATTCAAGGTTTTTCTTCCAAACAATTAGAAATTGAATTGTTTCTAGAAAAAACAATGTTTGATATTATCTGCATAACTGAACACTGGTTAAAAGATTATGAAATGCTAATTAATTTTGAGAACTATAGGGTGGGCAGTTGTTTTAACCGAATATCCATGCTGCGTGGAGGTTCACTAATCTTAATCAAAAATTGTATAAAATCTAAGACTCGTAAAGACATAGTTGAACTATCAGTAGAACATAGCATTGAACTGTCCTGTGTTGAGCTAGATAAGCATTATATAGTGTGCGTTTACCGACCTCCTAATTATCAAAACTACTCTATATTTGAGTCAGTAATGGAAGATGTTTTGGCAAAACTTGCAATGGGTAATAAATCAGTAATAATTTGTGGTGACTTTAATATTAATATTTTGGAAAATAATTCAAATAGCAGTAGATTATTAAGTCTCTTTAAATCATTCAATCTGTCAAATGTGTTTTTGGAACCAACGCGAATTACTACGACTACTGCTACATGTATTGATAATGTTTTTTGTAGCTGCGACTATTTAGATAAAGCCATTGTAAATTATCTCCCTTCTGATCACAGCGGTCAAACTGTTATTTTTGAATCCAACACACCACTACAAAAAGTGCAGATACAAACTAGACCAATAACATCGGGTAATTTAAATAGGTTTAATAGCACTTTATTTAGTAAGTTAAGTACTCAGGGCCTAAGTATAAACAATGCTGATATTTTGTATGAAGAATTCTTTTCATTAGTGCAAACAGAGTTCAATAACTCTTTTAAGAAAAAGACTAAAACTATTTGCCCTAAGTTTTTATTCAGTGACTGGGCAACTAAAGGCATCAGGAAAAGTAGGGAAAGATTATTTGAACTGTATGGCCTTAAGCCGTATATTAACACGGAAACTTTTAATAAGTATGTTGCTACTTACTCTAAAACTTTTAAAATAGTATGCAAATCAGCTAAAGCTTCTTTCATTAGCAACAAGGTTAAATCAGCAGACAATAAAATAAAGACAGTTTGGAAAATTATTAACAATGAAACTAACAAGAACAAAAGACATAATACTGATTACACACTGGACACTTCCCGCGGTCTCATTAGCGCTAACATCGATGTTGCTCAAGAATTTGCAACTTTCTTTACCAATATTCCAACTAAAACTACGGAAACTTTAAATTCCTCGCCCTCACTTGCTATTGATTTATTAAGAGCAAGTGTTTCAGCCTGTCCTGTGGAATTTCAATTTAAACATATAAACCCTGTGGTCGTTGTAAAAGCTTTTAAGCAACTCAAGATCAAAATTACCGAAGATCTGTGGGGCATGTCTACTAAAGTTTGTCAATCCATTATTGAGACAATTGCACCCTAATTAGCTTTAATATTTAATTTGTGTGTAGATCAAGGGATATTCCCAGATTTAATGAAGTACAGTAAAGTTATTCCACTTTTCAAATCCGGGGACAGCAAAGACACTAATAATTATAGACCCGTATCAGTTTTGCCGGTTTTCAGCAAGGTGTTTGAAAAAGTAATGTTAAATCAAATGCTCAATCATTTTAATCGTAATAACATCCTACACGATCAACAGTATGGTTTCACCAAAGGACGTTGCACAACCGACGCCGGTGTCACCTTATTAAAACACATCTTTAAGGCATGGGAAGAGGCACAAGATGCAATAGGTATCTTTTGCGACCTATCTAAGGCTTTTGATTGCGTGAATCACGAAACGCTGCTCTTGAAACTTGAGCATTACGGACTGGGTAAACTTGCGCTTAGCTTAGTAAAATCATATTTGAATGATAGACTGCAGCAAGTTCAAATAAACGGTGTGAATTCATTGGGTTTAAAAGTCAAAATGGGTGTACCACAGGGCTCGATATTAGGTCCATTCCTCTTTTTAGTATATATAAATGATTTACCTCATCTACTAAAAAACCGACCACAAATGGTGTTATTTGCTGATGACACATCACTGATTTTTAAAGTAAATAGACATGCACAGGAGCTTGACGACGTAAATAACGCTATGTTAAAGGTCCATAATTGGTTTACTAGAAATAATTTGGTATTAAATGAGAAGAAAACGAAATGCATAAGATTCACTTTACCGAATGTTAGAAGTAGTGAATGTCACGTTGTACTGAATAGGGAGATACTAGAATTCGTCGAAAAGACAGTTTTCCTGGGGATCACGCTTGTATCAAAACTACAGTGGGGTCCTCACTTAACATCACTTGCAGGGCGACTAAGTTCAGCCGCTTACGCTGTTTGGAAAATCCGCCAACTAACAGACGTGGATACCGCAAGACTGGTCTATTTTAGTTACTTTCATAGTATCATGTCTTACGGTATTTTGCTGTGGGGACGGGCTGCAGATATTGATTCTATCTTTATACTGCAAAAGAGGGCTGTCCGAGCCATCTACAACCTCCACAGACGCGAATCTCTAAGGGAACTGTTTAAAAAAATTAACATCATGACGTTTCCTTGTCAGTATATATATGAAAACATTATGTATGTTCGGAAAAATCTACATCTTTTTAGTAAAATAAGTGACAGGCATAACTTTAACACTAGAAATAGGAACAAATTAGATCAACCACGTTTTAGATTGTCTAAAGTACATACTTCTTTTATGGGGTACTGTGTAAAATGTTATAATAAAATACCACCCGATATTCTTCAACTAAATGAGAAGAAATTTAAAACATGCATTAAACGCACACTATGTAGACAAGCATATTATAAGTTGGATGATTATATCGTAGATAAAAACGCTTGGCTTAATGCTGGTCCTGCTCCACAGGCACTTGGGCTCAATAGTTAATTTTTTTTATATTTGGTAGAGTGGCTTCCCCTTATTTTTTTTATTTTTTCTGACTTTATGAACTTAATGTTTATCTTTTATTTAAATTCTATTATATTAATCTCTCAAGTACATTGCTAACTATAGTTTTGTATAATTTAGAAGCACTTTTTCAATTTTGTAAATGTGAGTACCTTGGGGCCGTTTCATATGATATCACGTGGTATGTTGACTTGAAAGAGCCTGGCAGATGAGAGTATGTCATACTCACTTAAATGTCTCGCTGATGGCGGCGCGTGTGTTGGATCATTCGGTTCCCTACAAAATGGTTGAGCTGGATGGTGCTGATCCACGTGTCATGTTCGTGAACGGGCGCCGTCAGTTGAGACTGGTCATCTCTTATCTGCCAGGGCTTATTTTTAATCTTATATTTTGAATTCTTTTTGATTATTTTTCGTTTGACATTGTTCTCACATATAGAAGCACGAAGAATACTGTACCCAGGATTTTGTAATATCTATATACATTTTTAAAAGAGTGTCCTTGGAGTTTCTTGCCCGTTCTTCTCCATAGAGATCTACGAATTTGAATGGGCAACTAGCTTCAACTTTTTAACTAACTGACCGACCCTTTGACAATTCAAAAGTGCCTGTAAATGGTTTAATTGAAATAAATGCTTTGAGTTTTTTTTGAGTTTCATTATGACAACCACTAAGCCCAACGCCGAAGGAAGGCTTTCTTTAGAACTTATATTATTAAAAGTTTGTTATTACAGAAAGAGATAATAAAATGTACCAAAGTTTGGATGTAAATGGAAGAGATGTCCATACGTAAGCCTAAATGAAAAGTAGGTATATTTGAAGGTATTTTTATACTTTAGGAAATGTATATTTTCCGAGATAAACATTTAGGTAAGGTCAGGTGGGGTAAGTGAAACATACTTTACTTTTAATTTTATGTAAACAGCTCTAGTACAGTAGTATGACTCGAATTTATAATAACGATTGATGCGACGTAATCTTCCTTTAATCAGCCGTGTATGATTCGAGTTCCAAGCTCTATAGTCGTGCATTCATCGATGAAATCATCAATTTTAAGCTGACTATGGTTTTGTTTCACTTCCCCTGAACTTGGGGTAACTGAAACTGTCGCCAGAATATCTATATTATTGAGTCTACGGACCTATTAAAAAGATTAAAATGACATGTCAAAAAGCTTTTATCTAATATGAGTCGTATTTCGTCGGTATTAGGTTTAATTTAGGAAATACATTAAGAAAATAGAATTTGGGGTAAGTGAAACATAGTCGCGGTGGTCAGGGGTACAAAACAAGTGCAAAAATCGAACAAGATTTTTAATTTCTCAATGGTTGATAAAAAATAAAATTGCGAAAATATTATGAAACAAATTAATGCTTTTATTTAGGTACATAGTTTACAAATTCAAGCCTTTTTACTTAATTCAAATATAATTATGTAAGTAGTATTTGCCGTCTAAAATAAATCAACAATTAAACTCAAATGACATTAAAATTAATCAATCGTAAATATTAAAAAAAAAACTGTAGTCTATCGGCAAAAATAGATCAACAATTAAACTAACGTAAAGATAAAAATATTCTTTTTCTATGTTCACTCTCATTCTAAGTCTAATAAAAATACTCTGTTTTCTAAGTTCAGTCTCAATCTAAGTCTGAGTAAAAAACAAACCTTACATAAAAAAAAAACTGAGATCATAAATTATGTCGAACTATTTGGTTTGTATCAAGCATAACTTTTTGGTTACAAATTTAATCATAGCATTGCATAGCTTTATCAGTTTTTCGGATGTAATTTCGAGGCATGCTTTACATAACCTGGAAAAAAAAAACTATTTATTAAAATTAACTTATCTACTATTACTTAAAAACCGTAAAAAGGTTTTGTTTGTACAATGATGACATTATTGTCCGATAAATAATATTTTATTTTATTATATGCATTGAAAAATTTATAGCTATGATAGCTATCGACTAATTAGGTAGAGGTCCTCGAACGATTTTTTTATTTGTCTTTTTGTTCGGGATTCAAACTGCCTATCCGATTTTAATGAAAACTTTATCCTTCTGCAAATTTACCATAACCGCCCGGTTACTAGAACTTTGCGCGAACGAAATGCCAAGACGTTAACCAATAAATCAAGTAGGTACCTAGTAAAACTAAACAATATACAAGCAATTATTTTTCAAAAAAATGTTTGTGTACTCTGGTACGGGGAAAGTGGGCGATATGTTTCTCTTACCCCGGCCATCACTGTTTCACTTTCCCCAATCAGTACTTTTGGAGGTTAGAATTTCGGACGCCTTATAATTCAATTGCCTTCACGTTTTAGCTAGAAATAACTATTACAACATAAAATCTATAGTTTAAATACGTTACTTACCTATTCAAATCTTCATAAATACTATTAAATTGCTTGACACCAGCGACAAGATTAAGCACGTCCAACTCGTGTTTTGAAGTTTACCAAATGTCAGATTTATTTTCTATAAAAAACCTCGTAAAATGATCGTAGCGACATCTGTGCTAGAACATTGAAACCTCTTTGCCGAACCTGTTTTATCAACCGATCACTATTACAGCTGAACTGTATAGTTTATTGTATAGGATTGGGTGTTTCACTTACCTCTTCGTTTCACTTACCCCACCTGACCTTACCTCTTTTATCTGGATAGCGAGAAAACGCAATATTATCTTGTGGCTCGGAGTTTTTGTGTCGGATATAATACATACGAAGACAAAACATTTCCTAGCTGTTATAGTAATGAAAATTAAAAAAAATAGAGCGCTGAATCTGTGTCTGAACTAGGACGGGTCCACAATGGTGATTTAATTAACCTAGTTGCAATATACAACTTAGTCTGGCGTTAGATGACAGTGTTGTATAAGCCCAGTGCATTACTTTTGAGTCCACTCCTGGGAATGAGTATCTGAGACGACACAAGAAAATGTTTTCATGAAAAGTTGAGAAGTAAACTAGTCTAGTATGTTCATCTATACAATATTACATGGGACTTAAACATAACTGGCCTCATGTATTCCACATGCAAGCCTAGTACTTTTTGTTAGGTATTCAGCAATTGTGCACAACGTGTCGTGAATAGAAGAACACCGTCTTGTAAAGTCATGCAAGCCTAGTACTTTTTCCTCCTCTACATTATAAAAGGAAGCTCTGTACAAAAGGTCACGTTCCTAGTCCCAGTAGTTTCGGTTGTGCATTGATAGATCTCAGTCAGCCACGGTTTCTATTATATGTAAAAAATTAATAAACGATACATAGATTAATTAGTAAGGATGAATAACTGTTTTTTATACCAGACTCAAATTATTAAGTGGGACAGATGGGAATCCTACTTCCTACTTCCTACTAATATTATAAATCCTACTATCCTACTAGTATATAATATATATATAATAATATATATAATATAATATAATATTATAAATGTGAAAGTTTGTGAGTATGGATGTGTGGATGTTTGTTACTCTTTCACGCTAAAACTACTGGATGGATTTGGATGAAATTTGGCAAACAGATAGTTTATAACCTGTATTAACACATAGGATACTTTTTATCCCGATATTCCCACGGGATCAAGACTTACGCGGGTGAAACCGCGGGGCGTAGCTAGTTAAAAATAAAATTACTAAATGATTCCCGTTCGTATACACGACTGGCGAAATGTGGGTGTACCTATTTCAGGTACATCTCTGCCCAACCCTTCGGGGAAACAAGGCGTGATGTTATGTTATATTACAAATACGATTAAAATCTTCTAAACTAGAGACTGGGTTTTGAGACGGTTCCACCATCATTTAAGGCATTTATTCCGGACAGTTTATGTGTAAGAAGACATATATTCAAGTTTCCTTTTTTATATTTGTTTCTTTTTTAACTTGTGTTGTATGCCTTATAGTCTGTGCTAATTAAATGTATTTTCTTTCTTCCTTTCTTTCTTTATTTCAATGAAACAAAAATCTCAAAGTTTTGACATGGTACCCCATGTAAAGCAAGGGCTGGTCGCTTGTAAATCTTAAAGGAAAATTTAAAAAAATGGCGGTATATGAAAACTCCTGTGTAGTATTCAACATAGGAACATTAATATTTACGCAACAACAAGTCCCGATTATCCTTACATATTATAAAACAAAGTCGTCCGCTGCGTCTGTCTGTCGTCCTGTACGCGATAAACTCAAAAACTACTGCACCGATTTTCATGCTGTTTTCACCAATGGATAGAGTAGTTCTCGAGTAAGTTTTTATTATATAATAACCGACATCCACGCGGGTGAAGCCGCGGGCATCAACTGGTTTAATTATATACGTGACGCAACGCCGCCGCCAGTATCCTTGCTATGCAGGGACAGTCAACACTGAGGCCGCAGCTAGAACTCATTAGCGACAGAGCAAAGGTCAGGGGCGGGAACCGACACGTTTGATCGATAAACTGACCCACTTCATGAGGAGTTTCAACTGCAGTCGGGTTAGGTAAATAGTGGCTGTGCTTAAGCTAGCAAGCATAGAAATGGGACCAGCGGGCCCTGTGAACTCGTTTAAATGGGCAAGAAGTGTAATTTTATTCATTCTGAGATAGCATTGTATGATGTCATTCTGGGATAGAAAAGCTAACACGGTAAATATCAGAAGAATGCAGTGAAATGTTAGAATAACCACAGGTTCTTGATCTCTGGGTGAAAAAAGTGTGGATCGTAAATGGTAAGTTACCATCCACAGCCTTTAAGGCTCTTACATATTGGGGCGATTCGTCGCGCTACGCGACGCCGCCGCATTGTTCGCCGTGAGAAATTGTTTTGTTAGAATTCGCGTCGCGCGACGAATCGCCCCAGTATGTAAGAGCCTTTATCCGTTACCAAGGGACAACGCAGCGCTTTTTATCACAAGGAGCTGAATTCTACGTAGAAAACATGTTTTTCTACCTCATTCATGTAGGTAGATTAATTAACATGTTTTTCTCATAATCCTTAGTGCCTGGAAAGTACCTGTATTTATCTACTTACATGTACAGTCACGAGCACCATTATGTATACACTTAGCAACTTATATAAGTGATTTTCTCCTACTGTATTGATTGTAATTTTATGTTATAACGTACATAGTATTTTGGAACCCATATTATTATGAAATAGGTATCATCTCAAAGTTGCAATCGTTATTCCACGAAAAAATGGTTATTGAATTTTGCTGAGTGTATACATATTTTTGCTCGTGACTGTACTTACCTTAATAAAATAATGACGCCATATAAATGCAGTGGTTGTATTCCCTCGCGGGTTAGACTAGTCAATCGAGGGTCAATTTCGACTGGTTCACCGTCATTACGTCATCAATCATTCGGGTCAGAGTGAATTCCCGGTACGCCTGTCGTTCAATCTCCACTATCATACAATGTACCACAGTTGGAGAGAGCTTTTGCCTACCTACTTAATATTTTAATGACATTTATTTTTGGCTCCATTAACGAAAGTCACACAAAACTGCTAATCGGCGCGATGCGAATTCGCAACGCAGAAGCTTTCATACGAAAATGTTATGGTACCGTCGCTGATTTTGGCGGTGTGACGTCGCAACGCATTTGTGTACAAGCCCTATGTAAGTCTCCCGTCTTATTAACGTCACTGCAACCAAAATAGTGTAATAATCTTTGCCCTTTCACTTCATTGACATGAAAATGACAAAAGCAAGTGATTATAAATCTCAAAATTTTGCAAATGAGAGAGTTATTCTGAAAAGCGAAACTAGGTATTATGGTAAATGATACAACCAACTGACACATAAAACCTTAAGGCGCGTGAAGCAACGAAAATCGAATGAACGAAAAAGTCTAAGCAGCATTTAATGAGTCCACACGTGTTGCCTATCCATTAATAATAAGATTTGAACAAAAACAATAACTTGCACGAATTAATCAAAGCAAATAATACATACGAATGGTTATTATTAGCAACAGTGAGTCGGAAGAGAGGCTGTGTTCCAACAACGGATATTAAGAACGTAGAGATCTTACATGGATACCTAATTCATAATGTAAGGCTGCCATCAGACGGACTGCATCGCAGCAACCGCGTGCAGTCGATATATTCAATTGTATGCAGTTGTACGTTCGACTTCGTTCAGTCATGATATCAACTTTACGCACAGTATGCAGTATGCGTATGCAGTTGAATATATCGACTGCGCGCGGTTGCTGCGATGCAATCCGTCTGATGGCAACCTAAGGTAGAGATGATGTTACTGGTGAAATATATAATTCATAATGGTGATAAAAAGTACTGGTTTTAAATTAAATTAGGAAATTGTTACAAGTAATAAGATCAATTGAAGTATATAACCATCTATCCTACTTAATGCTACTAATCCTAACTTCGCAAAAAAAAACGGGTGGTTTTGATTTTTTTACATTATTGGTAATCATTTAGTTGTAAAGAGATTTGAATAGCCTAACTATGTTACTGGCACTTAATAAAGAGTCTGGATATGAAAAAAAGTTAATTCTAAATTCGAAACTTTTTTTTTAAACAATAATAATCCCTTTTTCAGTTTGTGACTTTTACTAACTTTTTGCGGGTTCACGATTAAAAGGTAACTGAAACTAACTTCTCGTTATTTTTAGTAGAATAATTTACGTTTGTCGCATAATCCAGCCTTATTGTGACTTAAAACAGATATCTTTGCGTCAATTGTAATGGCAGAAAAAGCAATAAGAGCTAGTAAAATTAAGAGGGATGTAGCCAAAAAACGATATTCTTATTGATAATAAGAAATTACCAGTCATTTATGCTAATGACATAGTAAAAATATTAATATTATCCATAGAAAAGCCAATGACTGTTAAGGTACACGTTTTTAGCAAAATATATAATATCCTAACTAATATTATAAATGCGAAAGTGAGTTTGTTTGTTTGTTACGCTTTCACGCTAAAACGGCGGAACGGATTTAGATGAAATTTGGCACTAGGGTATACCATGACCCGGAGAAGGACATAGGCTACCGTTCATCCTGGATTGCAGACGAAGTCGCGGGCAACAGCTAGTAATAATAATATATATTATAAATGTGAAAGTTTGTAACTTTGTATGTTTGTTACTCAATCACGCAAAAACGGCCCAACGGATTTAGATAAAATTTGGCACAACGATAGTCTATAACACATAGCGTACTTTTTATCCCAGTAATACGTTCGCGTAGGATAATTTCCTACATCCACGCGAGTGAAGCTGCGGGCAAAAGCTAGTAAAATAAAAGAAAAAGATTAAATTGGAATGGAGACTGTACATATTTTTTTTTAGAATGTATATCCAATTTTATTTTCAAAAAAGTCCCAAGCCAATAACACAACTATAAAGTCTAAAATCGTCGAATAAAATCAACTAACAACGTCATTGTGCGCACGATCGTACGTTCAAGTTATTGAATGAAAATAAAAAGCAGACACCTAAATTGAAAGGCGCTCCTCGCAGCAAATAGCGAAGTAATCAGTACGAGATGACAAAGTTGCGGATGTTAAATAGACCAACAACTTTACAATAAAGTGCACTGTACACGATTGTGTCTAAAAATAAACTTCGGAACTTGAACAAAGCTTATTTCTGCACAAGATATTGTATCCTGTTTTTTAGTTTTTCGTACGTGACTTTTAGCTTAATTAATACTGATGTTGTGGCAGGCAGCGGTAATTTTGCAAGTGATTATGAAGGTGGGCGTTATGAAAGACATGGTATTGAGAACATAATAATTATGTACCAATAACGTACAATTTGTTTTTTGTTTATCTAGGACTGAAGCCTTCTGAAATTAAATGGTATAAGTCCACACTTTTATTTATAAATTGTAATCATGTAAATGAAAAGTCTATAAATATACAAAAAGACAACTTCATAACGAACATGCTATGGTATTGTTTAAAAGAGTGCTACACTTTATTGCTCGTACACCAGCGGGTAATCCTCTTCCTACTGAGACCCCAAGTGAGCCCCGCAGGAGGCCCAAGAAATGCTGGCAGGATATCGTAAAAGCCGACCAAAGTGCTAATAAACTCGACATGAAGGCCGGACAAGATTGTGCGAAATTTAGAAGACTTAGTGGCATAGAGATGGCTACGTAGAGGATAGGTAATAATTATGTTTAGTACAACATGTTTTTATGGCCAGAGAGGTCAAGAGTTTACTTACGAGATATAACAATGGAAGTTTGTGGGGGTTAAAGGATGACCACTTTCCTAAAACACACCGTGAAAAGGAAATCAATAATGATGCATATAAAAGGTTTATATATTTTGAATATCGATTGATAAAATATTATACAATATCTGAAGACATCCTTTTCTTAGATTGTATTAATAAGTTTCCTAATAAACCCTAACTTTATTGTGGCAAGTCGTAATTGAGACGAATTCAAAAAGTTCTTGTGGTCTCTGCGGGTGCTGCCTTATTTACTTTTGCTGTAATGAAGCAAATTAGCGATATAATAGGAATCTCCGATGTTTTTCGGCTACGGAAAGAGGATGATAAGATTGTCTCAGCCTCTCAGGTCTGACGAAGTAATTATTATGCTGCTTCACTCGTATTATTCTTGTGTTTTCTCTGTGGCTTTGTAATCTTTAACAATATATAGTATAATGTTTTAGTTGGTGAACATAATGTTTTATATATCTTTGAAAACGCTACTTCTTCTAGGTATGTAGAAGATCAAATAACAGGTAAAAATAACCATGTAGATATATTCCAGAAAAATCTCGAATCTTAGCCTAAAAACAGCCCCCATTTACGCAGAGATACGAATCCAGTTTGCTAAAACCAATATTACTTATGCAAAGAATACCAACAGTCTTTAGACGTAAACTTAGCACAAAGAAACGCTCGAAGCAAAAACAGACAAAAATTGCTTTTTATTCCATTTCGAGACTGAAGAGAGCGTGATACGATTACAAAAAGATACAGACGAACATAGAGAGAATTTAGAGAGGCAAACTGGTTAACATAATGCTCGTTTAATAAATTTAATGGATTCAGGAGTAGGTAGAGGCGTTTATGGAGGCCTTTGATAAATAGCCGATGAGTTGCGCGTTTCTGGAGGGCAGGCCATCATGTTTATAGACTTTGTATAATGTTTAGTGGGGAATAATGAATGATGGGTGTTGTTGATTTAGCGGTTTTGTTTTGAGTGTTGATTGGAACTTGGTTTTGCAAACAGCAACGTGGGCTGCTAAAACAATGAAGCAAAGATTGAACACAATAAATTATGAAGAAGATTGAAACAAAACACGGTGTAACAGTTCCGTAGCCGGCGTAGGTGACTTGTCGCCGCGAAACGACAGCTTTCTATCAAATACCTTCCGTAGCTAACAACAAGTCGCTTTCAAAGAAATACATAAAAACCGTGTCGCGGCGACACGTCGCTTGCTGCTGCCGCCTGCAGTCGGCTACCTTTAAATAAATAAACGTATTAATAATTCAAGTACATAAACAAAATAAATGATGTCTAACAATTTATTAAGTTCAGACAAAAATGAAGATTCGGTCATTACAAATCCAATAACATAAAGTAATGAAGCGAGTCGTAAAGTAAATAAAGCTTCAATACAGTACTTATATCTAGAAGTAAAGTAATAAAAAAAGAAATAAAAAAACTAGAACTATTACGAAAAGGCATTACGATCACAAAAAGGCGGAGGTTAAGGTAATAAAAGATATAAATAAAGATAACATTGAGTTACTTATCGTTTTCTGTATATTGGTCGATTTTGATTATAACGTTGTCTGGCTAAAGTACTAGGCTAACATAGAATCTAGATATATCCAAGTGTTTAACTGGAGGGTCCCCGATCAAAGTCGAAGTTTCCATTTTCAAAGCGCTGTCAAACTTGAGGAGACCATTACATTAATGCTCAAAGGCTGACTATTAAGAGCGTATACAACCTCAATTGCTTAGCATGATCCTCCGTTATGTCGAAAATACTGCAGCATTAATTTTGAAACAATTATATATTAAGGTTGAGGATTGAGGCTAGGTACTATGTTTGACCAAAACATGATTACCTACATAAAATTTTCTCGTTAGAAAAAAAAAACAAAGCTACCTAAAAACCGCTGGTATTAAAAAAAAAATCAAATTAGGTCATGAAACTTTGCATAATAACTGAACTAATAAAGCAGGTCTTATGTATTTGTTATTTGTATTACCATTATTCTCACCTTAAAAAACAATTACGTAAACTATTCCAACCTTCGAGCCGCCAGCACCCTACTCCGTCTCGCTCTCACTCAGTCCGTGAGTAGTATGGTGCGTGCGATATAAAAAGTGAATTTGATCTGAGGTGTTACAGGCTCTTAAAAAGGGAAAAATAAAGTGAAGTGTTGTATGAACCATTTGTCACGAAATAAAACATTAAGTTATTTACATTCCTACATAATTTAATAATAAAAAAGGCAAAAATACTGATAATTATATATATATTTAAATTTTCTAAAGAATTGTTAGAATATCGTCATGATGTAGGTAATTGATCGAGTAAAAGTTTCTAGCAAGCCCAAATGTCACCTTTTTTGCCATCAGCATGGTTAGTTTTCCAGGGAAGTTTTGGGTGATTGCCCATTATGCAATATTTGACGGACCCAATCAGGGGAAAGAAAAATTGGAAAAAATAAGCGATCGTCTACCAGCCCTTGAGTCCATTAGTGAAATCAGAGAGCCTAAAGCGGCCACATTAGCAATTCCACTATAAGCAATTCATTTCCTGAATTTCCAGCTGTAATTAGCAATTCCTCTAATTTGACACAAAAGCAATTCATAATGTGTGGACCATTTTACGAATCTCCATAGAAAACTATCAAACAGGTGAATTATTTCGTAATATGAATTGCACGCAGATCATAATATGAATTGTCAGTAGGTGAATAAATTCAGAAAAAAATTCACTAATTGTCATTTTGTGAAATTTTACGATGATTCATAATATTTTCCTATTATGATTCTGCTAAAGTGACTATTTTAAGCCCCCTGTGCTCAATCACTGTGAAGAAGATCTATAATGCAATTTCGAGTATCTAGCAAAAGAGTATTCTACAATAACAGCATTCTTTTTAAAATTCTTCTTGCACCGCTTAGCTTCGATGGCTTAGTTTAATTCTAGTTTCCTAAACTACGCAAGCTGTTTAAGCTCTTAGCTCTCCCACTTTAGCAGCTAGTTTACATAATACTAGAATTGTTTGCTGTTCTCTACGGTGTTAACAAACAAATTCAAAACTGTTTTAGTTTGCAGAAAATTTGAGTCTGTGAAGGTTTAAGTACTTCAAAGTTAAAGAAAATTTAAGAAAAATAACAAATCTAGAAACGAAACAATATTTTTTTTTAAATGGAAAAACAACATTAGTTAATGCCTGGAATCGAATTCTTTATCACAATATTGAATCTTGCGTCTTTCGGTTTGCCTCTTTAGATCTTCATCTTTTACATATTCATTTATGATCATTTTTGCCTTCGAGAACTGGTTTTTGTACATAATGTACTTAAAGTATAGCATATTCTTTGATAATTATTATTGTAGCGACTTAGGTACCCAAAATTGAATATTCGAATCTAAAAAAATATTTTTATTAACTTGTGTCACACATCATAAAATAATAATATGAGACCGGAAGCACAATATAAATAATAATAAATTTATAAACACTCAATTATTACAAAATAAAAATATTTCCGTACTAAAATAACAGCACAAGACTTGAATGCACAAACTACTTCTGCGATTAACTATTACTCAGGTCGCTAACGATACTACGGTTGGGCCATGAAATAAGCGACTCAGGGGTAATTAAAATCTACTATAACCCGCTTCAGAAGTTTCTTAGAGTTGTACTGAGATATTAATTATACTTACTACGTTTTAATTTAATCTGAATTTAAGCGGCGTTGCTTTATAAAGGTCTGTGAATGTAGTAAATAATACAACACAAAATGTTTTATTTATTATATTTGGAAGCTTGTTTGAAATTCTTTTATAATTAGGATTTACTGTTTTATTTGTACGAGTTATTTTTATTTCTCTCTGTATGAGAAGAGGCCTTTACCCTCCAGTGGGACCATAAATAGGCTGGATTATTATATTTACAATAAATTATTTAAAAAAGAGAGAGATATGAAATATATTGCCTATTTATCATTTCTTATAAAAATATTATGTTTTGTAAAATCGACTTTAGAAAATCCTAATCCTAACTAATATTATAAATGCAAAAGTTAGTTTGTATGTTTGTTTATTTGTTTGTTTGTTATGCTTTCACGCTAAAACTTCTTAACGGATTTGGGTTAAATTTGGCACATGGGTAGGCCATGACCTGGAAAAGGACATAGGCTACTTTTTATCCTGGCACAGACGAAGTTGCGGGCAACAGCTAGTAACAGTATAAAATTAAAAAATCTAAAAATAGTTTCTTTAAATTAATATATTTTATGAAAGTAATACTGTCTATTTCTCACAATACAGTTTCATAATCCTAAGCCAATGGAATGACGTATATAATCAAAGTGAATTTATAAAGACGCAACCTTTCACAAAATTTTCAACGTTATTGAAAAGTTCGTGGCACAGCCCTATTAAAAGCCTTTGACGTCTGTCAAGCATTTACTTCATAATCGTTCTTCTTACTTGTCTCGACTTAAAGGCCGTCATTTTAAAATTAAGCATAGAATAAAATAATATTTATTAACAAATTGACGAGAATATTCTAAAACATTTACTATTTCATCAAAATTTTGTATTCATGGGTTTTTAATTAAAGAATTTATAATTGGGAATCAAACGAGCTTACCTGTTAAGCGAAGTCTTGATTCTAATTTTACGAACGGCGATCTGAAATATAATTAAGTTTAACACAGTAGTATTTCTTACACACACGTGGTAACATCGCGATTTTTAGAGATAAAGATATTAAAAATATATTTTTAAATAGAATTGTTTCACCTCATCGTTGGCAACACAGGAATGTCACTTATTTTAGAGATCCTTAATGTATGGAACAATCTCTGTTTTCTGTACAGAGTGGTTCCACATACTTAAATTCACTAGATTTTCCTGAAAGTATAGGTGAGTAAGTAGGCTAATTATTGCAGCTTTGGGGCTGTAAGCCAGTGGCGGGCGGGTAATTATATTTCAGATCGCCGTTCGTAAAATTAGAATCAAGACTTCGCTTAACAGGTAAGCTCGTTTGATTCCCAATTTTACTTCACGGCGATCTGAAATATAATTAAGTTTAACACAGTAGATGTTTAGAGCTAACTGCAATAATTCAGTTATACATATAATAAATTATCTGGTTATAAATGTTCTGGTTTATAATTAGTTGCTCTACTATTCTCCTTCATTAGCATTGCTTGTTAAGGGATAATAAACTATTGTGTATCAACAAAAATAAACATGATTGACAACCAGTAACCCCACATTGTACCTGACTCAATTGATGTCATCTCTTTGTTGGGCTGCTGTATGGGTTGTACTGTGAGAGGAAGAATTAATGTCCTTCTCACTTATTGGTACTTACCTAGTTATAAAACTTTAAAACAGTCTCAGTATTTGATTCATTGGTCCACAGAGTCGACATTAGAGTCGAAAGGACAGGCAACGGAGCAGAATACTTATACCATTGCATTGCATTGCAGGCCATTATTTAAAGAATTAAAAATTCTTCCACTACCGTGCCTTAATTTTTTTTTTTTTTTTTTTTTTTTTTTTTTTTTTTTTTTTTTTTTTTTTTTTTTAGGCTTGTTTATTTTTTTTAAAAATACCCACATTTTTTCCTATTAAATGAGCGAGTCTCCCAAAGACGGAAGAAAATAATGCCGGGGAATTGCTAGTACCTCCTCAGAGATTGCAACTATACAGTAAAAATGTCAGTTGTATGACAGTAAAAATGTATAATAAATTACCACCTGGCTTGAGAATGTTACTTATTAATAAATTCAAATGTAAAATGTTTACTTGGCTCTTAGACATGTTTCTACTCTGTTAATGAATTTTTAAATCATACTTTTTGACATTTTAATTAATATTCTATGATTTCTGACATAATAATTAATATTTTGGCATTACAAATAATACTATTCAAATAATCTGAATCAATATTATTGTATCAAATTAAAAATATAAGTTCAGATCAATTTTATTAATTTAATGTAACTTCTGTTGTAATGTCTACGATTGCATGCACTTAGCTTATTTAATTTTTCTACGTCAGCAATGGTAGTATATGTGAATCAGTGTTTAATTTTTTAGATCTCAACTTCTTTGTAGGTTTCCCATAAGTTTGTAATGTGGTTGTTTTCTGTACTTGAAATCAGATCAGGAAGATATTTGTTAGATTGAATGCTTTTGAAAGTTTCTAGGACTGGAAATAGCAGTCGTAGTCTATATCTATGTGAACGTAAACATTCACTTATTTGAGATGCGGTGTGAAGCTTAATGCATGAGTTTACAGCTCCTAAGCTCTATAATTATGTTGTGTATTTATGGCCGATTCCTATAATTTGCTATTGTTATTGTTAAAATATGGTATCTTTGAAAATAATGAGCACAGGCCTCATAGTTGTGCATGGTAGACCCTCCCATGCAGAAGTAGCTATCACGGAATCTATTAGTTTATTACTGCCCAGTTGGGCAATAAAAAATGTTACCATTAGTAAACTGAATAATTAAATTTAGTTTACATTAACCCATTAGTTAGTCAGGTAGCAATTTTTTTTTTTTTTTTTTTTCTTTCTTTGCATATCCAAAATCAGGTATTTTCCTTTCTAATTTACATATGGTGAAAGTGTCTATTTCATGTATAATTGACAAGCTAAGAACTAGTCAAAAAAACTAGATTCATTTTGAGAGCATTTATGGGTATGAATCTTTTCCCCTGAACTTATATTATCCAAAACTAAATAGTGGAATGAGTTATATTATATTTAAGTGGGGGAGTTGTATATAATTAACTAAGGTGTGCACTTGGTGAGTCGATGGTTCTAGTTTAAAATAATTTGAAGTTAATTCATTCATGTTGGCTACACCGATTATTGTGGTACCTGACCTTGTTCATGTTCTAACCACAGGCCATTGATACCTTGTCCTCACATCATACTGCCCCCCCCCCTTTTTTCCGACAATTTCACTTTAATGTTGTAATTATCATTGGAATCTACCGCTAATTATGTAGATTAACAGTTGGAATGGTTGAATGTTTAATTAGACATTTCAATTTTATAAACTGTGAATAAGATCATCTTACAGGCCTGATGTTATGTAATGCGACTAAGATCACTAATAACCGTTGTTATAATGTAAGTAAGTATTTCAAGGCACATGTTTTTGTATAAAACTGACTTTACACTTATTGATTTATGTTTATAGTGGTATTTAAAGGTAAACGTTTTACAGCAGTCTTGATATATTGACAAATAAATAATCAGGGTAGATAGGTCACTACTGGGAAGTAATTTGGTACCTATTTAAATATAGCAGAGCTATATGGTACAGTTAAAGTATAAAAGTTCTAATGTGGAATTTTTCAGACAATGTAACTATATGATGAATTCTTTATTGGTTATCTGATAATGGGAAGAATCTTGCAGTACCTGTAAGATGGAATCATATTACAGCCTATCTATTAGAGTTATTACTGGGAACTTTCTTTGTCATTTTCAGTCAATCAATCAGTTTGTACAAACCTACTTAGAGAAATCATTTATAATCAGTTATAGGTCCAGAATTAGGTTGAATTTTCTATTTTGTTTGAGTCTGAAATATGTATTTCTGATCAATTCTTTGTAGATCTGTAATGCATTTTAATTCATCTCTGTATATACTAGCTATAATGGTATTGAGTAGTTAAAATATTGAATTTGATAGGTATCAAATCGTTTACTGTATCTTTGTATCCACAACCAATAACAAGATCAGTGGAGTATAGTTGTTTTGTCAGCATTTGATTGGTGCATTTTAGTATCAGTTTTATTGAGTTGTTACTTTGGAGTGTAGATATACTCCGGGTTGTTGTTAAGGTTCTCCACCAATATTCGTTTTTGTTTTCAATATTGGCTGATTCCTGTTATTGACTTAGTTGTGAGATGTTTTAATTTGTTATTAACTGTAACATATCACTCTTGTTGTGTTAATTTTGCATTTGCTCAATAGAGCTGGTAAGGTTCTCTATTAACATAGGGTCTTGTGGTTTTAATATTTATTGATTAATTGTTATTGTTTGTAGCTATAGAATTGTATACTTGAGTTTGTTTAGCAAGTAGAATAATTTAACATTCTAACATTCATGTCAATTAGGTATGATATTACTTTTGTTTGGTTTTAATTTAGTGAACGTGAACATTGTTGCATCAGCCAAGTCTTTCAACAGTTTGTATTTGTCTATGTTCTTCATAAGCATAGGGTCAGTCTTTGTTTTACCTATGGTGAAAGTAACCAGTGCAGGTTATTTATGGAATGTAGAATGGAGTATGTTTTCCATCTTGTTATGAATAAATAGGGCAGCATGGACTAATACTTTGTGTTTGGTCCATTTCAGTTATATCTGAAGTCAAGAGTTTCCATAGATATCTCAGCATTTGTCATCAGCCAGTATTGTAGAATCATGTTAACCAAGTATTTGAATGTGTGAGTGTAAAATTATAAAATTTTGCTTTAGTGTTTGGTTTACAAAATTGATATCATTTATCAATTTGTTAGGATAATTAAACCACCTAGTGCTTAGATAAGTCACTAAGTATTTTGTACACAGTGATTTCTTTTAGATATATTTGTTTGTTAAAACTGATAACTCAGCAACATAGCCATAAACAGAATTAATGTAATAACATTCATTCATTTAGTAGCAGGCATGTGTAGCATTAGCTGATGAGAGGTAATCAGTCAAGATGTGTGTTTCCATAATATCGTCCTTGATGTGAAAGTTAGATAACTAACCTAGTACTGAGATATCTTGCTATGAGCAGCAACCATTGTGTTAACATCCTTGATGAAAATGCTAGATCATCTCTTTTTGAGATAACACACTATGAGCATCCTTGATTCGAAAACTAGATCACCTAGTATTGAGATAACATGCTATGATCATTGTAACAATATTCTGATTTAAAAGAGTGTCTGTGGAGCTTTTTGCCCGTTCCTCTCCATGGGAACATACTATGCTTTGGAATGGGCAACTAGCTTCATCTTTCTGACTGACCGATCCCTTGACGATTCAAAAGTGTCTGTAATTGGTTTATTTCTGACTGACGGTTTGAAATAAATGCTTTGAGTTTGAGTTTGAATTCATCTCGTGTTAAGCATTAACAGGCCATGATGCATAGGGTACCCCCTAGTCACTGATAATAGTCCAGGTGCGGTAGAATCCCACACTTACTGAATAAAATGTTTTGCAATTGAATAACCTACAGACAATGTGCAAGTCGAAGTAAGGCTGTCTCGCAGTCTTCATACTTGTAAATTAAAAGCATATTGGACCACCTTTTGACAATTTCTTAATCCATTCCATGCCAAATATGTACTTATCAGCTAACAACATTGGATCAATGTTGTTAAAGTATCGCGTACTTACTGATAACAATCAAGGTGCGGTAGAATCCCACACTTACTGAGTAAAATGTTTTGCAATTTAATAACCTACAGACAATGTGCAGGACAAATTAAGGCTGCCTTGCAGCTCCAAACGCAATTAAAGGATATTGGACCACCTTTTAACAATTTCTTAATCCATTCCATGCCAAATATGTGCTTATCAGCTAACAACATTGGATCAATGTTGTTAAAGTATCGCGTACTTACTGATAACAATCCAGGTGCGGTAGAATCCCGCACTCAGAGTATAATGCTTTGCAAATTAATAACCCACAGACAATGTGCAGGAATAAGTCAGGCTGTCCCGCAGCCTTCATACTCATAAATTAAAAGCATATTGGACCACCTTTTAACAATTTCTTAACCTAGGTCATAAAAATGTGGCTTACCTGTTATGACGAGTACATAACATACCAGGTTTAGCTATGTGGAGAGACATTGCTAAGGGCATCACGTGCCACCTTGGTAGTTCTTCCAGCTAGTAACGTGGAAATAACGTTTCGGAGAGTATGTACTCACTGGAGGGGTAGTTGACAAGCGCATACCAGCTAGCTATGTACAGTAACATCGCTAAGGGCATCACGTGCCTCTCTGGTAGCTTTCATCCAGCTAAGTAACATGGAGGTAATGTTACTAAGGACATCTCGTGTCCACTGGAGAGATAATGCAAAAAGTTTGCATCACGCACTGCAATGTGCATTGTTGTCCATCATAATGCTTGTATCACGTACAAAGTGGTCAGTTAAAGCCAGGCATTCTCGTCACATTAATGTTCTGGGAGTCCTCAGGTTAATGGTTCATCCAATGTTGGCCAGGAGTCAGGACTAAGGGTGCCTCTGATGTTTGTAGCTGCTCCCCTTGATGTCTTTGGTGAACGCCGCGGCAGTCTCAGGTTTCCACTAACGATGCACTTAATACACTTGCCATCACTTAACAAAGTTAACATTTTATTATTTTAGTAAATAATACCGAAAAACTTATTTAAAATAATAATTTGATTAGCGAGAGCCTATTTCGATGCGATGTCACAGAGCGCGCGAAAAGAAAAGTGACATTCCTGTGTTGCCAACGATGAGGTGAAACAATTCTATTTAAAAATATATTTTTAATATCTTTATCTCTAAAAATCGCGATGTTACCACGTGTGTGTAAGAAATACTACTGTGTTAAACTTAATTATATTTCAGATCGCCGTGAAGTAAAATAATCATCGTATTACCTTCATTTCGCTAACATTTAATTGTATGTAAGTAATGCAGTGTTTAAATATGTAATGATTTTAGATTTATAATGTTCTAATTGAAGGTAACAATTTAATAATGCGAAATATAATGAAAATTGAGTGTACATTAAACTAAGCATTTGTCAGAAAGGTGTGATCATTTATGGGTATAGAAAAAATAATCAGATGTCCCATACATTTAGGTCGAGTGCTTAATTGATGTTTTGTTTATGACAGTTGATAATTTTTCGCGATTTCGATGTTGGTCCCATGAAAAACTGTTGTTCTGTTTGATGGTCTGTGCCGCACCCTTAAATTTAACCTTAACTTTCATACTGTATTGGAACATCGACATTTAAATTAATTCTGCTTCCGTGCGCAGAACTGGTGCCGTATTATGAAGTATTAATGCCATCATTTTTCCAGTGTGAGAGAGAGACGGAGCTAGACAAGGCCGCTAGCACCATCCCGTTTTCGCAGCGGAATAATGATGGCATTAAGACTTCATAATACTACCCCAGATTGCTTAGCTTAAACGACGGAACTAATACATCGAGGAAGTTTATAAGCAGCGCTAAAATTAGGTGATAAACATATAAATTAGAGCTCTTAAATCAGTTTGTAGATTATTAAAATTACCTTAATAATGCTATCTTGGTTTCTTGTCTTTTTCATTACCTACCTTATTGAGGTGGGTCAATATTTCCACCAGAAACTGCTGTAATCTACACTAATAATATAATACAGAGAAAAACATTAATATTTTTGTTTGTAATTAGGTAATTAACTCAAAAACTTCTAGACCGATTTAAAAAATTATTTCACCAGTAGAATGCTATAATTATTATCACTGAGTAACATAGGCTATCCATAATAATATTATAAATTCGAAAGTAACTCTGTCTGTCTGTCTGTATGTTACCTTTTCACGCCTAAACCACTGTACGGATTTCGATAAAATTTGGCAAGGAGATAGATGGCGTCCCAGGAAAAGACATAGGCCACTTTTCATCGACATACCACGCTGGTGAAGCCGTGGGCGGAAGCTAGTAGTTTATAAAGATATCACGCGGGCGAAGCCGCTGGCGGAAGTTAGTTAGTACCTAATAATAATAATACCGTTTATTTATCAAAAAGTAACAATGCAATCTGACATATTCTGTGAACCACAATCGAAACGTCGCTTGTAACTTGAGGCTGATTTGTCTTTCATGACACATTCTAACTAAACCACAACTTTAAAGTACCACAACTCTCCAAACAGCACGACTCTAATGTCGATACCTATCCTTCAGAATTTGATACCTTATGCAGTGGTTACAAAAACATACTTAAGTTCATTATTACTTAAGTATGTTTTAGCAACCACTGCGGATACCGACATTAAAAGTCGTGCTGTTTGGAGAGTTGTGGTTTGGTTAGAAGATGGAATTAGTGATTAAGCCTAATGGCTTAATCGCTCATTTAAGAGCCCTACTCGATATCTTTATAGCACCTTACTTGATTAACAGGCTGTCCCGTACCACGCCACACCCACCAGAGCACTGTGTAATAGTTAAACGAGCATCAATTTGTGGCTAATCTACGCTAACTGCCTGGAGATCAATAAGTAATTAAGGTACACATTAGTTGTATAGGAACCAAGTACATGTACGGACATGAGCCCTTTATGCTCTGAATAGAGTCCCGATCCTTATGTATTAACCACATCGGAGCACTTGGAGACAGGACGGCTGTGTCTATTTCTGGACGCCTATGAAAGAAAATTTATAAAATTTATTATAAAACGTAACTATATCTACATTTTATAATTACAATCTCTGTTGGTCTTATTTTTAGAAACAAAAGATCTTTTGAAAGTTAATTTTGGTTGTCTATATTATTATTTATTGCATGCAGTATTTATATTATTATGGTTTGTAACTCAAACAACAGGCACTTTTTCTGTTGACAGCGATGCAGACGAATTTTTTGACGCCCTTTGATCATTTCCCCCCCTTTATTTATTTACACTTGTACATTATTATTAGTAAGTATTTTAAGTCAGTAAGTAGTTGTTTTACAATTTGTTTAATAAATAAAACAACAGGAAATAAAAGACTATTTTATTTTATTTATTTATAATTTTATAATTATTTCGTGACAAAATCTCTCAAATTTCAATCTGAAGCAAATGTTTAATTACGAAATATGTTTGATGGCCTAAAAACCACTTAATCTTAGTTTTGAATTTATGATTGCTTTTCGATTGATGAAAGTGATTTTAAATTACAAATCTAAGGTTTTAAAGTTAAATAAGTAAATAATTTCTTGAAAATAATTGTAGACATTGCGTTCTTTGATAAAGGAGGGTCGAGTAGATATCCTAATGATGCCTCATATGGTACACATTGGTACTCTCATCCCATCTATCACCACTTCTGAGGACCTGAAAATGCCACTGATGCCGCGATTGGCGTGGCCACCTACTGGGCCTAACTTGTTTAACATAATATATGTTTTACCATCGACTTGAAAAGAAGAATTAAACTGTATTTCAGGAGGAACTGTATTTCCCGAAATACAGGTCTAAACTAGCTCTGAAGCCAGGGTCTCAAATTGTTCTGTAACCTGTTTATGGCAATAATGAATTAATTTATAATTATTTACTAGCGATAGACCCGCTCCTGCTTCGCCCGGTTGTTACGAGTTGACAAAACATCGAGATTTCTTAGTTAAATTAAACTTTATTATTAACGTATTATAAACTTAAACTTTCCGGAATAAATTCTCTAAAAGATGGTGAAAACCTCATCAAAATCTGTTGCGTGTTTTAGAAGAATAACGCGGACAACCAGACAAACACGAAAAGTGACTTTAATTTATAATATGTATAGATATAGATTAAGAAGAAGAAACTCTCATCTAGGTGCTACGTCATCTGTTCAGGCAATAAAAGTCCAGCTAAGACTTTATGGTAGGTATGCGGGCCACTTACTCGTAAAATAGGCCATTAGGGGTAGTTAAAGATAACGGAAACTCATTTAATATTGGAGTGTTTTTCTTTTATAAAATCAAAAAATATATATTTCTAATCTATTTATAAAACGTTTATTTTAATTTTTTTTACTACATATTATTCAGCCATATGACATAAACCCAGTTTAAAATCGGTTAGCGTAAGATACAAAATAGTAATAGTTTTTTTTAATTTGTGAGTTTCATCGAATTTATAGAACACTAGCTTCTGTCCGCGACTTCGTCCACGTGAAATTTATTGTTTTAACATAAAACGTAAGTATATTTTCACACACAACTCGGCAAAACTGCAGCTTTCCATTAGTAAAATAGAGTTCGGAATCGGTTTAGCAGTTCCGAAGATTATCCCCTACATACAAACTTTTACCTCTTTATAATATTACTAGCTGATGCGCGCGGCTTCGCCCGTTTGACAAATCATATACTTAAACCTTCATCGAGAACCACTCTATCCATTGGTGAAAACAGCATGAAAATCGGTGCAGTAGTTTTTGAGTTTATCGCGAACAGACAGATAGACACGGCGGAGGACTTTGTTTCATAATATGTAGTGATTAGTATATTAATATTAGAATTTTAGTATTACACAAATACTATTATTGCAAATAAATATTAGTACAAATCAGAAGCTATTCTAAATTGCAAAGTAAAACAAAATGAAACTTCGTGGACAATGCGCACTTTTATATTCAACTAATATCTACGTTTCCATAATTATTATTTTCGCCATACATGGGGAATTCGAACGAATCCAATTTTTGGCTCAATAACAGCGCAGCTCTAAAATTGCACGTATAATCGTTAAGCCGTGTATCGAATGAGAATGCTAATCGATTCAGATTGGCAGTCGGCGACAATATATAACGATCGTTATAAGAGAGAGTAGTTAGTGGAAAAATTGATGATAGCTTGTGTAGGAATATCTTGAGTATAAGCCGTAAAGATGAAGTATCTATTGATCGACCCACTCAGCGCCCAGTAACTCACAGCGACACCAAATGGCATGTAAAGAGCTCATATATCTTGTTCCCTATTGATATACTAGGATCACTAGACCATTACGCTGTATGCTTTAGAGCAAGGCTGCTCAATCCCAGGCCCGCGGGTCACCATGTGGCCCGCCAACGCATTTGAATTGGTCCGCCAAAAGCTATCAGCTGGCGATAGTCTATTTAGAACAGATTTCAGAACTTCAAATAGTCCATTACGCTGTATGCTTTAGAGCAAGGCTGCTCAATCCCAGGCCTGCGGGTCACCATGTGGCCCGCCAACGCATTTGAATTGGTCCGCCAAAAGCTATCAGCTGGCGATAGTCTATTTAGAACAGATTTCAGGACTTCAAACCACTGCCAGCGTTGCGGGAAAGTCCGAAAGGGATACCGGGACTCTTGGCAACAGGCAACTGAAGGAACACGTGTGGGTCTGGAACGCCCTCTCGCTCCGCCCAAAGCGGCAGAAGAAATTTGATGATTTCCCGCCATCAAAAAAAAAAAAACTGTACTTCATACCAGGTCTAAAAATATTTTTCTTCTGAAATGTCAGATATTTTTTCTTATTCTCAATTTAGCTAACAATAAAACATATTTTCACAATTGATTTTATGATCGACCTAAGATTTTTCGCCAAATATTTATAAGTTGTTAGCATAAAACCCTCTTCAAAGGTATCAGTAAAGTTTTTTTTTATATTATTCAAACAATGAATAACTTAAAGTTTCGTTTAATTTTAATCGCTAGGTATCCACTATAACTGTAGGCAAGTTTTATTATCCAGATGGATGGCTAAAATAATCAAAAATTATGGCCCACCTTCAAAATTGGTTGGGCAGCCTTGCTTTAGAGTGATTGCACATTAGTTGACGACGAACGTCCATAGCGAGTAGTTCCGCGTTAAAACCTCGATTCATGCAGTTTTTTCGGACGTTTTTGTCCAATTTCGTTTAGACACTTTTCATTCGTCGACGGTTTTATTCGAAGAGAGACGATGCCACGTTTCAGTAGATAGGGCAACTGAGTGGAGTGAGTGGATATACGATTACCGAATAACATGAGCTCATATAGTCGTACTGTTATACATAATTTTACTGTACAGCAATTATTGCTGATTTTGCCTTTAATGTGCTATATAAAACTGCTCGCTATGCATAGCGGTGCAGTCAACCCACAAAATTCTATCCGATTAACATTTTCTCCGACTGATTATAATTTTGATGTGCAAGTATAAATAAATTCAGTGTAGCAGAAACAAAGTATTTTCATTAAAAAGGACCCACGGAGCGCCATCCTAACAGTACGTAATTAATTTAACATTTTTGTGTACGTGTGATGAAGTCAATTATGAAAAAAAGGATTTATCTACATCGTTTTCCTTCATACGCATCCAATGAGTCAACGTGAACCAATTCCAATTATTTTTATCCAACTTTACAATCTACTTATGTACCTACCTACTCTACCCTATAACGAGACTGTTCATAGAAGCGTCTTTTAACCCCAAAATGCTGATAACCCATCGCATCGTCACACCATATACAATCTACATCGGTCGATTACAAGCAGATAAGGGAACCAGTCGACACTATATGTGGCGTATTTAGTGGTTTGTATCGAGACACGCACGATAACGGGTACACAAACGGATAATTTGCTATCGCCAGGAGACCGGCACGGTGTAATAGCCCATTCGCTTGGAACTGTGATACAGAGGCGATTTAAATCAATCAATATTACAATGGGATATCGCATCGCTGGAATAGGCTGCATTGAATAGTTTATGGCGTGATAGGGTTGGATTGCTGCAGATCTTAATGGTAACATTTAAAATTGATGGAGGATGCAATTCTTGGATATTGTGTTTGATTTTCGTGTTAGCTTTTGATCTGTTATTGAATTCGAGATTTGTTAATTTTTCTGATATTTTTTTTGGTCGCTTAGTGAGATCTTGTTTATTTATTTCATTCGCTAAAAGGGATCTTTCCCTTTTTCGAAGGAAATAAATGTGTTAAATGTGGAATCTGTTCCCACGGGAACGTACTACCAGCATAAAAAGTACCCTATATCCTATTCCAGGTAATGGTCTACCCATACGCCAAATTTCATTCAGCCGTTTTAGCGTGAAAGCGTAACAAACAAACTAACTTTCGCGTTTACAATTAATTAGCTGCGCCCCGCGGTTTCACCCGCGTAATTCTCGATCCCGTGGGAATATAGGGACAAAAGTATCCTATGTCCTATTCCAGGTCATTGTCTACCCATGTGCCAAATTTCATCCAAATCCGTTCAGCCGTTTTGGCGTGAAAGCGTAACAAACAAACAAACTAACTTTCGCATTTATAATATTGGTTAGGATTATGGTAAAAATTGGAAAAACTAGTAAATTAATAAATTAGTCATTAGTAGAGATAAGGATATAAATAATATACTCGTAGAACCTAATTTTCAGTGACCCATCTCAATAATTATGATCGTACAAAATCAGCATGTTGTCTATGTTATGATTATCTTAACAGTCTACGGATTTTTTTTGCACTAACTTGTTACCCATTACTTACATACATATTAGCCTGCAATAATTCAATTGATAATCGATTCAACAATTTTCCACCAAGCATCCAATACGTAAGTGTATCTAATGCCGATTGGTTCACCCCACAGATCCTAGTTCACACAAAGTTTCATCCCTATGCGAGCATTCTGCTTGTAACTAGGTTACCTGTCCCGGGTAAAATGACTGCGAACGCAGTATACACAATCTCCTACCTGAATCATATTATAAGTCGTTATAAGAAAGTGTATCTCGGATGAATTATTTATGTATCTCGCCCTTACGGTGTAAATAGTAATATTATTTTTATCATTCTTTTGTTTTCGCGTAAACAGATTGAAGTAAACAGTTACTTACAGCTTCATTTGGAGGGTTATAACATTTTGTAATGTGTAGCATGTATGGTCAGGGAAATTGATTGTTAAGTAAATTGACTACCAACTTAAAATGTTCGTATATTCAAATCGCAACTGTCATTTTTTGACAGTAGTATGAAATGCCTATAGCACGGCAAATTGACGTATGGTGTAAAGTTTAATAAATATGTCCATGACTATGTGTTCTTGAGCTAACTGAAATTAATTATTTAAAAAAAAAAACTGTAATAACAGAAGGCCAATTCTCGTACTTAAAAAACGTTCACATGCAAGTCGCAATCTGTCAAACTTGTCAAAACTGTTGGTAAATTGATTGTGTTTTTGACAGTTTGCGAATGAGATGCGAATGTGAATGGTCTTAAAAATTACGGGAATTGCCCCTCAGTTCTTGGAGTTTAAAACTGAGTAACGACCTTTTTTCATGAAATACTGTAGGTGAATGCTATCAATTAACGTCATCTATCTTCAGTAAGTTTTTTTTTCAATAAGAGTGTAAACACTAAAATTACTTGTAATTTTTTATTTTTGTGTTATCGTAACATCTTGGAACATCATCTCTGTAACATTCTTGAAAGAAATAAAAGGCTTTTTATTTTATTATCTTCAGTAACGATCTCGCTCCAATAGAAAACTCATAAAAGTTTGCTCAATACACCTTAACTAAAAAAAAAACTACAATCAACCGCTCTCTACATTTATGTTCGTATAGCTCCTCAAAATGTAGGGAATAGCTGATTTTTTTTTTCGCGATTTCGTTATTTGTCCCAGTTTGATAAATACAATGACCCCTTTAGAGGATGCCTATGAATTTTTCACCCTGTATATGAATTCTTTCTAAAAATTATGTCCAGAGGACTTAGACAAAGTGAAATTCTATCAGAGATAAAAATATGATAGAAAATAAAAAGGTATGGGACTGACATCAGCTACTAAAAAGGCTCGTCCAAACTGGCGCGATATCGCTGACGCGACAGGCAGTGCAACCCTTGTCGCGCCAGTCTGTACGAGGCTAAAAGCTTATGTCGATCCCGTTGAAAAGCGCTGTCAAAATACGAAACGCTTTGGAAACGATTTCCACTTGTCCAGTCCGTAAGGTCAGCTGATAATGTCCTAATTAATTTCGCAATTACTTACAAAATCTACTATATCGACTAAAAACACGGGCAAAACAAACAAAACATAGAACGATGAACTTATTTAAAAAAATAATGATGTAGATAAAAACGTTTGATAAACTGACAACGCCGTTTGCCCCGTTTCGTTTCCCAGGGGCTGAAATGGGTTCATATCTTTGAAGGTAAGCACCTTTACGGATACGCATGCATTTCCCTATTTATTTTGAAATACGATTGAAATATATTTGAGGAATATTGCGAAACACACGTCGGTACATGTTACAAGCTTTTTTGTAACATTTCGTCAAAGGAGGACTCGGATGCCATAAAACTGGCGAATTGCAAATATGACGGTAGAAGCGTCGATTTCATTGCTGTGGTGCCGAATGAATAAATTAGAGAGATTTGAAATCTACATAACATAACATCACGCTTGCAATCCCCGAAGGGTTAGGCAGAGGTGTACCCATAGTAACACCTACATTTTGTCATTATGTTGAAGTTCTATGTAATAGGGGGCGAGCCTGTTGCCATCAAGTGGGCACTAATCCGGACGCGGCTGCTACTGAGAAATTCTTGATGGAAAAACATAATAACACCCTGTCCAACCTGGGAGTTAAACCCAGAATCTTATGCTCATCAGTATCACTACAAATTATAGTTAAATTAGTATAAAAATCGGATCCAACACCGCAATATCACATTCACTGCACTACACAATGCTAGCCCCAAAGTTTACTCACACCGTTCAATGAAACATCGTCGCTTATGTACATATTTATAAACACATTTCTCGTCCCTAATTGCAATCATAAAGTACCAACAACATACTGGAAAAAAAACAAAACGTAATGTTTACAAGCACGACAGCAAAGTAAACAATTTAAAAAAGTTATTAACGTAAAAGCCTTTTGGCTGGGCCCCCGCAGCCCAGTTGTGGCGACATTGGGCCACAAGGTTAGCACACACTCATACAGGTGGGAAAGATACGCCCTGTGCCCTGTTTATCAAAACTTACAAGCCTTGTATTACAAAGTTTCATTATTTAGTTCACAAGTTACAAGTATTTGTACACATTTATTCATGATTTTGTTTATCAAAAAATTCTTTGTAAGTTACAACTTGTAGAAAACCATAGCAAATCCTAAGTGTCCGGCGAATCTCTATTCCGTCGTACAAGTTTACAAGTGTCGTGCTTAGTACCGCAATAATATTTTTCAACACACTTGCTCGTAAAATGGCTCTTATTAAACCGCATTTAGGTTCATAATGCAGTGTATTATAGTAGCGTTTACTGCACTAGTGCGGTAATGTGCGCCACAGATTACTATTTACTAGTCTGAGTAATGACATGGCAGTATGGAATTAGTAAGTATTATCATGGCAGCATAGAATTTGTATCCAATAGAAATTGTTTTTGGTGAAGCTTTTTATCGAAGAAGAGCGCTCAAAAGCAAGTTTTTATTTAAAAAAATCCCATGTATGCCCATGGGATTGTTTTTACCATAACTAAACGTCAGTGGGTACTATACATTGAATTAGTATGAACTATCCTACTAATAAATGAGCATTCTCTATTTACACCCGAGCAGAGACTTGCGCTTTTTTCTGGTAAGACCGCGGTTGGCACTCGTGCAGGCCACTTGACCCGCCCCGACGGCGACGAACCGCGCTGGCCTGCCCGTGTGCCACCGCGTTCGCGCGGAATTAATCTCTGTCATTCTGTACTATTCAATAAGGGTTTATATCGAAGATATATACCCTTATATTATAGAAGTTTTTAAAAGAAGCTCCGGATAGTCAGTTCCTGGCAACAAAGGTCAATTACACTTTATAAATCAATCATCTCTATAGTTACGTTATTGTAACATAAGTTCTTACAATAAGTCTGTTTTTTTCCAAGTGTGTTGAAAAACGTCGTATGAAACACGTGTGCATTGATTATTACACTCTCAGCTACCTTATCGCGCTCGCCGGTGGCCCGCGTGAATAATACCGCCTCGACTGTAATATCCAATAAAGCACACTAGTATCACAATGTACTATTAAAGTCGATTTTCTTTTTTTAAATGTCGTCAAAAGAGAGAGATGACCTGATGCCAGTGTCCCAGCAGTGGGAACATTAAGGCTGATTATGAATATGGAGATGAGCTATGACTTTAACGAAAAATTAACATAACTAGGTAACTTGTGAACGTGTAGACTTGTAACTTTTGATAAACAGGGCCCAGAGGCCCTAGATAAAGTGACATTCTATCAGCGATAACGATGATGGAAAAGGCAAACATGTATAGAACTGACATAAGCTATCGAAAAGCTTATGTCAAAGTCGTTGTAGAAACACGAAACGCTTTCGAAGCGATTGTCACTTGTCTAGGCCCTCAGGTCTGGTTTACAGCTAACGAAAGTGACGCATGAAATTATTATGTTTGACTAGGGAAAAGGGTCAGAAAATCGGTAATAATAATATGTCGTGATTGCCTGGCGGAGGGTCAAATTCCTGTCGTTTGGGCAGCTATAGGCTTATTGTATTTGTAGGATAGTAGTACCTACGTCTTTGCTTATCACTTCAATGATTACTTATTAGCGTTTTCATTTGTCTTGTTAACTAGTTTTTCTAAAATTTTACTCCTACTCAGCTCAGTGGGCTTAAAACGGTCACTTTAGCAGAATAGTAATATGAAAATATTATGAATCATCGTAAAATGTCACAAACTGACAATTCATACTATAATCTACGGGTAATTCATATTACGAAATAATTATTCTGTTTGAGAGTTTTCTATGGAGATTTGTAAAATGGTCCACATAATATGAATTGCTTTTGTGACAAATTAGAGGAATTGCTAATGACAGCTAGAAATTCAGGAAATAAATTGCTTATAGAGGAATTGCTAATGTGGCCATTTTAGGGCCGCAGTTCGTTCCCCATCTTGCAGACTCTAATCACATTTTCTAAAAATAAACTTTATATTCCTTTCTGTTTAACGCAGAGCTGATCTAAAAACTCAGCTAAATTAAGGTGTCGGCCTTCACCTTGCCCTGACGTCACCCTCATACTCGTTTCATTTCAAAATGTAACAACCGCAGAGCTTACAAAAAACAAGTACCTAAGTAGGTAGGTACTACGAAAGGTAATTTAGCGCTATCTTATTTATGTAATTACTCTAGTATTGCAAACATTTGACCGCCGCTACGGACCGCCATTTGTAACATGCCGGACTAACTAAGTTTCCGCATCAAATGCTCCTACACACGAGGCAGAGTTGCGGCAACCGAGCCGCAGCAGGCGTTTGGGTATGCGGCCATAAAAACAGCTCGTAAAAATAAAATAAAAGCAACATCTCAACCCGTTTTTATTCCTATAAATATGGACATCGGAAACCCAGTAATATAGTATGAGAAGCCACGAAAATAGCGCTTGAAGTCGATAAATTGTCGTGTCTGGACACAAACTACCGCAGTAACTTGGATGCTATTTTGCTTACGGCGGCAAATATGGGTTTCGTGTACCGTATAATGGCCGTAGATATATTATTACGTGCAGGGAAGATTTGTACCATTTGTCGCATACAATGTATCTGGGATTTAATTTAAGAACAGCTCGGGTCGAGCGGACTCCGAAGAAGCGAGAATCGGGCGTTGTACACTAGAAACATGGAAACATAAATTAATTTACAAAATGGCTAATAAAACCACCAAAAGTACAAAGCTCGACTTCAAAGGCTACTCGTTGGTTTCATAGCCAAAAATTAATAGCATGTAGAACCCCATCTCCCCATCAAGCTTATGATATAATACCAATTACGGCCGCAAAATACCAAAATGGTTCGCAAATAACGTTTTAATTGAACATTCGAAATCTAATACTTAGACGTCTCAGATTAAATTGTTGTGGTATCAGAAAGCTTCAGAGAAGACTTGAAAGCTGGAATACGCATTATTGTTCGTAAAATACTGTAGTATTTGATTTATTAGGATACAAATACATTAATACTTAATAATGGAGACATTTGCATTGCCTGGAATAACGCACAAACTAAATTGCAAATATTGTCAAGAAATCACAATGTTCACCTATTTAATCTTATTTTCTCGTGAACTTTAAGACTACAGTTCACAAAGAAACTTCATGACATTGGCAAACCTTTACGATGAAGTTACGGTTTAAAGCCTTCGGCGCTCTATATTTGCTGCATGAAAATCGACGCTTAACTCGAACATTTTCCAATAAACGAACTATTGAGATTGTTTCAAAGGTTTATATTGAACAAGATATATAAATAAAATATATAATTACCCGACTACGGCGAAGAAAAAAGGAGGGTTATGATTTTGACCGGTATGTATGTATGTATGTTCATCTGTTCCCTCCTATTTTCTAAACCACTTATCACAATTTGACAAATGAGGTATTATTGGAAGCGTCTTGATCGTCCGCTGGTTATAGGCTATGTGCAATCCGTATTTTTAATTTGTCTGTCTGTAGTGTCTTGTTTATACCTTTTAATCGTAGTTGGGTTTTAGTTCTTATTACATTTTTTTTTTCTTTGTTTGTGCAAATGCAAGTTTTCGCTGACTGATAAAAGCGCAGGTGTCACATTAATGCAAAGTCCACTTGACACAATTGTTCCCGACTTTGAAAATATTTTATCTATATACGAATAATAAATCCCGACATTAATATCAACGTCTGCACGGCTAACCTGATCCTGCATTTAAAATGTAACCTTTTTAAGCTTGACTGCTTCAAACAGCTCCTATTTATCCTGAATAGCAAACGATGAAGAATAATTTTAGTGAAACATAAAAACTCGCATTTTAACTGCAGTTTTCATGCAAAATAACAAACAACAACAACAACAAAGAACAACTTTATTGTTGTTGTTGTTTGTTGTTTGCTACAACAAACAACAACAACAATAAAGAAGAGAAAATGAGTCAAAACAAGTGTTGAACACAAAACTAACTCGGCCAAATGTCATGTTGTTTGAACTACTCGCCGCCATTTTGCTTTTGTTTAAGTTGGTGCAGACAAAAAGATCTCAAAAGTTTCGCGTCCTCTAGTTTTTCAACTTCCTGTTTCTATAAGACAGACTAGACTTTTCTACTGAGAAAGGAAACACTTCTTTACTTAAATAACTTTTAAGTTAAGAAAACTGCTCTGAATTTTAATATTTATTAAGTTTTCCATTTTCGGTGCCATACACTATTTGTGGTTAAAGTTTATTTCTTAAATAATACCTTGCAAATAAAGTTTTAAGTAGACATTCATATCGATAACCACAAAACGATGAATGTTATATGTTTCGACAATGTAGGAAGAAAAATCAAAAGCGTGTAGTAAAAACGAAATAATGAAAATATAAAATATGAGTCATATCTATCGCGAACAAAACTCTATCTTATATGTAAATGTCGAGTGCCCCGATACTTAGCACCAACTTATCGTTGAAAAACTTGTCTGTTAACGTTATTGTGCCACTAGCGAGAAGTTGATAAACAGATTGCACAACACCTATTGTGGAAGATACTTCCCCTTGTCAGGAACTTGTGTTGTGAGACAAACACTTTTCTTTTTGTTTGTACGAATGTCTATACTTATTCGTAGAGGAAGTTTTTATAGTATTTTATTCAATCAATAAAGTACACGTAACCAATTGTCTTATAAAAAGCAAGTGGAATACTGAGCAAGTAGTGTTTTGGAAAAAAAAAAAACATCATAATTTTCTTTTGGATATTTTCAAATACAATTTGCTGTAATATTAGGTACACGTTCCATTATGGTTTTCATCTTTGCATTCTATTTGAAACTGGAAAACGTGAACAGCAGCGAGCAGATAAATGATTTAATCTTCATAAAAAAGTAGAGATTTTCAACTCGTTATTTTGGAAGATCTGAAACAGAATAATCCCTTACAAATTAATTAAAAGTAGACGTTTCCGCCTTAAACGACTTATCTGTTTCCTGTTTTTTTCATTCAGGCTTACAGATTATAAATAATGTAATACTTACTCCCAATTCATTTTCCGAGAAGAAATTCTAAAAGGAGCATCAATTTTCATTCACGTTTTATATGTTTACGAAATATTTTGGTAAGGGGTATCGTATTACCCAGTAACTGGGTTGTGGAGGTCAGATAAGCAGTCGCTCCATGTAAAATACTGGTTTTCAGCTGCATCCGGGTAGACTGGAAGCCGACCCCAACACAGTTGGGAAAAGGCTAGGCAGATTGATTGAAGTATTTTAGTAAGGTTTTCTCTCAAAATTTCGTTACGTAAGACAATCAATCACCCGGTTGATTGCACCTCTATTTGTATTGACACCAATCAAAATCAGAGCGGGATAACCTGTCCATTTCAGAAGCCTACGAAGGGGCGAGGTTTGAGGCTTCATGCCACATCACTATTTCTTCATTCTCGTTTTATTCAGCAGTATAGGATAGACATAATTGAATTTGAAGTTGGACGACTTTTAGTTCTAGTTTTACGAACTAGTCTCAGAACTTAGGCTCTTCTAGAAAAATGACAAATTAGGGCTAACATTTATTGTTACATAATTATATCAAGAGCGATCATTACGTTTCATCCCTTTAACCCTGCTTGCTGACGGAAAAAAAAATGCCAACGTCACAATTTCACAAATGACAACTTTTGAGATACCGACCCTTCTCATTGCATAATCAAAGATGTCCTAACTCACGCTTTGCGTTGTTTTATTACAGAAATAAAGAAAAAAAATAACATTTTCAGGTCACGCTTCGCTGGTAAGCCACGAGTATCTTGTTATTTTTGCATGCAAGTATGTTGTATATGCAGGTACTAAGTGAAGAGCCGTCAGACCGCGGGTGCTAACAAGCACTACCTCTGAATTCTAAAACATCAATTGTACAGTATTTTCCGCATAAAAACGGATATTACACTGCATTCTATTCCCTCGGTACGTGCTTTCATGGTTTGTTCTAGACATACGCTTTGTTTATTGTGTTATTTGTTTTCCTACCTTCAAAGCTTTTTTCATCCATGGCGTGTAGATTTTAGGATTCTAGAATAAAAAGAAACCTGTATTGATTTGTGTGAACATACAAAGATGAAACTGGTGTTTGTAGAAGGTGCCTTTTGAAAATGCTTTTTTTATTTATTTCCGAGACTATCATTCTGCTGAAAAGCCTCAACGTATTTCAATATCCAAAGCATTCGTTTATGGTTTATTCAGCCTTAAACCTTTCCTAGAATCAACAATCAGCAATTTGTTTAACCTGTACCTACCCACTGCTGGTTTTATGGAATGGGAGCCAAGGTTCACAGAGTTATCGAGGTCAGGAGCCTAGTTGAAACGCGCCTTGCTCAAATAATTGTATATTACGATATTGTGTGGACTTAAACCAATACATAATACCCACAACTGTTTCATTTTCCTCTACCTTATTGCCGTTCTTTTCATGCTTATAAAGGTGGGTTCCTATAACATGAAGGTTACTTAAGATGGGATTAAACACACGTTTGCGTATGCCTTTCTACGTGGTAGCATTAAACCGTTGTATGTTTTTTTCCGTTGCTGTTTTTCTTTTACGTTTTTCTCAGCTTACTAATCAAGATTTAAAGAACATCACTTTTCTTATAAAGCCGATAGCGACCTACCGAAGGCAGGAGCTATTTAAATTAAGTATCGTTCGAAAATAATATATTGTAGAGATGGCAAAATTGCCTACAATTCTGCAAAGCTGGGAATTTAAATTCAAAATCCTATAAAACGCGTTTATGCTTCTACTTCGTACGGAATAAAAAAGGGAGTCCTCTACATTATGAGCGATAAAAATAATAAAGCTCATCATATCCGGTCGACTCGAATCTCATTAAATCTGTATTGCATAAATAAAACGTAGTTATAAATAAAATATATAAGGTAAGTGGTAACTTAATATACTACTTATAAAAATACCCTCTTTCAGGACTTATTTTCACAGTAGTGTAATTACTGTTGGACAGCAAACTGTATTTTCTGCCATCTTGTTATGCATTTTTTTGTGTCTTTTACGTCCTGCAAGTTCTTATTAAGTATTTCATAAAGTACATTGCTGAGTAGTATCAAAACTACTTAGTGGTGTCTTTGCAGTTTTTATGTTAGAAGTACGAGAATAACTTAATATTTTAAAGTCAGCAAGACTTGGAAATATTAAGTCCTTGAAAGAATTTTTGATTTCAAGTCTATCCTTATATATATATCTATGTGCCTTTCTGTATGATAACTATGTAGGTTATAAGAATCTGACACCAATTTTGATTAAGGATCTGCAATTTTTAACGTTTTTTTAGACATGTTTATTCATAACAATATTTTATACCAACCGCAAATAGTAATACTATCCCAATAACCTAACTAGGCACAGCGATGAATAGATAAATCTCTTATACTACATTAACTAAAGAACTAACTAACTATACCAATAAATATAAAAACAAAAGGACAATAATATTAGGCGTCTAAGTATTCGTCCTCATCGCATAAATAAATGACTTTCTTCACAATAACCTCAATGGTTGTTGTAAATAGTCCGTAATGGCTTGTCCTATAAATAAATGACATTTTTATCAGAGTGAGTCCACATCACGTTATATTATCGTATTACTCGGTAGCCACGCCACTCCCATTATGTCAAGATACTTGTTTTGTTTCCAATACGCTTACATGGTGTTGGATCATTCAGTTCCCTACAAAATGGTTGAGCTGGATGGTGCTGATCCACGTGTCATGTTCGTGAACGGGCGCCGTCAGTTGAGACTGGTCATCTCTTATCTGCCAGGGCTTATTTTTAATCTTATATTTTGAATTATTTTTCGTTTAACATTGTTCTCACATATAGAAGCACCAAGAATATTGTACCCAGGATTTTGTAATATCTATATACATTTTTAAAAGAGTGTCCTTGGAGTTTCTTGCCCGTTCTTCTCCATAGAGATCTACGAATTTGAATGGGCAACTAGCTTCAACTTTTTGACTAACTGACCGACTCTTTGACAATTCAAAAGTGCCTGTATTTACAGGCACTTTAAAGCAGTAAAATACTGGTTCGGCGCCTATTCCACCCGATGGAACGGAAGGTGGAGTAGAAATCTTACATAGTGGAGTAAAATACTGGTTCGGCGCCTATTCCAGTTTCCCGCGGTTGCTCGTACATTTGTTCGAGTTAGCGACAATGAGTTATAAATATCAATGTAATACATCAATTGACTCATTATTAATATAACAGTTTCAAGCAGTCGTCATGAAATTTGTAAAACAACCACAATCGTTACATGTAAACAAACTTTGTGTTAATTCTCAGGAGACTGGTTTTCGTCATGGAGAATTATTACCAAAATCTGTACGATGCATCATTTGCGGGCCGTCAAATTGTGGAAAAACTAATTTATTAATTGGTCTTAAGGCAGAAACTACAAAACGCCACCTACTACGATCCTTACATACTCCTTTTACCTCGTTTACATTCATACATCAGAGGCCCTAGTGCGAGTTTCTTTTAACCATCTCGACTTTACACATCGAACGCGTTCGGCGCTCCGATTCACCAGTTTCGCCAGTGAAGGCCAGTAAACGGCCAATCGGAGCGTCGAACGCGGTCGATGCGTAAAGTCGAGATACTTAAAAGAAACTCACACTAGGGTCTCCAGTCATACACGCACGCTGGTTGCGAGTACTACGCACCTAACCTTTCTGAAGAACATCACCAGTTATTAATTCGTATAGGTTTTAAGATTACGTCTGCAAGCTATACTCTTAACTTCTTTAAGCCGGAAAATTACCTATCATGAAGACAAAGTAACTAATAACCAACTTTAAAATTAGCGAAGACTGCTGACAGGTTCAATCGTAAATCAATATTGTCATACAATTAAGACGGAACTTTAACCTAGAGCCTTCAGATCATTTCAATGTTTACATCAATTAATGAATCCGCATCAATCGCTAATTGTTCGTATTTGTTTAACCCACGTAGAAAGTTTGAAAATTAATTTGTATTGTTTACTAAAACGGTTAGGAAGTTTCTGTAAGTTTGAAAAAGATTTTAATTTAGTACCTTTTTACTTGTACGTTGTGTGTTGTAAAGTAATTGAAAAATATTTTTTTAGACGTATGAAGTTTAAGGACAATCTAAGATTGATAGTTTTACTAGCTTTTGCCCAAGTTTTTTAGTTTTGCTCCCACGGAAACGTTCTACCGGGATACAAAGTCCTAATACAGATCGTGGTCTACCCGTGTGCCAAATTCCATCCAAATCAATTCTGCCGTTTTCGTGTGAAAGCGTAACAAACAAATAAACTCACTTTCGCATTTATAATGTTTTTTTTTTTTTTTTTAGTTATTTAGATTTATTATTTATTGTTTTGTTATATCAGACTGAGTATGCAAGTACCTACCTACCTATGTTACCTATGTTTTGAAGTTAGTTAAGTAACTTTGGAAATACTTTTTATTTGAGTTGAGTAGGTACCTATTGCTGGTTTAATAATAATAATAGTTTATTTTCTCCACAATATTACTCTTAATTGCTAGCCTTATTTCTACGGTAACATATTATAGGGGTATTATATTGTGGGAGACTGGTGCCTAAACTAGGCTCAAGGCCTGTATTTCAGGTCACCAGGACTCCTTCATTTAAGTTTAACAAATTATGTTATGTACTCGTACAAATGGTATGCAATTAGGGAAACGTTAACATTTTTTTAAAAGCTTACTAATTATAGTTGCGATTCATTTGTTAGTTTGGTTAGTATCAGGGTGGGAGTGAGGTTGAGTGTGTACTGCGTGTATCTATAGTTTGTGTAGATGGGGATGTGTGTGTGGGGGTGTTGTGCGCGTGGGGGGGGGGGGTTGTGAGAGTGTGTGACTGTGAGAATAAATTCTTTTTTGTTTTTGATCGTAGCATATTTGCATAATGATGTTTATGTTAAGACTATTAATAAATTTTCAGTGTCATCGTAGCTGAGTTCATGAAGCCAACTATGTAGTTTCATTTTGCACTTTATTTTATTGAGTTCATAAATAGATATGACCCTATTTACTTTATTGTAGAGATACCGACCAAGGTGATAAAAGAAACGTTTTGAAAAAGATGTTGAAGGCGAAGTATGATAGTTCACAACAGGATTAAATCTTCTCTTAGCTCGAGGGAGTGAAGGATTGTACGTTAGAAGTCTATGCTGTTTCAGGATGATTTGTTGAATAAACAGTTGACGCACCGTCAAGACTTTCGCTTTTTGGTATAATAGTGCTGTAGGGTAGCGATAAGGTAACAACAAAGACACCTTCAGAATGGCTCTCTGTGCTCTTTCCAGTCCCAGGAGGGTAGTTTTTGGAGCACCACCCCAAGAGGTGATGCAGTATGTTATTAAAGACTGAGCCAGAGCATAGTATACCATTTTTTTTATTTTATCGTCAGTCACGTTTCTTAGGGTCTTAAAAACATATATCAGTTTTCTCAGACGTTTACTTAAGGTGTTGATATGTTCCTGGAATTTTAGTGTGCTGTCTATAGTTAAACCCAGGTATTTAACACAATCGGTTTTGCTGATTTGAATACAAGTGCATGTAGTGGAGTGAGGAAATGCACACGTGTGGGCTATGATAGTGTTTGGCGTCATGGATGGAGACGGTGTATGCTGTTTTATGGAGAAGCTGACGTATTTTGTTTTTTCCGCATTTAGAGTGAGAACATTGTCACGTAGCCAGTCCGATACAATATTGAATCCTGACTGGGCGCACACAAAGACCTCACTCCAGGTGTCTGCAGTGAATAAGAGGGCTGTATCATCTGCGAAAGTTATGACTTTGCCTTTCGGGAGAGTGAAATGTTGAATGTTAAATAAAATAAATAATAAAGTTAGGATGAACATACATAAACATACATAAACTCACGTCTTCTTCTCTCGGGGGTAGCAGAAACTACTGAATACCACCTGCTACGATCCTTACATACTCCTTTTGCCTTGTTTAAGTTCATACAGCTGTGGGCCTAAAACGGCCACATCAGCAATTCCTATAAAAGCGATTCATTTCCTGAATTTGCAGCTGTCATTAGCAATTCCTCTAATTTGACACAAAAGCAATTCATAATGTGTGGACCATTTTACGAATCTTCGTAGAAAACTGTCAAACAGATGAATTATTTCGTAATATGAATTGCACGCAGATGATATTATGAATTGTCAGCTTGTGACATTTTACGATGATTCATAATATTTTCCTATTATGATTCTGACAAAGTGGCTGTTTTAAGGCCCCAGTTTTATATAATTTTAAGTTGTGTTGTTATATCATTTTTAACTTTCGACAATAACAGTTGTGATTTGTCACAAATGTCATTCTTTGACATCATCATCATAGTCATGTGAAGCCAAGTCAGAGGTCATTGGGCGGCTTTAAAACTCTGACACCAGAAGGCCAATTCTCTTACTTAACAAACGTTCACATTCAAGTCGCAATCTGTCAAACTTGTCAAAAATGTTGGTAAATTGATGTTTTTTTTTTTGACAAATTGCGAATGAGATACGAATGTGAGCGTTCTAAAAATAAGGGAGTTGCCCCCTTGGTTAGTCACTAACCACACGAAAAGAAAAGAAAATCATCGTCCACAGTCCGACTTCACCCACTGCTGGGCTAGACTTTTTTTTTCTTGTGCCAACCCCACACTGCTGTGCCAGCTTCATCCAGGTTCTACTCGCGATGGTATAACAATGTTCTCTCGCCTCCGGACGTCCGACACTTCATCTTCCAATCCTTGGACGATTCATTCTTTGATAATTGTATTAAGTGGCTATGACACGGCCAATGACGAAGGGTATCAATGAGCTTAACAATAAATTTCTCTGACTGTACATAAACATAGGCAACGAACAATGTTTTATCAGAACAGTCAGTTTGATTCTTTCCACCTGGTAAAACTATTATCTTACATTTTCTAGGGAATCTCAATTTGCATGGAATAAGGGTTGGTTATCTTGTTAAGTGACTTTTCTTAGGGACTTCAAACTCGGCTTTCAATATTACTAGTTTTGAGTTAGTTATCAGACTTTCCCAAGAGCTTATTTGCAGAAGTTCTTCTATTGCTATTTTATTTTTGTATCTCAACCCTTTATAAATTACCTTTAGTCCTAAAAAAATAAAAATAAAACTTTAGAAGCCTCGGCTTTATCAAATTGGCAAAGCTTTATGATCTATACATTATATTATAAATTAAAGTCGTTTTCCGCCCATTGTGTCACCCCATGTTAAATTTCTACATTTTATAGCTGTATTTTATATATAAAGACTATTCTATTCTATTCCATTCGTGTGTGTCTGTATATCCGCGTTGTTCTTCTAAACCACGCAACAGATTCTGATGAGGTTTTCACCATCGTTTAGAGAATTTATTCCGGTAGGTTTATTTATGTGTATAATACTCGTACGTTAATAAAAGTAACATACTTATAACTAAGAAATCTCGATTTTTTGTCAAGTCCAACCGTGTCGCTAGTTATTTTATAAAGAGTTTACAATAGTCTTGTACACACGGCTACACATTAAGCTATACATTTCCAGTTTATGCTGATCTCGCATTGTATAGGATTCCGTACAATGCGAGGTCAGCTTATACTGGAAATGTATAGCTTGATGTGTAGCCGTGTTAGGTACACACGGCTACACACCAAGCTATACATGTGTACGTGTAGCCGTGTGTACCTACTTAAAACTATGCCCCACAAAACCGTTTTCACGGTTTGTATGTGGGAACGGTAATAAAAAAATATTTAAGTTAACTTATACGTGCGGATACTTAATCTAAGTTACTTGTTAATTATTATTTATGTTAGCTTTTAGGGTTCCGTACCCTAACGATAAAACGGGACCATATTAATAAGACTCCGCTGTCTGTCTGTCTGTCCGTCTGTCACCAGGCCGTTCGTCTGTCTCATGAACCGTGATAGTTAGACAGTTGAAATTTTCATAGATGATGTATTTCTGTTGCCGCTATAACAACAAATACTAAAAAATAGAACAAAATAAATATTAAAGGGGGCACCCCTACAACAAACGTGATTTTTTTGCCGTTTTTGTAGATAGGTATGTAGGTACGGAACCCTTCGTGCGTGAGTCCGACTCCCACGTGGCCGGTTTTTTTTTTCAATTGTGTTTTATAGAAAAAGAAAGAAAGAAAAATAGGTTTATTTGTCACAGAAACACGTGCATATAAACACATACACGTGTGTGTTTTTGAGTTACACACGCAATATAAGACCACTCCAGTTCCTGCAATCAATTAAAAAAGGCCACCAATATTTTTCCTGAACAAAGAAACTTTTTAACCGAAAGACACGTTGCAGGCTACGAGCTTCCTAGTTGAATTTAAAAATAATCGATATTTACAAAGATATAAGCTACCCTCGTTAAAAGGCGCCGACGTAGTGACGTCTAGGGAATTCTCTCGAATGTGATAAAATGTACTTGCTCATCTGCACACCCTATTTCTAAAGGACGCTGCCGGGAAGTATCCTCACGAGGCATGAATATGTGAAGAGTCAATACGACTCGAAACAATCATGTGTAGAATACGAGAAAATAAACAGTAGGTTATCCAACGAAGGACGTTCCCGTTACGTGCTAAAACAAATTTACCATTAAAAAAAAGTTTTATTATACTAAGTAAAAAATTCACAAAAAATATTTAATTGATACGGAAAATAATCACTTCTTTTACGTATCAATTTAATAGTTTTGAAAACTTTTCAGTAGGTGTTAATATAAAAAATAAAAATAAATGAGAGGATTTTTTTTTTCATTTTTGGACGCTCTGTGCTATTGCGGGTTAACGGGAACGCCCTTTGTTAGTTTACATAATGTATATACATAACTAGCAACCCGCTCCTGCTTCGCACGGTTTAAACGGCTTGACAAAACATAGAGATTTCCTTATTACATGTAAATTTAATATGAATGTATTATACACTAAACCTTCCGGAATAAATTCTATGAATGAACGTGAAAACCACATCAAGATCCGTTGCGTAGTTATGAAGAAAAACGTGGACACACAGACATGAAAAGTGACTTTAATTTATAATATTTATAGATACACATAGGTACCTACATTGTGACGTATATATACGGGTATCTATTTTTAATGATGTGGGTACTCGACAATACTTGTAACAGCGATCTCCTTTCTTTTACAAAAGCCTTTTTCAGCTCTTAGCAACACCTTTTTTCAGCTCTTTGCTTGACTTAATAAATTATTTTTGCGGTATTCAATTTCACTTTCCGTATTTTATCCGGCTTTATCATTAAAAGGATATTGTGAGTATGTACGAGCCATAAATAAATAAAACAGACGGTATGTTGGATTGTAGTACAATCAAGGAAATTAGTTGTTAGGAAAATTGACAACCTACTCGTATGTCAATTTGGCGGCATTTCGTAATACAATTTTAATAGAATGACAGTTGTGATTCGAATGAAAAGTTATGGTTGGTTTGGTTGTCAATTATTTGCTTCATAATGAATTTTCCTGACTTTAATACTGGCAGAAGTACACAGATGAAGAGGGAGGAAGAATGAAGAAAAGGCATATTATCTAGATACACATCGATCGTTACCAAAACATTATGGTAATGGCACTAAAATAAACACAAATGCATGTCAAGGCCTTGCAAGATGAGATAAATTAATCACAGCCGACACTAATATCAATTGCCCCTACACTATCGCTAGAAAGACGTTCTGGTTATTTGCCAAACGGGAATGGCCTTGCCAAATATCGTACGATTTTATCAATTGTAACGTTCGAAAAGAATCACGTCTAGTGAACATGAAATCGATCTGAAATATTTGAATCAGTTTCTGGTACTGTGATAAAAAAAAATGGTGTAAACGGTACAGTTATTTATTACAGACTTAGTAGGTACAGTGAGAATTTTGAGAATAAAAAAGAGTTGAATAGTTTAAAAGCTTAGATGATTTAGTCATGTTGAAAATATGAATGAAAGGCGACCAACTAAAGGTTTTCACAAGGTAGATGTGAATGGAAATGCCGGGAGGGGACGCCCTCAATCTGCCTAGCCTTTTCCCAACTATGTTGGGGTCGGCTTCCAATCTAACCGGATTCAGCTGAATACCAGTATTTTACATGAAGCGACTGCCTATCTGACCTCCGCAACCCAGTAACTGGGTAATACGATACCCCTTGGTAAGACTGGTTGTCAGGCTTTCGGGCTTCTGACGACCCGTAACGACTGTCCACGAATCCACGAATGACAGCCGGGACCAACGGCTTAACGTACTTTCCGAGGCACGGAGGAGTCTCGGTATGTAAAGATGGTCACCCATCCACCGACCAACCCCGGCAAGCGTAGCTTTACCTGTTATCACTTAGCCACGAGCTAGAAGGACGCGAGGGGACGCCCTAGGAGGACATATACTGACCAAATTGGTGACGCTCTCCAGAAAGGTCAGGTGCGTAGTACTCGCAACCGGCGTGCGTCTATGACCAGATGTATGAACGTAAACGAGGCAAAAGGAGTATGTAAGGATCGTAGCAGGTGGCGTTCTGTAGTTTCTGCCTACCCCCATGGGACGAAGGTGTGACTTTATGTATGTATGTAATTTTGAGAATTTCAGAATAAAGGCTCCCACAAACAGGCGCAATAGGTAGCGCTACCCTTGTCGCGCCCGCGATATCGCGCCAGTTTTTCACCAGCCTTAAGTGTATTCGTCAGTTTAAGCCAAAGAGAATTAAACCACTTGAGAGCTGATAGACCGATTTCGTCTAGGCACACGACTCACCACTGCGGGCCGGGGGACGAAGAAATTAAAGCGGTTGTGATTGGCCGATGCAACAATGTTAGGACGAAAGTACCAAACATAGTGATGCACAAGTCAGTTTTGCAACAATAATACCGATATCGATAAAATCGACGTCTACAATCCTAATTAAACAATAAATTATTTAAATTTGAATTTCACTTAAGAACACGGCGACGGATGAATTCTCCATACAAACGTAATACCTAAATCATTTGCAATTTGAGCATATTTTCACCATAGTGTGTTGTTATTCGGATTGAGACAGTCTTTATCTAGGTTCCTACATCTTTTTAATTCCAAAAAACCTAACTAAAATGAAGTTGTAGCGAATTGAATTTCGCACATTTTTGCAGCGTAAATGACATGTTTTCATGTTGTTTTTTCTGTATTATGAACAACAATACTTGTGATATTGTTTCAGCAGAAACATAGCCTATATTATAAAGTTCCAAATTATAGAAAAAAAAATGGAAAAACATTAAGTTTTCATTCATAATTTTTGGTATTACGGAACACACCCAAATTTATCATAAATTTTCAATAGCCAGTAGTGCTATCGCGTCAAGCAAATGTCATGTCAATGAAAATGTGTGCGTGGTCGTACAGTTCACGGTAGCTGTGTGTATCGCTCCGACAGGCACACTAGCGCAACATTTGTAGCACTTGATTCGTAGTTGCGATCGAAGCTCCGCCGGCCCCTTAAGAGAATTTATTGTTCTATCCGACAGGGATTGACATTGCTATTACTTATTTTTAATCTGCTGTGAAATGCCTTAAACAACCAATGCTATATTTATTTGGAAACCAATTTTCCCTGTGAACTGCATTAATCCACTTTTCTTTCAGTTACGGAACATTTTGAAATCTAAAATGTAAACATTAAGTACTTAATGTTACTTTTTTACCATTAGGAAACATCGTAATTTTTATCGACTTAGATAGACTTTATTTTGAAGTTGTCAAAACACTCTACAGCATAAGTGCACATAGAAAGGAACAGACTTATTGCAATACGAGACGGAGGGAAAGGGACTCTTCAAAAAGACATCAACGCGGTGTACATTTTTTGTGCCATTTACGTAATCAACCAGTTTAGCTTGAGCCCTGCAATTATTCTTAATAAAATATTTATTTTACTTACCGATGAAAAGTAATGCAATCTTTTTATAGCTGGATGTTCTAGAGAATTTCCTACACCATTTAATTGAACAGGAACTCATAATTGTTTTTATTTATGCAGAAATGTTTTAAAATGTATCAAAATACCGGCGTGTGCAGAGATCCAATAACTGGTCAAAACTAAAATGGCCACTCGTATTTCCATCTAGTATCAGTGCTATTCATCATATGTGTCGTGAGCCTGAGTCGCCCGCATGAGCAGTCAAGAGGTTATATAGTCATTGGTTTAAGCTAATGTGCAAAAAATATGTAAATAATTGAACCTGAATTCCGTACCAATTAAAGTGAAGCTTCATGAAAACTGGCGTGATATCGCGGGCGCGACAGGCAGCGCATCCCTTGCTGCGCCCGCGATATCGCGCCTGTTTGTGGGCGCCTTAATTCGGTTGTAATATGAGACTCCTGAAATTAGGATAAACCTTTCAAATTGCTGATTTCTTGACTGTTTTCACACTTTATGGACCTACCTACCTCGGTCCCCGCGCTATCAAGCATGCCTGTTACGTATCTATACATTGCCAAAACATTATGAATATTGCAAAACAATTTTATCGGTACTTCACTAAACATTTATATGAAGAATTCCCGCCGAGGGAAATGTATGCTTCAAATTAATAACGTCGTTTTTAATAAAATGTACGTACGTATTGCCAAGTAAAGAGTTCACGTACCTCATAAATAATAGGACAAAACCCCTCGTAATGAGAACGAGTGTGCTGAATACTAAAATAGCTGCTTTTGTACTAAACGACTCCTCCGAGAAGTTTGATTGTCGCAGACACTATCACTTAGATCTTTGGTATAATTGAAAAGAAAAACGTTGTTGACATTATCATCATCATCATCATCATTATCATTATCATTCTCTTGCCCATATTCCAATTTAAGTATTTCGGGACGGCACAACATGTGACACAGTTCTTAGTATGGCCTGAGTTGTGCGTTATAAATGACCACAATTATTCACATAATACTACGAAAGCTGGCAAATGTTACCTACCTACCAATTACCATCTACCTTACCATCATAATTATGTTGGACGGATTGTAGGTAACATTTGGATTATAGTAGTACATAAGCCCCATTTTCTAGAATGTTCTTGCCGATTTTCAGTAGGTACCTACTTCTGCTATGTGTTACCAATAAAGTCATAGTCAAGTACTTCGAAGTTGAGTATCAATCAAGGAATCAGTCTAATATTGTAGCAAACTGTCTTCCTGCCGTAAAGGCAAACTGGCGCGATATCGCGGGCGCGACAAGGGTAGCACTGCCTGTCGCGCCCGCGATATCGCGCCAGTTTGCGGGAGCCCTAGGACATGGCTAACCTTATCTATCAGTTTAGTTTCAGAATATTTAAGCGTAATTTTTTTAACATAGCCAAACCATAACATAGTTTCGAAGAAATCATCATAATTTCAGCCGAAAGACGTCCACTGCTGGACACGAGCACCGCCACTTCGACCGGTTCTGTGCTTCTCGCATCCAACGGATTACTGCGGCCTTCACCAGGATGAATCACAAACGTGTAAAATTAAACAAGCCCTTCTAAGATGTAGGAACCCAAAATTAGGTCATAGTACGATTGAAACGGCTATTTCCAAAGCTTTTATTCTTCTTGCTAAATACGAAAGACGCTATTTGTCTTTTGCATTTTGCACGCAAAAATAATTAATATTTATAAATACTCTACTAAGAATAAAGGCTCTGAAAATGGCCGTTTTAATCGTTTGGTCGACTCCAGCCAAGGCCAAAGTTTGACTTTACAAAATGGATAACACAAAGAAAAGTTGGCAGGCTCAAAGATTGTTATTAAAGTGTCGAGCGACTTTTTAGATATAAAATAATGCTTATGGACATTGCTTACTGGTTTGCTTGTATTTTAAAAACGAATATATATTGTTACACAGCCTATTTTTGACTTCAGGCTAGTTACTGCTTTTTCAGGGTTAAATCAAATAAAATAAAAAAGTTTCGCTAACTAACGAAACTCCGCAGTCGTGATGGGTATCAAAATAAAAAAATTGAAAAAAAAAAAAAAATGTATTTTGACAAGGTTCGTAGATAGTGTGTATTTGAAATATCAGTTCAAAAATCTTTTATTTTTCTTGTGTAAACTTCATAATTTACGTGATGGCACAATAAAACAAAAAACAAAAAATAACTAAACTCATACTTCAAGTGACTAGTAACTACACAACCTGAAAACTATTTTTTTTTCTTAACGAAAATCTATTTTTTATTCCTGATCGAAACAACTGACCCAATTTGTTCAAAGTGGCTCATGAAAATGTGTCGTCACCAGCGAACGATCACGTTTCATATTAGCGACATTTCATAATGACACTGCTTACATTAATGCATTCACATGAACCCCTTCTTCCAATTACGCCATAACTAGCCATGTAGGTATTCTCTCCTGAACAACAGGAGCGCTAGTTGAAAAGATTGGAAGTATCGCTCCAAGGCGGAGTTAATAGGCAAACTATGGTATAAGTGGTTCAGAATGGCTGGCCCGATTTTGCTATTTTTTCGTAGTAGTCCGAACCAGGTTCATACGGAAGGAAAAATTGGAAAAAAAACCAAATTCTTTGTATGAATTATTGAAATATGAACAGAACATTGTTTGTCGGGTTCAGCTAATCCTTACTATCCTTACTTCTTTACTAATATTATAAATGCGAAAGAAACTCTGTCGGTCTGTCTGTCTGTCGCGCTTTCACGCCAAAACTACTGAACCGATTTAAATGAAATTTGGTACTCAGATAGAGAAAGGACATAGGCTACTTTTTATCGACATACGACGCGAGCGAAGCCGCGGGCGGAAGCTAGTTATTAATAAGTTTTAATAGGTAATAGACCTACGGTACTTATGGTTTTTATAGACACAACACATCAGGACACAATTTACATAGCTGAAGATATGTTAGTGTACTATGCACCTTTGCCTAACCCTTCGGAGAAAACGGCTTATTGGTTGATTTGCACGAATTTATTCTCTCGAAACGGGCGAATCGACAACGACGACTACGACGACGACGACGTTCGACGACGTTTTTAAATAATATTATTTTTTCTTGAGGCGATTCGCACGAACTTAGTGTAGGTACTTTCCTTAACTTTACTGGATAAAATTCAAAATGTGACAATTGCCTAATACGTATTTATGGAATTTTCGATTCGCCCTTGAATAAACTTCATGCGAATCGCCTCAAGAAAAAAATTATATCATTTTAATAAAGTGTCGATTCGCCCGTTTCAGTGAGTAAATTCGTGCGAATCAACCAATAAGCCGGGAAAACAGGCGTAATGTAATGTTATGTATGTATGTAATGTTACATAAAGAAGCTGAGGTTGTATTTACAAGAAGCAATTTAGATGGATGTTGTTTAAGATGGTAGCAAAAGATTGGTATTATGTACGAGTAACAGTTGCACCATCGAAATACATTCCTGATAAGACGGAACAAATCCTTTTTTTATTGTTCTAACATATTGCGTTACAGGAAAATAGCAGTTTATGTATGCCTTAAACATAAAGGCTCCCTTAAACAGGCGCGATATCGCGGGCTCGACAATGGTTGCGCTGCCTGTCGTGCCCGCGATATCGCGCCAGTTTGGACGAGGCTTAAAACGATCCATGGAGTGAAGCGACGCGACGCTGCGCACGGTTTTTAACAATTATCGAACTTATTTTCAATTTAAATAAATTCGATATTGTATCAAATCATAAAAAAGTGCGCGTCGCGTCGCGTCTCGGGGTGAACTGACTCTTAACAGTCAGCTGTGCTATTGGGCAGTTTGTTGCGCCACTTCTGCCCAGCTAAAGCACTAGGAAGTGGTGAAGGGCGGGCGTTTTGGATGATTGTCTTATGTAATTCTTACGTTAAAAAAGTGCTGATTCTCAACCTTATTTGAATAAGTGACTTTGAATATTTGATAATTCCTGTATTCAAAATAATGCCTCTTTTAAAAGAATAACTCGGATATGAAAACTATGGTTGCAAGTCGTGAAATTGGACGCCTCTTGGCACGTCTCGCTAGAGCTATTGGTCCGTAGCCGTCCGTAGTATATCGGGCGTCATCCCTGCCATGACTGACATTCGATATCCCAAACATATTGATAGCACTTGTATATATGTATGTATGTACAGTCACGGACTTTAATTGATGAGCCACTTGGCACTGTTCGTATTTTAGCCGTGTAATGCCAATCGGGCTTAGTCGGTTATACTCGTACTCGTACATCCAGACACGGAAAGTCATATCTTCTTAAAATAAGAAAATTATATTTATCTTTACCGGTTGGCTAACCTGAGAGTCAGAATTTCAAACTTGACAACAAAGTGACTACCCAAAGTCAACCAATTGCAGGTCTAGCAACCGTAACCTAGCGACGATTGTTTTAGCGTAGCCATAGTAACGTTAGCGTACGGAGACATTTTAATTAGTCATTTCGACAAATTTAAAAATAACTTCTCTGACATCAACATTTAAACTGTCACTGTCTTCGGATAGGTTTTCAGAATTATTGAGTTAATGAGCTCTGATTCAAAGGAGGTCAGTACCAAATAGATTGGATAAACATTATATTTATTTATCATTGAGAACTTATTAGTCAACCTCTATGGACAAGATTATTTCCGATTACTAGTAATTTGATTAAATATCAAATAGCATGCGATTTAAGTTCGTGTTTAATCGTGTAATCTCGTGAATGTATGAAACTGCAAAATTGAAGAATTTGAAAGTGGCTCATCAATTAAAGTCCATGACTGTACCTATGTATGTTAAGAGGTGCTATCATACAGCTCTTATCATATAAGGAGATATCTGTACACTGTAGGTACCTGTAAGCTTGAACAAGTTGATCGTATTTCATTGAGTACCCGAAATATAACAATTATTATTAACATCTTGAATCGGCAACCATCAAAGTGGAGTATTCCGAACCATCGGTATTATGTACGCTTTCGCCCTCAGTTCCATTGAAATTGCAGAATGTGGTTGTAGGTACAGACCTACTGGAGATACAACATGTCTGCCTGATACGAAATACGAGGCGAGATGTTATGTTCTATCTAAATCTAATCAAAACAAATAATAATCATGATTTTCCCCGCCACATAATACATATATGAAAATACTTAGAAAATAGAAAACATGAGAAATATCGTACAAACGAAAACCCAGAATCCATTCACAGAATAAATGTAGCAATAATAGACCTTTGTTTGTCTGAAGACGAAGCCTGAGAGATTGAATCTCAGTTATTTGGATTTATTAAGTTGGTGTAGTCCAACAAAACATTAAGAGGTTGTGGTTATAGGACTACTACGTCACTTATTATATACATGAGACCGATAAAGTGGTCCTGGAGGATCTTCATAATTTTTTCATGGGGAATATATAAACGCGCTTTAAAAATATTGATTCACACTTTAAAATGTTTAGGTTTAAAATTAATTGAATGACTAGATCATGGTGAAAACATTTTTGCGGTAGATTGTATGGTTCGATTTTTCGAACTAGGTGAAATAGGTTAGGTTAGTTGTGACCAACCGAGCGAGCGTTACCGCGCCAACGGCCTGCGAGCACTACTTCCAAGTTTCTCGCAGACTTTTTTCACCATTTTCTATATATCCAGGTTTTCGCAATATTCCTAAGGTTTTCGCGAAAAGTCGAATTAGATAAATCAGTAACTAACTGGTTTCGGAGTTGGTTTTCGACACAGTTATAATGCCAACCATTATTTTTATAGTGATAATATTACATTATACATGTATTTTAAAGTGCTTTTAAATACATCCCTTTTTTCATTATCAATTAAGTATTTATCGTGGAGATTTGCACAAGAAAAGAGAGGCATATGCTTAGCAGTACGATGTCGGGGTATGGATGGTGATAATGGAAGATGATGCAGGCTGTAAGACCCATATAGCAGTTAACTCCGCATCCTTTATACATCAAACTACGAGTAAGTTCAGCAAAAACGATTGCTGGGAAACGACTCTTAATTTTGATGTGAAAAATCACTCTTCACGGCAATACGCAATATAACGCATACAAAATATTGTACGGTACAGGAGTTATAACGTATAATATTAAAAACTTGTTTTCGTGAAGAAAAGCAATAATAAGTTGGAACTTTGACCTTCAATATGTCCGTAATCAGAAACTGGATTCCCAGGTTTGGTAAAAAAAAAATCTTTATGTACCTACGAGCCGTCTTTAAAGAACTTCTTTAATATAATGAATTCTGCACTAGCAGTAGATCGAGAGTTCTTACATTTCTTTTAATAAATATGAAATTGTATTTCAACCAAGTGCTATACAATTTCGTGAGAAAAAGCGCAGCTGACGCTTTGATTCGTCTTTATCTTGAGATTCATAATCCCAAAATCTTGGACCTTCCACGTACACAATACATCACGTTCATAGTTCAGTAATAACTCATACTCTAATAAACATTCACAGCCACGCGTGACAGATTTACCTATGTTCCCCAACATTCACCAACATTTTGCCGTGAAGACGGCATCTCGCCCATGATTTGAACAAATCTTTGCACAAACGTCTTACACTCGACAAAGGCACGTGCCGAATTTTGAAAGCTAATAGATAAAAGCCATAAATCTTGACACACAGATATATTTTCCTTTTATATCTGTATCCCTACTTTTACATGGGATCTACTCATAGTGCTTCGGAATAAGTTAGAAATGATTAAGTTTAGTGATAATTAAAAACCGGCCAAGTGCATGTCGAACCACGCACAATGAAGGGTTCCGTAGTTGGGATGAATTTATCCAACAAACTTAACATTGTAGTTGAAAAACTGGTTCTCCGATACAGAATCTATGGGAGAACATGTTTTTGCAACTGCAAATTAAAGTTGATCGATTATTACTCGGTAACCGGTGGAGCCTTCGTAGCGGTGATAGTTTTCCTTTTAATTTCGTTATATTTACTACTGCCGTGAATTTTTTCACATTTCCAAACCCAACCATTTAGCTGGCAGGGGGGGACACTTGACTCTAACAAAAATTTGCACTTTAAAGCTTAATATTCCGCAAACGGATCCCTGAATCCAAAAACGGTTTTCACAAACTTCCATTATTTTAAACGACCTTTCCAACGATACCCCACACCATGGGATTGACGAGAAAAAAAAAACAATCCCCACTTTAAACGTAGGGGAGGTACCCTAAAAAATATATTTAAAGAAAAAAAATACCACTTTGTCGGCGTCGTTTATATGTATATCCATACCAAATTACAGCTTTTTAGTACCAACGGTCTTTGAGCTAAGCCGCGGACAGACGGACATGGCGAAACTATAAGGGTTCCTTGTTAACTACGGAACCCTAAAAAAGACGTCTATATGTTATTTCAAATATCAAAGATCATAGCTATGAATGTCTTCACAATGGAAAATCAAGTTGTCAATGTATAAACTTAGAGCAGGTAAATACTTACAAGTATTTAGGAATGACCATTGATACTAAATACATATAGATATAGTAATAAAGTTCGGTCAGTCATGGGTAAATTGTATACCCTGAAGCCTGTAGTCAAGAGAGAATTATTATATGCATTGTTCTATGCGCTTGCCGATTCGATTATCAGTTATGGGTTGTGTGGTTACGGACTTACTTTTAAAACATATCTAGATAAAATTAAAATATTACAAATACGACTTCTAAACATGTTAGTGAGCAAAAGAACTAAACGAAGCTTGAACAAGGAATATGAAAAATTATTTAAAAAGTGCAATATATTACCAGTTTGAAATGAAAGTAAAAATGACAATGATTCTTGAACAACATAATATTAACAAACATAAAAAAGAAAAAGTGCATAACTACCCAACCCGACTTGCAAAGAAAAGGAGGCTACAAGTGCCAAATGTAAATAATTATTATGGTCAGCGTACGAGACGATGGATTACACCTACATTAATTAATGAATTACCTGAGGAAATAATCGATCAAAAAGTGTCTAAAAAGAAAAGTGAAAAAAAAGTGAAAAAGAAAGTGAAAGTGAAAAAGTGTCTTAAGGAAACATTACCTGTCGATGTGTCCATAGTTGCTGCGGTTGACCGGCGGCCTCAGTCGGCTAATGTCGTGGGTACTAAGTTTGTCTACCATAAACTGAGTAGGTACTATAGAATGGTATCGGGACACGCTGACTGACGCCGCTGAGTGTAATTGCTGTGTTTGTAAAAGCGATGGTTGTGTGGGTAAATACTCTGTATTCACATACGGAGTGTTTGCCTACATACCCATGGCCTTAGTTTTAACTTAGGTTAAGTAGTGCTTAATATTATGTTAAGTTAAGGAAAAATTTGTGCTAAATCCACGGGAACCTACTGCCTACAAATTGCTTTGCAGTTTGGCAGGTGTTATATAAAAATAAAGCTATAAGATTATGGATTAAATAAATTATAAAAAAATAAAATTAAATTAAAATGTTTTTCGAAAAGGTCAAAACTCTAGAATCACCTTAGACAAGTGGCGATCGCTTTCAAATCAAAGCGTTTCGTATTGCAACAGGATTGACATTTAGCTTTTCGGCAGCAGCGTATGTCAATCCAATACATTTTTGACTTCAACATTATAATTATCACTAAAATAATGTCACTTTGTCTAGAATTTTTCTACCGAATTTACAGAGTTGATATAAAACTCAAAAGGAACCATGCTGAATGAGTGAGTGATATAGCAGCGATTATAGAAATATTCATCATGGATCCAAGAATTTCATTAAATGATAAATTAAGTAATTATTCTTTCCTAATAAACGACTAAGGGGGTAGTAATCATACATTATGAATTACTAGGGGTTATTCGCACAACTACAAAATGAAATCAGCATTGTTAGTCACAATCGAGCCCAAACAATGGAACACAATGTTAAAGTTCTGTGTAGTACACTAGTGTACTACACAGAACTCACATTTGCACATATACATTTTGCAAAAGATATGGGACATTAATATCAAATATAATTAGTTCGAAACTCTTGTGACATAAAACTATTTTCTGCGGGACCCGTTTGTCTGTCCGTCGGAGAAAATTAACCAAGTGGCAAGCTGTCAAGTTGACAGTTAGTAAGTGGTTAAATTACTTACGGTAGTTTCGAAGATCCGACCTGAGTGTTGTTGGAACAACAAAGTTCTGTTTGATCAATTTGTGCATCAAATTGCTGAAGGCGCGGCGGCGTTTAGTGTTCTGGATTGCAAAGACAATCACGACATAACATTATTTAAAATTGGGAAATATTAAACTGATCCTGTAAAAACTTATTGATCTTGTAATGACGCACGCTTTTTTAAATTAATGAACCTCTAAAAACTTTTTGGCTTCTATTTTTTTTTAATAAATGAGCCTCTATTTAACTTTCTGGCCTTTTCTCACAGTTGATCGTAGTAAGTATGCTAGGCTACCCCGACAAAACGCGTTTAGGTTTGGTTAGAACTGTGACAAACGCGCGCGAGCCGCGGGAGCGAAACGAGCGAGCTGGCGAGCTCTACATCCATGTTGGTCGCCGTTACTTGCCTATTTAGTATTTTTAGGACGCCAAAATTGTAGTTATTTGAGGTTCACAAAAAGAAGCGCAATTATTATACTATAAGTATTTTCAATAATATTTTAAATAGTGCAAAATGGCAATTATAAGAGGTTCGATTAAATACATGCCTTTAAAATTTAGAGATAACTATTAGTGTAAAACAATATCAGTCCCGCTACGCTCTGGTTCGTTGACAAACCGGGCTCATCCCGCCATATGCCCAGAGGCTTTGCAAAGTTGACTATGCCCGGGCAGTATGAATTCTGCAGAACCTACGGATTTCATCCGAAAAATAATACAATATTAATGATTAAACATCCATTTTATAATTCAAAATATCAATCAACAGCAATGGTCCACGTTTCCCTCATGGACGAAATGACCAAATTACCTAAGTTTTGAGTTTACGTAATAAGGTCGTATACAAGCGTGCACGGTGTGTACACTTTCAGCTGAGCTGTAGTAATCATACGGAATATTTCATGATGACTAATTGGCTAATAGGACGTTATTCACTGGTGCTTGTCTGTGTGCTTGAATATAAATTTGCTTCAGTACCGCAGCCAATTTGGGGTAAATTAGCCTAAAATTTTGCACTCGGAAACTGTGAGCCGTAATAAATTATTTTCGTACATCTGTTACATATTTTTGTTATGAAATATTTTAATTCGAGTAAAGTTCTTTCATTACAAAAGCTTATTGTTACATAAACTTTTCGTTTCACAAAGCTTGAAGTTTATTACATCTTACGCAACGAGTAGGTATCTTGATCTCGGATTTTCGCTTTATTCATGAGTCACTCCGAGCAGCTACTATTACCTATTGCTCTTAAACTAGCTATAGTACCTACATCAATCAAAAACAATGTATAAACTCCAGAGTACGTCACGATATTCCTACTGTACTCCCACTAGCTCACAACTTGACAAACTACATGACACAACGCGCTTGAGAAAACCCTCTCAGTTTCAGAAAATTAATTATCAATTGTCACCTGTGTAGGTACAGTACAACCCTCAGCGATGAGTCAGGAGTCGCAAAACAGTAGCACAAAGATTGAGAATTATTTAAAAGTCTGTACGTATTGCATATTCGGGGAGATTATCCTACTGTTCCCAAATTCGCTGTAACTCAGCCGCCGAGTTGAAGCCCAATAAGACGGTGTTAATAAATCATCTTGACAGGTATTAGTTCGCACCTTGAGCGTCGGCGTAATTACATCAGGCCTACTTCGATATTCAAAATAAACAGATCGTGTAATGAAGATGATTCCAGCTTCGGTTTAAGGGAACTATCTAGTTTAATTTGAAGTTTGGTATTGTATTGCTTGTCTATTGGTACCGGAAGATAGTTTCAAAGGTTTTTAACCTTGATCATAGTTTAGCCTTTCAATTAAGCCTGTATTTTGGTTGAAACTAACTAAATTGACAATGACTAATTGACTGACTACTTATTCAATTATTTAAATAAGGGCTGGTGACAAGATATGAATCAGAATAAAGATTAACTGAAATATGCAGACGTCTCGCCATATTTAAATAAGCTTAATTACTGTTTTATGGGATGCATTTTAGTGATATTCTTTAAATTGACTGTATAAACAGTACGTATTACTTTGGACATAAACGATGGTGTAAGTAATCTTTAGACCAAAATAGGAAAATTCTTGGAAAAATCTAAAGTCACCTAACCACAGGTTTCCTACACACATTTACCTGACACGGAACTTAATACGGTCGGTAAGCTTTTCAGTAAACCTGGATGATGGGAGACCGACCGAATATCAATTTTTGAAGCTTCATCGCACACTTCATATGAAAGGTTCTTGACTGTAAAGGTATCTTTATAATCGATGTACCTTAACAGTCAATACGGGTTTTTAAAAAGACCAACTTAATGAGTTCTGGGAAGTCGATACCCACATTTCCATACTCGACCTGAATGAACATCTGAAATGTGATGTCGTGGTCTGGTGTTGCGTGTGTGTGATGTGTGTGTGTGTGGTGAGTGATGTGATGTGTATGTGTCAGTCAAAGACATTCATAAATGCACCTACCTAAGCACATTCAAGATATTTTTATCAACATTATAAAATAAATCGTATAATTGAAGCAAAAGCGAAAAAATATAAATAGAATAGAAAGGATAGATAGAACGGATAGAAAGGACGTGACTACCGAGATGACGATTAATAGAGAAGTATGGAAGAGAGTAAGAGACACAAGAGAAGACATTTTGGGACCACCCCAAATAAATTGGAATAGGGGCAAGAGTGAACGATGATACTTGAGTATGTTGCGCTGAAATTTTTGTGAAAAAAAAAAAATTAAATAATAGACCTAAAAATTCAAATATTCTAAATTTTACGTCGTATCGCCATCTTTACTGAGACGGAATTTTTCATAAAATTCAATCATTCGGAATTCAAATATCAGCATTGCTATTCTGTAACCATCTCACCGTGAACACTTAGGTGAAGTGAGCTTGAAGTGAACTGTCACTGCCATGAACATTAGTAGGTATCGATGACACTGACAGCTCACTCCACGCTCACTTCACTTAAGTTTTCACGGTGAGATGGTTACAGAATAGCAATGCTGATATTTCTGACCAGTTTTCATTTGACACCTGATAGACGTATCCTGTCTAAACCCATTTCACCCACCCAAGACAGTGCGTCTATTTCGACGATTTTAGATCTACTTGTGCTTGGATTTGATATTTTTATCACTCGTATGATGTTAAGTAAGTATAAGGCAGATTTCATAACCTTAATCTGAATTACATACAGAATACGTACGTACGTATAGACAGAGAAGGGGGTTTATTTATAAACGTTGCTTAAATTTAAGTAATGATTAGCGACTGTTTACCAATTTTTAACGTTTGAACGTCACTTAACTTTAAGCAACGTTTATAAATAAACCCCTAATTATTTAGTAAATTGACTAACCATTAACTATCAATTTATTCATAAATGTAATTCTGACAAATGTATGAAGTTGCTATTATCAATCAAGTCAATTTGATAAACAATCAATTATATTATTACTAGCTTCCGCCCGCGGCTTCGCCCGCGCGGTATGTCGTTAAAAAGTAGCTTATGTCCTTCCCCAGGGTACCATCTATCTCCTTGCCAAATTTTGTCGAAATCCGTTCAGTGGTTTAGGTATGAAAAGGTAACATACAGACAGACAGACTGACAGACGGATAGACAGCCTGAGTTACTTTCGAATTTATAATATTAGTATGGATGTTAGTATGGATAAAACAGATGCTTATGCTTTGATCATTATAGCGTAGGTATTGGACCTAGACCCAAGAATATTTACTTATAATATTCCCAAAGATCTTTTCAAAGAAAATTACTAAACAAACATACTAATAATAACAGCAAAGTAGGTACATGTGAAGTATATCAGCGGATTTTCCCAATTTCGTTAAAAGAACCGCAGCTATTCGTTACTTTACTCTCGCGAAAAGAGTTGAAACAAATTTCAGTGCGTTGTCGAATGTTTAACATTCTTCACGGGGCCTAATTTGCAACGGCGGAATACAAAACAAATTCGTTTTCTTTTATTTCTTTAAAGACATGAATGTGAACGTCATTAAAGAGAGTTTTTTGAATGTAATTTTATTTCAAAAGATTGTTTAATCTAATAAAATCTCATAATTGTATTAATATTCCGATGATGTAAAGTTCGTTATAATAATGATAGAATTTAAAGCAATTGACGTTTAATTAGGATTAACAGCTAAGCCCGTTGTGCTTGTATAATAAGCCTTTAGATTTTGCTCATCCGCTTTGTGAAGCACTGATTAACGGCCACCATTTGCTGAGACTACATTCATGTCAGAGTCAAACAAATGACTGTAAAGTTCTAAACGCTTAATTAATTTCACGAGCATTTTTGTAACATAAAGAAAAAATTAAAACTTCACTCTTTTAAAGGATTTTTCTTTGTTTTTTTTGCAATAAGGGGTGAAAGGGCATGACACTGCAAACGTTGTTAGGTATTATTCAGTAAGAACTATTAACTGCGTCACACTTCACGTTTGCATATGAGACATAACACAGTCATGTCGTATCTAGAACTTGTCATATCTAGAACTTTTGTAATACAAAGATTTCACTTCGTTACATTTTGGCATGGTCCTGTAGCGTCCATGTAACTTGCTAATGGACGTCACATAGCATTAAGATGAAGTTGTGGACTTTATGCGACACTTGCGTCCAACTTCGACCACTTCTCATGTCCTTAATGTTTTCCTACGGACATTAAACTTTTGTTGACAACCCCTGACTTAGCTACTTATCTTGCTTTAGCGTTGAACGGTGACATGGAAAATATTGAAGGGTTTCGTTTTAGTAAAGTAATAATGAGGTGAAGTTATCATTTCTTGGACAATGTTAAAGAGCACCATTTTATAAAGGGATGATTTGCTTGAATACAAAATTAACGAAATGAAAGCTGAATACAGAAATATTGTGGCAGTATCTACATTGCTACATGCAAACTACGCATCAAAGACCTAACGACACACAAAAATCCTGACGTCACATGAATCCTACATCGCGCAATTAAAGTTTACCATGCAATGGACATATATACAAGAACCCGACATTAATCGTTGGGCAGTTGCCCGGCAGACACAACTCCCGTCTGACCGGAGGGTCCTCCCTTTTCTATGGTAGATGGGTGAACTTTACACCCTGTTCCTCATACCCTTACAATATCTAGTAATGGTTTTTTCCAAAGGCTGTTTACTTTTTTGCATTTTGTTTTACCAAAAAATAACTTTCTCACATTAATAATTTCGGTGCTCATAACAAACAAACGTAAACATTAATCAAAACAATACTGATCATTAAGGAGCAATGCCTTTCCTCTGCCTCTAATTATTTTCGTGTTATATTTAAAAAAAAACCTCCAAAGTTATTGTTGGTCGTTACTCATCTTAGTAATAAGTGTCAAAATGATTTATTTCTTGCTCACTTATTGGGGAGCAGTTTTCCATTTTCTTATTTTCATCTGTTTTCGGCGCTAGTTTTTCTGTTACGAGTTTTTTTCCTAAAACCGATTAGTTGGTGTTCTGAAAGTTATTCGGGACACGTCAACTGTTGAAGTAACAGTAGTGTCTTAGATTACAGTCAATCCGTCAAGAGGGTTATTCTACCTTGTCCTATTAAACAACTTTCGCAAAACGATTCATTAAAAAAAAAATTTTCGTACATGGATCGAAATTGTCTACTGTTCATTAGACAACAGTGGACAATTTAATTTAAAAAAAAATGTAATATAATATTGTCTATATTTTATATTTATGTGTTGTATCATTGAATTTGATTTGATTTTTCACGAATCGGATATGAGTTTCATGTTGAAAGTCGTTTAGTAGAATCAAGTCCTTGACGGATGCAAGTGTCTAAATCGCCACCCTGTTTATGTACACACGACTACACATCAAGCTATACATTTCCAGTTTATGCTGATCTCATATTATAAAGGATTTCGGTAAAATGTGAGGTCAGCTGATACAGGAAATGTATAGCTTGATGTGTAGCCGTGTGTACCTAACCACATATAATTTTTTTAACTATCAAATTCCTCACTGTCTTTGATATTAGGTTCAAATTTATTTTGTTACTAACTGTGCCCGCGGCGTCGCTCACGTGACAGTGAATATTATTGGAATAATTATTTACTAGCTGCGCCCCGCGGTTTCACCCGCGTAAGTCTCGGTTCCTTGGGAATATCGGGATAAAAACTATTTTATTTATTTATATTTCATCCAAATCCGTTCAGCCGTTTAAGCCGGAAAGCGTAACAAACAAACAAACTCACTTTTGCATTTTTAATATTAGTAAGGAAGTTAGGATATATATATAGTTAGGATAATTATAATAATATAATATATATATATACAATATATATAATTAGGATTGATAAAGGATTAGGATTTTGTGAGAATTAACTACTAAAGTGATGATAATAATTAGATACAAGACATTCGATAATTTCACTTCAAACCCACACTTATTTAGTTAATTACAATTTACACATAACTAGAGTTATAACCTGATACAGTGATTTCAATGAGAAATCAAAGCTGTCAGTGCAATTGACATTCAATTAACATCATTATCTCTGCCTAGTTAACTGTATAAGCTTTAAGTCTATTAGTTATCTCTGTATTAATACTAGCTGTTGCCGGCGACTTCGTTTGCGATCCAAGATGAAAAGCAGTATTTGTGCTTTTCAGCCGGGCAATTCTCTTATTTTTAAGAACGTTCGCATTCGCATTTCATTCGCATTATGTCAAAAAATCCATCAATTTACCAACATTTTTGACCAGTTTGACCGATTGTGACTTGAATGTGATCGTTTTTTAAGCAAGAGAATTGGCCCTCTGGTCAAGGTGGCTAATTTCGTCCAAATCCGTTGTACCGTGAAAGCGTAACAAACAAGCACACTTTCGCACCTTTAAAATACTTTTTTTTGAGGGTGGGAAATCATCCAATGACTTCTCCCGCTCTGGGCGGAGCGGAAGGGCGTGTCAGACTTTTACCGACTAAAACCCACCCGTCTTCCTTCATTTGCCTGTTGCCAAGGTCCCGGTATCCCTTTCGGACTTTCCCGCAACCCTGGCAGGCATCGGTCCTAGTGGACCCCGCCAATTGTGCTGACACTCCTTGAGGCGCGCGTGGAACACGACGCGCCATCGATATGGTGGCCGGCGCCTATGGTGGCCGGGAATCCGCCTGGGATTCCCGACGCCCAGGGCGTCTCCAACGGCGGCGGTTAGGGGCGTGAGGGCGCAAACTTTGCCTTTCCCTCACGCGTTCCGCCTCCTCCTTCGCGAGCATTACTGCTTCGCAGAAGGAGGTGACGGCTTCCCACGCCCTCTCGCTCCGTACCATGGCCTGGACCAGGGCCGGACGCGAGAGGTCATTGCCGCCAATCGCCTCCGCGAGGACACGGCGGTGCTCCGCCCAAGCAGGGCCATACCTCCACCGTATGCTCCACCGTGTCCTCCGGACTAGCTGCGCCCTGCGGTTTCATCCACATTAGTCTCGATGCCGTGGTAATATCGGGATGAAAAGTACCCTATGACGTATTCCAGGTCATGATCTACCCATGTGCCTCATCTAAATCCGTTTAGCCGTTTTAGCGTGAAAGCGTAACAAACAAACAAACTTACTTTCGCACTTATAATATCATAGTCAGGATATATAAATATATAATATATATAAGTAAGGGTTATAAGTGCGAAAATGAGTTAGTTTGCTTTTATCCTAATTTTAATTATAATAAGTTACGATTAGGATTATATCAATTGACAAATACGAGTATATGAACTGTTGTGTTTTCAGAAAACTGGTGGTTTTCATCAATCAATCTGCCTAGCCTTTTTCCAACTATGTTGGGGTCGGTTTCCTGTCTAACCGGATACAGCTGAATACCAGTATTTTACATGGAGCGACTGCCTATCTGACCTTCACAACCCAGTAACTGGGTAATACGATACCCTTTGGTAAGACTGGTTGTCAGACTTTCGGGCATCTGACGACCCGTAACGACTGTTAAAGATCCATGAATGACAACAGGGGGACCAAAGATCAAACGTGCGCAAAAAAAAATCAGCCTGTCCCTGCATTTATGTTCGCATAGTTAGTCAAAATATAGGTAATGTAGCTGATTTTTTTTCGCGATTTCATATTCGTCCCATAATACAAATTGTCCATAATGATGAGTACAGTGAGCCATAACGACCCATTAAGAGATTTCGTGTATGAATAGATACACCTTATTTATATGTTAATTATTTTTATTAAAGTTGCATATCAGATTTTAATATTTACGTTTAAATGTTATTACCTAATAATATTAATTCTAGAATTAGGTGAATAATTATATTTAAACTTCCCAATGTCACCATAAATGGTGAAATTTTACATTTTCCCATTACCCGCCTAAAACGCGCTCAAGGCAGAGCGCCGGCAAGATGGTCAGACGCGATCAAGAAGGTTGTTGGAGGCAGCATCTACCAAACGGTCCACACTGCAGAAGACCGCATAGCTTGGAGACGCATCATATGTGGTCGCGATCCTCAGCATTGAGGGAACGACGAAGGAGAAGAAGATTACCCGCCTAAAATTGATTTCCCATTACTTCTCTTCAAATCGAACGACGTATTGAAAGCCTTTCCTTGAATTGGCGGAAGCAGATGAATTTCATTCATTATTTTGGTGGCTTCCCGTCAAAAGAAAATTAAGCCATCAAGGCATCTTATCCATTGAATTTCCGATGATACACAAAAATTGTTTTCTCTTAATTATCCTCTTTACCTACTCTTAGAATCATGGGGAAGCAGGAAAATTGGGAAAATACAAGATAATTAACGAGTAATAATCATGGTTGATATACACTAAATGTACATACGTAGGGTAGAGGTACCCATAACCTGTCAGCCTCCCACGAAATACATGTAATAGGGTAGGTTATAATGTACCTGTACCTTCCATTAAGGAAATACAATATTTTGACATCTTCCTCATATCACGCGGTGCGTTAATGTATGCTTAACGACAAGTGACGTGGGATTAATTTATGCATCAAACGTATCCGCATTTACACTTGAAAATTTCCTAAATTAATTTGTGTTGTTTACTTTACCTAACGAAGAATTAAGTGACATTTTCGTTTATAGCCATTTAATTCATTAGTGCATAGTAACAGCCCCGTCTGAGCGCTTTAAGAGCTTATCCGTTTCCGCTGGCGAGCTGTAAAGACCATCTGCTGCCAACATTTATCAAACAAAAAACTACTCTTTTAATTGTAAATTACGGTTGTAATTGCAGTAAATGATCGTCCACTCAGTGCTTAGCGCGCTCACAATCGCTTTAAACTCAAGAGGGATTTCGTTGCAGATAAGAAATGTTCGCTTATTTCCTTAACAACATTAAATGAGTGAATGAAAACTAAGCTTATAAGATACATAGTTTATGTACTGACGTTTATAATACTTGGTTAAAGGCACCCCTAAGGTGATAATGCATTAAAGGTACTTACCTCATTAAGGGTGTTTTTCCACCAGAGATGTGCTATGCATATATACTGCGATAATGTGAAAGCTAAGATACAAAACTATATGATCGTTTCCACTAATGCTAAGCTGAGTAGCGGGCGAGTAAGATGTGCTATGAAGATGCGACGTCGCGAGGTAGCTGTGCGAGGAAGATGCGCCGCTCGAGCTATGCGATGCATCTACAGTAGGGAAGGCACGAGGAGTGGAGGCGGCTGCTTTACATATAGCTACACTACTCGCACATCCATATCTCCCATCCATAGCACGCATCCTTCCATATAAAAACATAGCTTAGTGGAACCTATTTCCAACAGCACTATGTTATGTGGACCAATGAATATGATTGGTGGATATCAAATGCACCCATAGCAACGCAGCATAACACATCTCTGGGCGAAAGGCAGTATGTGAAGGTGTCCGAACGACCTTGAGGCTTAAAACGGCCACTTTGGCAGAATCATAATAGGAAAATATTAAGAATCATCGTAAAATGTCACAAACTGACAATTCATAATATGATCTGCGTGCAATTCATATTATGAAATAATTCATCTGTTTGACAGTTTTTTAAGGAGATTCGTAAAATGGTCCACAAATTATGAATTGCTTTTGTGTCAAATTAGAGGAATTGCTAATGACAGCTGGAAATTCAGGAAATGAATTGCTTTTAGATTAATTGCCCCCTTATATAACTATCTAGTTGTATTGGCATACTTTAGCTTAGCTTTCCATAATATCACGAAGGTAATATATGGATACCTAGCCTATGAAATTATCCTAATTAAACTATAATTTCAGTTACTAAGCTGTCTGGCCCCTAAAAAGGCTATATTAATTAATAAGTATGTTTAGGCACGAGTAACGACAGAATTACCTCATTACCTCAAATATATGATATCTAGGACGTAGGTTAGGTCTCAAATTATGTAGATAGGCAAGGCTAGGTCATCGCCCCGCGGTCAGGCGCACCTACACGTGTACACACCCTTAACAACATGACCAATTACTTATGGTTAGGTAGTACATTGCCTTTGAAACAAATATGTAATAAACGTATAATACGAGAGTAGGTACAAAACTGGAATGTGTAGAGAAAATAATTATTAAACATAATTGAATTATCTTATGGACTCTATTAATTATAAAGTGGTCACGTAGAAGTCTTAATAATTTTTAGCTTAGACCCATTTCGCGATGCCGATTTGTGAATCGTAATTTCAACATAACATGGTAACATGATGTCGTTATTCCTCAAAGGAGTAGACAGAGAGGTATATATAGGTATGTATTAAACCTAAGTATTTTTAGCCAGTTGTATTTTACAGTCTCATGTAATAAGGAGGAAACAGAGAGTATATATTACAGTAGTAATTATATTATACTCTAAGGCTGAAGCTACATGAGCAATTAAAGGCGCGACGCGTCACCGCCGCATTGTTCGCCGTGAAGATTTCTCAGAAATTATTTTGTTAAAATTCGCGTCACGCGACATGTCGCGCCAGTATGTAAGAGCCTTAAAAGAAATAAATGAATGCTCCCGGTGAAGCCATACCGGTGAGCATTCATTTTTTTGCCTGATGTACCCTCAGCCTCAGGGGGGAAAGCTAATCTGGGATTGAACCTAAAGTCCGCACTGTGCAAGCCCGAACTCTAACCGTAATTAAATATTTTGATTTAAAAATCAAGGATTGAAGTAATTAATGTAAAATTAATTACAATAACAACAAAACTACCAAACAATAGCTAGCTACATGTGGTTGTAACTTTACACTTCTGCCGAGCCCTTTGGGAGAAGTGATGTATGTTATGTTATGTGTAGTTACAATAATAAAATTTATAGCTAATAGAAATACCCTAATAGCAAAGCGTGTGCTTCTTAAACTTAGTACGGCGACAGGACAAAGTTTCCCGTGACCAGAATTTGTGGACACAACAAGTTTCGTTGGACATAGTTCTGAGTCACATCACTATTTAGCACTTCCGTTAACCCTGCAAAGTTTTTAATAAAATTAAATTTCATTCATTTATAAATTACTCACATTTGTAGGAACGTAATATACCAAAAAATAAACCGTATTATCACAAAACCGTGTTTATCAGTTGTTTAGACTAAACATCTTTTAAACATGACATTTCTGTATGGAGTTTGACGTAAGTACGACTGGCATTAGACACACGTCGAACAAGTTTCTACGTTTTTATAGTAAGACTCAAAATGTATATTTCCTAACTAAATGAAAAGATCTTAAAAGACATAAGCGCCATGGTCGAAACGGTAAACTGATGTGTATTAAGGCAAGTGTCTAATAATATGCATAAGATACCTAATGCAGCAGACCCGTTCCAATAAAAACCATCAATTAACCTAACGACTAATACAATTCCCCTGATAATCGAAATCTGAACCATTAATCTGATGAAGATTCGTAGATATCTGAACATTATCATTAAACTCAATCAAATTCGTTGTTTTAAAACTTATAACGGTTTTAATAACCTTATCTTTCTTTCATTCCAGTTCGACCAGATGAGGAGTTTCCTGAGCCAACGCTCCGCATCATGGCCAGGTCGACGGTGTACAACGTCGGAGAAACAAAAGCCATCTTTTGTAAAGGACAACATCTAGTAGAGGTTCGTACACGACTTAATTTGTTCAATGTGATTTGTTTTATATTGTGAGCGCGATGAGGGCGACGGCGACGACACGAAGGTAAGGGTGGGAGCGAGACAGAACACTGGATATTCTTGTGTAATTTTATGTAAGATAGGTACTCACATTATTTATATACGCACAGTGACGCCTGCGGACGAATTTTTACAGTACCTATTTAATAATATTTACTTTTTATACTTGACTAGCTTCCGCCCGCGGCTTCGTCCGAGTGGTATTTCGATAAAAAGTAGCCTATGTCCTTTCTCAGGCTCTAGACTATCTGTGTACCAAATTTCATTTAAATCGGTTCAGTAGTTTTGGCGTGAAAGCGCGACAGACAGACAGACAGAGTTACTTTCGCATTTATAATATTAGTAAGGATTTGTTTTACTTAAAGTTGTATTTTTTTTTCCTATTTATTATGTACAAATCAATGAACCTGACTTGATTTCCGTACGTCTTTTTCGGGTGACCACTGAAAATCAGCGCTGTGCTGTGAGTCTCCCGTAGCTCAGTATCATGCTGAGTGGAAGCCTTGTCACATTCATGACGTCCAGCTGCCAACTGTTTTTTTTTAATATGTTGTATGTGTAATATTATGATTAAGTACTGTTATCTTTTTGTATGCACGTGTTTCTGTGACAAATTAATTATTTCTTTCAATGGCAAATAATTACATAATCAGACTCATTGCTTCCACCGCTGGGTGAGAAAGTGAGTAGGACTTTATGCACCACGCGGACCGACTGCGGGTTGGTGGAGGACAAATAGCTAATAGAAAAAGCTACGAAAATTACTGTAATTAGTGCTAAGAAGAAATGCTGTGCATTCTAGTTGAAAAGATATAAAAACTTTTTACAAAAAAAAAACTGCTGACTTCCAAAAAAAACAAAAAAAGTGAAAAATAACTTCAATTTCGGAAGTCGGTGTCTTTGCTTTTCAATTTTCGTTTTTTGCCAACGACTTCCGCAATTACCTACACCACACAAATTCAAATACCTGCTATGTAAATAACAGTGACGGAGTCAAATAAAATATCGTCTACATAGACTAAGTGGGAAAAGTACGTAATTATTGAAGCTAATTCAAAAACTACACAAGCAAAGTTAATAAAATTTATATGGGACCACCTCTGAAACATGACCTACCAAACAAAAAAAGAATCATCAAAATCAATTCATAATTGGCGGAGTAATAGCGTAACATACACAAAAAAAGACATACAGACGAATTGACAACCTCTTCCTTTTTGAAGAAGTCGGTTAAAAAGTGTGAATAAAGACATTACAACTTTGTCTCTGGTCTTAACGCATCAGAAAACCCGTAACATGAGTCAATAGGCGACGCAAACCATCTTTTTCCATTTAATCCGTAGTCGGGCAGTTCTTCATTAGAAATAGTTTGTTAAAATTCTCTACGATTTCATTCTTCCAGCCTATTCAATGGTACTCCCCCTCGGGCAAGTTAGTCGAGGAGCGATCTACCAAGAATAGCCGGGTGTTTGTAGAACGCAAGACTGAGGACAACGGAGTCCTGGTGCCCCTCATCATCCATCGTATCAAGATCAGCGATGGAGGCAACTGGACCTGCAAAGCTGGGAACCTTAGTGAAACCAAGGAGTTTATTGTCGGAGGTATGTATTTGTTAAAATAATTCGGATTTAGAAATCAGAGGGAAGTGAGATTGTATCAGTGATAACGATGTTGGAATAGTCGAAAATGTATAGGACTGATATACAAGCTATCCGAAAAGCTGTATGTCAGATATTCTGTTGAAAGTGGACTGTTTCTTGAGTTGGCCACAGGCCAAGTATTTGAACTAATGATGTGTATTTCACGAGTTGATTTAAAGTCATAGGTACCTAAGTTAGCGGTTAAAAAGTTTAAAAGTTCACTATCTTATTAAATACCTACCCTACCCTAATTGCGTAATACACGATCAATTAGAATTGGAATCGGTTTAAAACAAATGTCTAATCCATTGCTTCATAAGTTCGAAAAAAAATCTGCTCAATAACGCAAATAACGCAATGAATGTTGTTGAAATGTCAAAATGAAACATATTAGTTATAATCGGTTACGAAAATAAGTTACGCAATTAGATCAGTGAGAAAGCCAAGTAAATTAAAAAACCTACCTACTCAAAAATGTTTACTGAATTAAAAATATTAGATATTTTCCTCAATCTCTGTATATTCAGTTTGAGGAAGAAAAAAACCATAATTGAGCCAAATAAATGGTATTTTAGCACGTTCCTCATTTTTTCCTTATTACAACGTGTAAATATTTAATTTCCAGAGAAAGTAAACATCACTGACAGGAATGTAACCTTGGAAGGCGAGGAAGGCAAGTCTGTGAAGTTGACTTGTGAAGCCAACGGCTACCCTCCCCCAGTCGTTGTGTGGTACAAGGATAAGCAGCAGATTAGAGGTGAGTTTATTCGAAAAACAAGAGAGCAATAAAATCTTATATGAGTGTTGACGAATTTTACTGTTGACGACTTGGTGCCGAGTGTAACAAGTTAAAGGCGTGGCATATAAACTCTTTGTCTCTCCTAAATACAGATTACTCAGTGATCTAGCAAGGAGAGCAGCCATTTATTTATTTATTTAAACTTTTCGCACTCAAAAATGAGGTACAAAGGCGGACTTAATGCCTTAGGCATTCTCTACCAGTCAACCAAGGGTGGTCTAGAGATTAGATGGCAGGTGCTCTGATTGTGACGAATAAAGAAAAAAAAAAAAAATTATATCATAATGCATAGATGAGACAGGTTTTACAGTATAAGAAGCTATAAACTTATGATACATTTACTAGCCATTCACCCAACAATTCGTTGTACCTACTGTGTTGTAATTAGTAATGCATACTTTGTAAATCCCTTATGTAGTACCTACCCTCGCCAGCACATCAAGCTGCTACAATCTGTCAAATTTCTTTAGTAGATTTTAAACTTTATTGCTAAAGCATTAAGTTCAAGGTTGATTGGGAAACTTTGACAATTTCTGGTGACTTGATGTGCTGGCGTCTGTACAAAACCTTTTTGTTTCTAAATAAATTACTATTATAAACGCGACGACCGCAATTTCGTTGTAGGACGCGAGATTAACATATTTTTCATAGTTTATGTCATAGTATCACAATGTCATACAGCTCCATCCAGTACTAGCTACAATAACCAATTATTGTGATTTATAATAACATAATTAACAATAATTGTTAACTTTCAATTTCGATAGTTACCTACCTAAATGGCAAATTATTCAAAAATTACTTGAAAACGTTGGCTAGCACTGATGTTAAACTGGATATGACATTTAATCAGGATTTACAAAAAAAAAATTACTAATTTCCTGTTTTAATTCATTCTCTTTTCCATTCCAGATAAGGACGAGCCCAAGAAGTACTCAATCAAGCAAGACAACACTCTAGAGATTAAGAAACTGAACCACGCCGACGTTGGCCTTTACGTGTGCAAAGTTAGACAAAAGGCTTTGTCCCACTACACTGAGAAGACTGTCCATCTTTCCGTACAACGTAAGTTTTTAACGCTTTAACACAACCACCGACACACCCACAACAGGCTATAACAGGATAACCACAGTATAAATAAGTAACAGTATTTTATCTTCATAGAAAATGGCCGAAAGGACGCGCTTCGAAATCTCAGTATACATATATCAGTTTGCAACAGTATCGAGTGCGCGACAGTTACGCGCGGACGTGGAAGGTTTATCTAACGAGAGGCTGTAGGTAATTATTTCAAGGTCACTGCCGAAATATAATACTGCTACTTATTTATTCTGTGGTATAACACTGCTGGCTTTCCCTTTCGTGAAACTCAAACTCAAATCAATTACGTTAATTAAACCAATTACAGGCACTTTTCAGTTGTCAAGGAGTCGGTCAGTTAGACAGATGAAGTTAGTTAAATTGTTCCTCGCCCTGCTCCAGCAGTTTCTCCTATTATAGCTTGTGCGTTTACAAATACATATCTCTAATACTCAAACATTCAGAGCTGGAATAACTATCTGTGAGACAAACGCACAGGCTATACGGGAGAAATATACAAATAATTTATAAAAATAATTTTCAATTACGAATATTTGCGCTTATTATTTGTTTATGCTTTATGTGCAATCTGTATTAATCAAACAAACAGAATCCTCAGTTCGAGAGAGAATCCTCATTTATTACCAACACAGTTCTGTACTTGTTATGTCATTGATTTTACCAATACCGATTAACCTCCATATGTCCAATACATACTTGCATGGACTGAATTCTTATTTCAGATAAACCAATTTTGTACAACAGCGACACTCAAATGATTTACACAAACCAAAAATACAAGACTGAAGAAGTGTACGCTATTTTAAATGATACGTAAGTATTTATTATAACTCTTTAACTTTACCAGCGAATCTTTTTACTTACCAAACAATAGCACCTCAAGTATGTAATAGAAACAAAGAATTTTAGTAATATATTTCCAAAACTTCAATAACGTTACGTCATTGTGTACTTCACCCCTGTACTAGGACATCCTGTATGACAGGGTTCAATCGAATAGAAGCCAGGTTGTCAACGGGAGATAGGTATAATAATAATATCCATCATTTATCAAATCCATATCTACGCCTCCCCAATCCTAACTACGAATTGATAATACGGTTAGACACTGGGCTCTCTCTCTCTTCTTTTTTCTGAAACACACTTGGAAATATTTTGACAACCTTCGGTATAAATCGAAAATACTGAAACTGGTCGAATACATGCGAGTGCCCGGCCGGCTATGTTTGCATGAAAATCTCTGTCGTGTTTAGCGGCCGACTAAATTACTATGAAAACTCATTTATATCTGTCGTGTTATTTAAAATTGAACGAACTTTTCTACTTCAACACATGGCAACCAAGGAAGTAACTTACCAAAGATTTTATTTCGATTTGGCTTGCAAATAGAGATGTTTATGTTAGTAAAGAAGAAATAAATGAACATATTGCGTATATGCGTATTAAAATAATAAATGACCATATTATTGGCTCGTGAAAAATTCACGACTCACGGACTCACGTATGTGTGCCTCGGCTTCGCCTTGGCCCACATTTTCGTGATCGTCCATTAATGCCCCTGCAGGCCGCGACAGTAATGTACTAAATTTAAGTGCTGTCGTTTCTAACCAATAAAAGGGTTCTTTGTACACTATGCTTCGACAGTTCGAAAGCTTTAAGTAGCACCTATTACAATTTATTGGCAAGCCTTAGAAATCGGTCGAAACTAAAATGTGAATGACTTGAAATGAAGAAATGAAATGAAATAGGTGGATAGATAGTCCTGAATGAATAATTGAGATCTCTATTTTTTTTCTTGTTTCCAGCAAAAACGTGACTTGCAGCGCTATCGCGAACCCACCACCTACCTACAGATGGTTCAGGAGAATAAACGGCTTCGATGACGATCCAATTACGGATACCGACACGGTTAGCATACTTTATTAGCTTTAATATAATCTATTCATTAACCTTAGAATAGCAATTATTATGGTAAATCACGTCACTGAAGACCAACATTCTAGGAAAGCTCTTCCTATTTAAACTTTAAAGGAAAAAAATAGAAAAAAATCGTTCACAGCTGAATAGAATTGGAAAGCCTTCATCAAAACGAAGATTGATGTAGACATAAACTTACTGCAGGCCGTCCAAATTTTTGCATTACGGTTAGTGGTCAGTCGTGAACTTGTGTTCGCCCCTTGCAATGTTATGTAGTTGACAGTTTAGTGCGATACTCCCAAAAATGTTTCAAATCCTTCCAAATCTTGCATCTTATGTTGAGTCTGAAATCTATACCAACTGTTTTTTTTTGTTTGAAGGTGATCACTTCTGAAGATGGGACCAACTCCGTGCTCATCCTGAGGATTCGAGACGAGAGTTACTACGGCGAATACCGCTGCTCTGCCAACAACAGCAAGGGTTCCGAGTCCATTATCTTCCACGTCAACCCTGGCTCCAAGCCCGAGCCCCCGGATTTCGTGAGTATTCATTTAATATTTAATGTTGTTGTGTTTATGTTGTTTGTTTTGGAAATTTATTTTTACTCCTCATTATCAGACGGACATCAATTATTTTCTTGTTTTATTTATGTTTAGTGTTTGTTGTACTGTTTCATCTTACCGCTGACACTGCAGACAGAACCTCGCTCAAAACTCAAGCATTACTTAAAATGCGTTTAAAGCCTTTTGATTGGTTGAAACTAGTTTTAAGTAATTCTTGAGTCTTGAGTGAAGTTCTGTAATACGAGCCTAAGACTACTTGTTTCTGCTTGTGGTACTGACGTCGTCCAGGCAAAATAAACAGATATGTTCAAGTACCAGTATGTCGAAGTTGGTTGTGAAAGATGAGCCTTACACAAAAAATTAAACCGACGAAAAAAGAACTGAAAAGCGAAAAATAATAAACGTTATAGTGTAACTAAGCTCCTAAACTAATTTAAGTAACAAATTTTGAGGCGGCGCCAAACAAACAAACAAATTAATTACATAATTCTAGCGTGTATTAGGCGCCGCCTCAAAATTTGTTACTTAAATTAGTTTAGGAGCTTAGTTACACTATAACGTTTATTATTTTTCGCTTTTCAGTTCTTTTTTCGTCGGTTTAATTTATTGTAAAAAAGTTTTTTATTTTTCTCTTTTTTTAAGTTACCATCCACTCCAGGGTACTCCAGGGGGTTACTCCAGGTTAAAGACCTGGAGTTGATGATGAGTGGTTGTGTCATCAGAACTATGTATGTGTGCGAAATTTCAACAGAATCGGTTCACAGTTGAAAATTCAGTTGGTGAAAAATCAATCAACCCCATTTTTTCTACCTTTAGGGGCGGATTATAGTTTCCAATTTTAAATGTAAAAAATACCCTTCCCAATAAAAAAAGAATTTTTCAAATCGGATAACTCACTACAAAGTTACGAGTGGACATACATAAAAAAAAAAAAAAAAAATATACTGGTCGACTTGAGAACCTCCTCCTTTTTTTTTCGTCTGTAAAAAATGGTATCTGTGAAGGCTAAACGCGTTTCGAGGTATATATAACAACTTGCTTAGCGTAATCTTTCCAGTTTCCTGGATGTTGGCCAAACTTGTCTGACAAAAGCCTAAACCCTACCCCAAACCTATTGGTTATCTTTTGACAAATATACTTATATTTGAATATATTATGTTACAGGTACACCTGGCTGTGGCCAATGCCACCGAGCTGACTTTCAACGTGAATTGTTCATCTTGCATCTTCGCTACTGGTGATGAGGTTTCACCAGACCCCAAACACTTGCCAGTTATTGGTAAATAATAATACGACTACAAATATAATAATGCTACAATAGCCGTCCATGTGTTAAGGAATCACTGCCTTCTGCATTCTGATGTTAGATGGCTGGTTGAGGGATCTAAGGGTTTGATATACTCGTAGCTGTTTAGGTATTACATAATCCTGTTGTAAATAGCATTATGGGGACTTTTGAGACTTTTTGAAGATGCCAAAGTCGGGTTATTTCGTCTTTTAGTTCGGTATATTTGGAAAAAAATCGGCTATTTGTAGTCTGTAAGTTATGTGTACAATGTTTAAGAAGAACCCAGTTTCTTTGATTTTATTATTTAATGTGATGTCGGGTCAATTAAAGTGAATTGTGCGGTCAGTGCGTATGGCTCGGTCGAAGTACAGTTTGGTTGTGGGTTTCTCTAACAAAACTGAACTGTTTCAGGGTTGTATTTATATATGGTACAGTGCAACTAATTTCTTAATGTCTCTCGGCAAACTCAAACTATATAACATAACAAACGCGCTACCAGGACGAAAAGTATCCGTATGTCGTAATCGTAATCCAAGTTCGTGGTCTATACGCGTGCTAAATTTGATTCAAATCCGTTCAACCGTTCCTTTTGTTATATTTATAGTTTAAGTTTGCCGAGGGACATTAAGAAAATAGTTGTACTGTACTACAGTGTATATAAGCTTACAATGATGAGCTAGATTACTTTCTGTATGACGTTGGATATTTTTTTCCGAGACATTCTAGCTAGTCACGAGAAAAGAACTTATAGTCATAAGATGTATGTACCTTTTGGTTTGATCATGATATTATAGAAATTAACGAGTTTCGTTAAATTTCAGGATATATTTTCCAACTCGCTCCAGCTAAAGAGGGCTATGCAGCGGACTGGGATGGAGCACCTGAATTCCGTGTTGAAATCGAAGAAGCGAACAGTAAGTTTTCTCATTGTTATATTTCATCAATATGATCCTATCGACGGCTATCTAGTATAACCTAGGCAGTCAGCCCTGGTTTCCGAAACTTGTGGGAAAAACTAGTTATGGTTTTCACTAAAACAGAGAAAAAGAAAAGTTTTTTTCGTACAATGAGTTTTAATTTACAAGTTCCTCCCTCCCTATTTCAGACACCCTCTTCACAGTGGGACCTCTGCCAAACAGTACGTTGTACCACGTGCGCGTCCGCACGCGTAATGCCGCGGGCAACTCCGAATGGATGGAGACTTCGGACGCGAAAACAACTGACGACGCGATCAGGCTCACCGCCACACTGGTGCTCGTCATCACCGCCATTTGTGTGCATCTTTATTATTAAACCAGCTTTTGATTGACGTGGGGATACTTTTTCTTTCGAAGTATATGTATAAAGAGGTTTTTGGTGAGGTTTTGAAATTTTTTGCCCGTTTTCACGTACTGGGTAACACCTAAATGCACACTGTTGGATTTTCAGTGCTCGGCTTAGAGCCGAAAGTTGAAAATGCAAAAATGCATGCATTTATATTTGGCGTTCATTTAGATGTTTCCAAGTACGGATGAGAGACAGGATAGACAATGTTGTGTTTTAAAGTTAAGTGCGGAGGATTCAGTGTTCATGTTACTTTTATCAGTTAAGAAATATATTTACTACGTGTTACTAAATGAAATAAACTGATATATCGTTTGACTTCAGATTTGTGAGAAATATTAATTAAATGTTAATTATCAGATAAATTCCTTAGCAATTGATGCCAAATATTAAGCCAAATCGTTCATTTAGTGTTAATTTAAGTGACATTACATCCCCATGACATTCCAAAGTAAATGTAGATAGATAATATTTAATTTAAACAAAATAATTGTCTATTATTGAAGTTTTAAATTATTAAGTGTTCAATTCTCTTTCTGAATAAAAACAGCCTGAGGTTATACTTTTTAAATAACATGTATTTAATATCTGAATAAAATAAATTAAGGTACATGAAAGGTAACGACGTGAGAGTTTCTTGCTTATTTTCAGTTGCAAGTAAAAATGGACATTTTCATGTATATTATATTGCTGTGATTTGCTTGAGTACGTGTTATTCGGTAGATGTCTTAACATCTACTGAACTATGAATTTACCAAAAAATACATTCAAAAGTCAAAGACAATGTACTGCCTATCCAAGTCTTTTAGAAAACGTCAAACGTTTTCCATTTAAGACAGAATATTATACGACTTCCAAACATTTCATTTCTTTAAAGAAGAATCTCACTAATCCGGCACTATTAAAAACCAGAGGGTGCTGGATTATTGGAATGTTCAGATTACTGGATCATAGAGAAAAAATCGTATTAAATAAAATAAAGGATTTCATAAAGAGAATATAATGTATGTATGTACACACGGCTACACATCAAGCTATACATTTTCAGTTTGTGCTGATCCCGTATTGTATAGGATTTCCGTACACCGCGAGGTCAGCTTATACTGGAAATGTATAGCTTAATGTATAGCCGTGTGTACATACATTTTGCGAGGGAGGCGCGGGCGGCAGGTGCCGGATTATTGGACGTATCGGTCTATTGAAGTGCCGGATTAGTGAGATTCGACTGTATATGTTGCGATCTCCGATACGGTTAATTTTATTATTGACAACACTTTGGAAGCTAACGTTTTCGACCACTTGCAGCAAGAGCACCCAGTTTTGCGGCTTAGTTTTCACTTGTAAATACGTATACTTACTTATAAAATGATTTAGCTCTGCATAAAGTAACGTAGTTTTAAGTTATCGCATATAATAATGTAAAAGGGTTAAAAGCGTACTTTTGGGGTTAATATTTTTTAAACATCCAGTTAATACGAACTTGAATCTTCTATTATCTAGTAACACTTAAAGGTACAAGTTATGTCCACTGGTATAGGAATTATAAGTATGTTTCAACCCTATTAGGGGTTGCCAAGGCCATACCTAATTTACAAAAATAAGGGAAATTATATCGCACCTCCGCTCAAATAGTGTCACAACTCAAAAAAAATTAAAACCTGTTTTATTGTACCATTCGTTTCAGAAAACTTCAAAATTTTATTTCAGACAGTGTCATACTTATGGTTTGTATATTTATCCCTAGATGGCACGAGTGTCATTATAATGTTAAATTAAAGTTTCTTTGGAAAGTGTGTTTTTTTGACTTAGGACACTATTTTAGTGGAGGTACGATATATAGAAATTGTGGTTTTGCCATAAAATTCAACTTTGTATCTGTGAGAGAGAGGAAAATAATAAAATTCATAGCGGATCCCCTGTTCCTGTTTTAATTTTTATAGAAGACTAGCTGCGCCCCGCGTTTTCACCCGCGTAAGTCTCGATCCCGTAGGAATATCGGGATAAAAAGTATCCTATGTGTTAAACCAGGTTATAAACTATCTATTTGCCAAATTTCATCCAAATTCATTCAGCCGTTTTTGCGTGATTGAGTAACAAACATCCAAACACACAAACTTTCACATTTATAATATTAGTAGGATAGTAGGATTGTGTTGTGTCTATGAATTAACTCCAAAAGTATACTCATAGGTGTGTAGCTCGAACTGATACATGCACTATGTACGAGTAGATAACTACTGTTAAGTATATTTTAAGTTATCGTCGTTGTTAGCGTAAGTTTAAGTTTAAATGTTGAAGAAATTGAATCCTTAACGTTATAAACTATGACAATATTTATGCAGGTACTATTTATTCACTTTTTTTTTAAAGTGTTTTTCATTCCAAGTTACTAACACCTACCTAACAAAATCGGTCAATTTTAATTGCTTATATAAGTCACAGTTCTACCATGTTCTTGCAGGAAGACTGATTATTCTATTGTATATTTGTTTCCCTTTGTATCGCTTTTTTAGGTATAACATAGATAGGTTTACATCATTATGAGCTAAAAATTATCGATGTAATGGTCAATCTTTGAGATTGATCAAAGCAAAATGTCATGATTAACAAACGCTATTGACATTTTCATTGCTCCTAACACGTTAAGAATTATGTACCTTTGAATATTACTTGCAATGTTAGCTGCTTAAGAAGCTTGGTATCACTAAATAAAGGGCTTGTATGAGCCTCATACAAAACGTGCTGCATATATACTGTCGTCAAACATTGAACAATGTAGCGTTTACATAAAAAATTATAAGTAGTTGAACGAAAATCATTGATTTATAAAATGTTTAATGCCGTTTGTAATAAATGTACACAACTCTGGTAATTTCTACTGTGTACATACATAATATTGTCGGCTAATGAGTTTCATATACACTACTTAATTGTTATGTTAATTACACTGGTGTTTCTGCCTCTAATAAAATGGTTTATAAACATTTAATTGGTTTATTAATTTATTAAATAAGTCTCCTACATAGGAATTACTATTTATTTGCCATGAAACATGTTCTCATGAAATATTGGACAGATTGTACAAAAAAAAGATACATTACATTTAATTAATTTAAATTTAGTATTTACAACTAAAATACTTCATTAAATTCAAATTAACAATAGAAACAATAAATACAAACAACTTAAAACAAAAGAACATCTACTTAACCATCCTCATAACAAACATGCAAACGAAAGACACGACAAATATGCCACCAGCAAAGAATATTCCGTAGAAAGTGGCATCGGTCATAGACTCCTCATTATCAGTCACTTCTTGTTCAGCTTCAGGTGTTTCTGTGGTGGTGGTCTCATCTTCTTCAGTTGTCGTTGAAACCAGTGCAGGGTCTGACCAGAGAGACTCCCCGACTTCGTTTGTAACTCGGAGCCTGATCCAGTACGAGGTATCTGCTTCTAATTCGTCTAAGCCAACTACGAGGCCTGAAAGTAAAAAAGAGCGTGACGTCAAGATAAGTAATGAAACGAAATCCCAAAGAAACTACCGAAATCTGTGCCTACATTTTTACCTATAGGTAATATTTAACTTAAAAGTATTGTAGTATATCTATTTAATAGATGTGTAACACTGTCTCATATGCACAAGTAGCGAGGTAGCTGCTGTCCCTAGTGTCATCTGTCAGTCACCAGGAATGGCGGGAAAAGGGCACGTGAGGCTTCGTATAATAGTGAGCCAATGTACTTATTTAAAGTTAAATACAGGTTCAACAGGATTCTACAAGTATCATTATAGTAGGTAGTAGTATATTCTCATAATGCATGTTTATATTTAATTTTAAATTACTCTCAAGCTTCGTTCTCGATATTAGCATTAACCCACATGTAGTTTCACTTACAGACTCGCCATTTCGCATTGAATTTAGGAGAAAAATAAATTATTTCATCCAATGTAAGGTAGATTAAAAACTTTTGTTCGTGACTTGACATTCGCGCCTAGCCAGCTCATTCACGCATCAGTATTTCGCTGTTTCGCATCTTTTCCTCTGTTTTACAGTAATTCAAGTGCGTTTTTATATTAAAGCCATAAAATGCCGAAAAGGAAGAGTGATAATCGCGATAATTATAGATATTTGTGTAAAAAACTTAAAAAGTTAGAACGTCAAATAAAACGTGAGCGACGTACTCGCTGTGAAAGTACATCGTCATCGGATGGTGATTTTCCTACGCCTTATAACCTACAGGGTGAGTCATTGACCTACTTATTTCATGTTTACATTTTAATAGGTTACTTTTAGTATAGCAACTAGGTGGACTGGAGTGCTCGGTTTCTTACACTTTCTAAAATACCGTTAAAGTGGTATGTGTGTGTTTTTGAATTCATAACGGATTCATAACAATAATTGAATTGGAAAATCGGATTGTCCTTTGGGGGCCTTCCACTTCCAAAGCTTAGTACTTGCTGCTCGGATCTACCTGTGGGGTTTTTCCATAGCATGTACCTAACCTACGTTATTAGTAGGGCAATAAATATTATATCGCCTATTGGGATTGCGTGTTTCTCACAAGGAGTCTCACTTCCCGCCCGTAAATAGGTTTATCTAAGCAAAATGGTAATTTTGCTTGCAGAGTGCGAACCAATCCCAATCGATGACGATTGTGCCACATACCGCGACGATACGGGTCCACAACCTGGAAGCTCGTACTGGGAACAAGCCCCAGCCGAATGTAGTGATGAGGAGGAGGTTCCGGTTCCGATCGTCACACAGTCCCCTACTGCCGACTACATCTCGGCACACGTGAATATACTGCCGATGCCGCCGACCTCCGTGACCGCCGTACTGCCCCCTGCGCCTGCGCAGGTACTCGCTGTGCCTGCCGTGGAATCAACTGCCGATACCGTACCTCTAGAGAAGGCGAGTGAACCTGAGCCCCCTGCTCTTCAACAAGATGTTCCCGAATTAGATCCAGACTTAATGGAAATATTAGGTGAGGACCCCACCTCAACTAAAAATACGGCAGTGAAATCCAAAAGGATTTGGCGATTAGACTCAACCACATTGCTACCTCCGGTCTCTCTAAAGAGAACCGTAAGGACCTAAAAGATAGATATTTGGTACCGGTGAACTGCAAGTTTATAAAAGCGCCTACCCTTAATCCGGAGATTCGAGCATCTCTCATAGAAACAAGCAAAGCGAGATAAGGGTATAGAAGGCAAACAGGTATTAACATCTTGTGCCTTGTCCTCCATCAGCGAGGCCATTACCGCGTTGCTCTCATCAGGTCCTAAAAGCCCTGAGCTTCTCAAGCTGTTGATGGATACAGCTCGAATCCTGGGTGATATGCAATACACGGACTCGATCTCACGACGTGCGTTCATTCTTTCTACTGTCAAGAAGGAACTAAAAGATCAGTTAGACAAAACCAAAATAGATGAATGGTTTTTGGCAGTAGCTTATCGGAAACCTTAAAATCAGCAAAAACGATTATAAAATCTGGAGCGGATCTAAGGTCATCTTCGACAATGAAGTCTTTGGCTCATAAACCGGTTAAAGCATTCAACAGACCTTTAAACTACCGAGCCCCCCCGGCGGGTCGCCGTTAGTTCCCACTACCACCACCGGGGGGGGCGAGAGATATGCGCGGGCGGCACCATCAACACCGACTCAGAAGCAGCAGATGAGGACAACGCACAACAACGCTTCCAAGACATCGTCACGTCAGCCGCAAGCAGGTCACCGACGTTAGACACGGTAAGCCCCGCGGGCCGTCTCTAGTATTTCTATGAACAGTGGTGTCTATTAACTAATAACCCTGTTATACTCTCTTGGATTACTGGTTATAAAATTATTTTTTCCGACCCAGTAATTCAGACAACCACTCCATCAGAGCCTATTTATTCACAATCCGAATACGAGGCTTTTAAAGTATCAATACAAGACCTTATTAGTACCGGGGCAGTGTCCTTATGTCAACCATGCGCGGGTCAATATATATCCAGTATATTTCATGTTCCTAAGCCGAACGGCAAACAACGTTTCATTTTAAATCTGAAACAATTAAATAAATTTATACCTACCCAACATTTTAAACTTGAAGATTTAAGAACAGCTTTGAAACTTGTAACAAACGATTGTTTTATGTCAACAATAGATTTAAAAGATGCCTATTTTTTAATAGGCATACATCCGGACTCTAAAAAATATTTACGTTTTAAATTTAATGGCAATCTGTACGAGTTTAACGTGTTACCGTTCGGTTTAAACACTGCTCCTTATACTTTTACAAAAATTTTCAAACCAGTCGCAAAATTATTGAGGTCTTTGGGATATTTATCTACATTTTATTATGATGATTTGTTTTTGATTGGTCAATCATACTCGTATACTGACTGTTTACAAAATATGAATGACACAAAACAATTATTAAAATCGTTAGGATTCATCAACACAGAAAAAAGTTCTGTTGTGTCGACAAATTGTTGCAAGTTTTTAGGAAATATTATAGATTCAAAAATATTTAAAGTTAGATTACCCGATGATAAAAGACAGAAAATTAAAACAGAATTACTAAGAATTAAGAAGCTCAAACGATGTAAAATAAGAGATTTTGCTCGCTTTATCGGTCTTTTAACATCCGCATGTCAAGCCGTGGACTACGGCTGGCTTTATACCAAAGACTTTGAGAGGTGTAAATACCTAAACCTCAAACATGATGATAACTATGACAAGTTTATGAGTTTACCAATCGAATTGTCCCCCATCTTTGACTGGTGGCTTAATGCTGTAAATGAATCAGTATGCAAAATAAAGGTTAATACATATTCCTTAGAGATATTTAGTGATGCTTCAACAACGGGGTGGGGCGCGGCTTGTGGTGACGAGACTGCCAGTGGACCTTGGAGTCAACATGAGCAAACTCGACATATTAATTATTTGGAAATATTTGCTGTTTTTCTTGGGCTTAAAGCTTTTGCACAAGATTTTAAAGATTGTCAGATTTTATTACGCATTGACAATACAACAGCAATATCGTACATAAATAGAATGGGCGGCGTACAATTTCCTCATTTGACAGATATTACGAAACAATTGTGGAAATGGTGTGAAGCGCGTAAAATTATGGTTCATGCCGATTATAAACGTTCTTCTGATAATATAGTTGCGGACGCTGAATCAAGACGATTACACCCCGACATAGAGTGGGAAATTTCTCAGTTTGCTTATAATAAAATAACACAACGCTTCGGTGTCCCTTGTATTGACTTATTTGCAAGCAGAATAAATCATAAATGTGATATCTATGTTTCTTGGCATAGAGACCCTGACGCGTTCGCTATATCATGGACTAATTATTACTTTTACGCGTTTCCACCAATTTCGGTTGTTTTAAAGACCTTGCGTAAAATTATTAACGACAAAGCCACTGGCATTGTCGTCGTACCAAAATGGCCAACACAGCCATGGTATCCTCTTTTTAAGACTCCTCTCCTCAAAACCACTCGTTTTAAAATCGAAGGGTGATTTAGTTATTTCTCGTTGTAGCGAACGTGCAATTCACCGACAAATTACGCTGGTTGTCGGGAGATTGTCCGGACATCATTTCTCCGAAGAGGAATTCCACAGTCGTCCATACCCATAATACTAGCATCCTTGTCAGATAACACTGTCAAGCAGTATGATACATGCCTTAAGAAGTGGTTTACGTTCTGTCACGATAACAACATACAACCTTACACTGCTTCAACATCAAGTATTCCATTTTTTCTAACGCAATTGTTTAATACCGGAGCCCGGTATGGTACCTTAAATAGCTCCCGATCCGCCTTATCGTTGTTACTTGGACACGATAATGCAAACAATGAATATGTACAAAGATTCTTCAAGGGAATCTTTCGGTTGCGTCCCACGCTTCCTAAATACAATTTAACGTGGAACACTGATCAAGTTTTGAATTATTTGGCGGAATTATATCCCAACGAAAATTTAAGTCTTGCAAAAATTAGTAAAAAGTTAGTGACCCTTCTAGCCCTGGTAACAGCCCATAGAATGCAGACTTTATCAAAAATACACGTCGATAACATTACCAAATCTGATTCCGGGTTTATTATTAAAATAACCGATATAATCAAAACTTCACGAGTGGGTTCCTTACAACCAGTGTTTTCTTCACCGTATTTTTTACAAAGGCCTCAAATATGTCCTGCTAGTACTCTTCAAGTATATCTTGATAAGACTAATCAGATACGTCAAGACCATCAATCACTTATTATTTCATTTAGGAAACCATACCGAGCTGTAACATCGCTGACTTTGAGCAAATGGGTAAAGAGCATGTTACAAAATAGTGGCATTGATATCTCGCTGTTTACTGCTCACAGCACCAGACACGCAGCCACTTCTAAAGCGTATAGCGTAGGTGTAAGTCTGGATGTCATACGTAAAACTGCCGGGTGGAGTTCAACTTCCACGGTATTTGCTAAATATTACAATAGCATAATATCAAACGATATTTGTACCAAAGGTGATTTTGCCACAAGTGTGTTAAATGGATAATTATCTCATTTCCGTAATAACATTATAATCTTTGTAAAGCTATTCTTATGTGATTGATTTAATATAGCTATGAAACATAGTAGATATTTATTTATTTTCTTCATTCAAACTCCCAAATCAAAGATACAATACGTACCTATATAATTGATTATATTTCACGACTGTGATCTCTAAACATCTACATGTGTGTTAATGCTAATATCGAGAACGAAGCTTGAGAGTAATTGATGATTAAACGAACTTACCTGTACGTGAAGTTCAATCACAATTACTCGAAGAGCTTCGTTCGAAGATATTAGCATCCCTCCCTCCCAGTCATCCTGAACCCCTAGTCGTGAAATAACAAACAGATCAGCACACCTCCAAACTAAATGAGCTGGCTAGGCGCGAATGTCAAGTCACGAACAAAAGTTTTTAATCTACCTTACATTGGATAAAATAATTTATTTTTCTCCTAAATTCAATGCGAAATGGCGAGTCTGTAAGTGAAACTACATGTGTGTTAATCTTCGAACGAACCTCTTCGAGTAATTGTGATTGAACTTCACGTACAGGTAAGTTCGTTTAATCATCAATTAATGAATTGTTATTTTATTTATTTTGTTCCTCTTCCACTCCTGCACACGTTGTCTACATCTCTTTTATCTACTTTCCTATCGCACAGGAATGCTGGAAGTGATTTCTTTAGAAATAAGCATTGCCTTTGTAAGTACACATGGCTACACATCAAGCTATAAATTTCCAGTATAAGCTGACCTCGCATTGTACGGAAATCCTATACAATGTGAGGTCAGCATAAAATGGAAATGTAAAGCTTGATGTGTAGCCGTGTGTACGTATTTTTCGGTTCGTTTCTTCTTCATCTGCCTAGCCTTTTCCCAACCATGTTGGGGTCGGCTTCCAGTCTAACCGGATGCAGCTGAATACCAGTATTTTACATGGAGCAACTGCCTATCTGACCTCCACAACCCAGTAACTGGGTTATACGATACCCCTTGGCAAGACTGGTTGTCAGACTTTCGGACTTCTGACAACCCGTAACGACTGTCAAAGATCCACAAATGACCGCCGGGACCAACGACTTAACGTGCTTTCCGAGGCACGGAGGAGTCTCGATATGTAAAGATGGTCACCTATCCACGGACCAATCCCGGCAAGCGTAGCTTAACCTGATGAATCGACCCGTGCGGCTGTTATTACTTAGCCACGAGCTCCTCCTCCTGTTCGTTTCTTCTTGTCTGTATATTATTATGTGTGTGCATAAATGGTAAAATGAATAAATTATCAGCGAACTTTTACCTCGTAAACTTGCAGCAGACTACTTGAAGATGAGGTATATAAAGAGGTTTTCTTTCATTCTTGTGTACACTTTTGGGCACACTCGCAACAGATTACCACAAGGTTCGATAAAGACCAAAACCCGCTCATTTACTAATAAATAAAAAGTTTTTAAAAGGACAGTTTTTAAATTAAAATTATTATTTTATAAATTTTAATTATTAAGTAGGTATTCAATTATAAAGTATTGTACAAAGCAAGCTAATGAAAATCGATATTCTGAACAGCCCGAGAATGTAAACCATGAAACTGATAATCTTCTACTACTCAATAATGAGTGTCCGGCATGTCCTAGAACCAAAAATTCGAAGACATGGACATCTACCAACCCGCAGTGGGCCCGCGTGGTGGATTATGGCCCACTTCCTCTCACAGAGAGGAGGCCTGTGTCCTAGCAGTGGGAACATTATAGGTTGATTGTGGATGTTATGTATGTATGTACTCAATAATGAAATCCCTTACCGTTAATTTCTGGATCAATAGTTTCCAATTCATCAAACTGAATTTCGGTCTGCTTACTTTTCCTCCACGTGGCTAAAGTAGGCACAACAATTTTTCTGCTGCCATCACTTTGCTCTTTTATAAATTGAACTTCGAACGCTGAAAAACAAATAATGCTTAAGTATCTAGTTCTAAGTTAATATAACGGTTACTTTTGGGTTAGACTTAGTCAATTTAAAGAAATCTAGCCAAGCCCGTATTAAGTCAATTTAAAAAAATCCCGCCCGCAAAGCCCGTATTATCGATAAAAATACTTGACTGTTTTGTTATGAATAAATCGGTGATAAAGAATTTTACGCACTAATAAAATCTAGGTAATACTTTAAACTTACCATTAATTGGAAATTGTATATCATCATACCACGTTATATTCAAAAATACTGAATCTGAAGTGGCATTATAGAAGTTTACCTGAAAATTCAATAACTATTAATTGAACGAAAATAATGAGATTGACTGACATGGTTCAATCTCATCGTATAATGTACCATTAAAGGTACATAAACGTAATTATGTTTAATAATGATTTCTTAGATTTTCTGAAAAAGAGAGTGCTTCGTTCAGACGCCTGCGGCATCTACCAGAGCAAATCATAACTCAAAACAATTGACCAAGGTATTTTTCAAGCGCTCCTAGTCTCCAAAGTGGACAGCTGACCTCCTCTCGCTCTCTCACGCGGGCTTGTGCAGGTTGGTAGATGTGACATGCCGTTTTCCTTCACCGTTTTAAGAGTAGTGGTGATGAAATTATACACAAAGTAAAGCGCCTGTCAGGGTTCGAACCTACGACACACAACTCGTAACTCGCGGCTGTTACCCTTAGCCAGCTTTCAACGAGCAATTGCAATAAATCTCTATTTTAGTAATATATTATCAATCGCTTCAATCGCATTTGGTAGACGATCAATTTGCGCAATCTATAAATTAAAATATCTTCATACCAACTAACCTCATCCGGCTTTTTTGGTTTTTCAATCTTCATCAAAGTGAAATACTTATCAGTGTCGCCATGCTCGTTGCTTGCCTGGCACTTGAACCTTGTCCAAAACGTGGACTGGTTAGCTACCACAGTCAATACTGCCTTGGAGCCGTCATCAATCAGTTTTATCTGTTTTTTATCGAACTCGAATAGAATATCGTCTCTTAAATCTTTGAAAAATCTGTATGTAGGTGCGGGGTAACCGTCTGCGGAACAAACTATCTCGACTCTGAAAAGTAAGAACCACGTTAAAAAAAACGAAGTTACCTATTTCAAAAATGTTTGAATATAGAATCTTGCAAAAACCGGTCAAAAAACAAAGATTGAAATACCTAATCTGATTTTATTTCGATGGGTTGTTTTGGACCTATAGTTTGACCGAGACCGCTGCACCGCGCCTTAGGTATGTGCGCGGCGAGGCGGGGGGGTAGTGCAGGCCGCTCATTCGTTAACGCTAACGGCGCGCGGCGTCCCGCCAGCCGCTTATTCTACAACGCTGCCCCCCGCTTCACCGCGCATTGCTAAGGCGCGGAACACCGATCTCGATCTAACTATAATACTAACAGGCATAGAACTTAGGTCGTAAGTTCTTCGGCGTGATATAGTGCAAATACTCAAGCAACACCATGTTGACAATACACTTCATATAACATCTATTCAGTAGCTCTAAGTAAGTACAGCAAGTGCTTGTATTTTAAAATAGACTATGAGGGGATAAGATAGTCACCCATTAGGTACCTCAAACCAACGGCTCATCTCACAAACCATCTAAGAACATGTATTTTTGTTACCCGCTACGCAATTACGCGTAACATATAGGTAAATAAAATGGCAATCGATCACAATGCCTATCATTTTGACAGTTCAACAAACGCAATGAACGTGCATTGCGTTATTGACGTCGTTGAGCGGACGATTGTTTGAAATCCATGTAGCAATGCAGCATAAATGAAGGCCAGTGCGATCGATTGCCATTTTATGTATGTTTCACAATTACCCCACTGATTTCTAAAACTTCAACCGAATTATTGATAAAATTATCTCAAGAACATCTTATAGATGACGTAGGTCATCTTACACCAAAAAATAATACGGTCTGCTCTATAGCCATAACTGTTTTACTATCAAAAAATTTACATTTCCAGATTCAAATGTCAAATTATTTCTAGTGAAATGATTTCGTGCGGATGGAGACTTAAGGCATAAACACGATGTTTTTTGTCTGTTGCATACAATAAAGTTGAAGCAAAAACAACTTGCATCGTCTTAAGACGGTCTAGACAGGGCAAAGTTTATTGTTGCTTCAACCTATGGGATGCCACAGGCAATGTAATCGCACTGTGTAAATCACGCTTAATTGAATACCTAGTTTGAAATCCTCCATCATATTTTAACAGCTCAAATTACAGGCACGTGATTAGATGCGTTAAAAACTTTCGGTTAGATTCCTGTCTGAATAATTTAAAAGGGTCATTAAAATAAAAACTAGATATGCTAAAAGACCTAAGTGAGTACATTAACATGTTAATTTAATGCTTATACTCAGGTTAAGTCAAAAGAGCGGTTGCTGGGTTGATCAACGAACTTAAAAAACGAGCAAGTGCGAGTTGGACTCGCACAGGGAGGTTCCGTACCACTGAATAATATTTAACAACACATAGTTAAAAAAAAAACATGGTTCTTGTATGGGGAGTGGGACCCCTTTTATTTTTAACTTGGGCCCGTTGGCACCCTTTTAACCATAAAAAAACTGGATGTAGGTACATAGTGTGGATATGTGGAAGGCATAAATCTGGATAATGTGGGGGAGCTACAGATGTGTATAGCCCAGCAGTGGACTGTGGTAGACAGAGTAACTTAAAGTGCGGTTACAAATAGTTAAACCTGCACTACAATACTCGTGCAACCACGGCTCACCTCCGGCAACTTCCGATAGTTGTCGGTTTTTGCGCCCGAGTCAGACACGAGCGCACGCACGTGCATGCGTGTGTCTCGTACCTCAGAATTCGGTCAATTTTGACCAGGGCTTAAAACGGCCACTTTGGCAGAATCATAATAGGAAAATATTATAAATCATCGTAAAATGTCACAAACTGACAATTCATAATATGATCTGCGTGCAATTCGTATTACGAAATAAGAAGTTCATCTGTTTGACAGTTTTCTATGGAGATTCGTAAAATGGTCCACTAATTATGAATTGCTTTTGTGCCAAATTAGAGGAATTGCTAATGTAGCCGTTGTAGGCCCCCTGTACTTCATCGAAGCAACTTCGTGAGTATAATGCAGGTTTTACAATACTCACTCTTGGTTAGTCTTGCCATAAACAAGCTTAGTTTTATTGCCATCATCAAATATAGGAGGATCTGAAATAGAACAAGCATAATAACAAAATGAACATAAAATTTACCAAGCGGCCGTAGGCACGTACATACATAATTTTCGAATACTTACAGTTAACATTAAGAGTGATATTAAACGTCGAGGTGTGGCTACAGTCTTCGGCTTGAGTACTCTCTTGGATGCTCAAACACGAGTAAATACCACTATCTTCTGGCTCCAGCGATGTGATGGTTAACAGACCTTCGAACCCTTGGCTGTTGTACTTCGTCATTACTCTGTATTTTGCTGAGCTGTCCTCATCTAGACAAAATAGTTGTGTCTTACTTACTATTAATTGGCGCGATTTAGGAAAAAGATGTGTATTATTTACTTACATATTTTTTTTTGTTACTTAAATAAATGTTTACTCCTAACTGCATAAATTATTTAATATTAAAAATCAATAGAAAAATTTGTGTGGAATTGTGAAGAATTACAGCGGGTATACTGGGAGTCTATATGTGGTTTTTTTTTTTCATCTTTTTCATTTTTTTCATTTTTTTTCATCATCAGCTAGTACATTGTATAAAGATATAATAGAGGAGTCTTTTGTTTTTCTTTGTAATGACAAAATCTTATCCGGGTGATATTAAAAAATTAAAGTCATGTAGTAGAAAAATAAGTATTTTACTAATGTAGCTAACACGGGACAAAACATTCATTAACAGGCTTTATTTAAACGTAAGTGCAATATTTATTTACAAAAAACATTAACGCCTTGCGATTGAAAAGAATAGGCACTATGCACTTTAAATGTTTACTTTATCATGAAATGACAACTACATAGAATTTTTTGCTTTTGAATGTACACATTGTATACTTTTCTTGTAGCCAAGCACTTTTTTGGTACCTACTTAGTACTACTAATTTGTGGTGTCACTCATATTTAAATATAGAATACTGCGCAAAAGTAAATACACTTTACTCAAAATTAAATTTCCAAACAAAAACTTAAAAACACCTTTTGTATTTTTTTTTTCAGGAGAATCCAAAAGATTTATTCTTGAACATCCTTGGAAATTCGAGTATTATTTTGACAGCCTTCTTCGAGATAAATCGAAAACGCTATACTGGTCGAATACATACGAGCGCCTGGCTGCCAGCCGCGCTCGCATGCATTCGACGATAAGTTAGTATAAAAATCCTCTGCCGTGTTTAGCGGCCATATAATTTACTATGAAAACTCATACCTGACGTGTTATTTAAAAATGGAACGAACTTTTTACTTCAACACAAATGGCAATCAAGGAGGTAACTTATCAATGAGCTGTAGCGCGTGAAAATTTATCGATATTCGTCATTTATTCTGAAATTTCTTTAGTTTGAATTTCCGCGCATTATTTGAGAAAAGTACATACTATACAAGCCTTGGCCGCAACCAGGTATTGATGGACGCACATAATATATGTACCTCGGTTTCGCCTCGGCCCACATTTGCACGATCGTGTATCAATGCCTTTGTTGCAGGCTGCGACAGTAATGTACTATACCGCAACTGCTTTTAGTGATTTATGAATAGGTAACTTGTTTACATGACTGTGCAAGCAGTGCAAGTGTGCAATAGTAGCAAATGAATATTGCAAAAAAAAACAATATTCGATTTGATACCTGGACATGTAGGTTGGTACCTTATTGTACCTACCTACTTTTCATACCATTAAGGCTCTTACACACTGGCGCGATTTGTGTGTTTATGCACTGATTAGTCGCGCGACGCAAATTTTAACAAAACAATTTCTGAGAAAACTTCACTACGAACAATGCGGCGGCGTCGCGACGCGCGACAATTCGCGCCAGTATGTAAGAGGCTTTAAACAGAAAAAACGTAGCTCCTACGTACTCACTCTCTTGCAGGAACAAAAAGTTAAACCTACCACTAATCGTTACTCCATTGCGGTTCCATGAAATCCTAGGTTCAGGGTCTCCCTTAGCTTGACAGGATAAGGTTATGGAACGTCCCAGGTCTGCTACCACTTCCACGGGCGTGTCTGCAAAGTCCGACGGTTCTAAGGACAATGGGTTTATGTTAAAAAAGCCCAGTGGAAGCCTCTTAAGAATGGTACCTCAAAGACAAGCCTATATCCCACTGAGTTAATACACTTATGAATTGTGTGCCTTTCGAGGAATAAGCCAACCCCTCTCTTTCATTCGATCTTGGATGTCGAAAAAATCAAGATTAGCAGCATCCTCTTTCATAAAAAATTGCAGCTTTTATGAACAGTTTGAAACTCATACCGAATAAAAGAAAAATATATTATTTATTTTTCAAATAATAACAATATTTATGTAAGTAAATAGTTTCCTAAGCTTTTTGCCACTAAATTTCTATAGTTCACATGGCACGGCTACGCATCAAGCTATACATTTCCAGTTTATGCTAATCTCGCAATGTATAGGATTCCCTTAAAATGCGAGGTCAGCTTATACTGGAAATGTATAGCCATGTGTACATTATAATCGAGTAGCTGGTTGTACTTAGTTAACCTCAAACCTGTTGATTTTCCACTTCAAGTTACAACAGAGCTCTTATGACATCGGCATCGCTTCAAATGTATGTTTATCCATCAATGGTTGAGTTTTTCTTTGCAGTAAGGTTAACATAAAATGAGATTTTCGAAATAATATGAATGTATAAACAGGTTGTAAAATCAGTTAAGATAAAGTAACAAATACCTAATGGAAAGGTTTACTACATCTATACATAATTATTATAAATTAAAGTCGCTTTTCGTGTTTATCTGTATGTCCGCGTTGTTCTTCTAAAACACGCTATAGAATTTGATGAGATTTTCACCATTGTTTAGAGAATTTATTCCGGATGGTTTATGTGTATATTACGTATATTATAAAGTTACATAAACTAAGAAATCTCGATGTTTTGTCAAGTTATAAAAAGCGTGTGTAGAATATAAAGATCCATGCCCGTTTCGCAATAATACAATCCTTTTACACAATTTGCACACTTGGGTAACATCTCTCGAACTTAACAAAACACATTTTAAAGCCGCATTTTATTTTATTTTAATTTCCCAATTTTGTATAATTTTAGACTTGTAAAGTTCTGTTGTATAGGGCTCAGACCTATTGCGACAACTTGACCACTGACTAGCTTTTAACGCACCAACAGAATAACCAAAAGATTACAACAATAGGAATCATCTGCGTTTCTAAAAATACCTCTAATAAATTAACGGTGTCTTTGCTTTTCAATTTTCGCTTTTCGCCACCGACTTCCGAAATTAAAGTTATTTTTCACTTTTTAGTTGTTGTAGTTACCTACCACACACAAATTCGAATATCACTACCTGCTATGCAAATAGCAGTGACGGAGTCGGATAGAGCATCGTCTACATAAACTAAGTGGGAAAATACGTAATATTGAAGCTAACTCGAAAACTACGAAAACTAAGTTAATACTAATAAAGTTAATACTTATAATTTCAAAAATATACGAAAAAGCAATGTATAACCGAATTGTCTCATTTATATCCAAATACAATATAATAAGTACAGAACAAAATGGGTTTCAATGAGGAAAGTCAACCGCACTAGCTTGTTATCAACTAATAAAATCGAATCTGAATACTGAGAATATAGATAAGAAGATACCGGTCACTGCAGTATTTTTCGATATGAGCAAAGCATTTGACTTTGTAAAACATGATATACTGTTAAAAAAATTTGAGAGCTACGGGATTAGAAGAAAAGCGTTAAATTGGCTAAAAGACTACCTAATTAATAGACAACAACGTGTTGAAATCTTAGGCGTTAATAAAGACAGAGAAGTGATACAGTATACATCTCAATACAGGACCAATAAATATGGAGTGCCACAAGGTAGTATTCTGGGGCCATTGCTTTTTCTTCTATATATAAATGATTTGCCAACAGTGACGAGCAATAAGTGCGTGTTGTTTGCAGACGACATTTCATTGATAATAAATAAAGATAATAAAAAAGAACAATTTGAGGATAAAATAAATGCTGCCGTAGAAGCAATACTAGAATGGCTTGAACAAAATAATTTATGTGTGAATGTTTCCAAAACAAAACATATTAATTTCTCTAATTACAAAATGACAAATGAAGCAATGAAAATTATTGGATGTAATGATGAAATTGAAGAAGTTGACCATACGAAATTCTTAGGCATAGTAATTGATAAAAATTGTAATTGGAAAAAACATGTTGAAAACTTGTGTAATAGGCTAAACAGCTTTGCGTTTGCACTAAGAAATCTCAGTAAAACTGTTGGAAGTAATGCCGCTCTATTGACTTATCATGGATATGTCGCATCTGTGCTAAGATACGGCTTAATCATATGGGGTAATTCCACTGACAGCAATAAGGCATGTGTACGAGCTGTGTTTGGCATAGACCCAATAGAATCGTGCAGACCTATTTTTACCGACTTCAAAAAAGGAGGAGGTACTATGTTCGGGATGATTGTTTTTTTTTTTTTTTTTTTTTTTTTTTTTTTTTTTATGTATGTTCACCGATTACTCCGCCATTTGTGAACCGATTTAAAAAATTCTTTTTTTGTTCAAAAGCTTATACTTCTGAGGTGGTCCCATTGTCACCAAGTCAGGATCTGATGATGGGATCCTAGAGAAATCGACGGAAACTTTCAAAAATCGTAAGGGCAACTAGTGCATTCCTTAATTTATTCATTAAGTATTTTACAGCACTACAATTTTATGAAGGCCTGGAGTCGATCTGATGATGGAGCCGAAAGACAGTCAAGGGAACTCCTCAATGGTTTACAGCAGATACCTCGTGTTTGGGCTTGATTAATTTGTATTGATAAAAACTTTACACTTTGATGGGTTCTGACTGTCGTTAGGGGTCTGATGATGAAGACGAAAGACAGTCGAGGGAACTCCTCAGTGGTTTACAGCAGATATCTTGTGTTTGGACTTGATTAATTTATATTGATAAGAACCTTACACTTGGATAGGTTGTGACTGTCGTTAAGGGTCTGATGATAAAGACGAAGGACGATTAACGGAACTCCTCAACGGTTCACAGTAATTACCTTGTGTTTGGACTTAATTCATTTATATTGATAAGAACTTTGCAACCATATAGGTTGTAAGTGACATTACAGATCTGATTATGGTCACCTTATAATATGATGATGAGGGGAACTATACAGTGTAAGCAAATGTATAGTGTTCACCCTTATATTCTTGAGAAGGCACGGGAGTCTCATTAGCCAGCCGGTTTCGTATAACATCTAAACGATACTTGCGCTGTTCAGACGACTTGCCACTTAATCGTTTTTGAATAAGATTGAGTCGGCAGATCTTATCATTTGGCGACTCCTGTGACAAATGAGAATGCATGTAATTTCTCATCTGAGATAACCTAGCATGACAAGCTAACGGTGATTCTTGGGAACCGGACATAGCACTCCGTTTGCGATTCTTAGATAGGCGTTCTTTTTCAGCAGTATTAGTCTCTTTAATTCTGTTTTTCTTCATGCGGGTGGCTCCTTTAGTTGGTCTACCCATGATTACAAAAATCAAATTACACAAAAAATGGAAAAATAATAAAACTTTTTAAAAAAAATTGACCGACTTCAAAAAAAACAAAACAAAAAAGGACTACTGTACCTACTAAAAACCAAAAGACAAAAAGTACTTCTTTAATAATAAGAGAAAAATTAAAAAATTAAAAAATAACTTTAATTTCGGAAGTCGGTGGCCAAAAACTAAAATTAAAAGCAAAGACACCGACTTCCGAAATTAAAGTTATTTTTTAATTTTTTAATTTTTCTCTTATTATTAAAGAAGTACTTTTTGTCTTTTGGTTTTTAGTAGGTACAGTAGTCCTTTTTTGTTTTGTTTTTTTTTTAAAAATCACAAACTGTTAACGTTATCATGCTTATACATACTGGAAATGGGAATATTTGTTAAAAAACATCCTCACCTATTCAATACAGCCGCTAGCGTCAATGCTTATAAGGTGGGCAAAATCTCAAGAGATCTAACGAAATTAGCAATGCCAAGATGTAGAACAGCATATTGCTATAAAAACACTAGTCGAATGACAGTAAAGATATTTAATAATATACCGAAGGTTATTAGAGAACTGCGAACCAGCTTATTTCAAAAGCATCTCAGAGCATGGCTTATCGAAAATTGTTTCTATACTGTTAAGGAATTTATGAATTATAGGACAAATGGGAAAGTTAGATGACATGAAAAATTAAAGTTGACATTTTTTTTTTATATTAAGCTATTGACATTTTTGTAATTAAAATTCTTTGGTTGTCATTTGAAAATTGATTAAACAATTTGTAATCTGTTTATGTTTCTTTGACATTTGTATTTGTTATATGTAGACAATTCTTGATTTGGTGGGTACTCTTTTTTATGAATGTAATTTAATTATTATTTTGTATAATTAGAATCGATAATATTGTCAAAAAATTTGCATGCCGAATTTAGTAGGCGGAATATGAAGAACTATTTGTGTATGTGCTATAAAATCTGTAAAATACCGTATTTCAGGCAAATAAATGAATCTATCTATCTATCTATCTATAAAATTTATATGGGACCACCTCTGAAGCATAAACCTCCAAACAAAAAAAGAATAATCAAAATCGATTCATATTTGGCGGAGTAATCGCGTAACATACACAAAAAAAACAAAACATACAGACAAATTGAGAACCTCCTCCTTTTTGAAGAAGTCGGTTAAAAATATAACAACTCACCAATAACACACAATGACACATTCTGCAACAAATTCCCGGACCTGCACTGGTATACCCCAGAGTCCTGCACCGTAGCCCTGGTGATGGTCAGCACCAACGCCGGGGCTCGTCCTCTCATGGACTGCACGAAATGTTCCTGAGAGAATATCCGACTGCCCGGGATGCGCTTGACCACATGACCGTTTGGATCCAGCCATTCCACCTGAAATAAGATTAATTAAGAAGTAATTGTCCTGTAAAACCTTACGCAAGGGAACAATCACCCTACGAAAACAATGTTAACTTTTGTAGTTTAGGTTTTCATTTACCGAATCAGTCGTGATAGTGCCGGGTTCAATGTTGAACTTTTTTTTAATTCTTCGAACATGTTCAAAATCGTGCAGTAAACTATAGCCTTTGAGCGTTTGGAACTTCCAGTTTCATTACACAAAGTTTTTTTCTATGGGTTGATACTCTATGAATCACATAACGTAGGTATCACGACTTCTACCATAGTATTATGTAACTTTGAAACTCTATATATTTTCGGAGTTTTTTTAACCAGAGACGTATTTTGATGATCGAATGAAAACGACCTCCACCTGATAATAGGGTCAGTGGCAGCTCGGCCCACCGTCAACTCAACCCGAATAATAATACCAGATAGGTACTACGTTGTCAAAGCGCCTAAAAAAGAGGTATATACTGTCGGCATGAAAAGTATTGAGAACGAATAACAAAAACCTATAACCGAAAAGAGAAAAACAAGCATTGAACTTTGTTTTTTGTAAGGTATTGCAGACCCGGAAAAATAAAAGTTACACCATATTTCAGGTTATTGGTTTGTCCCCGCCTGCAACACCTTACAAAAAACAAAGTTCAATGCTTGTTTTTCTCTTTTCGGTTATAGGTTTTTGTAGTCGAGTTATTGTTTTTGAAATAATTTGTTTTTTTTCAAGCTTTTTAGTTTTATAAATATATGTATTTGGAATCAACTCATTACTAGCTTTTATTTGATACCAATATTGTAGTATTTTTTTTTTAAAACCTTCCTCCCCTCCGTTTGTTTTGTATTTGCATATGAAATATATAAAAATTATGTAGCCTACTCACTCCTACAATTAAGACGAATCTAACGACACCTCGTATTTTAAAATCCATCAAACCGTTTAGGCTACAGAGCGTGCCAATGAAATAGACATTCATACATACATACTCTCGAAAAACATTACCCTCCTTCTGGGGCAGTCGGATAAAAATAATACAACCGGACTGTTCACAGAATGGTATGCTTTAAAAAAAAGACTGAATCGTTAATCAAAAGTTTTGCAAACCATGGTTATAATGGCAATTAACTCCTCCGCGAAACCATAGCAGCGAAACCGCAGTAGTTCAATTCAACTGGCTCGCGTCATGTTCCGCTACTCGAATCGGATGCGAGTTGCGGAACATGACGCGGGCCATTTGGACCAGCGGAGGTGTGCTACCGGAGTCAATACTTGAATGTCTGGTGGAACTTCGTATATGAGAAAACAGTTCTGAAGCGTATACAAAGTAACACACTACTTACTATGCTTCTAAAAGGGGTAGACAATAGTAGATTGTATCATAAGGGAGCTAAATAATATTTTTACGGCGAGGGCGATTTTTTGAATCCAGAGCGAAGTGAGGGATTCTAGAGTAGATTCCCGAGCGTAGCGAGGGATTCTTTAGCAGAATCCTGAACGTAGCTAGGGATTCAAAGTACGTCGCCCGAGCCAAAAATATATTTTGCGCCCGAGAGATACACTCTACTTTTCATCACCCACTATGAGAAAATAACAGGCGCTTCATATTTTAACCACGCTTGATCAAGACGGGTTGGCTATTACAGGCTTATAATTATTAACTACAGGTTCAGGTTTCCCCATCATATTTTCCCTCACCGATGTCAGTAATGTCCAAAATAACTCAGAAAAAAAAACAACCGACTTCCAAAAAAAAACACTAAAAAGTGAAAAATTGCTTTAATTTCGGAAGTCGTAATTATTCCGATAAATTTAGTATCTTTTTGTGTAGTAAATAACACAAAATCCTGCATCGCGCAATGGGAGTTTACCGCGCGATCAACATTATACAAGATTCCCACATCAATCGTTGGGCAATTGCTCGCCAGACAAGATACCCGTTTGGTCGGAGTATCCTCCCTTTTCAATAGAAGATGAGTGAACTTTCCACCCTGTTCCTCAATCTCTAAATGCTGAATCCAGTTAGACTGGAAGCCGACCCCAACATAGTTGGGAAAAGGCTAGGCAGATTGATTTTATTTTACGTCGGTCCTAACACTTCCCAGTACCCAGACGGCGCTACTATAGGCCGTCGTACCAGCCAGTCTTTATTCGAACAATATTTGCGTACGATTTCTTTGGCGCTGAACACTAAGATGTTCCAAATTCAAAAAGTGCGCTGAAAAGATAATTGCGACGCACTTATTCTTTGCCGCGCACTTATAAAGAGGATTAAAAACTCATTACTGCCCGCTAAAAGTTTCTTATAGAAAACACCACTTGGTGCACTTAAAGGCGAACCAAGTCGTCCTTTTCGAATAGATGGGATGAAAAGGTATATTACACCCTTAAATATTATATGTTTATCTTTAACTCATTTCGCCACTTATATAGAAGTCTAATGTATCAGTAACCGAACATTTTGCTATTCATCATCATCATCATTACAGCTTGTTATCACGTACTGCTGGACATAGGCCTCTTTTCCTTTCTACAATCTTAGAACTATAAGCTAGTAGAAAAACCCAACAACACTTTACCTGACTCGGGGATCGAACCTTTGACCGATCGTTTGCATAAACCTACTGTCACTAACGACAGACAATAGAATTTTAGTTGATAACCGCCTTCTAAACGCCAATCGACAATTGAGCGGAGACTTGAGTGCCTGAGGCACTCAACTATGCAAATTATCTTAATATTTGCGCGGTTAAAACTATTTTTAAGTTTAAACATAGGTACGGTCATCAACAAAAGTCGATTAACACTACTTTTTTTACACATCATCTAAATGGACACAAAATTATTCGGTGACCTGCGTCGGACTACCAAAGTCATAGGTCTCGAGTTCGAACCCAAAGCACGCACCTCTGACTTTTCGGATTCATGTGCGTATTGTATAATTATCACTTGTTTAAAAACACTTCTTTTAAAAAACGGTAAGGAAAACATCGTGAGGAAACCTGAGAGATATTTCTCGACTTTATGTAAAGCCAAGTCGGAGGCCCATGGGCGCAATAAAAACTCTTACACCAGATTAGTCACTGGCCACACGAAAAAAAGAGAGCATTTCACAAAATAAATAATGTTACTTTTGTTCCGATTTTAACCAAATATTTTTCTCAATAATTAAGATTTAGAAAACAAAATTGTGAATCGACTTTTGTTGCTGACTATGCTTTAATCCTCCTAATAATGACCTTTTTAAAACTCACCTTTTGATTCCTATTGGACGCTTTACAGCTGATGGTCTTGTGACCCCCCACTTTCAGGAATTCGTCGTCGCCATAAGTGACAGGTTCCACGGTCAAAGTGTTTTCCATTGGTTTTAGCCCGTACACTAAATAAACATTCAATTAATTTTGTTACTAGAAGCCTTTTGTAACGGAATGATTGAATGACTTAAAAGTATTACAAAAACCCTTTGATTATTTACAAAAAAACTTAATAAAAACATAAAAGGGAAGACCGATGAATTGATATACTCATTTTTTCAACTACTTACGATGATGTCCTTCTCAAAGACAAAACGGTCGGACCTCATTAATGACCAACAACAAAACTAAAAAAATTAAAATCAGTTTTTTTACAGTAACTATAAGATTTTTTTCGAATGAATAAATTATGTATAAAGCTTATACGATACCTGTCCTGTAGAACATGTACACTATAACGATCACATAAAATAACCACTTCATTTCAAACGATTTCGGTATTCAAATTCAAAAACCGATCATCAATGTCACATTTATTTTTTTAATCTTTTATTTTAACTTTCGCACATCACTCGTGAGTCCTATATTTTTTTCCGTGATGGCTGTGGCGCGCCCCGAATGAAAGTGCGGCGCTCATGAAGCAGCATACGCACCAATTAATTAAAAGGAACAATTCATTTATTTTAATTAACATTATTGTGTACAATGTCATCAGTCAGGAAGTAACACTTATGTAGTTACCATGGAAAATTAAAAAGGTCACAATACTATGTCAAATATTAGTACTTACATAAGTAGGTAAAATAATAATAATAATTATTATAATAAATATTATAATTTTAATAAGAGTATAATTATCTTGTACTGACGCGACATGGACGCGACGGTATTTAGTTCTAAAGATTTTTGTCTGACCATGGAAAGAAGGCGTATGTATACAGGGTGTAAAAAACCCATTACATAACCGTCAACTACGCAAAATCAAAATCAAAAGTCATTTATTCAAACTAAGCAGAGAATCAGCACTTTTCGAACGTCAAAAGTACATAAGACAGTCCTCCAAAATGAACATCCTTTACCACTTCCTAGTGCTTTAGCTGGGAAGAAGAAGTGGCGCCAACACACTCCCCAGAAGCACAGCTGTCTGTTCAGTTAGAAAAAAAAAATTCTGTACAAAAGTATGCAAAATCATTTACATTACGCAACATAAAACATAAATCTAATTATTAGCCATAGTCAGCTAGCACACGCCAATATGCCAACCAAAAAAATTATAATAAAAAAACGAGAACTATATGTACTCAAGCAGAAATAAAAAGTAAATGTAAACATAAATTAACTAAATTAAAGCCTTCAGGCACAAAGGGCGTGCCCGTCTACATATACGCATTCTTTACATCAAATGAAATAAGATTCCACAAAAATAATTACTGGGAAACGACTTTTAGTCAGCGCAACGTAACGCAAGCAAAACAGTATTTATGGGTGCATGCACTTTAAAACTTTTGCTTTTTTTTAAAAACGTCTGAAAAAGTTGGAACTTTGACCTTCAATATTTCCGTAGCTAGAAGGTTGATAGGTATGGTCCCGAACAAAAAAAATATCACAATGACAGGAATAACAAGTGACTTTCGGCATCGTTAACCGTCTTTGTACACCCGATAATAATGATTTTTGTAAATACCGCTCTTACAATGTCTAATTGAGACTATAAAGCATCACGATTTCAAAAGTAATCGTAGCCAAATGAGAAATTATTCAGTAGATTGACAATGAACGTACGTAATGGGGAAGTTTCCTAAAATAATTCACATAATTTTCAAGACATAAGATAATGTATATTTGGCAAAATGGAATAAGTTATTATGGACATGTGTGTAAGTACATTTATAATGATATTAAATGTTTGATTGCAATTTAAAATTAATTTGAACTTTGCACAACGTGTCCCCGGATGCAGGGTTTTACCAATTGAAGGCAAATATAATTTTCGTGTAAACAACGACGTAATTTGTATTCATATGGTATAACTTTGGTTTTTACGATTATCGGTTATGACTGATCGCTCTATTCAGAGAACGTAACTAAAGTTAATGAGGCATTAGCTAATGATTGTGTACTAGCCAGTACAAATGGACGGGTGGCGAATTAAGCAGTGCAAGCATAAGCCAAAGTTTGACTTTGACTTTGACTTTGAACCGATCCAACGATGTTGGATTTCGGCAATTTGGCATCTTTCACTCGCCTACCGAATGCTCGTAAAAATTCTATGTACAAACTATTCCATATTTATCTTCTATTAAATAAACCACTTACACGTTATACATTTTAATTTATGTTCAAAGGATAGCCGTGGTCACAAGTTAATGTGACGTCACATAGCCTATAACCAGCGGACAATCAAGATGCTTACAACGATACCTCATTTGTCAAATTATGATAAGTACCTAGTTTAGACGTTATGAGAGAAAGAAGAAAGAAAAAACATTTATTTGCGGAAAACATAACGCTAGAACCGATGAACATACAAAAATACCGGTCAAAATCATAACCCTTTTTTTTGCTTCGCTGTAGTTGGTTAAAAATGAAATGAAAGGAGCATATAAAATATCATTTTTACATAATTTTGTCGGTGTCGTATGAATGTGTAATGAAACAAAAATGAAAATTGACTACGTAGCATCGTGTTTCCGATTGAACCAGGGAAGTTACACATGAGACAGTTCAACTTAGTAGCAGATGTTTTAAGAGGGCTATGTATGACATGTTAATAAGTTGGTCGATCACGTCGGTCTATTTGCCCAACAACTACTTAGGCTGTTAGTTAGCACTTTCTTGATAGAATATTAATAATTAAGTATAATTTTCGTTATTATTAATTAAGAGATGATGAGATACGTACACACGGCTACACATTTCCAGTATATACTGATCTCACATTGTATAGCATTACCGTACAATGCGAGCTCAGCTTATACTGGAAATGTATAGCGTGATCTGTAGTCGTGTGTACAAAGATAAGTAACACAGAAACAAAAAATATCAGGAGCCGTATTATGACGTACCTATTAATGCCACCATTTTTCCAGTGTGCGTAAAAGACGGATTTATACAAGGCCGATAGCACTATCCTTTTTTCGCAGTGGAATAATGATGGCATTAATACTTCATAATACGGCCCCTGGCCGATTATCAGAGGGGTCATTCCCGTATTTTAAAGAATGCATCAAGCATTCTAATCTCAGTCTCATTCTGTCAAAAATACTTGAATTTCTCTTCATTTCTTTGACATTGATTGTCACCGGGGTGAGATAGCGACAATCAATGCGACTAGATTTCGAACGTTTTTTAGGATAATCTTAACGTGTTTTTTCGAAAGCTTCTGAGCCAAAATCCGGCTTTGAAGCTATTTAAGCAGTTATAGCTAATCATCCGGGTACTAATTTTTTTTTGATATTTTTGAGTTAAACTAAATAGCTTGTCTAAACATTATCTTTGATGATTCGCTTGCTGCGGTCGCGTCGGTCCGTAGATGGGTGACTATCCATTAACTATTGAGACCTTTCCGTGCCTCAGAAAGCACGCTAAGCCGCTGCCGCTGGTCCCGGTAGTCATTTGTAGATCTTTGACAGTCGTTTCGTCATGTAGTCAGAAACCCGAAATGTTGACAACCAGTCTTACCAAAGAGTATCGTATTACCCCGTAACAGGGTTTTGAAGGTCAGATAGGCAGTCGCTCCATGTAAAATACTGGTATTCAGCTGCATCCAGTTAGACTGAAAGCTGACCCCAACGAAGTTGGGAAAAGGCTAGGCAGATGATGATGAAGTGTGGTTGCCGTAGTTTAGCAGACGTGCAACAACATACCATTTGGTTGTATCAACGGTCGTACTTATGTCAGAAACCACATAGTATGTTCGACTAGAACAATTCATGCGCTCGCGCAGGTTAATGACTTGGTGTCATCATAAATGTGACACACTTTAGCAATGTGCTAAATAACATCAGCATTTCACTTCGCTAATACTGCAATATTGAACTGTATTTGGAAATTATATCAATATTATAATTTATGCATGCTGGAGAATCACAGAATCATGTTCGAGAAAAAATCTGTTCTAGTTTTATTTATTTATTTTATAAATTAGGTACAAACTCCGTAAGTAAAGCACACAATTAGACCTTTGGTCTGTCTTAGCATGCCATGGCCTGAGATTTGATCAACGCGCTAAATTATAATCAAGTTGATGTAATGGTCTTTCAATTTACGCTTTATATTTTTACTATTAATTGAATCTCTAATGTCTACAGGTATTAGTAAATTGGGTACTATGAAAGAAGCGGTACGCCTGCCATAAACGTTACTTTTGCGTGGCACTTGAAATGATTTTGATTTGGCTTGTCGTGTATTCACATCATATTTTACTGGAATTTGAATACCACTGTTATCAAAGTGATCTATGAGGAAGGAGTTTTAAAGCGCCATGCTTAAGTATGGTAGGCCGCACGTCGGAGGAAACAAAACCAGTATAAGGCTGCCTGTCCACTGGAGCGGAGACGAGAGGAGTTATGCCAATATCAACCGTACAAATTTACATTTGCAGTTGAAATGTGTGGGAGAACATGTTTTTCAACTACAATGTTAAGTTTGTTCTTAGGATAAATTCATCCTAACTACAGAGCCCTTTATTGTAAGTGGTCCGACATGGACTTCGCCGGTTTTTTACGTAGATGTCCAGTCAGTTTTGTAACGTCACACTACTGTGCCTGGATGGCCTGTTTTATTCTCTCACACGCCCCCTTCTGACTTACGTAATAGAATGCATGGACATAATGTCGAAATCAATGTGGGCTATCGTATTTGTGCTCACCAGTTGGCGCCACTGACGAGTAAGGTCGTATCAGTACTTTTATTTGATATATTTTGGATATCTTTAACTACTAATTACTTTAAAATTATAATGTTTATTTTATTACATTTCAAAACATCAAGTGAATATTTACATTATAAATAATGTTCCTAAAATTCGCAAGCATGAAGCAGACAAATATAATTCTTCCTCCAAATGCTATAGAGTTGTTACTTAAAATCGTAAGCCATTATTAATCAAGAATGGCATAATCTTTACAAGCAGTAGGAATATTTAGTCAAAATTCCATATAGAAAATCCCGCAAACAGTGAACGTTAAGTGACATTTGAAATTTCGGAGACCTCACGCCACACTAGCGCCTCCAGCGGCGAATTCATACGCGATAATCCAGTCCAAGTACAGTACACGTGCGATTTTTGTTTGCTGACCTTGAAAAAAAAATTCTGTCTTGTTTTGCAGACGTCATGGATCCTGCTTAATAAATAATTATTATTTTTTCTGTATAATCATTAGAAAAAAATATACTTAACAACATTCGTAATAACATATTTTATAGCCATGAGCCAAATTGTCTAAGAACAGGAACATTTCAGTATCGTTTCTCTAATAATAATACGATACATCGATGTTTAAAAATAAAATGATTGACGTTGTCGTCACCAATCACGCGTTTTATCACAATTGTCAAACATTTTCAATGACCTTCGACATTCCCTGAATAACAATTATAGTGTCGTGACGTAGGTACAGTTGATAAAAGAGGTTGGCATAATGGGCTTGCTAACAGAGTTTCTATTTTCAAGTTTTAAGCTGCCTCAATCTGCCTAACCTTTTCCCAACTATATTGGGGTTGCCTGTAAATAATACTACTACGGTGTAAAATACAATTTATTTCTCAAAGATTATTAACAAATGAGAAACAAAGTTTTAATAATAACATGTAGGTAATAATTAAGATAGTCCAGAGCGCTCGTCGTGCAGTCTGCTAGTACAAAATAAAAAAAAATATTTTATTAAATCTGGTTTGTAGGTACATCGTAGTAAATTACTAGTATTACTACGACGATTAGTATTAATTTGAACGCGCGCGTTGTTGTACACACGGCTCCACATCAAGCTATACATTTCCAGATTATACTGATCTCACATTGTATAGGATTTTCGTATACTGCGAGGTCAGCTTATACTGGTAATGTATAGCTTAATGTGTAGCCGTGAGTACACATAGAGCACGCTATTCTTATCGGCACTGTTATAAAGCACCGTGCACACTATATAGTACTAGATAATAAATTATATTTTATTTCTTTATGTTAGAGCCGTCGAAGAAGTATTCTTTAAAAAAAAAAAAATATATAAATTAGTTTTAGCTTCTTTAATGTTTTTTGTTAGTTAATTGTATAGTTACACTCCTTCATATTTAATATTTTTCTTTCCGTGATTTGTTCTAGGTCTGTGCAGTGGTACTAGGTCATTTGCCCGTCGTGATGATCCTGTTTGCAGTTCATTATTCCTTTTATATGTAATTTCTGTGTGTATTTCTGTTGTTTGATGATGTTAAAGAGCTTAGTGTCGTTATAGATTTTATTTGTGGATGTTAAGAATACACATACAGGCAGCTAAGAACGCCAACAAATGGTTGATTAAGCAGACTTTAATCATTATTTAAATTTATGCAACTTTTATAAATAAAACCCAGATCTGCGCAAGTCTGTCACAATTTTTGATTTTCAATGTTACGCACTTTATTACCTTGAACATTGCCAGCCTATTGTTACAATTTTTTTGTTGACTGTACCTGCCAACCAAATCTTACTAAAGAAATAGTGTTGGTAGAATAATAATGGCCTAGCTTGCCCGTAGTTTGTGACGTCACTTAGGAAATAGGTATCTATGAATGGAATACCGAATATACTTACTTTACGAACTTTATACAGGTCATTGTATTTAGAGGTCAGATAAGTGCAGTCACTCCATGATCGGGTTAGACTGGAAGGCTACCCCAACGTAGTTGCGAAAAGGCTACGCAGGTGATGATTATAACGATTGTCTTTAGAAATAATTCTATTTCTATTTAAGATAGAAAAATAGCGAGATAAAGCACGATATGATGTAGAAATTAACGACTATTAAGGGGACTAAAGGATTTAAACACAAGTTTTATAATGCCTAAAACTAAATGATCCACTGCAGTAAACAAAATCAGAAAAATATATGATATTCTTCAGAATATATGCTAGTTAGATAGTGTATTGAAAATATAATATAATTAATTTGAATCGATAGAAAAAAATCTCAAAGAGACCTCTATAAAATTATTTTAACGATTAAAAACCATAATTATTTATTTAAGTATATGCAATCATTCAATTTTTTTGTCAGATGTTTCCACAAGCAATATTTTTTATTTTGTAATAAATTACCAACGTTGTGTCATCGCGCTTCTTTCTTTTTTATGCAGTCCGACAGTGACTGCGTTTTGGCTGTTGTCAGCCTCTTATAGTACATTACTGTCGCGGCCAGCAAAAAGGAGATGTTATTTATTTTCTCAGTTAGAATTTCCGCGCATTTTTTGAGAAAAGTACTATACAAGCCTTGGCCGCAATCAGGTATTGATGTACGATCGTGAAAATGTGGGCCGAGGCGAAGCCGAGGCACACATATGTGAGTCCATCAAAGGTTTCAAAATAATGCTCGAATTTCCAAGCATGTTTGAGAAAAAATTAAAACCTCACTTAAGCCCTCAAGAACTTTCTAATTAACTACAATGTTTTTTGGCCCGCCCGCGGGCCGTCTAGTAGCTTTTAAAAGCTTTTTACACGTGTCGTAAGCTTTTTGAATGCTAATTATTGTTTTCAAATCAAAATTAGGTCCCAACTGATAACTTCCATAGTTCCAGCTGATATTGTGGTTTATTATGGTGCACTTGATAATGTTATCCTTATCATTGATGCGTCACTTCAAGTAGGTTAGTTCAATGCCATGATAAAAAAATAAAAATACAAATGAATTCAATTAACTTTATCATGTTAGTTCAGTGACGCAGTCGGGATCTAAGCCAGTTCAAAGCTCTTCAAAACAAAGTGACGTTGATTCTTTTTTAAACAGGGCCAAGGACCCGAAATATTTGACATTGTTGGTTATGCTGAAAACAAATACGGTTTCATACCGTATAAACGTATAGAATTTTAAAATCACCCGGTAGCTCGCATCAGAAATCGTTTGCGCTCAATACAGACTAGATAATTAAAATAAATAAATCACAAGATAGACAAGTTCTTAATACTAATAACATTATTTTAATACTAACAACAGATTATCCTCCCCTTTTCGCCTGTCTTCCTTTACGTCCTTTTCCATTTCTCGGGTACTTACCATTCTGTTCATTCAATTCCATTCATTCAGACTAGATTATACTATGTTATTGTATGACTTCACCAAAAACTCAAGCATCGACAGAAATTCCCCGAATAGTCGCGCTCCCCTCCGAAATTAAACTAGCTCCTGAATTATGTATTACGTACTTGACCTTTGGTACGCTAACGTCGCCCTTTGTGATAACGTGACGAATAGATTAATAGTGAAACGGGAAGGTCTACTAACCGAAATACTGACTACAGCCTGTCTATTAATGACAACATAATAAAATCAGACTCACAAGTCGCCGAGGCCTTTGAGAATTTCTTTTCAGATATTCCCGTTTCAACTACTAAATCCCTAAACTCATCACCTTCTGTTGCTGAAAAATGTTTAATGTTTGCGATTCGGAATTCCATTTTGAACATATTACCTGTAGAGACATAATTAAAACCTTTCACACTTTAAATGTAAAAAAGACTGCAGATCTGTGGGGTAATTCTGTAGAAGTTGCCAAGTCTATTATTGACATTGTAGCACCTACTTTAGCTCTTATTTTTAATAATTGTATCCACTGCGGGGAGTTTCCTGACCTTATGAAAAATAGTAAAATAATACCTTTATTTAAATCAGGTAGTACATCAGACCCCACAAATTATAGACCTATTTCAGTACTACCTACCTTTAGTAAAATTTTTGAGAAGTTAATTTTAGAGCAATTGCAAAGATTTTTTAATAGACATAAATTGTTACATAGCAAACAGTTCGGTTTCACTAGGGGTCGTTCAACTACTGATGCCGGTGTTGAACTTTTGGGACATATTTATAATGCATGGGAAGATAAATGCGATGCCTTGGGCATCTTTTGTGATTTGTCTAAGGCATTCGATTGCGTTCTTCATGAAACGTTAATCAGGAAACTCCGCCACTACGGAATCCAGAACACCGCTCTGGATCTTCTTACTTCATACTTAAGTAATAGGATTCAGAGCGTTGACGTTAATGGGAAAAGATCTCCCGGATCTATAGTAACAATGGGAGTCCCACAGGGCTCAATTCTTGGTCCTTTCTTGTTTCTTATTTATATTAATGACTTGCCTTACCTCATAAAGGATAATCATGAGATAGTGTTGTTTACAGATGACACTTCGCTTTTGTTTAAACTTAAACGTCAGCAGCTGGTTACTGACGATGTAAATAGCGCGATCTCAAAAGTAGTTCACTGGTTTAATGTTAACAATTTACTTCTTAATGAAAAAAAAACCAAATGCATTAAGTTTACGCTACCTCACGTTAGGCAGGTGAAAACTAATGTGTTGATAAAGGGCGAAGAATTGAATCCCGAAGATAGCACAGTTTTCTTGGGCTTAACTTTGGATGCTAAGCTTCAGTGGGGCCCACATATAGATAAATTGTCAAAAAAACTAAGCTCCGCAGCATACGCTGTTAGAAAAATTCGTAATTTAACTGACATAGAGACAGCCCGTTTAGTGTACTTTAGCTATTTTCATAGTGTAATGTCGTACGGTATTCTGTTGTGGGGAAATGCCGTCGACATTCAGACTATCTTTGTTTTGCAGAAAAGAGCTGTTCGATCAATTTATAAATTAAATCCGAGATACTCACTCAGAGAGAAATTTAAGGAGATAAATGTAATGACTGTGCCTTCTCAGTATATTTTTGAAAATCTTTTATATGCCCACAAAAATATTAAATTGTTTAAAAAATACAGTGATATCCATAATATAAATACTAGGAACAAACACAAATTTGTTATACCTACAACAAGGCTCAAGAAAATAGGTGGCTCCTTTAGATGTCAATGTATACGCTTTTACAATAAGCTTCCAAGCCACGTACAAGATCTAAGCCTTAATAAATTTAAAACATTTATTAAACGTAAATTGTGCCAAAAAGCGTATTATACCATTAAAGATTACATTGAGGACAAAAAGGCTTGGGATTGAGCTGCTCCAATTTCTCCAATTTTGTTATTTTTTAACTTATTGAATTCTGTTATTTTCGGTGACTTTTTATTTTATTATTAACTTATACAGTGACATGAATGTTTACTTTGTAAAGTATTATATTATTTTAATTATTGTGAATGTGAAGACTATGTGGATCTTTGTTTCTTTTCTTTTTTAGTATTAATTTTTCCTTAGTTTTAATTAATCATGGTCTGGCAGTTTGAGCAATTTATGCGGCCTAACCAAATGTCCTTTCTTTGGTACTGTTCGTCAAATCGTTGAGCTCCTTAAAATTGGAGTTGAGCTGCACGATTATTGACAAATGCTTGCACTGACTGGACAGGTCCACTCAATCTGTGTGGTTCTTTCCTCAAAAGTCCATTTCAGACACCAATCTACATGGTCTTCACATGATCTGACCAAGATTATGTCTGGACTTTAAAAGAGACTGTGACCTCTGAGTTTGTTTCGGCCTTTCTTCTCAGAGTAGTCAGATAGGAAACGCCGACCTCATCTAGTTTTAAAAATGTGATTGACGTGTAAAAGTGTTTGTACAAACCTACTTACAGAAATAAAAATCATTTATCATTTATCATCATCATTTATCATTTATAGCCCCGAATTTTAGCCTCGAAATTTAATTTGTACCATTTCTAACATAGTAATATTGGTATTGCACCAGAATTTCAGCGAAACACCTGAAACCAAACATTTTTTTTGTAACAACTTTCCTTTTTACCTCATTCAATGTAAATAAAACTTTTCTCAAACATGCTTGGAAATTCAAGCATTATTTTGACAACCTTCTTCGACATAAATAGAAATTGCTGTACTGGTTAAAAAAAAGTGACGATGCGGCCAGCAAAGTTACTATGAAAATCCATATCTGGCGTGTTTAGCGGCCAAATAAATTACTATGATAACTCATATCTGTCGTGCTATTTAAAAATGGAACGAACTTTTTACTTCAACACATGGCACCCAAGGAGGTAACTTATCAAAGATTTAATTTAAATTTCGATTTGGCTTGCAAATAGAACCGTTTAAAGTAAAGAAGAAACAAATAAACATTTTGGAGCATGAAAAATTGTAGTTGTCCGTCAATGATTCTGGATTTTTTATATAATTTACTCTGTTTTAATTTCCGCGCATTATTTGAGAAAAGTACTATACAAGCCTTGGCCGCAATAAGGAATTGATGGACTCACGTATGTGTGCCTCGGCAATTTTCACGATCGTCCATCAATCCCCTTATTTCTGGCCGCGACAGTAATGATTTATTATATTTCACTGTCAATTTCACCATTTAAATTACAGTGGACTAGTCATGTTAGAAGCCCTAGCACGGACGCGCGAAGTGAACATAACGTAAAATCGAACGATTGTAGGATCGAAAATACACTGCTGCTGCAACTGTGCGATAGGTAATCATGGAAAAGGATGGATTAATTAATGGATTGGTCGCTGATGACGCTCTAAAGCGCCAGTTCAGCTGAGGCTTTTAGCAATCAAAAGTTACCAGACCAAGGTTAGTTTAATATATTTCTTTTTTTTTACATTACCGACCACACGAATAAAAATTGAACACATTGTTTTTCCAGGAAACTTCAATTACTTACTTGTTAACTACAAAAACTGTTCCATTATGTTTTTATCAAATTATTTTTAACTACCATTAACCTTAAAGTATCGCTTCCGTGACATACGGAAGCAACAGCTGATAGTTTTATATTGTTGATTATGGTGCACTTGATAATGTTATCATAGACGCGTCACTTCAGATAGGGTAGTTCAAAGCCATGACAAAAAAAAATACAAATGAATAAACTTAATTATTTTAATACTAGTTGCTATTTCTATAAATGAAAGTAATCATAGTAAAAGAATTAAAAATTATTGTTTCAATTAATTGTATAATATTGCTGTGATACAGTAAAAGCTTGAGTTTTGCATGCCTCAAGGCGTAATATGGTTGAACTATGCTTTATTTTTTTAACAACTCTATGTAATTACCCATATTAGCAAATAAATGATTTTGATTTTGATTTTGAATAAGTAAGTAAGTAAGTAAGTTCTAATCGTAGTAAGTAATGATAGTAGTAGTACTTAGTACCATTGTACTCATATTATAATTATGTTGTAACTATATGTATTTTACTGTGTACATAAATAATAAAATAAATAAATAAATATTTAATCGATAATTGGCGAAATGTGGGTGTACTATAGGTACCTACACCTCTGCCTAACCCTTCCATGTATACAGGCGTGATGTTGTTTATGTTATGCTATAGAAATCACCTAAAGTTGTTACGTAAACATAGCGAGGATGCCGATGACTTGTATAACCATGTATAATATATTGCTCAATATAACATAGTCGAGTTTTTCTGCCATCTATCATAAACCGGTTTCAGAATATTGATATTGAGTCATCGCTTATAAATAAACTTGTTTATGACCTACATTTTATGCAATCGTTAACTTCAAAATAAAGAATGAACGTTTCCAAATTGAGAATTTAAATATCAATGCATTTTTAACCGACTTCAAAAAGGAAGAGGTTCTTAGTTCGACTGTATGTTTTTTTTACGCTATTACTCCGTCAATTATGAATTAATTTTGATGATTTTCTTTTTGTTTGGTAGGCCATACTACAAAGGTGGTCCGATATCAATTTTATTAACTTGGGTAGTTTTTGAGTTAGCTTCAATAATACTTATTTTTTTTTCCCACTTAGTCTACATATCTGGATGATGTTATAATAAGTTCCTGTCACTGTTATTTACATAGCAGGTAGTGGTATTGGAATTAGTGTGGGGTAGGTACCACCAGTAAAAAGTGAAAAATAAAACCATAAAAAAAAAAAATGAAAATTTTTAACGATCAAAACTAATCAAAAGTACCTTTTATGTCCCTAATTGAAATAAATGATTTGACTTTGATATTGGGTACCTCTGATTACGGTGAAGGAAAGTAGGTACGTAGGTATACTAAACATATTCTATATAAGGTGCTATAAAAATATCTGCCACGGCTTTAATGGGAGGTAGTATTGTGTTTAAAGATTACAATAGTGAAGAAATTTCGTACCCCGGCACAGTTAAATCAATTTGAGAAAATAAAGTAGTTAAATAAACATTGACTCTACTCTGCATAACGCGGTTCACAAATTACGCGCGATGTGTCGCTTCGTCAATGAAAACAACTGCTATCTCTTTTCATCTGTTCTGTGAATGGGATCTGAAATCAGCTGACTAGTTCGTCACTATCTAATCTACCAGGTACGCAATAATACGCAGGCAAACAAGTGTTTTAAAAGTGCAATTACTTACCAGCTACCGCATTCTTCCAAAAAACTGACGTAAATAAGATGATAAACTTCCCATCACACTTAAAACAGGCTTTGGACTGTCAAGTTAGTGTAAGAATCGCAATATGTTGACTCACTCGCACACCAAAACTCTGCTGGTATAAGTTTACTGCATGCGCAGTTATGGAGTTACACTCGCGGTAGTATTAAGTCTACGGGATGGTTTTATGCCAATAAATCAATAGTTACCAATTTTTTGTATGAAAAAAAATATGACAAGTGATCAATAATTTATCTTTACTATTGTAATCTATAAACACAATATTGTCTCCCATTGCAGCCGTGGCAGATATTTTTATAGCACCTTATATATTGAGGAAATGATCAAGACCCTTGGCAAGACGTAGTGATGGTAGGTGGAGCAGTTCCTTAACGGAATAGTTATCGCAAAACGGTAGATGGAGCGTTGGCAGACCAATAGCCAGGCGGGTGGATGACCGAGAGAAGATCGCGGAGAAGACATGGATGAAACTCGCACAGACCAGGACAGCATGGCACAAAAAAGAGGACGCCATATTCAACAGTGGGTGGAACATGGTTGTCAATAACGATGACGATTGAGGAAAGGTACGCTCAGTTGGTCAGCAAGCGCAAGCGTCGAAATCGTGTTCAACACATGTTCCTCCTCTGTATGAGACGAGGCCTCAGCTGTAGGACTAGTAGTTTCATCATGTATATTGTATTAGCATATGAGCCGAGATCATTGTAATTAAGTGCGATCGTTCAATAAATCATAACAGTACCTAAAATACGTAATTTTGTCCATGGCCTTCTGAATCGTTGAAATTTTTTGTCTCTAATCTATAAAATACAATCTTAATACGAGTAGAAGCAAAGGAAACGTTTCAAAACGTAGGTAGGTATTTTTATGACGGTCTTACACTACTATCTACGTCTTGGGGAAGAATATTGCGTAAATATATTTATCCTCAGCAGGAAATGTGGTATATCTTCCTCAAATGACTTTCCTGTTTCTAATAGTCAGAAATGGCTGGACCAGTTATTAAGATCTAGCTGCGCTCCGCGGTTTCACTTGCATGAGTCTCGATCCCGTGGGGATATCGGGATAAAAGGTATCCTTTGTCCTTCTCCAGGTCATGGTCTACTCATGGGTAAACTAACTCTGAATCCAACGCTCTAGGGTTTCAACCCCCTACGGTTCGAAAATATAGTTACTTCTAAGGTTATTATTATCCTTTCGCCGTTTGAGGTTTTCTTCAGCCGCGGCGTGGGAACAGCACGCAGAGCCAAGAAGATGGGATGGCGCAATAGTGTCGACATACCTTGCGTGAGTTGTGTCGCACATTCAAGGTCTACCCACCTCCCATGGAAATAAAGACATGCTGTCCGGTCTCTTGCCATCGTTGGGTTCATTGGGTTCTACAGCTGGAACGCCAACGGTGACAAGAATCCATAAGCATAAGCATAAGCAGCCTATAGTGTTCCCACTGCTGGGATACAGGTCTCCTCTCTTCGAGAGGTAGTGGGCTTTTTAATCTATCACGCGGGCGCAGTGCGGGTTGGTAGATGTCACATGTCTTCGATTTTTTTTGGTTCTAGGACATGCCGGTTTCCTTGCGATGTTATCCTTCGGCGTTTCGAGAGCAGTGGCGATGAAATAATTTACACAAAGTAAAGCGCCTGTCAAGGTTCGAACCTATGACCTCCAACTCCTAAGTCGTGGCCGTTACCACTGGGCCACCACTACTCTGACTACTCTGACAAAAATGATTTTCCGTAAATCCAAGATCATCTATACTCCATTTGAAATAAGATTAGACATTTAAACAAACCTTTTTACAGGCCGTTCAACCGATTTTGACTTCTATACAGTAGGCATAAAGACACAAGGAAATTAAAGCTTAGCTTTTAAAGTCTTGCAGAAGAACAGATCTTGTGGTAGGTATGGACAAGTTTTTTTCCTGTCTCCATTATAAATAAAGATACTTCTTTATAGTGTCGTAATCTTTATGATTGAAAAACCCGTATATCGATGAAGAAGTCAATCTTCGTAACATTTTATGCATACGACCACAAGGCTGTAGGTATACCTAATGCAGTAAGTGGCATTTAAGGGCCTATACTACCTCAGCTCAAATTCACTTTTTTATCTCGCTCGCACCATACTACTCGCGGCCTGAGTGAGAGCGAGACGAAGCGAAGAATTATTCGAGCCTTGGAGCCGCCAGCACCCTAGCTGACGGCTCCAAGGCTCGAATAATTTAGGTAATTGCTTTTTACCGTGTAAATAATGGTAATTTTAAAAAATAAACATAAGACCTGCTTTATGGTTAGTTCAGTTCTTATGCCACGATCTAATTTGAAGTATTTTTTGAATACCAGCGGTTTATAGTTCGGTTTAGAGGTAAGTTCGGAATTTTTTTTCTATCGAGAAATTTTTATGTGATCGTGTTTTCGTCAAACAGGACCTGGCATCAATCCTCAACTTTAACATACATTTATTTCAAAATTAATGCTGCAGTATTTTCAGCATAACTGAGGATCATGCTAAGCAATTTGAGGTAGGGTAGGCCCGTAAGTCATGACACCTATTAGAGTGATTTAAATGATAATCAGTTTTCCCGGAGAAATAATTAAGTTGAGTTTACACAATTAAAGCATCAATTAATTAATCATTTATGCGCATTGCAATAGTGAAATTATCTAGTATTATTTTTCGGGTTGAGTTGATTCGGGCCGAGCTGACCCGCCTAACTGACCCATCATTTAGCTGTCAACTTCAATTTCTCATATTTGACTGACTGCTATCATTCTTAAATCCGTCATTTCAGCCGAAAGACGTCCACTTTTGGACATAGGCCCCAAGCACTGCCACTGCGACCAGTTCTGTGCTTCCCGCATCGAGCGGTTTCCTGCGGCCTTGACAAGGGACTTTCCAACGCTACGTCATTCGGTCGTCACTCCAGAACCTTTCGACCCCATCAGCCAGCTGTTCAGCGAGTCATGTGCCCTGGCCACTGCCACTTAAGTTTGTCAATTCTTCGGGGTAGGTCGGTTACCTTGGTTATCATAAAACAGAGTAAACAACACTGGGCATAGCACGAACGCGCGGAGTAAACGTAACAGTAACTCAGAAAGGAGGAGAGATAACTCAGAGGAACTCAGACGGGAGGAGGTCAGATAGGCAGTGGCTCCGTGTAAAATACTGGTATTCAACTGCATCCGGTTAGACTGAAAGCCGACCCCAACATAGTTGCGAAAATGCTAGGCAGATTGATTCACATCTATGGGTCCAAAATGTTACGAATAGTCATATTTTCCATTCAAAAATTGTTTTAATTTACTTTACGTTTACGTCACTCATTCGTGTCAGGGCCTCAGAAGGAATAAACAGCTGTTTTATCGTAGTTTCTGTTCCTATTTGAACAGCTTATATTTCCATTTCCTTGAGAAAATGGGTATTTTAAATTAAAAGGTATTCGATACTAACATTCTCCCATGAGATTGTGACCAAATTAATGAAATGACCGACTTCAAAAAAAACAAAACAAAAAAGGACTACTGTACTAAAAACCAAAAGACAAAAAGTACTTCTTTAATAATAAGAGAAAAATTAAAAAATAACTTTAATTTCGGAAGTCGGTGTCTTTGCTTTTAATTTTAGTTTTTGGCCACCGACTTCCGAAATTAAAGTTATTTTTTGATTTTTTTATTTTTCTCTTATTATTAAAGAAGTACTTTTTGTCTTTTGGTTTTTAGTACAGTAGTCCTTTTTTGTTTTGTTTTTTTTGAAGTCGGTCAATTTTTTTTAAAAAGTTTTATTATTTTTCCATTTTTTGTGTAATTTGATTTTTGTAATCATGGGTAGACCAACTAAAGGAGCCACCCGCATGAAGAAAAACAGAATTAAAGAGACTAATACTGCTGAATAAGAACGCCTATCTAAGAATCGCAAACGGAGTGCTATGTCCGGTTCCCAAGAATCACCGTTAGCTTGTCATGCTAGGTTATCTCAGATGAGAAATTACATGCATTCTCATTTGTCACAGGAGTCGCCAAATGATAAATGATAAGATCTGCCGACTCAATCTTATTCAAAAACGATTAAGTGGCGAGTCGTCTGAACAGCGCAAGTATCGTTTAGATGTTATACGAAACCGGCTGGCTAATGAGACTCCCGTGCCTTCTCAAGAATATAAGGGTGAACACTATACATTTGCTTACACTGTATAGTTCCCCTCATCATCATATTATAAGGTGACCATAATCAGATCTGTAATGTCACTTACAACCTATATGGTTGCAAAGTTCTTATCAATATAAATGAATTAAGTCCAAACACAAGGTAATTACTGTGAACCGTTGAGGAGTTCCGTTAATCGTCCTTCGTCTTCATCATCAGACCCTTAACGACAGTCACAACCCATCCAAGTGTAAGGTTCTTATCAATACAAATTAATCAAGCCCAAACACAAGATATCTGCTGTAAACCACTGAGGAGTTCCCTCGACTGTCTTTCGTCTTCATCATCAGACCCCTAACGACAGTCAGAACCCATCAAAGTGTAAAGTTTTTATCAATACAAATTAATCAAGCCCAAACACGAGGTATCTGCTGTAAACCATTGAGGAGTTCCCTTGACTGTCTTTCGGCTCCATCATCAGATCGACTCCAGGCCTTCATAAAATTGTAGTGCTGTAAAATACTTAATGAATAAATTAAGGAATGCACTAGTTGCCCTTACGATTTTTGAAAGTTCCCCTCGATTTCTCTAGGATCCCATCATCAGATCCTGACTTGGTAACAATGGGACCACCTCAGAAGTATAAGCTTTTGAACAAAAAAAGAATTTTTTAAATCGGTTCACAAACGGCGGAGTAATCGGTGAACATACATAAAAAAAAAAAAAAAAAAAAAAAAAAAAAAAAAAACAATCATCCCGAACAGTATCTCCTCCTTTTTTGAAGTCGGTAAAGAGAGACCACCGTACTACTTCGTAAAACTCGCTATGAACTCGTTTTCGATACTTGCTCAGCGATTTCTACACTTGGTTGTCAGAACTCACGCCGAGACCAACCAGCAGTCGAGCGAGTGGTGCGAGCAATCGCCCGTCGCACTCGGACACTCGTTGATAGCCCAGCGACAAAACTATCGGAAGTCACACTCGCTACTCGCTGCTCGCCAACTCGTTTTCGCCGGCGCGACGGCGGCGCTGGGACATCTGCAATTATGTAGGTATTTAACTGTCAGTGCTCGTGACAAAACCGCACCCTTATTGCGTAACACACTTTTAACACAATCCGAGAGTTTTGAAGAATATTCTAAATACATTGCTTCATAGGTTTGGAAGATTAAAAGTAAATAAAGAACGTGAACGAACGAACTGAACGTGGCTGAACTGTCAAAATGAAACCCATTGCGATCAATTGTCATTTTATGTGTGTTACACAATTACCCCGCAGTTTACAGAATAGATTCGAATGTGCGAATACAGAATGAGTAAGGGTCGTTACAAAATAAGTAGCCGGCTGATGTGATTTCAAAAAACATTTGTTATTAGGTACTTAATAATTATTATCACTTTGTTCTATGTTACATACAAATGAAACTAGGATACAACAATATGATAGTAAACGTTTGCGGTTTTGTTGGAAACAGCTGCACATTCATAGTTGAAAACATCACCATAATAATAATTGTTTGCAATATTCAATGTATTAGACCAATAAGTATCAGCTTTATCGTGCCCTACGAGTATGTTCCCGGAAGTGTGATAAATAGTTTTTTTTTTATCAAGAGATAGTGCATTATGTTTACATAATATGGAGACCGGCTAGGTAGTGCATGTACCTAGTGGATCATTTCTTGTATACTTAACATGAAATCATAATATTATGCTAACATTGTTTAGAATAATCAACCTAGAATGCTCCCACAGCTGGGACACAGGCCTCCTCTCAGTGAGAGGCAGTAGGCCGTAAACGATCACGCCAGTGCGGATTGGTAGATGTAAATTTTTGGTTCTAGGACATGCCGGCTTCCTCACGATGTATTTCCTTCAACGTTTTGAGAGCATTGGCGATGAAATAATTTATAAAAAGCAAAGTGCCTGTCAGGGTTCGAACCTACGACGTACAACTCTTAAGTCGCGGCAGTTACCATGTTGTTTATCGCTCTTAAAAAACAATTATAATACAGGTAAGTATTGTTGGTACAGAAGACACACTCCGCATTTTAGATATGAAGCTACAAGCACGCGGCGGGCTCGTCTTGTCAGGCCAATTATAACAGTTACGCGATAGAAAGAAAGCTAACTTCTAGGTTAATATAACTGTAGGTACCTAATTAGCGCTGCGTGACCTGAATTGCACTTTATTGTAGTGATGGATTAATTAGCATTCGCATTCATTGTTAGCTTGTGAAAAATCATTTAGCATTTAGCTAATGAAATTTAGTTGCGAAATTTCGTGAAGTGCTAAGTGAATTATCGCTTCGTACATTTTCATTTTCATTAAAAGTGCGAATTAAAATGAGCTTTCACCATTTTAATTCGCACTTTTAATAAAATTTTCATACTTCATTATTATCAATTATCATCATATTAGCTATTAGCATAGCAATAGCAATTATCATGCTAAGACTCAATAATTCACTTGCTAATGAAATTAATGAAAAATCGCATTAATTGCCATTACTACTTTATTGTGTAATGGCAAGAGCCGTTTTTTATTTAAATAATTTTGCGATTTTGCGGAGTGAATTTTGCGGAGTGAACCTCTGTATTAATCTGTGGCAATATAGACCTTAATTGATTTTCCAATTCTTTATAGTGTCTCTTACATAATTAGCTCTTTTTTTGTAATTTACATAATTACAAAAAAAGAGCCCTAATCGAATCATTCAATCAGTCGAGAGTATGACAGATAATTTTCTTTTAAATATTTAACGTAAAAATAAAGTGTTCATTGAGCGACTGCTCTACGATATCTTTTGTTTTTCGTTTGGTACTAAATACTTGGTTGCGATAAATGATATATCTACTAGTAAAACAAGATCAAAAGGTAGGTACAAAATTTATTTTATTTTATTTTTATTTAATACATATTGTATCAGTGTGTAAACTTCTAATGATAAATGATAAATGATTTAATTTCTCTAAGTGGGTTTGTTCAAACACTTTTACACGTCTATCACATTTTTAAAACTAGACGAGGTCTTCGTATCGATTTTATGTATTTAGATGTCTCACCCTAAGACCAAATAAAAAACCAAGACAGAGCGCTGTCAACAGTGACGTGAGGCCGGTTTCATTAAAATGTGTGCACTTAGTTTGGTGTAGTTTGATTGTAGTGTCATTGTAAATAGCTGTAAATGAGTGTGTGAGAGCGTGCATGCACAGAGCGGTGGTGTAGTTTTAGCATGCTTCACTGTATTGTTCGCAGCGCTCCGTCTTGGTTTTTTATTTGGTCTGAGGTCTCACCTACAATCCTAAATACTATGCATGTTCTAAAAACTTTGAGAATCAAACCACAGCGACTCTCCCAGACTTCTAGCGATGTAGGTGTACCTCCTATGATCGTGTCATAAAGTTTTTTTTTTAAATAAATCTCTTGTATTCTTTATCATCTTACGTAATTTACTACTGGCAGCCTTTTGTTTGTCGTATTCCGTATTGAATCGTAATTCAATACGGAAATATCGACTTCAAAAATAATCGGTTTAGCATTTTTGTTTATTTTTTACATCAATCGGCTCATTTGTTTACCACATTGCGTCGTTGGTCTAGTGGTACCAAGCGCTAAAGCTGAGCATGAGGTCCTGGTTCGATACCCAGGTCGAGAAAATTGGCATTGTGTTTTTCCGTATGGAATTTCTCAGTAGCAGCCCGGAGTCAGGTTCGTCCCATGTTGATGGCAATAGGCTCGCACCCCATATCATAGGACTTACACATAACTAGCAAAATGAGGGTGTACTATACTTGGGTACCTCTACCTAACTCTTCGGGAAGTCCAGGCGTGATACAATGTTACGTTATGTTTTCGAAGCCTACCTACAGCATAATGTAATCCATTACATCATTTATTATTATTTATGCCTATTTCATCCATATGTACCTGGCCACTTGACACAAGAGCTGGTTTTTTTTACGTATTAAATAAAACAATGTGTTGATTTTAATGTATTCGTAACTTTTTTGACCACGTTATTTTACTGCACATTTTTTTTCCTTTTGTTGAACAATTATTATGCTGTTTTTGAAACACTGGTAATAATATTATTTTAAATTATTTTATTAATTATCATGATAAATTCAAATCCTACATTTAAATTCGCAATCGCAAAATTCGTCTGGGCAAAAATACCAGTACAAACGTGCAACTTGGCTGTTGAATAAATACGATTCTAGTTTTACATTATGTAGGTTTAAAGAAAATAATATGAATTAATACAAGTAATACCTATTAGAGAACATTGTAATAATATTCAAATCGCTGACTTCCATCAGACCCCTAACAATCTGTCAATTCTGCAAGAGAAATCACCAACAAACAAAATATAATCAATGAAAGTGAGTGCATGCGGCTTGAATGTAGTATTCATTGTATCGCCTCGTACAGTTACTCAGTCGTAATTTGAACCGTACGCGTCTCAGTCGTGTAGCTGTGCTTCCCAATTTATATCGCGACGAGAATAATATCGCGGAGTTCGTTTACCAAAATATTTTTATCACTTGGATGATATAAAACTAATGTGTGTGGAGTTCAAATGTAAGAATTACATTTTTATTAAAAATTATACGTCGTTTTTTAATATATTTTTTTTACATTTAAGAATTTGTTTGGATTTTTGGTGAGTAGTTGTTTTAGATACTGTAGAAAGGCGTGTATGTTTTTTTGCTTATATTAACACTTAGCGGTGCAGTGTCGTATCTACTTTCATTTTATGCGAACGGTTAAACAAACGTGCCTAACCTACATTCAATGCAAAACACAATTCCATCGTCAAACAACGCGTTCAAACAATCAAACAATCGTTAAGAATTCATTATAAGGATAAAAGTGGCGTCATCTACCCTCGTACATAGTACATAATATACAACAGTTGAACATTGCGTGGTCTTTGCCAGTAATTGTTACTTTCAGCTTTCTCCACTATTCGCTTTTCAATTTACTAAAAATGGCTTATTTTTCTGATGAACCGTTTTCGGAAAATAATTCACTCTCACACTTGCGTGGGTGGCATTTTAAGAACTGGCCGGCTAATGATTAAGTAATGATAAGCATCTGTTTAAAACCATTAATTTTTTACTTTTAAAACGCCTCTTAACTTCAAGCAACGTTTATAAATAAAGGGGATATTTGGAAATGTTGTACAATGGTAAAATCATGTATAACTAAAAAGTTTATCGTATCAAAATTAAAGAATTGAGTTGCTGCCGAATACTTACTTTAATTAACTACCAGGTGCTTAATTAATTTATGAAATTACACCGAATTGTTTCACAAAATTTTGTATCTGATCATGTCTTTAGATATATATAAATAGATAAAAAGTTTATTTGGTGCACACAAAAGACATAACACAACATACAAAAGCACGGCTAAATAACAACTAAGTAATTACATTAATAAATAGCCACAAGGTGCCAGTATAAAGTATACAAAAAACAATAAAATAAGGAAAGAAAACAATACACTTTTAGACGTGTAGCCTCATGTAGGTTAAAACCAAGCAGTCAGCAATGACTTGGCAATGTCTATATTACGTACCTACGTAAGTACTTTTAAGTCTCTTACATACTGGGGCGATTCGTCGCGCGACGCGAATTTTAACAAAACAATTTCTCACGGTGAACAATGCGGCGGCGTCGCGTCGCGCGACAAATCGCCGCAGTATGTAAGAGCCTTTAAACTAGGCGAGAGAGTGGGTTCGTGACACCAGACAATTGGACAATTTCCAGTAGTAATAGGGATCAAATTCGCAAAACACTATGCGTTAGTACGAACGGCCGGACTTTAAGATTGTCGAAATAATTGTCAATGTCGATTCATCATCATTTTTCAATTTGTGATGCTAAAATAGTAATAAAACAATCAATTCCAGATATGCAATCAAATTCTTTTGCAAAAGTTTGGCAAAATATGAATTTTAATCATGTCAACCAAAACTGTTACGTCACTAAAAATATTGACGAGGAAGCAAACAAAACAATGTTTCAAGGAATAATCGAATAGTAAATAATTCCATTGTTAAACTCATTATTTATTTGATATAAATGTATATATGAAATATTATGTATATATACATTTTTTTTTTTAAATAATATTTTATGCAGATGTTTTTGAAAATCTAGACAAATTATAAATTAAAGTCACTTTTCGTGTCTGTCTGTGACCCCGGTGTTCTTCTAAACTACGCAACGAATTTTGATACGGTTTTCACCATCATTTAGAGAATTTATTACGATAGGTTTGTGTCTTACATATTAAAGAAATTTCGATATTTGTCAAGTCGCAAAAACCGTGCAAAGCAGGGGCGGATCGCTAGTAGTTAAAATAAAATAAGCGATTACGATTGAAATGTTGTTCTTAATCCGACACAAACCTACAACACTACGAAACCAAACAGCAATAATATGCTTATCAGTATTTGTTTTTACGTAATTAAACTGAAATAATATCAGTTTTCATAGCATTATAATAATATTAGTACGATAATAATTTCCACGTCATGCATGAGAGATATTACTGGTAGAGAATGCCTACTGGCATTAAGTCCGCCTATGTACCTACCACTATTGTACAATTTGTATATTATATTATATAAATATCCTAACTTATCCATACTTCCTTACTAATACTAATAAATATAGAAACAAAGGGACGGGTTTAGGCGTCGAAGTATTCGTCCGCATCGCTGTCATCCGGTAACGTGCCCAGAAGACTGGCAGCATAGCCACGTTGAATGGCAATGCTAATTCTTTGGTCAAAGAACAAGCCCGCCCTCTGGTCACGTGAAGTATATATCATATATTTCACTTTATATTATTTATTGTCACTCTGGCTTAGTGCACTGGGCCTTAGGGTTAAAGAGGACACCCAAGGAAAGGCCGTTCTAAGAATTTCCATGATACGTTTATTATTATTTTCTTTAAACAAGGTGTACGATTTGATTTGCTGTACTCCACCATTAATAACAGTGTGACAACTTCATACAAAAGGGCGTCTTGTGGTTAAGCCAAATATTGACGTTTAAGTCGACGTAAGTAATCATAGTTTCACTATTTCAACGCAGTGTCAAACTCTCTTTGCCAACGTCAATTCGAAACATAGTAGCCGGAAATATAGCAAATATCTTTGCAATGTGCAAGTGAAACGCGACCTTTGGGTGATTAACTGTTTTATTCAGCGAATTTACATAGAAGCGCTACCTACCTCAGTAATAAAAGAACAGAAAGGAACATACCAAGACGAACATTCATTAATAAAAGTATTCGCCACTATAGTATTAATAGTGTGACGCCACCATACTGACACATACGAGAGCAGTGGTGACCCAGTGATAACGGCCGCGACTTACGAGTAGGTGCGAACCCTGTCAGACGCTTTACTTTGTGTACATTATTTCATCACCACTGCTCTAAAAAACGGTGAAGAAAAACACCATGAGGTAACCGGCATGTCCTAGAACCAAAAATTCGAAGACATGTGACATGTGATATAATATTATATTATTAATTATTATTTTTTTCTCTTTGTTCGTCACAGTCAGAGCACCTGCCATCTAATCTCTTCACCACCCTTGGTTGACTGGTAGAGAATGCCTAAGGCATTAAGTCCGCCTTTGTACCTCTTTTTTGAGTGCGAAAAGTTTAAATAAATAAATCTACCAACCGGCACTGGGCCTGCGTGGTGGAACACGACCCACTCCCTCTTACTGAGAGGAGGCCTGTGTCCCAACAATAGAAAAATTATAGGCTGATTATGTATGTTTATGTATGACACCATACTAATTAGGCGTGTTGTAAATAAGCCAAATATTCACGTTGAAGACGACGAGCGGCGTGCGTCGGCGGCGTGAATGTAGTTTCACTATTTCAACGCATTGCGAACGTCCGCGTCACTTCGGAGAATGACCGCGTCAATAATCTTTAAATACACCGGCGGAACGAAATGATTAGGCAATTCTCTTATATGTTACTTTCGCGCATTGAGATCTTCGCTGATGTTCGCGGAAGCCAGTGTTGATCTTCATGCAATTATGAGGAAGAGAACAGCGTCAATAATGAGTAGGTTGCACGGAAGCTCCAACAGCATCTTAAAAACATTATTAGACAAAGTTAATAGTCCCCTTATAAGGCACGGAGGCACGTGCCAACGTGTGTTGGGCCACGTCAGGTTTAGTTTGTTAAAGTTTACTAACGTCATTGTTACTAACACTATATGGATTGTGTGTACTCGTATGTGTAGTCCGAAATATAGAATATATTATTATTATTGATTCGAAATCGTTGACAATAAAGGTATTTTATACATATTTTAAATAAATATTATGTACAGACTAACTATTTATATATATACAACTCTCTTAGTTAAAAGTAACTATACAAAAAAAAACAATATACTAGAATATAGCGTCGAAAAATTCCTCCGCATCGCTGTCGGCTGGTAATGTACCCAAGAGACTGGCGGCATTGCCACGTTGTATGGCAATGCTTATCCTCTGACCAAGGTAAAAGCCAGCCCTTGGGTCACGGGAAGTGTCAAATAGCCGTTTGGAAATTTCATCAAACAAGCTATGAGCACTCGGACCCCACGGCCCTAGGGTTTCAACCCCAAACGGCTCGAAAATATAATTCGCTATAAGGCTGTTATACTTTCGCCGCTTGAGGTTTTCCGCAGCCGCAGCAGCAGCGCCAGCACAGCACGCCGAGCCAGGAAGGTGGGATGGCGCAAGGGTATCGACGCATGTTGCGTCCCACACTAAAGGCCTACCCACCTTCCACGGGAATAAGGACATGCCGTCCGGTCTCTTGCCATCGTTGCGTGCCAAGCCGTTAGGTTCTAATACAGCTGGAACGCCAGCGGTGACAAGGGCTCGTCGGATGATGTCATTAATTTCCGCGTGCCGCGCTAAGCGACCCGCACTTCGGCTGCAAGACAGGCCGTGGTGTCCGAGGCTGTTGACAACTTCACCGCAGTGACAGCGATGAGGAGAACAACACGGGGCTCCTAGTCGCAGGGAAGCAGCGATGCGGAAGGTAGTGTCGTCGAACAAAGTTCCAAGGTTCGATGACGGTAGTGCATGAAGCCACAGTCCCGACTCCCACTTACCCACAGCCAGCAGGCGCGCACGCTCCGCAGTAGTAGCAGACGTGTCAAGTAAGTTGTTCTGTACTACTCTGCAGAGCGGCTCATCCCACCGTCTCTGGGAAGATGGATTGTCGGGCGGATCTGAATTCGGGCAAGCGAGTCTCCAGGCATCTATAGCCTCGGTGAGGCACGGCACGTCAAAATCAATCAGTGTGGAAGCTAGGATTTTCCTGATTAATTTCTCAGTACCGTGAACCGAGGATATGAAAGCCGGTAAACTAATACTAGAAATTTTGCGGACGCCGAGGCCTCCCATACGTATGGGAAGAGTAGCTTGTGCCCAAGCTCGGTCGTCCATGGCCACATTTAAGATCAAAGTTAATGTATGACGGATAATTTGGTCCATTTTGTCTAAAAGATGGGTGTGCTTCCATAAATGGGAAGCGCGAAGGAAATATGTTAATTTAGGGCCGAAACAACAGTAACGGATTAAGGTTATGGCCGAATGCATGTAAATTTGGAGCAATCTCTCCGAAACGTCATTGAAATTTTGAATTTTTTCCTCAATAAAAATAGGGAAGGAGTCCTCAAAGATAGGTGACCCAAGCAGACGAAGAGAGTTTTTTTCGATAATTTTGATCTCAGGGGCTATTGCGTTAAATTTCGGAAGTGTCAGGTGTCTGTCAGTACTGTCCGCTAAGTATAGTTCACATTTCGAAAGGTTGAGTTCAAGGCCAATGGCATGGAGTTCATATTTTAGGAATTTAAGGTCATTAAAAACAGTTTCTACGTCGCCTCCCAAGGTTCCATCATCGAGGTACCAAACATTGAATTTGGAATTTAGCTGTCGAATAATTGGGTGAATGGCTAAACTAAAAATCACTGGCCCGAGGGGGTCACCTTGTTGGCAGCCAACAGCAGATTCTAGAAGGTTGTCCCGAAACAGTAATTTAGAGGGGTGTCTGTAACATTGCCAAAGAAAACTATAGATTTGGGGTATTTCTTTTTCAGTTTCTGCAAGCAAGGTGTCCCTATTAACAGAATTAAAGGCATTCTTTATGTCAACTTTCAGGATGACCTCTCCTTTCTCAGAATTTAGGTAGGTCGATAAGGCATGTACAGCAGCCTCGCAGCCCCCTTTGGAACCGTAACCTAGCTGCAGGGGCTGAAATTTTTTCGAAATAACCTCACCATAGAATTTACAACAAATCTTGGCTGCCATACGACGGTAAGTGGTTCCCACGGCAATGGGACGAATGCCGCCATCCTTCTTACGCAAAGCGCAAAGATTGGCCCCATAAAGGACGTCTATGACGGACTCATTCACCTTGCCGGAGAGCATAAGGTTGATCAGAGCCGTAAGCTCCTTCAAGAGCGACTCACCAGCTGCTCCGGCGCCTGAACAAATAAGGTCCTTAAGGTGCTGAGGACTCAGGCCGTCGAGGCCGCCAGCGGAGCCGCTGCGGAAGGAGCAGACGGCTGTGATCACCTCTCGACCTGTAATGGTGAGGGAGTGATTATCCAAATCAGGGGGGTCGGGAAAAGAAAGACCATCTGCTGGGGCAGGGTGTTTGCTCTCCAGAGCCGCGAGTGTTTCTGGAGAACATGGTGCCACCACATCACTACTGAAGAGAATCCTGGCTGCGCCGCTAATGTCACCTTCCCCTAACTTAGATTCTACCAGATGGGATATACCTCTTGAAGAGGTATATTTCTGTATCGGGAATTTTGAATCTAAATTAAGAGCCGAAACGTTACAGTTTTCTTTAATTTGAGCAGTTAAGGTCTTTTTGGTTGCCAAATTCTTTTGCACGTGTAGAATCCTGTAGGGGAAGGTGAGCAGCTGTTCCCAAGCACTTTGTGAGTTCTCCCGGGCGGCAAGACGAACGCAGCTTGCTAGCTGTTGTGCCACCAGAGGTCTAGCGCCGCGGGGAACTCGCTTCAAAACAGGAACAGAGTTTTTGAATTTTGAAAGGGTTTTCCAAAACGGTTCAAAAGTGGTGGATGTATCTGGTGTTGTAGGTGTGGTTGTTGAGACAGGGTCTGAGGAGAGCGCATTTGGTGGTCTGTGCACCTTTCCAATATGCACATTCAGACCCCGCTTACCTTTGAAAAACCGTGCCTGGGTACACAGCGGACATCTCTCCAGGATGCTTAGTGATGTCGAAGGTTGACAAGCACTACCACCAACATCCACAACATCGCTGCTGCCACTAAACATTTATTGGTTTGGTTTAAAACTTATAAATTAACTTTATTGAAAAAATAACACTACAAAACTAAATTACTAAAAAAAAAACACTGAAACGTCTATAAATCGTGTGACACTGATGACAGCTGTGTGACGGGAGCGACGCAGTCGCGCTCTGGCGGCCTAGGGCGCCGCGCCTCTGAAGCATGTCGACGCAGCCCTGGCAACCAATGCCGGGCTGGCGTCGCGTCCTCAGCGTCGCAATTTTTACATTATTTGATGGGCAGAAAACATGGATTATGTATTTATACGGCTGTTCTTCCAATGGTGTTCTGGTTTATATAGATTTTATTTATTTTTTTAAATTATGACATTTCTATTTCCTTATTTAATATTCAGCGAACGTTCGAATCGCATGGATTGAGCTTGATTGAGATTATTTTATTTAAGCTAGTAATAAGTTAATTCAACTAATATTAAAGGTTTACATATTTTTCTTTTGAGACGCCAGCTCATATAATGTTTTACTTAAACTATTCCAGAAAATAGATTTATGCAATAGGTTATCCAAAAATATTCAAAAATTACGTGTAATGGACTCACAATTTCGTAAGTTAATTAAATGCCATCGACTTTCATATTTATTTTAATGTGAAGAGAGAGTCGAACTATATATTGTATAGCATTTCGATGACGTGTTATCATTATGATCTCACTGTTTTGTATTTTTTTTTGTATAAATATGTTCCTGTTTATTCAAGGAAAAATAAGTCTTGGTACACACGGCTACACATCAAGCTATACATTTCCAGTTGGCATTGGCATTGTTACTTTTATCCAAGACTCGCTTTTGTTTTCCTTTATTCTAATAAAACAAATACACGTATCATAACTGCGTTATAGAATAAACATTAGCATCATCATTATTATCCTTATCCATTATCATTATCCTAAACAACTGATAAACACGCCATTTCTGTATGGAGTTTGACATAAAACTGACATTAGACACGCATTGAATAAATGTCTAAGTTTTTGTGGTAAGGTCCTGAGGGCCTACTATGCACTCTTATAGCAGGTAAATTTTTGACGGAAAGTGAACTGTCGGGCTATTTTGTACCGTGAACAATGAACATAATTACGAGTATGTTTTGTTCGTCGTAGAAACTAAAAGCAATTATATTCTTGATTTTCATTTGTTTTATCATTTTACGTTACTGAACAGTCGTAGTTATAGCTAATAAGTATTAATTTACAATACGTAATAAAATCGATTGAGTGGGTAACCGTAAGTATATTATGTTTTATGCATTGCCTTTTCCTATTATTGTTTGTTAATTTATTTTTCAACACACTTGCTCGTAATGTGGCTCTTATTGAACCGCTTTTAGGTTCATAATGCAGTGTATTATGGAAGCATGCTTTTTACTTTATATTACCGCACTAGTGTGGTAATGTGCGCCACAGATTACTATTTACTAGTCGGAGTAATGACATGGCAGTATGGAATTAGTAAGTACTATCGTGGCAGCATGGAATTTATATCCAATATAAATTGTTTTTGGTGAAGCTTTTTACCAAAGACAAGCGCTCAAAAACAAGTTTTTATTTAAAAAAACGAACCATATGCAAAAAAATCCCATGTATGCCCATGGGTTTTTTTTTTACCATAACTAAACGTCAGTGGGTTCCTACACATTAAGTTAGTATGAACTATCCTACTAATAAATGAGCATTCTCTATTTACACCCGAGCAGAGACTTGCGCTTTTTTCCGGTAAGACCGCGGTTGGCACGCGCGCATGCCACTTGACCCGCCCCGACAAACCGCGCTGACCTGCCCATGTGCCACCGCGTTCGCGCGGAATTAATCTCTGTCATTCTGTATTATAAGGGTTTATATCGTCTGTGGCTATTCCAGTCTATATTGTTCACTACCCTAACCCCATTTGCGTATTATGTATTATTAACATTATTCTATTTTTATATAAGCTGTTCAGGGGTATTACCATTGCCTTTATTTACACCCGCGCGCTCATCGCTAATGGAAAAAACAAAACCAGCTGCCATTTTCCATAAATATTTGTTCTTTGTTGTGTGGTTAAAATCATTATTAAAAATGTCGATTTCACGTAGGGGAGAAGAGAGTAAATAATAAAAAATAGACTTGACTCCACAATGGTAGGTTTAGTAAAAGTTTTTTTTTTTTTTGTATTTTTTTTTCTTATTCATCTCTTATTTTTATGTATAGGCTGTCTAACGGTTTTGCCAGTGCCCTTATTTACACCTGTGTAAAGACAAAACCAGTGCACCATTTTCCATAAATATTTATTTTCGTTTTCATTGTGTGGTTAATTATTACCATACAATACAAAATTTAAAGTATTGTCACCAACCGACATTTTAAATAATCTCCGGATAGTCAGTACCTGGCAACAAAGGTCAGTTGAACTTTTATAAATCTATCATCTCTATAGTTACGTTATTGTAGCATAAGTTCTTACAACAAGTCTGCTTTCTTCCTCGCAGGTGTGTTGAAAAATATCGTATGAAACGCGTGTGCATTGATTATTACACTCTCGGCTACCTTATCGCGCTCGCCTATGGCTCGCGCGAATAATACCGCCTCGACTGTAATATCCAATAGAACACACTCGTATCACAATGTACTAATGTGACATGTGACATCCATCCATACTAATTTAAAATTTATGCTTTTGTTGAGAAATAAAAAATTACGTGTCTCAGCGTTTTTGTAAAATCATCCCGCGGGTGAAAAATAGGGGATATTTTAAAAATTCACATGATTATTGAAATTTTTGTTTACCTACCCCTATCGAGAGAGAAAGAGATAAAGGGGATATTTCTGACGTCCACGCGGACGAAGCCGCGGGTAGAATCTCAGTGCCTCATAACTTTAGTTTCTCATTTCAAGGCACATTATATTGATGTGTTACATCTTTCCTCTCGCTTTCCTGCAATCTGTGCGAGTGATTTCGTGAAAAGGGACGGAAGTGTATAACAGGAAGCCGGGGAAGCGTGCGCTATTTAATTTGACCAATGAGCGCGCGCGTTGCTTGAGTTGGCCTTCAGATGGTATCAATACCCATTTTCCGAGATGTTGTAAACGATGACGATGATGATGATGGTGATCATATAAACTTCAGCCAAGATGTCAGATGTTACACATCATAATTTTCGACTGCTGTAAGTCTCCCTCGTTTTTTTAGCTGCCTTTATTCTTTAAATAGGTGTTGAATTTAGCCTGTTTCCTTGAAATAGCAATGATTGTCAAGAACTTGGAGGAAGGATTGTCAATAACTTATTAGAGGAAAACAGATTAGATCTGTTATTCGTAGGTCATTGTGTAGCGATCTACCTAGAGAAGTAAAGCTGTAAACCGCCGTATACGCAGACTGAACACAAAACTGCACTAGTGCAGCAACTACAAAACTGGTAGAAAATACCTGTGGCATTAAGTCCGTATCTGTACATTTAAATATTAAATAAATAAATAAATATTACACTTTCGAGTTTCAGGTAATTTTTAACACCAACAGATTTGATATTCGGACTAAATACATTAAGAAAGCAGACTGGTTTTATCGAAATGATTTTATATTTTCAAGCAACATAACGCAACGCATAACATATAATATTATGTTTTATATTATTGCACCTGTCTTCTGAAAAGGAATAGGCCGAGTTGTATTAAACACCCACATTTCATCAGTTATACTCAGTCTTATTCCATAAAGTTACCTTAGCAGCTTTGGTTTAGTTTAGTCATTCACATGTAAGGCTGCCATCAGACTGACTGCATTCTTGTAGTTTGAATGCAGTTTAGTGCGACTGCAATACTCATAATGTACCTACTGGTAACTGCATTCAAACTGCAAATTTGCAGTCCGGCTGATGGCAGCCTTACCGTCCCTATCACTTGTCACTTGTAGTTTGACAATGACAGGAAAAACGCTTAGCCCAAGTATAGGTACCTAGCTAGTCAGCCTATAATGTTCCCACTGCTGGGACACAGGCCTCTGGGCTGTAATCTACCACGCGGACCCAATGCGAGTTGGTAGATGTCTCATGTCTTCGAATTTTTGGATTAGGTACCTACTCGTGCTAAATAACGTTTAAGGGGGATGCGCTAAGGTAGCCCGCGAAATTCAAATTGTCTTACGTTTTTTGCAATATGCAGGTCAGTGTCAGGCAAAAAACGTAAGAAAATTTGTGTTTCTCGGGCCACCTTAGCGAATCCTCCTTAAAGAACTCGGCCTCAGTCAGGCGTCAAAATATCGAGCTAGTAAGTTCTAATTCCACTAAACACATGCCTAACACAAAAGATAACACACATTTCATTACTAGGGCATGAGCATAAGTGTATTGATTTGTATAGTCTGGCGCGTGCAGTGGAGTGACCTCAACGACCTCGACCTTCAATGAGTCCGCATGACCGCATTTAAATCGTCAGAGTGGATTGCGATCACGTGGTCAATAGACCGTATAGTGAGGAAAGTTTGAGCGCGGAAACTAGCATCGCGCCATTTTATTTAAGGTTCAACAGTTTCCTCCGTAAAAAAAAAAACGGTGTACCGTCCCCGTGCCTGTGTTTTGATGTGGTTTTCACTATAATTTAGTTAATGTATTCCGAAAGGTTGATGTATAATACATACTTAAGTATTAAACTGACAAATAATTTAAAAAATAGATATTTTGTCAAGTCATAAAAAAGGTTTTATGTTTCATTAGTAGTCATTAGCACTCAATTTATATTGATGACACTCAATAAAGTGCCGTCAATTGTCCATTGTATCCCAAGAATGATAAATTATTGTTTATTTAATATAATGTCATCCCTTGGAATGTTGATACAATCATTTATGCCTAATAGTAACCAAAATTGACCGATATATATGCCTATATTATTTATGAGCCGTTCATTCTATTATTACATTGTTGCTAATTTATTTATTTATTTATTTATTTGCAGAAAACACTAATATAAAATAACAATTTAAGTAAAAACATTTCTTAAATGAGCTTATAATAACTGAAATTCGGCAAGACATCTGTGTCTGAACTAGATAAATAAAATATCTGTATTTCAGACAACAGCGCTCTTCCCTAAAAATATACATTAGAAGCTTACAAGTTGAAAATTGCTTGAATTATATACATATTTCGTTAATTTTAGATCAAATAAATATAAAACAATAATAAATTGAAAATGAAATAAAGTGGAGTGGGAATTTATGTATGAACGACAACGTTAATTGCCTTCGAAAACTATATAAAGTGCTGATTATATCTTTATTTTTAAGTAATCTTAATACTGCTCTCGAAGAGAGGAGGCCTGTGTCCCAGCAGTGGGTTTTATTTTTATTTTTTATGTATGGCATCTCGCAATTCAACCTAGGAGGTTGTCGGCTGCTTAGAAGGACTTTCCTGTGGGTGCCTTAATAAATTACGAGCGACTAAACGCTCAGAGCTGTGTCGTACACACGGCAACACATCTAGCTATACATTTCCAGTTTATGCTAATCTCGCATTGTATAGGATTTCCGTACAATGCGAGGTCAGGTTATACTGGAAATGTATAGCTTGATGTGTAGCCGTGTGTACAGACCTCAGTGGGAACATTATAGGCTGCTTATGCTTATGGCAATCTTAATATAAGTTCTAGTTAGGTAAGAGTATTTTTTTTTAATTATATAGTACTAACGCTCCTGCTTCGCACGGTTTTTAAGACTTGACAAAACATCGAGATTTATTAGATATACATATGTAACTTTAATATTCACGTATTATACACATAAACCTTCCGTAATAAATTCTCTAAACGATATGGTGAAAACCTCATCAAAATCTGTGCGTGGTTAAGAACAACGCTGACATATAAAAAAACACGAAAAGCGACTTTAATTTATAATTAGATATATATAATAAGTGCATTGTAACTAATATAAATGATTCGCTGATAGTTTAGCTACGTGGTAATAAAACAATTATTATTCACTAGCTACGCCCCGCGGTTTCACCAGCGTAAGTCTAGATCTCGTGGGAATATCGGGATAAAAGACATCCTATAAAAAATGATGATAATAATAAATTTATTTAATATAATAATAAAATAAAATAACATTAATAAAATTAAAAAAATTGACATATCTCGGGACCCTGGGGTTCCGGGCCTTTAGAAGGCGTACGAGGGGCCGAAGCCAACTCGCAGAGGCCCGTTAGACATCCATAATTAAATATTATTAAAATTAATTACTAAAAATAATTTTAGCATCATCAAATACTACATCAGATTCATCATGATCATCATTCTCTAATTGCCCTTATCCTAATTTACTTAGGGTCGGCGCAACATGTCGTTTTCTTCCATACCATTCCAATGGTCATATTAATAAACATATAACATATATGTGGCATACAAAATACAGAGAGCTGTAAGCCATATTTTCAAAAGCTTAAGTTACTTACACTCCCGTGTCTTTATATATATGAAGTAGCTACTTTTGTCAAATCAAATCTACATTTATATAATCGCCCGAAGAGCATACGCTACAAAAATACAATATGCATGACAAGACACAAAAAAGCTATATTCAGCAAAAACCTTTTAGGCATGGCACCCAAAATCTTCAATAAATTACCCAAACATATCATAGAAGCTAGTAATACAGATCTGTTCAAAAAATGGTTAAATGATTTTTTGATTGAAAAATGTTACTACACTATTAATGACTATCTTAATGAAACTTGCTAGAACTGCTATATCCGATTTATGACATTAGTAAAAACTTGACATTGCACTGAATTAAATTATTGAAATAAAAATTGTTATAATTATTACCTCTATGTTTATGTGACAATTAATTTGTTTGTGTGTGTAAAATTTTTGACTGTAATTAATAATCTAAAATATTGTTATTTTCTAATCATTCTGACATTAATGTTATTTTTGTAATTTGAAATTTGATAAAAACTGATTATAATCATCAATTTAATTTGTACGCTTAAACGCAAAACATAGACGGGACTCTTATATTTAATTGTAACACCATTTAAAAACCTATGTTTACAAATAAAGATTTCATTTTCATTTTCATTTTCAACACAAACTAGTGAACAATTGAAATAAAATGCAAACACAATCATGTTCTCTTAAGTGCAGTTTCAAACATCATCGATAAACCATATGCCAGTAATATCCAATCAAAAATATGTATTATTTCTTAGCACATAAGGTCGAAAATAATGCAGAGTGTTGTAATCGAACCGAGTAATAGAATTGATTGAAAGCGCGGTTCGTTGATTATAACCATTTCAATTGCCAATAAAGTGTTATCGTTTCGTAGAAACGTTTCAGTTTTGATCCAACTGTATTCATCAACGGAAACCGCTAGGTATTCGTATGTTTAATTTTTTTACTTACTTAATTAAAGTCGCTTTTAGTGTTTGTCTGAATGTCCGCGTTGTTCATCTAAACCACGCAACAGGTTTTGATAATGTTTTCACCATTGTTTAGAGAATTTATTCCGGAAGGTTAATATATATAATACGTACTTACATAAATATTAAAGTTACATAATAACTAAAAAAACTCGTTGTTTTGTCAAGTCGTAAAAACCGTGCGAAGCAGGAGTGAGTCGCTAGTATTTATATAAGCGTTTTTAATTGAAGTTTTCTCAATCAAAAATCCTATTTCCATGTTGAATAAAATCGCGTGTGTAGTTAGGTAAGTGTCAGATTTTACTGCAGAACTTTATAATAGTTTTCCTACAAATGAACTGCTATATTTAAACCCTACAATACTGCAAGGCACCCTCAATAAACGAATGCGTACAATAAAAACGATATCATTCCAATACAAAGAACAAAGCTGGCACATCTTTTCAATGAATCCACTTGTTTCTTGATAAATCGTTCATTATAGTCTAAGATCCGACCTAGAAACGACCTTCACCCATCTGTTTAATAAATGAATAGTAGATTGTTTGCCTAGGGAGCAAACAACTATTTTAAAGACGAGAGTATTTCTTTGAACCCCTCACTGCGCTCAGGATTCAAATTACGTCACTTGAGCTTAAAATAGTGTTGCTCCCGAAGAGGACACTACTTTTTATAACCCTCTATGAGAAAATAAGTAAGTGCAACTTATGAATAAGAGTAGTACCTACCTACGTTTAATTATTTCATTCTCATTACTTGAGGAAAACACACTCATTTTTTTATTTATAAAAAATAAGTGTCTTCCAAAAGTCATTTTGAATTTTTAATTAATCACAGTCTGGCCAGGAATTTTTAGCCAACCCACTCGCGATATATACACGGGGATTTTTAATTCACTGTTAACCTTTCAGGGGGTGAAAGTACTCATGATTATAAACAACTTTCCCTATGGGAATAAATACGAAATAGCAAAAATAAATTTCCGTTTCATACATCTTCATCGGGTAAATATTGCATTTTTTTAGGAAACAGCTGACTTTTTTTTTCTATTTTTCAGATTTGGTCTTACAGTGTAAGTTGCTCTAAATACAGAGTGAGTACTTTGTCGCCCTGAAACGTAAACAGTGAATTAAAAATCACCGTGTATATTCTGATTTAAAATACTTTTCATCCATTTAACAGATGGGTGAAGGTCGTTCCTCGGTCGAATCCTCTACTAATAGCAATTAATTTCTATTAAAACGTGATTGATACAATAAAGCTTCTACATTGATAACATGAAACTCGTGACCAACACAGGCATACAGTGTTCTACCTAGATAACATATAAGGAAACGCTAACTATTTCCCGCAGTTTCACTCGTATCCTGTAGAAACCTCTTCATATAACTGAATAAAAAGTATACTATATCTTAACCCAAGATATGGTCTATCTGTACAAAAACTCACGCCAATCCTTTCAGCCGTTTATGAGTGACTAGCTTCCGCCCGCGGCTTCGTCCGAGTGGTATGTCGATAAAAAGTAGCCTATGTCCTTCCTCAGGCTCTAGACTATCTGTGTACCAAATTTCATTTAAATCGGTTTAGTAGTTTTGGCGTGAAAGCGCAACAGACAGACAGACAGAGTTACTTTTGCATTTATAATATTAGTAAGGATTGAGTAACAAACATATTCGCGAACTTTCCACAGTAATGGAATAATTTGTGCAGTTTGTCATGATTTTATAGAATTGCGTACTAGCATGAGCTCATTTATGAATTCTGCAGATGTTTCAGTATCGGCTTACACATGTTGTGTTTACGATAATATATTGTTGCTGCCTACAATAATACTATCTACAGAAGTCTTATCTGGCCTAATGTAATGTAATCTTTGCATATCTTGTAATATAATATGTCGGGCGTTATCATTAGTTTCTTAACCTTAGCTCTAAAACTCTTAACTAATTCAAAAACTACTGAATTTCGGTAGAACATTTGGTGGCTTAATTTGTTGCATTTTAACCCTACTATGACGTCCTGCAAGGAATACGTCGAGTTACCAGTAACCCTGTATAATAAATAACCGACATCCACGCGGACGAAGACGTGAGCATCAGCTAGTATAATACAAAAAAATAGTCTTGCATTTTAATTTCTCTGTACTTTCAATTTATTTAAAGTTAAATAAGTAGGTATTATTTAGCTAGCTAGCTTGTGGCTAAGTCATAACCGCCACACGGGTCGATCCATCAGGTTAACCTACGCTTGCCGCAGTTAGTCCGTAGATGGGTGATCTTTACATACCGAGACTCCTCCGTGCGTCACCGTTGGTCCCAGACGTCATTCGTGTATCTTTGACAGCCGTTACGGATCGTCAGAAGCCCAAAAGTCTGACAACCAGTCTTACCAAGAGGTATATAATAGTATTACCTAGATACTGGGTTTTAGAGGTCAAATAGGCAGTCGCTCTGTGTAAAATACTGGTATTCAGTTGCATCCGGTCCGGTTAGACTGGACCCCAACATAGTTGGGAAAAGGCTAGGCAGATTGATGTAGGTATTATTATGTTTCTTTAAAGCCGCAGAAATTTTTGCGCTGCTTGCTTAGATGTATGATTTTGTTTAATATAATTATATACACTGCAGTAAATACATATTATCACGTTGTAACAAGAACTTATTACTAACCGCTCCCGCCACAATCCATTCGGCCGATCAGGGCAAATTTTCTAGAATAATCTAGAAGCTTCCTAAAAATATACAACGCGCACCTTGTTTTGACATATTTTGGTCTGACGTCCGTCAAATGAGTCCGTCAAAACCCTGTATTTTACATATATTGTGTGATGTGTGTATGTTAAAACGTCCAATTAGACATAAGCGTTGAATGAATCCATCTATTTAACCCACTTTACAAGTAAACGATTAAACATTTTTATTAATAAAACCATTATCAAATCCCAGCATTTGAAATATATACGAGTATACGGAAGTCCTATATCGATATCATTAATTTATTTTTTGTCAAAATAAAATAACCTAGAACCCTGCACGCGAGATATCAAGGCTAGCAGAGTAAACAAAATATTTGATAATATGGATACAAATTATTCCATTGTTAGAAGGTTAACCGAAGGATAATGCCTTTAGATAACCTTATAACAATCGTAAATAATAAAAACAAATAATTAGCAGTACTTGGTTGGTTTATTGGACAGATATTGGGGTCAATCATACCGTTTTGACTGAATTGTTTGATATCGGTCGTTTCCTCTCTGTAGTTGGTATTAATTAACACATCGCACCTCCGCTCAAATAGTGTCACAACTCCCACCCGTCGCGCTCGTGCTCTTTGAATGCACGGGCGTCACCCAGACTAGAACCGAAACCCTCGGGTCACCCAGATCTTACACAGAGGTTCTGTACAAACCAGGAGACATAGCTAACTTCTGGAGGGAGGTGGGCTGGTTGGAATAACCCCCAAACGGCCGCCATGGCCCACGCACAATGGTCTACCTTAAGGACTAAGTGCAGAAACCAAACCCATAACATAGAACACATCGCACCTCCGCTCAAATAGTGTCACAACTCAAAAAAAAAACCTCTTTTATTGTACCATTCGTTTCAGAAAACTTCAAAATCTTATCTCAGATAGTGTCATACTTATGGTTAAAATATTTATCCCTACATGGCATTAGCGTCCTTATAATTTTAAATGAAAGTTTCTTTGGAAAGTTAAATTTCAAACACCTTTTTCTCGAAAGTTAGATTTTTTGACTTACGACACTATTTGAGCGGAGGTCCGACATCATGTATTAAACTAAGTTAAGAGGGTAGTCATACCCGGGTGGAATATTTTTTTTACCTTTGTTAGCCCTCTTGGAAATATTAACCTATTTTTGGGATAAAAAGTATCCTATGTTCTTCTACAGTACATGCAGATGCTGCTTAACCACTGATTAAATCGGTTAATCAGTGATTGAGTAATCAACAAGTAACAACATTACACACTTACAGATTCATATAATGTTATTTAAGATTAAGGATAACTCCAGCCCGGCTTTTATCAATAAGTTAAATACAGCAGTTCTCAGTAGCAAGTAATTGATTTATAGCTACAATCGGTAAACCTGTTTGATGTCCTTTTTTTCTATTATTTAATTAAGAGTCCATAATACCTCAGCACAAATTCACTCCTTATCTCGCTCGCACGATGCTGCTCGCGGATTGAGTGTAAGCAAGACTGAGCGGCGGCGGTGGGGAGAAGGCTCCAAGGCGGTAATAGTTTAGGTAATATCTTTTTACGGCATAAAATAATGATAATTTATAAAAAATATAAACTCAAACTCAAACTCAAACTCAAAGCATTTATTTCAATTAAACCATTTACAGGCACTTTTGAATTGTCAAAGAGTCGGTCAGTTAGTCAAAAAGTTGAAGCTAGTTGCCCATTCAAATTCGTAGATCTCTATGGAGAAGAACAGGCAAGAAACTCCAAGGACACTCTTTTAAAAATGTATATAGATTTTACAAAATCCTGGGTACAGTATTCTTCGTGCTTCTATATGTGAGAACAATGTCAAACGAAAAATAATCAAAAAGAATTCAAAATATAAAATTAAAAATAAGCCCTGGCAGATAAGAGATGACCAGTCTCAACTGACGGCGCCCGTTCACGAACATGACACGTGGATCAGCACCATCCAGCTCAACCATTTTGTAGGGAACCGAATGATCCAACACACGCGCCACCATCAGCGAGACATTTAAGTGAGTATGACATACTCTCATCTGCCAGGCTCTTTCAAGTCAACATACAACGTGATACCATATGAAACGGCCCCATGGTACTCACATTTACAAAATTGAAAAAGTGCTTCTAAATTATACAAAACTATAGTTAGCAATGTACTTTGGAGATTAATATAATAGAATTTAAATAAAAAATAAACATTAAGTTCCTAAGGTCAGAAAAAATAAAAAAAATAAAGGGGAAGCCACTCTTCCAAATATAAAAAATTTAACTATTGAGCCCAAGTGCCTGTGGAGCAGGACCAGCATTAAGCCAAGCATTTTTATCTACGATATAATCATCCAACTTATAATATGCCTGTCTACATAGTGTGCGTTTAATGCATGTTTTAAATTTCTTCTCATTTAGTTGAAGAATATCGGGTGGTATTTTATTATAACATTTTACACAGTACCCCATAAAGGAAGTATGTACTTTAGACAATCTGAAACGTGGTTGATCTAATTTGTTCCTATTTCTAGTGTTAAAGTTATGCCTGTCACTTATCTTACTAAAAAGATGTAGATTTTTCCGAACATACATAATGTTTCATATATATACTGACAAGGAAACGTCATGATGTTAATTTTTTTAAACAGTTCCCTTAGAGATTCGCGTCTGTGGAGGTTGTAGATGGCTCGGACAGCCCTCTTTTGCAGTATAAAGATAGAATCAATATCTGCAGCCCGTCCCCACAGCAAAATACCGTATGACATGATGCTATGAAAGTAACTAAGATAGACCAGTCTTGCGGTATCCACGTCTGTTAGTTGGCGGATTTTCCAAACAGCGTAAGCGGCTGAACTTAGTCGCCCTGCAAGTGATGTTAAGTGAGGACCCCACTGTAGTTTTGAATCAAGCGTGATCCCCAGGAAAACTGTCTTTTCGACGAATTCTAGTATCTCCCTATTCAGTACAACGTGACATTCACTACTTCTAACATTCGGTAAAGTGAATCTTATGCATTTCGTTTTCTTCTCATTTAATACCAAATTATTTATAGTAAACCAATTATGGACCTTTAACATAGCGTTATTTACGTCGTCAAGCTCCTGTGCATGTCTATTTACTTTAAAAATCAGTGATGTGTCATCAGCAAATAACACCATTTGTGGTCGGTTTTTTAGTAGATGAGGTAAATCATTTATATATACTAAAAAGAGGAATGGACCTTATATCGAGCCCTGTGGTACACCCATTTTGACTTTTAAACCCAATGAATTCACACCGTTTATTTGAACTTGCTGCAGTCTATCATTCAAATATGATTTTACTAAGCTAAGCGCAAGTTTACCCAGTCCGTAATGCTCAAGTTTCAAGAGCAGCGTTTCGTGATTCACGCAATCAAAAGCCTTAGATAGGTCGCAAAAGATACCTATTGCATCTTGTGCCTCTTCCCATGCCTTAAAGATGTGTTTTAATAAGGTGACACCGGCGTCGGTTGTGCAACGTCCTTTGGTGAAACCATACTGTTGATCGTGTAGGATGTTATTACGATTAAAATGATTGAGCATTTGATTTAACATTACTTTTTCAAACACCTTGCTGAAAACCGGCAAAACTGATACGGGTCTATAATTATTAGTGTCTTTGCTGTCCCCGGATTTGAAAAGTGGAATAACTTTACTGTACTTCATTAAATCTGGGAATACCCCTTGATCTACACACAAATTAAATATTAAAGCTAAGTAGGGTGCAATTGTCTCAATAATGGATTGACAAACTTTAGTAGACATGCCCCACAGATCTTCGGTAATTTTGATCTTGAGTTGCTTAAAAGCTTTTACAACGACCACAGGGTTTATATGTTTAAATTGAAATTCCACAGGACAGGCTGAAACACTTGCTCTTAATAAATCAATAGCAAGTGAGGGCGAGGAATTTAAAGTTTCCGTAGTTTTAATTAGAATATTGGTAAAGAAGGTTGCAAATTCTTGAGCAACATCGATGTTAGCGCTAATGAGACCGCGGGAAGTGTCCAGTGTGTAATCAGTATTATGTCTTTTGTTCTTGTTAGTTTCATTGTTAATAATTTTCCAAACTGTCTTTATTTTATTGTCTGCTGATTTAACCTTGTTGCTAATGAAAGAAGCTTTAGCTGCTTTGAATACTATTTTAAAAGTTTTAGAGTAAGTAGCAACATACTTATTAAAAGTTTCCGTGTTAATATACGGCTTAAGGCCATACAGTTCAAATAATCTTTCCCTACTTTTCCTGATGCCTTTAGTTGCCCAGTTACTGAATAAAAACTTAGGGCAAATAGTTTTAGTCTTTTTCTTAAAAGAGTTATTGAACTCTGTTTGCACTAATGAAAAGAATTCTTCATACAAAATATCAGCATTGTTTATACTTAGGCCCTGAGTACTTAACTTACTAAATAAAGTGCTATTAAACCTATTTAAATTACCCGATGTTATTGGTCTAGTTTGTATCTGCACTTTTTGTAGTGGTGTGTTGGATTCAAAAATAACAGTTTGACCGCTGTGATCAGAAGGGAGATAATTTACAATGGCTTTATCTAAATAGTCGCAGCTACAAAAAACATTATCGATACATGTAGCAGTAGTCGTAGAAATTCGCGTTGGTTCCAAAAACACATTTGACAGATTGAATGATTTAAAGAGACTTAATAATCTACTGCTATTTGAATTATTTTCCAAAATATTAATATTAAAGTCACCACAAATTATTACTGATTTATTACCCATTGCAAGTTTTGCCAAAACATCTTCCATTACTGACTCAAATATAGAGTAGTTTTGATAATTAGGAGGTCGGTAAACGCACACTATATAATGCTTATCTAGCTCAACACAGGACAGTTCAATGCTATGTTCCACCGATAGTTCAACTATGTCTTTACGAGTCTTAGATTTTATACAATTTTTAATTAAGATTAGTGAACCTCCACGCAGCATGGATATTCGGTTAAAACAACTGCCCACCCTATAGTTCTCAAAATTAATTAGCATTTCATAATCTTTTAACCAGTGTTCAGTTATGCAGATAATATCAAACATTGTTTTTTCTAGAAACAATTCAATTTCTAATTGTTTGGAAGAAAAACCTTGAATATTTTGATGAAATAATTTCAAGGTATTCTGCTTAGCCCCTTTTTTGTAATTAAATAATTGAGTGCTAGAAGATACCATGTTGATGGCGAGATTAACTACATTGTTACTGGTAACTTCTGTTGTCTTACTGACTAGTATAAATTATTATTAGCATATGTTTATATTTCTCGGGACCATGGGGTCCCGGTCTTTTGGAAGGCGTACGAGGGGCCGAAGCCAACTCGCAGAGGCCCCTTAGACAATTTTAAATGGTATGAGGCACCAACCGACGATTATCCCTGTATACACTATGAAAGTACACCCAAGGACAACCCCCGGATGGTGTAGGACTATTGCAGAACATGGAAACAAAACATATTGGGCTATGGGTTTGGGTGGCTATAGTGGACTGGTTACCTAAAACTATTGAAGGACTATGTCCCCTGCCTGATCAATGTTTTATATATACACGGATAATATGGCAGGGGGTGACTTGCACACTCAATAATGGGCCCCCGAAAACGGTCGCTAGCACATAGTGACGTAGCGACAAGGAGGCAACACTTCCTGAGGTGCTTGAGAGGAGTGGAGAGGTATTCCACGGCTATCAGGACAATCCCGGAAGTACGGTCAAGATCCCTACCAGCATCTTACTGGAATACTTCCTTCCTCCGAGCACGTTTGCTCTTGCGAATCTCCACTCAAGCCAGCCAATCAAGGCAAGAATGAGGTGGGAGCTCTGTTCCTCGTCAGTGTTCACTCCAGCCGGCCAATTAAGGCAAGCCAGAGGTGAGGAACAAGACTTCTCCCGGGAGGTAGGGTCCGTGGGGTCGCTACTGCCCAACAGCTCGCCACATGCTGCCCTGCGGGTTTTTGTATCTCTCTTGGTCTGGCTCCTCACCCTAGACCCGTTTCGGCAAAGTAAACTCTACCGGCACAGACCTAGGGTTCGGAGCGCGCAAGCCCCACCACGACGTCAACGTAGAGATACGGCGGTGGGGTTATTATTAGTATTATTACTAATTTCAGTGGTGCTGATTACATAAGACTTCGACATACTACTTATGTCTGAGTTTATATTAAAAGCTAATAGCCATGCTATTTGACGTCTAAAACTAATAGGCAGATACGCAGTATCCCTAGTCGATTTTAATTTCTCAACAAAAGTGTTGGTGTCAAAAAATATAAGTTTGTCGCTATAGTGACTAGCTAACAAATGCATATGGTTGTTTAGCATAAGTATATAATGATTTTGCCTACTTGACAAGTGCTCGAAGTATGGAAAAGCACACAATATTATTTTCTTACAATTAATCTTCAAGATTTCAGTGACACTGTCAGTGATGTCATCTTTTTTTACATTACTACTATTGCCTACAAATACAGAGATGATGGCTTTCGGATCATATTTATTTCCAGTTATTGATGACATAATCTCTTTGTAGGATTTTTCAGGCATACAATAATTAACAGCAGATTGACTTAAGTTGTTACTTAATAATTTACCTAACCCTCTCCCCAAACTATGTGAAAACATAACAGAACAATAACAAACTTTACTAGAACAAGTCTCTGTCTGTGCTACTTGAGATGAAGCTTGCACCACATATGGTGTTTCTTGATTGGGGATACAGCCCCGAGATCCCTCAGACTGGGACGGGATATATAAAACAGTAGCTTCCGCCCGTGGCTTCGCCCGCGTGATATGTCGATAAAAAGTAACCTATGTCCTTCCCCGGGATGCCATCTATCTCCTTGCCAAATTTTATCGAAATCCGTTCAGTGGTTTAGGCGTGAAAAGGTAACATACAGACAGAGTTACTTTCGGATTTATATTATTAGCGTGGAAGTATGGATAGTATCTGCTATATAGTTAGTTCAGTTATTATCAAAGTTGCATGATCTAATTTAAGGTATTTTTTTAATACAAGCGGTTGTTCGGTTTGGAGGTAACTTCCGATTTATTTTCTGTCGAGGAAATTTTATTTAACATTAATCCTTAACTTTACCAATACTTATTTTAAAATTAATTGTATTTTCGATAGACCAGAGGATCATGCTAAGCAATTTGAGGTATTATAGACTCTTATTTGTGATTGTTCTTTTTGGCTCATTATTGTTATTTCATATAACCTATTTATTATTATTTAAAGGTGATTGACGCACACTAACTCATTGCAAATATGTTTTGGCCTCCGCTTACATTTTTTTGTTGAGATTTAGATACGTTAGGTACTGTTAGTGTAATTTTGTCAAACAATGAGTTTTTTTTTTTTTGTTAATACTTGGGTTATTTTGTATGTAAACCAAATCTCCATTCTTCTGTCAAAAAATCGAAATGGTCATTGGTACATAAAGTGACCTGCAAAAAATTAACAATACATGCAAAAACACGTACCCTTCAGCTTACAGTTACTTACGTTTAGTTATATGATTTGACACCTGTCACTTTACTGTGATAGGTGTCAATCACAAACAATTATGACAAATTGCAAACAATCTTGAATTCCATCATTCATGTAGTTCATTGTCACTGTTTTTTAATAGCATTGTCTCTTCCACAGATACGCGCTAATGAATTATTCCTTAGTCAACCTCGAACTTGGAACGACAACATAGGAGTTCCCCATACTATAGTGCGAGCGAGACGGAATCATTTAGAAAGTGAGGACAATATCCGTGTATCGGTGAAAGTGATCCTGTGAAGCGGTTCTGTTAGTGCCACGAAGATGACGCCTGGTGCGGAAGACTTGACTATATTGGGGGGCAACAATAATGTTGAGCCCTTATTGCCTCGGCCTACTGTGAAATTGGAGTTCAAGAATATAACATGTGATATAAATATGTTTATAGCGAACAAGTTACGATTCGGTAAGTCTTTGTTTATTCTGTTCTGTTTATTTTTGGGTTGGTTGAAGGGACATTTTTTTACGCGTTTAATGTTCAGGTAGCTAGCAGTGACGTTACGTTCGCTATCAGTTTAAAGGGACATCACGCACGATGTCCGTTCCCTGTGTGGTTGGTTCCATTAATGAAGATTTAATTTTATGGTAAAGTAATTATTACTCGCTCATTTTTTTCTGAATACCTATACAGGTGAGTTTAATTTTAATTCCCTGCTCCTCTTGGGCATATCCTAAATTATCTGGCACACTTATATTGCTTGCAATAGTTGCAACACCAAGCATATCTTCATCTATACTTTGTTTTTTAATCTCGTAGACTAATTTGACGGGTACAAATGTCAAGCTCCGAATTGAAAAAACTAACAACAATTACTTGAAGTCTCAAATTGTCAGTCTACGAGATTAAAAAACAGACTTTATTCACATACGACTAACTGACAGATAAATAACGCATTATAGGTATACCTACCTATACTGAACGAATTATGGTCCCGCGAGGGAGTAAAGGCTCGAGCAGACAGGCGCGACGACTCTAGTTATTAAAACAATGTCTAAGAAAACTTTATGGAAATAGTTTTACCAGAATCGCGTTACATCGTCGCATCTCGCCTGTCTGCGGTACCTTTAAAAGTGCATTTATGAAGATATTTTTTAACACTTCTCCTGCTCGCGTCGAACAACGTGTTGAAGTTTGTTTGTTGACTGGGACTGACGATTGATGCTAGACCGTGAAAGGTTTAAGGTACGTGTCCCTTCGGCATGTTTCGTCAAGTTACAAACCGGTATCCCACTTAGCCCACCCATTACATGTTTACAGATATGTACTTGTGGGTCATTATTGCCAATAGATGTAAGTACTTATGTACCTGAGACAAATGGTGTCAAGGGTCACAGTAAGTACCTACTTGTTGAACGAAATATGTGTGTAATTGTCATTTCTGTTAACTTGCTAACTATTTAATTCACACATATAAATGTGAAATTAGGGCAGGGGTTCCCAACCTGTTAACATAAGCGCTGCCCTAACTTTCTTTTAAAATCACTACGCCCCTGAGTTAGTCGAAAATTTTTGCACCCTCACGGATGTACTAGATTTTCTTTTTTCTATGATTTTTTTACAGTAGGTATCTAATAAAAATTAAAAGTTTGGGATTTGGAATCTAGCTTTAACCTACCCCTACCCTTTTTTTTTTGAGCTGCCTCTCCTCCCCTTTGGTCACTCTACGCCCCCAAGTAAGGCGCACCCCCATAGCTTGGTGCCCATGTTCTAGGGCGTCCCCTCCCGCCGTTTTCAATCATATTTGCCCTACTTTTATACCTTCTGTTAGTAGCCTTTCACTCATCCTCTCAACATTAACAATCCATCTATAGTACATTACTGTCGCGGCCAGCTATAAGGGGATTGATGGACAATCGTGAAAATGTGGGCTGAGGCGAAGCCGAGGCACACATACGGGAGTCCATCAATTCCTGATTGCGGCCAAGGCTTGTATAGTACTTTTCTCAAAGAATGCGCGGAAACTCAAAATGAGTAAATTAAATAAAAATTCCAGAATCAATGACGAACACCCACAAATTTTCACGCGCCAATATTAAGTTCATTTATTTCTTCTTTGCTTTAAACAGTTCTATTTGTAAGCCAAATCGAAACTGAAATAAAATCTTTGATAAGTTACCTCCTTGGTTGCCATGTGTTGAAGTAAAGAGTTCGTTCCATTTTTAAATAACACGACAGATAATGAGTTTTCATAGTAATTTATTTGACCGCTAAACACGCCAGATATGGATTTTCATTTTCATAGTAACTTTGCTGGCCGCATTGTCACTTGTTTTTGACCAGTACAGCAATTTCGATTTATCTCGAAGAAGGTTGCCAAAGCAAAGCTCGAATTTCCAATAATGTTTGAGAAAAAGAAATTTTCATACCAGTCAATATTATTAAATTAAAACCCAAAGGCGGATATACATTATACAATGTGGCCCATGGGCTTGTAGCCGCGCATATTTTTCGTTCATGTAATTTTTTTTTTTTGAGTAGCATTTGTGACCTTGCTTTAAATTTTTTGCCATATCTCCGATGTTATTGGCTCGATATGGATTCTGTTTATTTTTTCAAATAGCTTATGAGTTACTTTATCATCCCCCTAATTATATTAACCTTTTACTACTCACTGCTACGAACAGAAATATTAAATTGATCCTCCTCCTTTTTACACGACTGTCCAAAAAGGATTGTAATTGTAGTCGGTTAATAATGCGTCTCTTGACAGATATTGTGACATACTTTTACTCCTTTATTCATAAACGTTGCTTAAAGTTAAGTAATGATTAGCGACTGCTTAAGCAACCATACATTTTTCACTTAACTTTAATCGTCGTTTATGAATAAACCCCTTAATGATTGATTCGTAAAGCGGCGTTCCATCAATAAGCCACCATTAAATCCTGATTAATATCTTACGAGTTTTTCAGTACTGTCAATTCTGACTGATAATGTAGATTCATCAATCAGCTCACCCTATCGCAGCCCTCTGTAAGAAATAGACCTCTCCCGTCACAACACTCGATACTGGGGAACATCATAAGATAGGCTTCTCGATTCTCGGTATACAGGGTTACTGGTAACTCGACGTATTCCTTGCAGGACGTCATAGTAGGGTTAAAATGCAACAAATTAAGCCACCAAATGTTCTACCGAAATTCAGTAGTTTTTGAATTAGTTAAGAGTTTTAGAGCTAAAAATTACAAAAAATTAAATGTTTTGTTAGTGATATTTGCCAAAGTTTTAGGCATTATTGAACTTTTAATTATTAACAAAGGTCTGCTACGGCGTCAACTATGATAATAACTTAAATTTCAGTACAGTCGCGCCGTAAATCATTTTTAAATTGGTTTCAAATGGTTTAATCTGGGATTTTTCATAAAAAAACTAAAACTCTTAACTAATTCAAAAACTACTGAATTTCGGTAGAACATTTGGTGGCTTAATTTGTTGCATTTTAACCTTACTATGACGTCCTGCAAGGAATACGTCGAGTTACCAGTAACCCTATATACAACGTGTAACGTTATATGCGCAAAACCTGAAAATAGTTTGATCAGAATAACGAGCAGAATCAATTAAACCACATTTTAATACAGGTCACATTTTTCAAAAAATCTTCTTTAAAAAACGTTGCCGTGTCTATTTATTAGTAGGTCAAGCCATCACATGCGCAAACCCGCCAAAATAGGTAAACAAACACAATTATTGTCGACCAATTTAAATTTTCTCATACGCGGGATAATAATAGGTTTTATTTCAATGCAAATACGAATCTTCCAAAACGAAAACAGCACATAAAACCTTTACAATTTATTAAATGATTTTTTCTCTCTGAAATAGGTTAATTGAATTAAAAGTCAGTTGGGGTGTCTGAGGTTTTGCGCTTTTAACGTTACACGTTGTATACACATATCATAACCTTTCCGAAACCAATTTTTCTTTATCAAAAATACAATTGCTAATAATTTTGCGTGCTAAATCATGCGTTTGATTACAAATTACAAAGCGTCTTATCAGGTATATTTCTCACGTGCAAGATGTATTGGCAGAGTTGGCTTCCGCTGGTTTACGTAATGTTAACGGAAGTACTATGTGTCTGTTTATAACCACGTCTGAGTAGAAACAGTGACTGTTTCATTGTGAAACATTTTAATTCTCACAGAATTGTAAACTATTGAAAATATTTTTAAATATAGGTACGGTAGTAAGATACAGTAAGTAGGTACTGACCTATACTGAAAATGGACTTATAGACTACCTTTTAAAGGACAAAAATAAAAGCAGTAATCTTAATATTGCTGTATTTACCTATTGTCATAGGTCTCGTGTTCGAACCCAAGCCACGCAAACTCTGACTTTTCGGATTCATGTGCGTATTGTATAATTATCACTTGCTTCAAAAACGGTGAAGGAAAACATCGTGAGGAAACCGGCATGCCTGAGAGATATTTCTCAACGGCATGTGAAGCCAAGTCAGAGGTCCATGGGCGGCTTTAAAAGTGTGACACCAGGTTAGTCATTAACCACACAAAAAGAAGAAGACCTATAATTGTTTGTTACATTTGGTTTTTTATTTTCTGTTGCTTCTTGTAATTTCTGTAGTGTATAAGAACGTTGGTAAATCTAAATAAATAAAATAAAAATAAATAGTAAATGATTATCTCAACCTCAATTGGGTTCAAATTTTAACTGCCGGTTCTTATCACAATAGCGTTGAACTAAAATATTTACCAAATAAAAAATATAAACACGATAACAGTGTAAACTTATTGGTTTTTAATAATTTCAATAAATCAACAGCGATTAGCAAGGTCTCACGCAACACAAAGTAGATTGTCAAAGAGACGCATCTCCGTCATTATTAGTGAGGCAATCACAACTAACGACCGAAACTAATGGAATGACAACACGAATCAACAAAACTCTTACCTCATAACTTCTGTTATAATGTTATTTATGAAGAAACATATTCCAGTTGGTCTAGAAAACGTTGCTACAATAAGAAACCTTTCTCCGGTCACCAAAGATACAAGAACAGCTATCTAATTGCATAACACATTTTTAATTTTGTCAGTTCAACAACATTCATTGCGTTATTTACGTTGTGGAGCAGATTTTTTTTCGAACTTATGGCGCAATGATTTAGCAATCTGTTTCAAAACGATTCAGATTGTAATTGATTGTGTGTTCCGCAATTAGGTTGCTGGTCTAGGCATCCTACTATCCTACTAATATTATAAATGTGAAAGTTTGTGTTTGGATGTTTGTTACTCAATCACGCAAAAACGGCTGAATGGATTTGGATGAAATTTGGCAAACATATAGTTTATAACTTGGATTAACACATAGGAAACTTTTTATCCCGATATTCTCAGGGGATCGAGACCTACGCGGGTGAAACCGTGGGGCGCAGCTAGTCGAATTATAAAAGCTAAAATATTGTCTAGACTCTAGGTTTTATTACTCTATTCATTTATTTTAGGTGCTAAAGCTGTAATAATTTCCTTAGAAACAGATTTGACTGAAGCTGTTGCAATCACCTGCGTAGAATATGCTAGTTCATATCCACGCAAACAGTTCTGATTAAAGACCAACTCTAGCTTTCGCCTGTAACTTTCATACTTCAATCACTACAGAAGACAGTCAGAGGTGGACTGAAAACTCCACCCCTGAGTATCTTGCATACATTTTCCTCCTCACAATACTTTTTTCTAAATTCCAAGAAGTTATATAAAAAACCGACCTAGTGCAAGTCGGACTCGCGCACGAAGGGTTCCGTACCATTATCTATAAACACGACAAAAAAATCACGTTTGTGGTATGGGTGCGGCCCCCAAAATATTTGTTTTATTTTAATTTAATTATTTGTTTTTAAAATGAATATACAAGTACCAAATATTCTGTGAATACTGGAAGCGTCTATCTGTTGCCGTTATCAATATCTAGCAAAACGACTGTTAATTATCCAGATTTGTGTCAGTTGTAATAGCAATCATGTCATTTGGTTTAAATAGGTTTTTATTTTTAGTTTCTTATTTATCTTATATAGATTCTCCTCTAATAGACCTTGTGAATGTGAGAACGTTGTAGGCTTAGTGGACTGTAGACCTTTTTTTTTTTTTATGGAACAATTTCAGTTTCTTTTAACTACCTACATGAAACTCCTTGAAAGGCAGGCCTACACTGTCCTCCCATAACTATTAACACTGTAATTCGAAAATATTGTAAAAGCCAATTATCTTTTAAAAGAGTAACCATGGAGTTTCTTGCCGGCTCTTCTCCATAGGAAACGACCAATTGGAACCGTGCACCTAGCTTCTGACGTTTCATAAGTGCCCATGTAGGCTTATGTGAAATAAAATATTTTGATTTTGATTTTTTGATTTTTTTTTTTGACCAAAAAATTCCATTTGTTGTATGGGAACCCCCTTAAATATTAATTTTATTCTGTTTTTTTAGTATTTGTTATTATAGCGGCAACAGAAATACCTACATCATTTGTGAAAATTTGAACTGTCTAACTATCACGGTTCATGACATACAGCCTGGTGACAGACGGACAGACAGACAGCGGAGTCTTAGTAGTAGGTTCCCGATTTACCCTTTGGGTACAGAACCCTAAAAAAAGAAAAAAGAAGTACTTTTATTCTTCAGTGGATAAGTTGTGTATTTTTTCTCATTTATTTATTCACCCAGTCGCGGAACTGTGCTTAACTGTGCTAAAGATATAAAAACTCTCGCTTTTAACATCCATTTGTAGGGCATCCGACTATTCTCATACTACTTATATAACACGCAATAATTATATCAATTCTTTGCAAGACACGTATCTCACATCTCTTTCCGGTTCCATCTAAGGCTCAGGTACACGGACCACTCGCAATTGCCACTTGTAACACAGCGACATTCACCTTTCATTCAGTTAACAAGTGGGTACCACCACTCAAAGGCTGGGGCCCAAGTCTACTAATTTACAAACGTGTCAGTGGTCTCACAATTACGAGTTTTTGACAGATTTTGTATGGCAAATCTGTCAAAAAATCATCATTGTGAGACCACTGACACGTTTCTAAATTAGTAGACTTGGCCCCCTGGTTGTCATTGTCCGGTAATAGTGGCGGTGGCGACAAGTCCGTGTGCAGACACGAACTGGAATTCTCTCAAGAACTTTCTTTACAACTCAAACTGAGTTTTGTCATTAGTCAAAGCTTACATAACTAAAGCCACTATTACATCAAGCGCAAGAACGTTGATAACATACCATTATGACTGCGGGGGAGCATTGCATAACTAGATACCGATAGAAAAATAGACAAATCGAATTTTTTATTGTTTATTATCGAAAAATGTTACCGTGCGTTTGCACTGGCGAAACATTCGAGACAAAACATGTTTAAATCTCTAGTTCCTGTCAAAAATTGTATGGAACATTGACAGGAACTAGAGATTTAAACATGTTTTGTCTCGAATGTTTCGCCAGTGCAAACGCACGGTAACATTTTTCGATAATAAACAATAAAACATTTGATTTGTCTATTTTCCTGTCAAAAATTGTATGGAACATTGACAGGAACTAGAGATTTAAACATGTTTTGTCTCGAATGTTTCGCCAGTGCAAACGCACGGTTGGTTTGATAACAATGGTTAAGCTGTTCGTAGCCTTTGTTTAATAAAATGATCGAGGAAAAGTTTTATTTTAATAAAAATGTTGTAGCAATAGATTTTAATGCCAAGCTTTAGTGTCCTAAATACAATATTAGTAATGGAGTCAATATGCCAACAGACAGAAACCATTCAAAAGTAGATTGGAAAGTTTAGAAAAAAAATATCTTTTTTTTATAATTCTAATTATAACCAACTAACTATTGCCCGCGACTTCGTGTGGGATTCAGAATGTAGCCTATGTCCTTCTCCGGATCATTGTCTACCCAAGTGCAAACATCCCATTCCGTTTAGCCGTTTTAGCGTGAAAGCGTAACAAATAAACAAACCAACTTTCGCATGTATTTATAACTAGCTTCCGCCCGCGGCTTCGCCGCGTGGTATGTCGATAAAAAGTAGCCTATGTCCTTTCTCAGGTTCTAGACTATCTGTGTACCAAATTTCATTTAAATCGGTTCAGTAGTTTTGGAGTGAAAGCGCGACAGACAGACAGACAGAGTTACTTTCGCATTTATAATATTAGTAAGGATAGTATAATAAGTATTTTATGATAGTAGACAGTAGATAAAGTTAGGATTAGGGTTATTGTTATTACCTTCATATTAATAAAATAAAAATAGCCTTATATGAATTACGATATTCATATACTTACTATCTTTAGTAATCAAAATATATTTTAGCAATAATCCTATATCAGTAGAACATTATTTGCCGGTGCGCTATGATTTAATCTATTTTATGAGTATTGACGTATTTCAAGTTACGCTAATATTTATAAGGTTTGTTTTATTTTCTCTATCGTAACGTTTCTCTCAAGCAGTCTCGAGCGAGTTTTTTTTTTCCTAGATAAGAATAAGGTTGGTACGTATTTAAATTTTTTAACGTATGGTTTCCAGTTTAAGGCTAGGCTTAGTTTATCTATTTTCTTACATTTTGTGTCTTTTCTACATATTAAATAAATATTAAAAAATAGTAACCCGTCGGCATCAGGATCAGGGTTCAAGCTGCCGGTGATCTGGGGTCTTAAGAGAGGAACTCCTCACTAGGCTTTATTTTTACGTTGATCTTTGAGACTTATTTTGACCTTAGACTGTTAAAAGTCAGTCTAAGGTCAAAATAAGTCTTCAGACTTCACGACAGTCTTTTAGAGACAATTTCGAATAGTTTGTGTAACGTCCCAAACTGTGATTATTTGGAACTAATGAAGGTTTTGTTGCAACACGTACGTACTTAAATACTAACCACTAATTACCGAGGTTGGAGTAACTACGTGTCACATACATTTAGGTACTTATATGTAGGTCACGTATAATCTATTCTGAAGATTTCTACACATATACGTTCTGATGTCCAAGTTTCGGAAAAACGCTGGCTTAGAAAGGGCTCTCGATATATCAATCAATCTGCCTAGCCTTTTCCCAACTATGTTGGGGTCGGCTTCCAGTCTAACCGGATGTAGCTGAATACCAGTATTTTACTGGGAGCGACTGCCTATCTGACCTCCACAACCCAGTAACTGGGTAATACGATACCCCTTGGTAAGACTGGTGGTCAGACTTTCGGGCTTCTGACGACCCGTAACGACTGTCAAAGATCCACAAATGACAGCCAGGACCAACGGCTTAACGTGCTTTCCGAGACGAGGAGGAGTCTCGGTATGTAAAGATGGTCACCCATCCACGGACCAACCCCGGCAAGCGTAGCTTAACCTGAAGGATCGACCCGGTGTGGCTGTTATTACTTAGCCACGAGCTCCTCGCTATATCGACTCTCGATATATCGACAAGCAAAATAAAATAATATGGTTGGGTACTGTTGGTAGCTACCAACAGTACCAACCATATTATTTTATTTTGCTTTATATACCAACCATATTATTTTGCTTTATTGTCAGTCAAAGCAGTACCTAGCAAGTATATAACGAGCATGTGGGGTTCTGTTCATGAGAGGAAATGAATTCCGGTCGGGAACGATGTTCCGAGCTGCCATTAGCTACAAATAGAGACCTATGGTCTGTTGTAAAACTATTTGATTAAAATGTAAACAAATGATTCAGAAAACATCAGCGGGGCAATTCCCTTATTTTTTTAAACTTATTCGTATCGCATTCGCCATTTGTCAAAAAAACCATCAATTTACCAACATTTTTGACAAGTTTGACAGATTGCGACTTGAATGTGAAAGTTTTTTTATTAAATAAGAGAATTGGTCTTCTAGTACGTTTTCTGAATCATTTGTTAACATTTTAACCGACTTCCAAAAAGGAGGAGGTTATGTTCGACTTTTTTTTCATGTTTGTTTTTCGATATTTTCGTCAATTGGGGACCGATCTTGAAAATTGTTTTTTTATTTAGTATAAGAAGCTTGCGCGGTGGTCTCATATAAATTTTATTAACTTTGCTCAGGTAGTTTTTGAGCTAACTTCAATAATACGTATTTTTCCCACTTGGTCTATAATATAGATACATCGTTTTAAGTTCCTGTCACTTTTATTTACTTATCAAATAGGTAGTGGTATCCATACAAAAAAAAAAAGTCGGTGGCAAAACACGAAAATTCGAAACTAAAGACACCGACTTCCGCAATTAAAGTTATTTTTCACTTTGTACTGTTTTTTGGAGGAGCTCGTGGCTACGTAATAACAGCCGCACGGGTCGATCCATCAGGTTAAGCTACGCTTGCCGGGGTTGGTCCGTGGATGGGTGACCATCTTTACATACCGAGACTCCTCCGTGCCTCGGAAAGCACGTTAAGCCGTTGGTCCCGGCTGTCATTTGTGGATCTTTGACAGTCGTTACGGGTCGTCAGAAGCCCGAAAGTCTGACAACCAGTCTTACCAAGGGGTATCGTATTACCCAGTTACTGGGTTGTGGAGGTCAGATAGGCAGTCGCTCCATGTAAAATACTGGTATTCAGCTGCATCCGGTTAGACTGGAAGCCGACCCCAACATAGTTGGGAAAAGGCTAGGCAGATGATGACTGTTTTTTGGAAGGCAGCTGTTTTTTTTTTTTGTATAAATTTTTTATATAACCTGTTTTTTGTATCATTTACAAATTGAGTGCTTTGATTTTATTAACCTAACCCCGAAATTCAATTCAATGGTTTGTGTAAGCAAACCCCTTTTTTTTTATTTTTTTATGTTAGGAATTCATTTAATGACTTCTCCCGCTCTGGGCGGAGCGGAAGGGTGTCAGACTTTTACTGACTAAAACCCACCCGTGTTCCTTCATTTGCCTGTTGCCAAGGTCCCGGTATCCCTTTCGGACTTTCCCGCAACCCTGGCAGGGTGTAAGCAAACCCTGGTCTGTAAACAAACTAGAATTTGATGAAAAAGAAAAGAGAAAAGTATTTGATTAAAGTGTAACGTTTATCAAATACTTTTGTAACAAATAGTAGGTACATGACGCAAAAGATAAGCAGGCAGTGATAGCGAATTCCGAATGCTGTTCTCATGTAACCGTCCGTACTCCGCAGTAATCGAGTGAAACGTTTTGGCACATTTAAAACGCAAATGTAGGTCAAAGAATTAAACATTATGATCACGAAACTAGGAATCTTCAAACTTGTTTTTGTTCGTAATTTTTATTAAACTGGTTTTATAAACCAGTACCACTAATTAAAAGAAAAGAAAGAAAGAAAGGGAAATTATTTATTCTGCACAAACAAAACGCACACTCAACAAAAAAAGACATAAAATACACTTATACAAAAGTAACTGTAAAGTAGTACTGTAAAGTTCAACCAATAAAAAAAAAAGTTTGACAATATTATTCATACATTCTACTCTCTGATGTTTGTTCATTGTTTGTTGTCAAGGCCAGGGACCAAAGATAATAATGCGGAATTTGAAATTACGCATTATTATCTTTGCGACATCGACATTAGCAAACGACAACAATATTTTACAAAACAAAAACAAAATAACTACTTTCGTAACAAATAGCAAGAAAAATTAAGCTGTGCGTCGCATCTGTGCCAGAACAGGTCATTGCTCAGCAAAATGCTATGACTTCGGACGAACCTATGGTCAACAGCGCTGATTATCAGCGATTACCTATAGAATGACGTAATGACGTCCCCCTAACTCGATAAGTTAAACATTATGAATCTTCAGTTTACAAACATTTTTTTACGATCAGTGCCGTCTGCGGGCTGTCTCCGTCAATGATAATTATATTACTACTATCTTTACGGTCTACAGAAAAAACTTGGGCAAAGTTGAAATTAATGAGAGCGTAGGTAGTCCTAAAGTAACGCTAATTACCGTATTGTTCACTAAAACTTAAAATAATTGACGAAACGCCATTTTTTTATGAATTTGATTAAAACATACACAACTTACTAAACTATGCAAGTTTTACACTAGACACAAACGTTTTACATATAATTTCATTTTTATGTCGCAGATACAGTCTAACTTTCGAAAAAAATAATGAATTTTGTAATCTGAAAAAAAAACACATAGTCAACGAATGCATTGTTTATAACTACATCGTCATGCTTACATAGTTTGCTCTATTTAAAATTCATAACACAAAATAAATGGTAGGTAGACTAATATATATATTTTGGCAAATATGCTCAGTTATGAAATACCAAGCTAGTGGCTAAGTAATAACAGCCGTACGGGTCGATCGCTTGCCGCGGGTGGTCCGTGGATGGGTGACGATTTTCACTTATCAAGAGGTGAAATTTGGTGTGCCTAATAACACTGAACGAGGTGACGGCCGGAAAATTCGCGAGTATTTTCATGTTTTCCGTTCAGATTGGCTTTGCAAATAATAATACTGCTCCTCTGTTCAAGTGTTCAACTAAAACAATAATTTTTCCAAACAAACTTATGAATGAACACGTCTGTCCAAGTGTCAGTTATCATTTAAAGTTCCTAGTTGTAAACATAGAGGAGGTAGTTAAATGATGTATAGCAATGACTATGTTTACAAATCACTTCCTCATTCATATTGTGAAGAGATACCCATATGCGCGGACGCACGTAGACGCCGCCTGCCAATCGATTTTTGCACATTATAAATTATTCATCAGGACAACTTGTATTGTTAAGCCGTAAATTATCGACAACCAAGATTTTTATAGTTTGATGCAAATGTTACTATTGGCATACTAATTATCTTGTTTCGAGATTTTACATAACAATAACTATCAACAGCTGAAATGTTACACATGTCACATTATTCGTACATATAATATTTGAAGGCTTAGAAGTAGACATTTTTGATGTGATCTTTCCTCATGCTTCCCTGCAATTTGTGGGAGTGATTTCGTGAAAAGGGACGGAAGTGTGTAACAGGGAGCCGGGAAAACGCGCCCTTTTTGATTTAACCAATGAGCGCACGCGGTTCTAGAGTTGGCCATCAGATGGTGCCTGTCCATTTTCCGAGACGTTGTAAATAGGAGGATGATGATGGTAATGGTGATGATGACGATAATAACGATGACGATAAATATTGTTTATACATAAATATTGCTAAGCCGTAAATTATCGACAACCAAGATTTTTATAGTTTGATGCAAATGTTACTATTGGCATACTAATTATCTTGTTTCGAGATTTTACATAACAATAACTATCAACAGCTGAAATGTTACACATGTCACATTATTCGTACATATTATAATATTGGAAGGCTTAGAAGTAGAACTTTTTGATGTGATATTTCCTCACGCTTTCTTGCAATCTCGCTTTCTTGCAATCTGTGGGAGTGATTTCGTGAAAAGGGACGGAAGTGTGTAACAAGGAGCCGAGAAAACGCGCCCTTTTTAATTTAACCAATGAGCGCGCGCGGTTCTAGAGTTGTGCATCAGATGGTGCCTGTCCATTTTTCGAGAGGTTGTATACAGGAGGATGATGATGGTGATGACGATAACGATAACGATGACGATGACGATAAATATTGTTTATACATATTTCATAAATATGTCAGCCAAGGTTTCAGATGTTACCCATCATAATTATTATGCGACTACTATAAGGCTCGCTCTTTTTTTTTAGGGTCCAAAGGTCTAAATTTACAAAAAGTGTCGGTCCGTCTGTCGCCAATGGAACGATTAAGTTGAAAGTACCACATAATAATATGAATTTCTGTGACCCCAAATATGGAAGTGTAACGTAAATAAATGAATTTTGAATATGGGTATTGGCATAACGAATCATATGAGCCCAAACTCGAGAGGTTTACTAATAGCCACTGAAGAATTCTACTATCCGTCTCCTGGCTCTATCATCAGACCCTTGTTACCAAGCCCAATCTTGGACTTGTGAAAACGAATCATATGAGCCCGAACTCGAGGGGTTTACTAGAAGCCACTGAAGAGTTCCACTATCCACCTCCTGGCTCCACCATCAGTTCAGCTCCAAGATTCCAAATTATAGTATTTTTTATCCAAATTACATATAAATGCAAAGTTTCATTTCGATACGACAATTATTAGAAGTTGATGAAAATGACGTTAAAAGATTTCGTTATATAGTGTAAATGTGATTCTAGAACCCTGAGATCTCTCTCTTAGGGACCGTTTTAGTGAAAACAAATACCTAGCATATTTGTGACATGTGTTGTGTTATGTGTTGCGTGCTATGTTTGACCTACCTCATCGTGCATGAATTATTTTAGTCAACTCTGGGTTTTTGGTCAATACATTGAATAGCATTCTCCTTTGCGATACCGATTTCAATATAGAAATAAAATTAGGTAGATACGTCATTATTCAAAGGGCACAAACAGGACATTAAAAAAAAAACATTCATTCGATATACATAATGTATTTGACCACAAATAAACAGTTCTCAGTAGGTAGTAATGTTGGTACCTCAGACCAAATTAAAAACCAAGACAGAGCGCTGCGAACAATACAGTGAAGCATGCCAAATTACACCTCCGCTCTGTGCATACACGCTCATATGCACACATTTACCTACAACATTTTATAATCAAACCACAGTTCACTAAGTCACTGTTGACAGCGCTCTACCTTGGTTTTTTATTTGGTCTGAGGTTGGCCAGTAAACGTTTGAGTTCGTCCCTTATTTCCACAGAAATTATCACCTTCCTTTATCCAGAAGATAACCTTCAAAACACAGTAGGTAATGAGGGTAATTCATTTTCCAAATTATAGCTTCTAGAACAATAGATTGCTGTAATTACAAAGAGTAGGTATTAACCTACCTTAATCGTTCATAGTTTTGAAATACAACTCGAATAATGTTGTTCATCAGAGTGTGTTTCACAAATAATTGGATTGTATGCAGTCCATGATACCAACTCATCTATTTGCCTGAATATGTAAATTCCTACATTTACATCTATAAGTACATTATATACATACATGTTATCAATTAAATTTTTCGTTGCTATCTGCCATGTGTAATCGCCTTTTTCTTAAACTACGCAATGGATTTGAATGCAATTTTCACCATAATTTTAGAGAATTTATTCCGGAAGGTTCATGTGCTTACAACATTAATATTACCCTCACAAAAAATAAAGAAAACTGGATATTTTGTCAAGTCGTACAAACCGTGTGAAGCAGGGGCGGTCCGATAGTATCCTATACAGTGTGATGCTTTATAATGTGCACATATCGAAATGCGGGAGGAAATCTATGCTTAATTTTATCGCAAAAATATTAAAGGTAGGTAATGGGGGGCTTATTGAGAAATTTGATTATTGTAAAAACTGATGAAAAAGAAAACATATTTATTTTCAATTTAGGGCACATAATTTTCATTTTATGAAGACGCCTAGTTACTTCCAATCATTACGGAGTTTGTTTCATCGTGATAGATCATTAAGTTTAAAAGTTACACCGTTACGTTTACACTGGGGTCACAGTTTTTAAAAATTACAAAAAATTTGTTTAGAAATTTAAGATTTTTTGATATATTATTGCCGTCGTTAAAATTAAGTACGGATTCCCTCCTCATTTCCTTATTTGCATATTATACAGAATCACACTGTTTAGTTTATGTCATAAATTCATAACGTTTTTCATTCTGTTCGCAAAATGGAATGACAATACAAAGGTAACTGGTTTTTTTTGGAAAAGAAAAAAAAAAATCGCCGCATTTTTTTCAATGGGGAATTTTACTGGTTTATAACATGGGGCGCGGGCGGCCGTAGTTTAGTTGGTGTCTACAAGTCATAACTTATGAGCTTGTCCAGAAGGAGTGAATTCGCCGCGATTCTCTCGTGCATATCACGCGCGACCGTTTCGCCCAGAAAGAGCGTACCTACGCGCGAGCAAGGGACGTCTATAAACAATTCCGTATCAAAATGTTGGCGCTCCATTTCCCTGGATACGTGCACTCGCTCTGAAGTTCGCGCGTTAACTGGGCACAATAAGGCGTGCCTCTGCCTAGTATCTCGTCGTCGTAGTGCACGCGATTTACGGGCGTATTTTGATTTCGCGCGATGCTTGTGGGCGCGATGTATTGGTGCCTAGTATTTCACTAACGCGCGAATGACTTAGCGCGAAACGTTTCGCGGCGAATTCGCCCTTTCTGGATCAGCTCTATGACCTCTGTAGAAGATTTGCTAATTTATAATGATATTGGGGTAATTTTGGTACAAAAAATGTGAATTTCAAATTACAATAACTGTTTTATATTCAATATTTTTTTTCTGGTAATTTTATTGCAGTACCCTTTCGGATCGGACAGGGTTTTTCTTACACGCTGTATATTTTAGTCTACACGTAAACAGGAACCAGTACATTATTCGGTTTGCTAACGTAACTAGATCGATATTTGCATTCCTACCGACAATTGTAACACAATACTAACCTGTATCCTCTAATAACGAGCAGTTAAGTAGGAAAATGATATTTAAAGTAAGTTATCGACAGTTAAAGTGGAAGAGGATGGGAAACCGTATAATTTCATTCCGGTATTATGATAATCTGTATTACAGAATATTGACGCTAATAAGTATCTGTTGAAACTTATGAAAAAAATAATTTGAAACATGTTGAAAGATCATTTACCGTCCATACATTTTTGGGCTATATGTGAAAGTGCAAAAATGCCAAACAAAAAAAAACTATAGTCCGAAAGAATACGTTTTTCTCTGTAGTTTTTTTATTACTACAAGGTACTACTTTAAATATTTACTATTAATTAATTATTTTAACTAAAACAGTATTTTTCAAAATCGTATAACAGCGCAGGGATTTGCCCTACAGATTTGATCTAATAGTGAAAAGTGAAGAGAAAAATATGTTTTGATGGAACATATAATTTTTTTTGTTTGGCCGGTACTTTCGTAATTTAGCCCAAAATGAATGATCTCCTTTCGTTGTTCTTTTTTTTATAGTATTTGGCAGGTCAACCTATGAGGTAGTCGGCTGCTTAACCGCACTATCCTGTGGATGCCTTAATAAATTATTAAGCCAGGGCATAAAACTATTTTTTTAAGGTTATATATCACAGAATCGCTTCGCACACCAAGTCGCGCCAGTCTGCACGAGCCATTAACGTAATTCTTTATTTTCGTTTTTTTTCACTAGTCGAGTTTGTGAACATTAGCCAATGAAACAATCCTTTTAAAAATGTTTTTTGCCTTTTTTTATTACCTTCAATTATCGCGTAAACACGTCTGACTTCATAATTAGTCAAATTATAGATCGTGTGGCATCAACGTAATAACCGGCGGTGGTTATAATTTGCAAGTTAAATGTTTTGTCTTTGATGAACAGTTGAAAGGCAAATTGTCATGACATCGCCGACGACAATCTTTTATAATCAATTATGCTGTTATAGCTAGTCCACTCTGAAACGATGCGCTCCACTACACACTATGGGCCCGGCTCAACAAGCTATACGTTGATTCTTAGGACTATAACGAAAAGACAATTTCAAAGTGGCAAACAATATATTAGAAGTATAAAATCTAATACCGTAACCATTAAAGGCTCGTACATACTGGCGCGACAGGCAGCGCTAACTTTGTCGCGCCCTCGATATCACGCCTGTTTGTGGGAGCCTTTACTTTAATGTTTAAAAAGCGCACGAAAAATATATACAAGTAGCGTTTTTGTAATCTCATTATTATATTCATACATAGGGCAAAATATCGAGGAGGAGCTCGTGGCTAAGTAATAACAGCCGCACTGGTCGATCTATCAGGTTAAGCTACGCTTGCCAGGGTTGGTCCGTAGATGGGTGACCATCTTTACATATCGAGACTCCTCCGTACCTCGGAAAGCACGCTAAGCCGTTGGTCCCGGCTGTCATTCGAAGATCTTTGACAGTCGTTACGGGTCGTCAAAAGCCCGAAAATCTGACAACCCGTCTTACTAAGGCGTACCGTATTACCCAGTTACTGGGTTGCCGAGGTCAGATAGGCAGTCACTCCATGTAAAATACTAGTATTCAGCTGCATCCGGTAAGACTGGAAGCCGACCCCAACATAGTTGGGAAAAGGCTTGGTAGATTGACATAGGACAAAAAATCTCAGGTTCTGTAAATCACACCATAATAAATTGTGAAATACCTAATTATGTTCACAACAAATAATTATTTTCGTGACGCAATAAAAGGGGAAAATATTTTCTGTGGTTAACAAAAAATGACAAGGTAGGTAGGGTAGAATTGTAACGCTATGTTTTAGTTAAAAAACGTTTATCTACTGAAGGAACCAATCAAAGTTAACTTTTCCATTGTTACGTCTGTAGTTGTACACACGGCTACACATCAAGCTATACATTTCCAGTATAAGCTGACCTCGCATTGCACGGAAATCCTATACAATGCGAGATCAGCATAAATTGGAAATGTATAGCTTGATGTGTAGACGTGTGTACATGGAAGAATAATAAACTGTCATGTAGATAATTAATTAAATCGGATTTTAATGTGGTTTTCGATTGAAGTGACCGCAGCTATGTACGTCAACCTTGATGCCTATCAATAATATAATTGGACAATCATTTAGAGCGTGTTTTGCCAACACTCGGCTTATTATTATTATCATCATCATCATCATCATCATCATCATAATTATCATCATAATGACCCGCGACCCGCTCCTGCTTCGCACGGTTTTTACGACTTGACTAAACATCGAGATTTCTTAAATATAACTATGTAACATTAAAATCAACGTAAACACATAAACCTTCCGGAATAAATTCTCAAACCATGGTGAAAACCTCATCAACATCTGTTGCGTGGTTAAGAAGAACAACGCGGACATACAGACAAACACGAAAAGCGACTTTAATTTATAATATGTAAAGAATACAACATTAAATGCAAGACAGAAAAAAAAAAAAAATTCAGGTGACATTTCTTCGACTGCCTCGTTGGTAATGGGGTCGCAAGCGCACTACTGAGTCTGGGTTCGATTACTGGGTCGGGCAAGCTTAATTAGATTTTTCCTTATAGATTTTCTCAGTAGCAGCCCAGAGTCTGGATTTGTACCCGTTTGGTGGCAATAGGCTGGCCCCCTAGTACATGGGACTAAAATATTACTAGCGAAACGTTGGTGTACTATTTGTACATTGTCTAACCCTTTGGGAAAGACTTTGGAAATTATGAAATAATACGGAAAAGCGTAATTTACGGCAAAGGTCAAAGAATTTCAAAAAATATAGGACCGGTAATTACACTCTTGTTTACTGTGCGGTAACGTGTTCCAATTATAATGCAGTTAATTCTTTTCTAGTAACTTCCGTGTATTAATAGAAATAAAGGTAAACAAACCGCAATGGAACTGAAGCTCTCAATGTCATTAGAGGTCGACGACATGGACAGGGTGACGATAGAGATATCGTCATATATCATGAAATTCTAGAATCCTCTTCATATTTGGACTTCTCTGATTTGTGGAGGTCAGATAGGCAGTCGCTCCATGTAAAATACTAGTATTCAGCTGCATCCGGCTAGACTGGAAGCTGACCCCAACTTAGTTGGGTGACTATACATGAAAAAAAAAATTACCATATAAAAAAAAACTAAGTACTAAACTTAAAAACTTTTTTAGCATGTATGGACGCTATACTTTTGCGAGTTAATCGGAACGCCCTTTGTTAGTTAGCATACTGTATTTTAATATTTGAATAGCCCGTAGACATAATACCTACTGTACGTCGTTTGGAATGGGACGACATATGTGAATAACTTGAATAATGAATGCTTTTCAAACTTAATTTACATTAACTCTTCATTTCATTTGAGCCTTAATACGTTTAAACCTAGTAAGTTTATGTCGCTATAAATAAATTAGTACCTATATGCGCTGTCACCTCCGTAACCCGACTTTATAATGCAGAATAGTTATGAGTTACTTGGATACGTCATCATCATCATTTCAGCCGAAAGACGTCCACTGCGTTACTTGGATAAGTACGTGTTTCTATGCAACTGTAAACTATTCCCACAATAACACACAAATAGAAATCTGTTGAAACATTATCATGAACATAGTAGGTACCTACTGAGTTCTGGATGTAAATTATATCGCGATGAATCATCCACAAGTATTGTTTTAATATTAACATATGAACGAAAGGATGCGAATGTCCTGTTAAACATATTTTTGAGAAATATGTTCTGTTCGAGTTTTTGCCTTCAATAAATCATTTTTATTGATGATGCAAATTAGGGTTTACTACTTTACTAGGTAATTTGCTTTTAATTCGATGTGCTTTGTAGTTCTAGTTTGATTAATGGGTTCCGCTGTGGATGTACTTGTAGTTAGTTTTTGTGAATTAATGTTGCAATTTCTCCTAAAGTGTAGAAGCCAGAGTTTTGAAATGAAAAACGTTTTATAGCAAATTTCATCAACTTTCTTGGAAACTATAGTTTATTATACATAAGTAACGTTTTTAATATAAACCAAAGAACAGCAATTTTTAACTGAGTGGCAAAAAACTCAAACAACTTTTATAACTACAGTTTTACGACTTATTTACTATTTTTTGTTTGACATCTTGGCTTTTGAATCATAATTCATCGATCAAGAAATAAATGTGAAAACAAAAACAGAAGCAAAAAGAGTCAAAAGTTACAACAATTTGAGGAGTGTTTTTGTTCATAAGGTTTTTTTAGCCTTTCCTTAACAGACGGTTATCAGCTATAAAGTTTTTATAGAAAAAAAAAAAATCTTTTTGTAATACTTTTTATTTCGAAGATATATCTTGTGTAATTTAAAAGTTATTGCAATTTTAGTGTGGTACTAAGTTTTGATGGCCAGTGTAGATACCTACCTAGTAGGTACAATACAGAGGTCCTAGTGTGAGTTTTTTTAAACTATCTCGAGTTTACGCATCGACCGCGTTCGGCGCTCCGATTGGCCCTTCACTGGCCTTCACTGGTGAAGAGCCAATCGGAGCGCTGAACGCGGTCGATGCGTAAAGTCGAGATGGTTAAAAGAAACTTGCACTAAGGCCTCTGGTAAATTGCTCGGTGCTCCCTTCAGTTTACTGGGATGTCATAAGTATTGGTAGTTTGGTCATGGTCTTCAGAAAAGTCAGGTGCGTACTCGTAGTACTCGCAACCGGCGCGTGGCATACGTGTATGGCCAGCACCCAGCAACCAACATCTGTTTCATTTTGAAACTTCAACAACATTCATTGCGTTATATACGTTGCTGAGCAGATGAATTTTTCGAACATATGAAGCATTGGATTAGCAATATTCTTAAAAATGAGTCAGATTGTGATTTATCGTGGGTTACGCAATTAGGGTGCTGATGTAGGAACGTAAACGAATCAAAAGGAGTATTTTGGAATCGTTAGCAGGTGGCTTTCTGTAGTTTCCGGCATAGGAAGTACTCATACGAGTATGTTTATGTAAAGTATTAAGTACCTACTTATAATATAGCAACGACTATAAACAATGCAATGATTAACTATATTATAGCAAGTAATTCAGGTACGTATATGACGAATCTACGAGGCTTCTTAATTATAAACATGATATTATATTTTTATTTTTTTATTTAGGTAGTGAATGATGAATTTCAAAACGTTGAATATTAGTATTTTGGTTTCGTGCTCTGTTAGTTGTTCGACGGCTCTCTCTATTATAACCAGTGATTGGAAAAAGGTGAGCTAAAATACCTAAAGTTCGAAACAGAACAGTGATAGAGTGGAGACGCCTAACAACAAAAAAAATTTTCGGGACTAATGTCCCGTACATCGTTCAAACGAAGATAAGGAGATTAACATTATTTTTCGAAAACAATAAATCGTGCATACTCTTTTTTTTAAGAGGAGCTCGTGGCTAATTAATAACAGCCGCACGGGTCGATTCATCAGGTTAAGCTACGCTTGCCGGGGTTGGTCCGTGGATGGGTGATCATCTTTACATATCGAGACTCCTCCGTGCCTCGGAAAGCACGTTAAACCGTTGGTCCCGGCCGTCATTTGTGTATCTTTGACAGTCGTTACGGGTCGTCAGAAGCCCGAAAGTCTGACAACCAGTCTTACCAAGGGGTATCGTATTACCCAGTTACTGAGTTACTGGGTTGTGGAGGTCAGATAGGCAGTCGCTCCATGTAAAATACTGGTATTCAGCTGCATCCGGTAAGACTGGAAGCCGACCCCAACAAAGTTGGGAAAAGGCTAGGCAAATGATGACTCTTTTTTTTAAACAGAAACAGGAATTGAATTCGATAGTGTTTTTACTTTATTAATTTTGGTTGTACTTAAGTGATATCCCGAAAGCCCGACATTAGTCCCGAAAAAATATTTTCATCGTAAGGAAGTCTCCACTTTTTTTGTCTCTGTTCTTTGAACTTTAGCTCACCCTTTTCCAATCACTGGTTATTTTCTATCTATGATCCAATTGTGCGGCCATAACTTAACAATAAAAAAAAACTGCCATATCCAACCACCCGACCAGAGGACCGAAACGAGACATACATATTAATAAACTAACCAGTACCTAATTTAGTTGTTTTGTCTATATTTCTTTTCGTTGCTCTACTGCCCGAGATAATGAGGTACAATGAACTTGATATCATCACGAGACAAAAATGTAATTAGCGGAACTCCAGAAATTACTATAATAATATAGTACGATTGTATAAGTGCAAATTCTACTTTTTGAGACTGTGGTCATTTAATCATACACCTTAGAAAATATTCCTGAAGAACATAAACCATGACCAATTATTAAAATATAGGACCCAATAAAACCTCAATAATTTATAATTATAATTCCTCTACTTACCTTAAAAAAATTACTTACCATAACGTTTTTTTTTTCTTTGCAGAAAACAAACAAATTTTAAAAAGTGTGTCAGGAAGCTTCAAGCCTGGACAACTTACAGCCATCATGGGCCCTTCTGGAGCCGGCAAGACCACTCTCCTTAACATTTTGGCTGGTTACTCGTAAGTATTACTATGCTATTTTTTAACTTCAGCTTATGCATAATATGCGTAACTATGTGTCAATATGTCGTCTCTGTGCAAAACAAAAAACAACTTTCTTATTTCAACTTAAATTGACCTTCTGATCCAATCAGAGAATCAATTCTCAAAATTACTTAAAAATGTTTAAAATCTCGTTTTTCGATCATAAACTTGATGTCGTAAAAAACTGGTCTAATAAACGGTTAACATGACAATTTTGGTCCTCGGAACAGTAACATTTTAAATCATGCTCCGTCATGCATAATAGAGTCAAAATGGATCTTAGATTGTCACATAGGTTAATAAATAATTTCAAGAATAGATAGATAAAACGTTTATTTGGTGCACACAAAAGACATCGCACAACATACAAAAACCACGGTTAAATAATGACTAACTACATAAATAAATCGGCATTGTTATCATGACCATTACACAATTGATTACTAGTTAGTAGGTTATAAGCCTTACCAAAGTCCGAATGATAAATTAATAAAAATCTTAATTTACTGACAAATAAAAAGTGGGTAGGTACTTACTTTATTGCTATGTTTCCACATACATTGGTGTGGAAATTTTGAATCAATATTGACAATAAATAACCATTCGAATCGATCAAAATAACAACAAGTAGCCGCGGTTAATTCTGTAGTGACTACCGAGTTTTGTCACGTTACCACCTCGTTCGTTGTCTTAAAAAGTATGGTAAGCCCTTGTCATGGAAATACCTATGACAGTCACGATTATGAGTATTTACAAGCACATGCTTCGACCATCGTGACTGGACTAATTCAGTAGAAGATTTTCGGTAACATTCGTTGTGAGCAGTTGTGACTGAATAAGTGATTAGAACACATATAAGGGTATATTGTTTGAATAAGGGATCAATTAAAAAGTTTAGTTTCATCCACAACCCCCAAACCTACCAAGACGAGGGGTCTTGGTAGGTTTGAGGGGTGTGGATGTTCGACGTGACGTATTGACGTGACTCGGAAAGCATGTTAAGCCGATGGTCCCGGCTGTTACTTGTAGATCGTTGACAGTTGTTATGGGTCGCCCGAAGCGCGAAACTCTGACAACCAGTCTTACAGAGGGGTATCGTGTTACCCAGTAACTGGGTTATGGAGGTCAAATAGGCAGTCGCTTCATGTACAATAATGATATTCAGCTGCATCCGATTAGACTGGAAGCCGACCCCAACATAGTTGGGAAAAGACAAGGCAAATGATGATGAGTAACATCATTTGTTTCAAACTATTGATGTAAGCAACATGAACTGAATCCGCCGTCTAGCAAGCATAACAGTTTTGATTGTTGGTTCAAATGAACTTTTTCCAAAATGGCTTAATTGTTGCTTGTATTAACAAAACAATATTATGCTCTATAAGTTAAGTGTTATTAGACACTTGCCCATCAGCACAATCCGTGGATAATACTGACTTCTTTATGAGAACAGGGTCATTGCATATGATAAATCTAAAAAACAATAACGATTGGGTTTGAAAATATAGAAACCGAGCATTAGTCATCCAGAGACCAAGCCGGAAATCTCGTGAGTCATGTATAGTCTGGTAATGTAATAATAATTGTATGACTACCATGTTTCATTTAGGTATGCAGGCATTATAATGGTTTTATTTTTACAGTTCAATTCAAACTTAATGGCGGCTCTCAAGTTAGTTACTCGATTCAAAATACCACCCCTCAAATAATAATTCAAAACAAGTATTCACGTGTTTTACAATTGCATTTAAATTGAATATATGTATTTAAATGCACTGTATCACACTTGAATACTTAATTAGGTAAGAACCAAATAATAAAATATATATAAACCATTTATTGCAGGCGACACAGGCCCATAGAAAAATACCTTAACCTGAACATACATATTCCATAAACAAAACTTGTGTTAATAAAAAAGGCTTAGACTATGTTAGTAGCACTTCGCAATATCGTCTGGTCAAAGATCATCTGATATATTAAACAATTTACAGACGATAAATTAACACTAACCGCGGTTAACCACAACTATAAGGTAGATGATAAAAAATAATGAAGGAATTACAATAATATCTTGTAACACACTCAGACCTCAACCAAGTCGAGGGACTTTAGCCCTCGACTTGGTAGTGGTTTGAAGGGCCTATAAACTACCCCAGCTCAAATTCACTTATTATCTCGCTCGCACCATACTACTCGCGGCCTGAGTGACAGCGAGACGAAGTAGGGTGCTGGCGGCTCCAAGCCTCGAATAGTTTAGGTAATTGCTTTTTACGATGAAAATAATGGTAATTTAAAAATAATAAAACACGTAAGACCTGCTTTATAGTTAGTTCATTTATTATGCATTTCATGATCTAATTTGAAGTATTTTTGAATATCAGCGGTTTATAGTTCGGTTTAGAGGTAACTTTGGATTATTTTACCATCGAGAAAATTTTATGTAATCGTGTTTTCGTCAAATATAGGACCTAGCATCAATCCTCAACTTTAACATTATTTATTTCAAAATTAATGCTGCAGTATTTTTGGCATAACGGAGGATCATGCTAAGCAATTTTCAATTTGGCAATATTACTGTATGGAAATATGAAATATCGATATTTTAACAAATTAATCAAAACAGGTAAGTATTTGACAGCTATTTGTTTTGTTTTTTATGATTGGCATCTCGTAGGTTTTACCACAAAGGGTACTATCTACTTAACCGGACTGTCCTGCGAAGATGCTCTAAGCTATGATACTAACTCAAAGCGCCTCCAGCCAGGGGCGTTTAAAAACTAATCTAAAACTAATTATAAACTAAACGACGGCTCGCTAAGGGCACCCCCTGTGGGGTACGGACCTCGGCTTAGGGCGTCGCTGGGGGGAGGGCAGCTAGTGGGGACAGGCTGGATCGGGGAGTTTAAATTAACTATTACTACTACTGGCGGCTCAGCGTCCGCCTGTGCGGGCGCTTCACCGTCGACAGACAAGGGTCGGGGAGGAGTAGGATGAGTCGTCATCCTGTTAGATCGGGGTCGCGGTCGAGGAGGTCCTCGACGTCGAGGTCGGAATGAAGGACGGCGTCTGGTTTTAAGAACCGTACTGGTGGCCCTATTGCTCTCCTGGAGGAGAGTTATGGGGTCGTCGGGGTCGGTGAGAGCATGCCTCGGACGGCGGGTATGACTGATGCGAGAGGGGGTATAATTGGCCGCCTCGACAACCAGTGGGTTGCGATGTTTGGCGGCGGAGTCAAAGAAACGCTTAGAGAGGCGTTTTAAGAATTGAGCTATCGTGGGGATTTTAAGGTCGAGATGGAGGATCTCGTTACGGACATAGTAGGGGGAATCGGTAGCTCTACGGAGGAATCGGTTCTGGATGGTTTGCAACCTATGAATATGGCGGGGTCTAGTGTGGGCAAAGACGGCACCGGCATATGTCATGATGGGACGGATACACGCAGTGTAGATACGCAATTTGCACCTAAGTGACAATTTGCTACGTGCATTTAGGACGGAGTGAAGCCTACCTAGAGCGAAAGCGGCTCGCGAGCGAACCTGCTTTATGTGCTCTTGAAAAGTGAGGTGGTCATCGAGGACTACACCGAGATATTTGGCTCGCTTCTCCCAAGGGATCGGCTTGCCGAACATGGTGATGGGCTCGGGGAGGGTGGGTTTCTTACGCGGTTTGGAAAAGAGAACCGCCTGGCTCTTATCGGGATTGACCTCGATTCGCCACTTCCTGAACCATTCGCCGAGCTTGTCGACTGAGGTTTGGAGAGTGTCGCGAATCGTAACGGGACTACGGGCCTTAAAGTAGATGGCCGTATCGTCTGCGAACAGAGCCAACTGTGCCTTTCTACTTTTGGGAATATCGCTAGTAAACAGCGTGAAGATGAGCGGGGATATGACAGAGCCCTGGGGGACACCTGCGCGAATGGGACGGGGTGAGGATAGGGCACCCTCTATGCGGTAGCGAAAGGTGCGGTTTGACAAAAAGTCTCGTAAGATGAGCACGAGACGATCGGGCACACCGAGTTGGTATAGCTTGTATAATAAGCCATTGTGCCAGACTTTGTCGAACGCCTTCGCTATATCGAAGAACACCGCCCCCACCATTAGGCCTCGCATAAAGCTTTCGCTTATGTGCTCGACTATGCGGTGGGCTTGGTGGATGCTGCAGTGTTGGGTGCGGAACCCAAATTGCTCGTTCGGGATGAGACCCTTGGTCTCGGCGTAGTCTCTGAGACGCTTATAAATAAGCCTCTCATAGATTTTACCGAGAACCCTGAGCAGACTGATGGGACGGTAGCTAGAGGGATCGGATTTGGACTTGCCGGGTTTGGGGATACCTATAACGGTGGCTTCCTTCCATGCCTGGGGGAAGATATTATTGCCGAGAGCACCATTGAAGATGATGGTCAAGAGCATTATTAAGTGAGAGGGGAAAAGTTGGATCACTCTATTAGTGAGTCCATCTGAGCCGGGGGCTTTACGCGTTTTAAGACCTTTGATGATCTCGTGCACCTCATCAGGAGTGATGGGGGGCAGTGGATCATCGGGGTCTTCGACGGGGGGGAGAGATGCTCTGCGTTCGACTTCAGCGTCAATCTCATCGAGATGAGCTTGGTCTACAGGCAGTGAGCTAGGCGAGCATTGAGCCTCGAGACTATCGGCTAGGCATTCCGCCTTGTCGGAGTCGTCGAAGGCTATGGTCTTATCGGGACGGATTAGGGGGGGCATGGAAGCGCCCTGTTGGGACTGGAGATTTCTCTGGAGTTGCCAGAAAGCTTGGTGAGTGGGCTCGAGATCGCTCAGCATCTTGTCCCAGCCCGCTTCACGCAACTCAGCAATGCGTGTCCTTACTTTACGCTGTAAGTAGCGCATGTGAGATTTGTTAGCGGAGCATGGGAAATTGCTGTAGGCACGGGTGGCCGCGTTCTTCTCGGTCATCAGATCACGCACATCGGCCGGCAATTTGAAGCGGTGGTCGTCCACCACTGGAACTTGCCTTGAACAATCGTTCAAAACCGATTGTACGTGATCCGTGAGCGAGTCGATCGCGGCCGTCGTGTCTGCGACAGAATCGAACTGTTCGGGAATAGAGTCCAATTGGGGGGACGTGTTGGATTTCAGCAATTCGCCTACTTTCCTCCAGTCCGTTACCTTCTTGGTGGCGGGGGGTTGGGTGGGGTCGGGGAGACCTATGCGGGGGGCCAGTTTCATGACTACTGGGCGGTGGTCAGAGGTGAGCTCGTGCACCGTTTCTATGGAGTTTAACCTAAGGTTGACGTTCTTAAGGATCGCCATGTCTAGGATATCGGGGGAGTGACTGGGTTCGTGGGGGAAATGAGTGGGAGTCATCGGAGCGATGATATCGAAGTTATGGGAGTTTGAGAGGTCGAACAGGTGTCGCCCTCTAACGGAGGTAGTGGAACAATTCCAGGCCGGGTGTTTAGCGTTGAGATCACCCGCTATAATAACGGAGTCACTCAAGCCGAGTAGGGCGGTGAAGTCATTGGAGAATTCCTGGGGATTCTCCGTGGCGGAGGAATAGGGAGGGAGATAAGCAGAGACTAGGGTGATCGGCTGATGGCCGGACATGCCTAGGCGGCATACTGAGACTTCTATCCGAGAGAGAGAGGGAGGATCTATTGGGATGCAATAGAGTTCCTTTTTGTAATATATAAGGGTGCCGCCCTTGTGACAACGGGTTCTATCGTTGCGAACTATACGATAGTTTGCGATAGAAGGGTTCCGTTTATGGGGTTTGAGGAATGTTTCCTGTACTAAGAGGATATCTATCTGATGGTCGCGGAGGAATTCCGCGATCTCATCTCTTTGGTGTTGAATGCCGTTGGCATTGAAAAATCCTAAGTTAAGGGATCGGGGTTTGAACCTAGCTACGGTGGTGTTAGACATTATGGGGGGTAGGGTGGTTGGCTAGGGAGGACATGGCTTGCGTGATCTCGGGATATGCATTAAAAATTTGATGAATCCTACCTACGTCGTTGGCATTTCTGGCAGCAACGATTTCGTTGGCCATTTGCCTAGCGCGAGGGGTGAGGAAAGTCATGTAAGTGGAAGTGATCACATTAAATGGATCGAAAGGGGCCGCGGGGGGAGGGGGGAGAGGGCGCGCTGCTAACAGAGCAGGAGTCTGACGAATAAGGGGCGCAGGAGCGCGAAGACGGGGATCCATAAGGGGGGGGGGGGGACGCGTGAGGGGGGGGGGGACCTGGGGCTTGGGGTACCCTAAGGCAGGGAAAGCCTGCTGGTGATGGAGTTGGTTCCAGGGGCTAGGCCTTTGGGGGCTGAGCCTCTCTGGGATATGGGCGGTGGGGGCCCTGTAGGCGGAGGGAGCTTCCCTCTGCTGGCGAGCGTCTGAGCGCTTCGCCAGTTTGGAGGGAGCGGTCTTGGGAGCTTTGGGGCAGCCACGGTAGTTGGCTGGGTGCCCTGACTGACCGCATAGCACACAGCTAGGCGGCTCGGTGCAGAGCGAGCGGTCCTTGGGCCGGGAGCATTCAGCAGTGCCGTGCTCACCCAGGCACTTGACGCATCTGGGGGTAGCATAACAATGCTTCTGTGAATGCCCGTACAGTTGGCAACGGTGACATTGACCGACTGTGGCGTTTTTGTGGGGCTTTTCAATGTCAAAGCCCGTCAGGTTACAGATGGCTTTGACATTGAATATAGGGTGTAGGCGGGACTCCGAGGGGGGACAGACAACGAGGACCATGTCGAACGCTTCGCCGTTGCGAGCGCGGTGCATGCGGTGTACCTCGTCGACCGGGATGCCCTGTGAAATAAGGTCCTCTTTAATGTCGGTTGTGGGAAATTCACGTGGGATGCGTTTAATCACCACGCGAGTCTGTTTCTCCTCCGGTAGGGAGAAGGTGTGGAATGCCACACCTCTGGAGCGGAGGAGTCTAGTGAGATCCCTGTAGTCGTTAGACGTAGGGATGGTCACTTTGATACCCTGTTGGGTATTGCGGGCATTGGTGTACGCGATCTTTTGATCGCAACACCATTTGGAAACATCGGTCCATTTCCCCTTGTCCTGAATGAAAACGGGGGGAGGGGGCGATTTTTTGTTTATGCGAGGCCCCGGAGCAACTTGTGCTACTATCGCGGCGGTCGAGGTGGAGGGGGAAATCGCGGTGTCAACAACGGTAGTGCTACTGGGCACTATACCGGCGACTTGCGCTACGGGGGTAGGGGTGGGGGAAATGACGTCATCGATGACGACGTTGTTTGTTTGACTGTCGGAAGCGGGCTCCTCGACCGCGGCCACCTTGGTGGCCTGGGTGGAGCTATGCTTCTTCTTCCTCTTCCTCTTGTTTCCCTTGCCGACGACGGGCAAGAAGCCATCGTCGTCGGTTTGGGACGTAGAGTTGGAGGATAAGACATCCTCCGAGTCGGAATGTAGCGGGAAAGAGGCCGCTGCTACACGCTTTGAGGAAGCGGGCATGGGGGTATCTGCCCGCTTGGAAGAAGCGGGCTCGTCTATATCCATCTCACCGGTGAGGCCGGATGAGCATGGTAGACTAACTGAGACAGGGGGAATGACTAAAACATCGCTGAAACCAGCGATGTTAGGGTCGATCGGGGTATTGAGCGCTCGCTCGATGCGAGAGACTTCATCGGCATACTTGTCGGTGATGCCTTCCTTGACCAGGATGGCCTTGAGACACTCAAGTATGAGGCGGGCCGTGTCGTTAGGCACGGCGACAGCCATAGTCGTAGGAAGACTAGGCTAGAGAGAGTAAAAGGGAGGAAATGTAAGGGGAACCTAACATTTGCCCTAACACCTAACTCCCCGGGTGGACTTGCCCGGGGATGTGTGACCCTCCCTGTCGGGTATAGACAGGGAGGTGTGTAACCTATTGGTGAGCCCTAAGCTTGCTTTGGCCCGTTGCCTATCTTATTTGTGCAACGGGGTCCTAACTGGGTCTGGTGCGAAGGGGTAGACACACCCAACCGACACCAGGTGTGTTGCTGTGAAAGGAAAACTGTCACCAATGCCGACTAGGAGATCCCCCAAGGCCGAACACTGGGACCCGTCCAACTTTCTGCCTCACCCTGATGGGGATTGGCGGGTGCGTTTGGGTCAACACCCCCTCGGTTTCGTTGGCACCGTAAGGTATCCACCGAGGACCACGAAACTGTGGTTTTTTACCCGGAAGGGGCAAAAATCACCGTCGAACGTATATTTTAACAATATTCTGTTAAAGAAATAATTATACTAGCTGTGCCTTGAAAAAGGCACACAGCTAATAAGTCGAAGATAGTCAAGGCGACTATGACGTCCGTCGCGGGGCGCGACGAAAACACGATCACTGGCTCTACTGAGCCAAACACACGAGAACACTTAACACTGCGCAAACACGTCCGTCCGGGACCGCTGCCGCGCGCTAAGTGAGACAGCTATTTGCGACGTTGCCAACTTTTATAAGGAACGCTCTTAAAACTTGGGTGAGAACATGGACTTTAGTAAAACTGCAGAAAAGTCCGAAAAATTCTTAACCCAAATTCATACTTACCTACCTTTCAGCCAGTGACAATAAAATAAATAAACTAATAACCAAAGGGCTGCGGTTTTTTATTTATTGATCCCAGTGATTCATACTTTGTATAACGTTATGCTAAAAGGATTATTATTATTATTACATACCCACTACCCATTTGTCATGCATACTGCTTGTTTTATACAAATACCAACCATTGGGTACCTACTTATTAACCGATTGTTATCCTGTCTTTGTCAGAAAGGTTATCGCTACCTACATATTTTATTTGTCTTTATTTGTGCACCTTTGCGGTCAACCTTTAGTTAGGTAGTCAAAAATGAACCTTAACATCATTGTCTGAATTGACACAAGGGGCGTTTTCACTTTGTGCGTTGGTCCAGCATATATGTATAAGCGTTCGTCGCAAGCGCCTTTTACGAAGCGTCTTCGTAACGATTTCGTAGCGTCTTCGTAGCATCTTCGTACGTCAACACGGCGGCGTCTACGCTGTGCATAATGTCGAACTTATTTTTTTTTTCTTCATTTCTTCATAAACTAGTACGTACGAAAACGCTCTTAAAAGTTATATGCACTTACTAAATTACAAAACCATCTATTTGCGCTCTACGTAAATAATTTAAACTGAATGAAGGCGCCTCATAGTTCATTATTCTTTATTAATCACTAGCTGCGACCCTCGGTTTCACCCGCATAAGTCTCGATCCCGTGGGGATATCGAGATAAAAAGTATCCTATGTCCTTACCCAGGTCATGGTCTACGAGTACCTATGTGAGTCAGTTCAACCGTTTTAGCGTGAAAGCGTAACAAACAAACAAACTCATTTTCGCATTTATATTATATTCAGTTAGGATTCATAAGTTACTATTCACTATTCATTATTTTCTCATCAGTACACGTGGTGCTAAAGGCGAGATAGCCATCAATGGTATCTGCGCGTGCGCATCAAAGTCGTCGGGCCGCGGCGGTGCGCGGTACATCCGGCAACACGATGACCTGCGCGAGCACCTCACCGTGTATGAAGCCATGTCTCTTGCCGCTGCCCTTAAACTGGCTGACTTCACGCCTCAAGAGAGAAAAGAGAAGGTACATTGGTTTTATCAACAATCTAACCCTTTATTTGTTTACCCTCCCGCAGTCGGCGAGCCGTAAGCGCGGCGTCGCCGTCGCCTAGCTGTAGCCGATTTGACGTATCGGAGCTGCTGGTCCGCTTTGGTTACGTGCTTACGTTGGAGGTGGCGGCGCATAGTGTTCCACGCGCGCCCCTCTTAGCCGTCGCGGGGGGAGTCAAATACCTCACTCCCCCCCCTGACCCAAGGAGTCCCGCAGTGGCGGGCCGGCACCAGTCGGGGGTTGCGGAAGAGTGCTACGTTCCCGCGACCCCCGACGTAGGTGAGTTGGAATACCGGGGTGGATTTTAGTCAGTAAGAGTCTGACAGACCCCTCTGCCCGCCTCAGGACGGAGGACATCCATAAATAAGGATTGTCCAGCCCGGAAAAAAAATTAACGCCTGTTTGACGGCGAGGCGAAAGGCAATACAATGACGATCCCTTGCCTGGTTGATATGTGTGCTATGACCTTTATCCACCACACGGGCCCAGTGCTGGTTGGTAGATACTACCTATACAAATACACAAAAACCGACCAAGTGCAAGTCGGACACGAAGAGTTCCGTAACGCCGTACAGAATTTAGCAAAAAACGCCGACAAAAACGTTTCTTGTATCAAGACCCCCTTTAAAGGTCATGGCCCATCGAAGTATGAAAACCATACCTACGGCGCGGCGTACAGAAATGAAAAAGGGCTGGATGTACAGAGAAATATGTATAGTTTGTAATGGTATGTGTCGCATTACTGTGGGGATTGTACATCACGGTAAAAAAAAAAAAAAACAAAAAGTGAATACAGTTGTATCATATTTTATGGGTGATTAGCAGTGATCGGAGTAGGTAGAATGAACTGGGGCCATTGATCGAAACGTATATATTAATATGGACATTCCTCCGGAATTGGTGGATTATTAAAAAAAAACCGGAACTTATGTAGGAATTGTATTCTGCCAGAGTGGAAGGAGCCATTTGATGATTTGCGATCCTCAAAAAAAAAAAGGTAGGAATTGTAATAAGATGAGCAAATAAATAAAATAGCAAATAAATAATGAATTAATTTAGTTTTGATACCTTCCTTTAAATTTTGAATTGAGTAGTAATAATATCACTACCAACATTAACAATATTTAATTGAATCCGGAAATACCGGAATTACTTTCCGGAAAAATGGCTTATCCATGTTATTCTTTCTGTGTGCATTTATGATACAAGTACGAAAAATCAATCTACCTACTCCGATCACTGGTGATTAGCTACAAAGTGAAGTATAAAAACCATACCCACGCCGTACAGAAATGACATAGGGTTCTATTTATACAGAGTTTATAGTTCACCTAGAGGACGATTTTGCTATTTTATAATTATTATCATTAAGGTAGCTTATAAAACTAGGGAATTAGGGAACTAGGGAATTAATTATAAAAAAACAAAATTCATTATTATTATTTTAGTTTTATTCAACATGATCTAAACCTAAGGGTGCGGTCACATAGATCAAAAAGGCAGCAGGTGCATTTATATTGTGTTGATGTACAGCACGATGGCTCGTGGCTAAGTAGCAGCTGCACGGGTCAATCCATCTGGTTAAACTACGCTTGCCGAAGTTGGTCCGTGGATGGGTGACCATCTTTACATACCGAGACTCCTCCGTGTCTCGGAAAGCACGTTAAGCCGTTGTTCCCGGCTGTCATTCATGGATCATTGATAGTCGTTACGGGTCGTCAGAAGCCCAAAAGTCTGACAACCAACCTTACCAAGGAGTATCGTATTACCCAGTTACTGGGTTGTGAAGGTCAGATAGGCAGTCGCTCTATGTAAAATACTGGTATTTAGCTGCATCCGATTAGACTGGAAGCTGACCCCAACATAGTTGGGAAAGGGCTAGGCAGATTGATTGATTGTACAGCACGATCCAGGCTTGCCCCAGTATGAATGGCAAATTGATCTTGAGCCATTAAATGGAATCTGATATAATAATTACAAAATAATTAAAGTACTCGCTATGTTACCGGCTACGCTCGCGCAGCTTAAAGCTGAAATGCGTGGGCACATCTTTTTTTAAGTCTTTACGTTTAAGTTCATAATATTGAAAAAATGTTTGGAGCAGACATAAAACACATTAAAATCGTTTTGATGTCTCTGTTCGTTGTTGCTATTGTGTAGAGTGCCACCAACTTATCTGTTCTGCAGAAAACAGCGTCCACTAAACTTTAAGTTTAAATAAAACAATCGTAACTTATCTCACGGGGCATTATTTCTTGTAGTAATAATCCGGCGTGATCCCAATAACTTTCGAGAAAAGCTTCAGTTGGACTGTATTTTCTGCGACGCAACACAGATCGGCCACACGCTACAGTTTTTCCATTTTAACAAGATCCTTATCCAAAAGCAAACAAAGTCCAATAAGCACGCCAAAGTAGTAAAAAAAAACAAATAGTAAAAACTCCGTAAATGCACAGATCGCAACGAAAAAATTATAGAGGATTGCGACAAGCGAGTTGTGTACTGCACTTTTTTTATTGGAAATTGTATTTCTTGACCTCTGAGGTGCTCTGAGGTCGTGACTTCTTATACCGGGCTATCCTGTGGCTGCCTTAAGCTAAATTATACGAATTATAAACTAGGCGACTTCTCGCTAAGGACACCCCCTGTGGGGTGCGAACCTCGGCTTAGGGCACCGCTGGGGGGGGGGGGGGGGGGTAAAGCAAGATGGGACAGGCTGGATTATGACTGGTGAATACTGCGCGAACACAACAATACTATTCTACAGCTGTGCCATCCACGAAGACGCGGCCTCTTCGCGATTGCTGTACTTTAGTACGGAGCGGAGCAGAGTGTGGCGCATCTTCGTCGATGGCACTATCTATAACTGACTGCGCAAAGTTTCTGGACGAGTGTATTTGACTTTAAGTCAACTATAATAAAGTAAAAAATGCGGTTTTAGTACATTCAAAAATATGTTATATCAAATATTTTCTATTTTTTTACGTGTTCTCCCATGGATTTCCAATATTTTTTTTATATAAAATAAAAAGTGGAATAGAGGGCTATAATTTAAAACTGATTTGGTTTTTGTACGCAACTTTTACCAACCGGGTCAGATATGGGCCATGACCTTTTAACTCTATTTTATTTTTACTGTAGGTATGTTGTTACATCGCTAATAGAAACATACAATCTGTGAAATTTCCAACTGTCTACCTATTACGTACGGTTCATGAGATACAGCCTGCTGATAAACAGACGGACAGCGGAAGCTTAAAAATAGGATTCCGTTTGGCACCCATCGGGGTACGGAACAATAAGACACTTGCACAAAAACACACAGTGAATATTCGTTGAATATTTTCTCATGAAGCTATTCTCGTACCTCGTACATGTTAAATAGGCCAATCTAAAACGAAAACTTCTTTCAGGTGTACGAGATCCTTGCCTTACTAGGTCTGAGCAACACATCGATTACCCTCTGCCGGGACCTCTCGGGAGGTCAGAGGAGACGTCTTGCCGTAGCGTTGGAGCTTTTGTCTGACCCATCTCTCATGTTCCTGGATGAGCCTACCACGTAAGTACCGTCATAGATACTAAACTGACTAGCTCTCAGCAGTTTTTTGTCCTTCACAAAAAGGTATAGGTTGATTTTAGGGTTTACATAGGGAAATGAGAATTTTAATAGAGCAAGTATTCATTTATAACTTTACCAGCTGCGCCCCGCGGTTTCCACCCGCATAAGACTCGATCCTCTGGGAATATCGGGATAAAAGTATCTTATGTCCTATGGTCATGGTCTACCCATTTGCCAAATTTCATCCAAATCCGTTCATCAGTTTTAGCGTGAAAGCGTAACAAACAAACAAACAAACACACTTTCGCATTCATAATATTAAATTAGTTACGGTACTCATAATTATGAACAACTTTTAGTATGGGACCAAACCAGAAATCGAGAGAAAACAATCAGCTGCTCCCTACATTTACGATTGCATAACTCGTTCAAATGAAGGGAACAGCTGATTTTTTTTTCGCGATTTCAGGTTTGTTCCCATCGTAAAAGTTGTTCATAATTATGAGTGCTATGACCTCTTTAAATATTTCGTGTATGAAAAGAACCACCTTATATATAGTTAGGATAGTTAAAATGTACCATTTGGATTCCTACACAAAGCGGATTTAATCCATTATCACGATTCTTGTTCCGTAACGAACTACGTATAGTTTTAATCGAAATTGAAACAGTCGACTGCATCCCAATGTAACCTTCAATCTCCAAATTCATGGTCATGGTCAATAATTGTCAACCAAAAGCAAATATTCGAACGTGTACATGTAATACCTAAATTAAAGTGGCTTCACGTGTCTGTTTGTTTCACCGCGTTGTCCTTCTAAGGCGTTGTGGGTTTTCAAAACCATTTAAAGAATTTATTTCGTAAGGTTTATGTGTATAATACATTCTTATTAAACTACATATAATCAAGGAATCTCGATGTTTTGTCAAGTCATAGAAATCGTGCGAAGCAGGGGAGGGTCGCGGGCGCGTTATAAAATAAAACAAACTTATTATGACTACAAATTCCTCAAGAAAAATAGGTGTAATACTACCGACACCTATGTTAACCGTGCGACAGTTGATGCTAAAATCGGTCTACGTGGAGCACGGAATTGATAAATAAGGTTGGAAAGGCCCTAGCTCCAATTTTGTATCAGGACCAGTGTCACCGCTTGTCTCCCACTATTTTAATTTCTACACATACGCACTCCTATGTTTACAAATATTTCGCACACAACCGAATCAGACACACATAAATCTCAGGGCAGATATTCGTTCGCACACTAGTACTAAGCCCTCGTAGGCATAGACACACACACACGCAAAAAAGCAATAAAAATTTTCATACACGCTAGTGCTTGATAAAGCCGATATTCTTTATCGATAAATTATCTGATGAATGTATGGGGGAAAATTAAACATGAAATAAATATTAAGAAATATTTATTTTACTTTTATTAATTACAAATAACCTGATTTTTTAATGATAAAATCATCTTTACTGAAATGTATAGAGCAAATAGTACTCGTCTTTGTCGGCATCCAGGTTCCTCTACCTGTCACGTCAATCCATTGTTCCCTGGCGTTAGGTTCTTTAGGAAACCTAAAATTTATAATTTATTGCGTAAGTAAAATTGGATTTTACTTATATTTTAATACTAAATACAATATAGTAAATACTTGTAGATGAGTACAATGATCTCGTATAATGTTGCCAATGAATTCAATTTCTCCCTGTAAATCTGTCATCTACAAGTATTTACTATATTGTATCATTCGTTCAATAATTATTGTAATATTTAATTGACTCATTATACATCTAACTAAAAATATACTATCATTAATTAAATATAAAATAATTCAAAAAGAATCTTTGTCGAACGTAAATTTATATTATTTGAGAATTCTATCGATGATTTTATTTAACCACATGGTCACCTCACTATCGACCGTGCATCACGGCCAATCAGGGCAAACGACGAAACGTCAATGGTTGAAGCGAAGAGGACGCGACGCATGCAGTACATTGTAAGCGGACTTAGTAATTGCGTTGATTACGCGAGTACACATCGTGCAATGTATATTTTTTTTTACTTGTTGCAATAATGTCGTTAATGTTTGGAATTTCATAGTGATCAGAATATTTTTATGTTTTTTACTAATAAAATTATAATTAAATGTTATTTTCGACTTACCGATGGAAAGATATACCCCCTCGCTCTATACTTGCGGTCTGACTTTTTGTTTTACAAGTTATAATTGCACAACACGGCATTTTAAAGCAGAGCTCTGTTCTCCGCAGTAGTCCGAAGCGCACGAAACGCGGTGAATTAATGAATCGGTCGAGTTATGATTATCGAATCATAATTGTGGCGCGCTTGCCACGCCCACATTACCATTCCAACCTTATTTATCTATTCCGTGACGTGGAGGCTCTTGCAGAAGGGCGCTACGCGACGGCGCCGGCGCAACGCGGTTCTGTTGGAACAATTTCTATGAAAACTTCACGGAAATTGTTCTAGCTAACTGACGCCATAATGATGAGATTCCTCGATTAGATATACAGTTTGTTTTGCCAAACAATGGAGTATCGTAACAAAAATCGGCCACGGACAGGACGAACACATTTTTACATGGTTTTAACTTGCCATAAAGAAAACCTTAATGACATGCAGGCTTGACATTGGAGTTTATGTGCCATCCTTGATGTAAACAAAATGTTTAGTAATTAGTCATCATTATAATACTTAAGAGTTGAATGTCTTTATTATAATCAGCGACGTGTATTTAACATACCACAGATGTATAAAAAACATTTTATTGAAATGTTTGTGTCTCATGAATTTTTCATCTGTTTACCTTCAAAGAGCATTATCCTTACATATTATTATAAAACTAAATCCTCCGCCGCGTCTGTCTGTCGTCCTGTACGCGATAAACCCAAAAAAAACACTGTAAAACTACTGCACCGATTTTCATGCTGTTTTCACCTATGGATAGAGTGGTTCTCGAGGAAGGTTTTAGTATATAATAACCGACTACAACGCGGGCGAAACCGCGGGCAAAGTGCTAGTAATATAATAAGTTAGAAATCCCTCTTTTGTTCTATCTTGTCCATCAAAATATTTTCATAAACACATGTTATAAGCTTAATTTTTATTTGAAACTGAGACTTCAATGAACTCATTTCATGTTATCATTTCCTCTACAGCGGTTTAGATTCATCAGCATCAACATCTCTGATAGCTCTGCTGAACAGCCTAGCCAAGGGTGGCAGGACGCTCATTGCCACCATTCACCAACCTTCAGCCCTGATCTTCGAGAAGATTGACACCGTATACTGCTTGCAAGAAGGAAGGACCCTATACAATGGGCCCAGGGTCCATCTCGTACCAGCTTTAGCCAGCGCTGGGCTGAGATGTCCCCCTTATCATAACCCGGCTGATTTCTGTAAGTATATTTATTTATATAGTTACCTCTCTTTCCCAAAAACTCGAATCAAATCGAAAGCAAGTTTGACGATTATCAAAATGTTTACTTTGTTTTGACCTGTTCAAAGACGTACAATGATAATGCATTTGTCAAAAAAAAATAATTACCTCGTTGAAACTTGCACGGAAAAATCTGAGTAAAAAACTGAGACTTCGTCGGCAAGATCTTTGTTGGATATTGAACAAGGTAAACGTCAATTTTAAGCTTAGGTTCAAAATATATTTATTTATTTATTTTATTATTTATGTACACACAGTAAAATACATAGAGATACAACATAATTATAATAATTGAAAATTATAATAATAATTACATTAATTTGTTAATTAATTATTATAATTACCAAAATTAGCATAAAATAAAAATAAGTGGGTACGCCAAAAAAATTTAATTGCATTAGGTATCACGCCAGAAGTGAATTTAGGCAGTCCAGATCAACGAACTTGTTTATAAAATGCAATGTTTAGCAAAGGAAAATGCAAACATAGACTCTAAATAAGAAATCGCAAATTAAAACCTATTCAAAATGCTATAATTTTTGTCAAAATCAAAATCACTTCCAAGAAAGGAGGAGGATCTACGAGTATGTTCGTCTGTATCTTTATTTTTATGTGTGTCCATCGATATTTTCGTAAATTGTGGATCGATTTTGAAAATTCTTTTTCATTTGGTAGAGAAAGTTCGCGCGATAAAGATTAGCTTTACTTGGATAGTTTTTGAGTTAATTTCAATAATCCGTATTTTTCGCACTTAGTCTATGTGGATGATGTTATAATAACTTCCTGTCACTGTTATTTGGTAAATAAAAACGAAATCGAAAAAATTCGAATTCGTTCGAATTTGTTTGGGGTAAGATACCACAAAAAACATACTACAAAGTGAAAAGTAACTCTAACTTCGGAAGTCGGTGGCAAAAAACGAAAATTTTATGCCATAGACTACTTTTTTCACTTTTTAGTGTATTTTTGCAAGTCGGTTGATTTTTTTTGGAAAAAGTTTTTATCTATTGTCTGCATAATATACTATTGTTTGCACAAATTCCCTGGCAATGCGTTTTGACCGAAAATTATGGTATCGGTTTTCTAAAGCAATAGGTACTGTCTGTCCTTAGATACAAAATATTATACTTCCAGCTTATAAATCTTATTATTCCGAGTCCAGCTGCGCCAAATACATCGATATGAGTGACGTATTAGGTTCCTAGTATAGCTATCTGTACATCTTTGTACACGAATCGAATATTTAAATACCCATAAGGTCTCCGGCCATATATAAATCCACGTAGACCGTAGTGGTCTACGTGGACACTCGTTATATACTCGTATGACTAATCGTTCATCTGACCATAATGTTGAACTGTTGGACACTATTGAAACTAATTTACGAGCAATTTATTATGAATTATTTCAGTACTTGAGTAAATTTTTAATTAGTCTTGAACAAAGACTGTGGAATTGCTACTGAAATGAGTATTTTGAGCTAAGTAAAATTTGACATGTCAGATTTCCGTGATGTAAATCTGAACCACAATGTGCTTTTGCAAGCACGTCAAACTGACCGTGTTCCAGTGCTCCGATGGTGTCATACGAAAATCCAGGGCCAGTTATTACGTTGTGTTGTAAAGAGTGAGTGCACCTGTGTCTGCGCACACGCACTTGTCCACCATAATGTCTCCCGCGTAGATGGCTGGTCTCCGCTGAGATTGGCTGCCATGACCGAAATTCGGTCTGGATATTTTCTCTGAACCAACACACACTACAGACGGGCCGCATCGCACTTTTTTGTTCAAAAATGCATTGCTCTGCGGTTCGTTGCAGCTGTTATGTCAGCTTCGGTGTACCCTTCATTTCATAAAACTTAAAATAAGCCAATAAGCAGAGTTCATACCTGCACTTACTGTTTCGAAACTGAAAACTTGATATCATTTTAATTAATAATGTTTTAATTACACGTATCGACCCGTCTGATATTTATCATAATCAACGGTTTTAACGAGTTTGTATTTAATTGACAGTTAACCTTTTGCGGATTAAAAAATCTGTGAGAGGTTACTTTGTCAACCGCATTAAGGCTCTTACATACTGGCGCGACTTATCGCGCGACGCGACTTGTAACAAAACAATTTCTGAGAAAACTTCATGGCGAACAATGCGGCGGCGTCGCTTCGCGCGACCAATCGCGCCAGTATGTAAGAGCCTTAAATCAGTATTAGAAAGTAGAAGGTACCTACTTTTCCTACTGCAAACTGGATTTTTCCTTAACTTCCTTATTTTCTCCATGACATAATGTAGGACTACTATTCAAATGTTCCTATTTTGCCTTCAAGTCGGAAGGTAGATATTATCGTCTTTGAAATCTTATCATATTATCTTCTTCAATATAATGATAAGTTCCTACTTTGATGTATATGTCGCAGCCATGTGGTCCTAAGTCCTAGGCCGTTCAATAAATGCTTTTAATTTAACTAGAATCATTCAACGTTTAACAACTTGGCGTATTGAAAAGCTCTTTGAAGATGACTGACCAAGGATCAGCCAAGTGATTCAAACGGTGAAAAAAAATCTGCGAGCAACTTGGAAATAGCTTTCGCCGGCCACTGCCGCGACACCGCTCAATTCGCTCGCTCGGCTTGCGCGCGGTTGGTCACAGTTCTAACTAACTTACTAACTAAACATCACAAATTCGTCAATATCCAATTTAACTAAATGACTACCCGACATTCAGCCATTTGGTTTAACGTTGCGCTCAATGACTTGCCTCGTTATCCTTCAGCTATTTAATAGGATGCCGGCGGTTAATGAACGGCCTAGGCGTCCAATTAGCTGGCTAATTTAACCAAATGGCTGCAATATATATATTTAAACTTCGTGGATAGTAAACGAACTTCGCATTTGTTTTCCGTTTTGCTATACCACTTTATATGATAATGCATCATAACAATTTATGTAATCTCTTGCATCGCAATTTATAAAGTCATTACAATTCCAATCGTGGGCTGTAATCTTGTTCTTTAAAATGCATTTTTTTTACGACACCCATAAAATAAAGCAGTAAATAAACAAATTGTCCAGTTTATGTAGCATCACGTTCTTTTTACGTAATGATAAATAATCTGTAGGTAATCTACACTCTGCATCACCCGCTTGGCGACAACACCTACATTTGCATGTCTAATACACCACAGCATTGATCATTCACGTGATTGATTAAATAAGACTCGGAGTACTGAGAATATCTTGTCATGTAGATGAGTTGTGTCAGTCATACTCGTATAAGATAGATACCTAGCGGCGTCAGTGTTTACCTTTGATAGAAATCATAGGTAATGTAGGCAGACTCTCAATCTCTCTCGCTGGAAACGGGACGAGTTATACACGTCAACAGGTACCCCATTACGTATCTAGCAGAGGACCATAGAGCTAGATTGACCAGACACTACATCGAAGACAGCCCGGACGTCAGCTTGTACGAGATTAGGATGGCTCTGAAGCAGCTCAAAACAACAAGGCGCGGTGATGACGGAATTACGACCGAACTCCAGGCCGGCGCGGAAAACCCGTTAGGAACCCGTTAAACCCGAAAAGCTCTTTGATTCCGTCATACTCGAGGGCAAAACGCCACAGGAACGGGCTCGTGATACTTTTCTTACTTTTCTCCAAAAGGGTGACAGTGCCCTCCTTAAGAATAGGCCCATCTCACTTCTGAAGCATGTCTACAAGTTGTTATCAAGAGTCATCACGAACCGTCTCGCGCGCATTTTTGACGACTTCCAGTCTCTCAAACAAGCCGGATTCCGTAAAGGCTTTTTAGCACAGTAGACCACATACATACGTTGCAGCAGGTTATACAGAAGACTGAAGAGTATAACCTGCCTCTCTGCTTAGCGTTTGTGGGCTACGAGAAAGCCTTCGATTCGGTCGAGATATGGGCTTCAACTGTGCCAGATCGACTATTGGTATATCGTGGTGCTGAAGTGTCTGTTTGAAAACGCCAATATGACAGTCCGACTTCAGAACCAGACGTCGAAACCTATCCTTCTGCACCGAGGTGTGAGACAGGCTATTCACCGCTGTAATGGAGGATGTCTTCAAGATTCTGGACTAGAAAAATGACTAGGCATCAACATCAATGGCGAGTACATCACTCACCTTCGGGTTGCCGACGATATATTGCGCCACAACACGCGGTTGTTCCAGCCAAAACATAATATTGCTCATAATAATATAGTAGCTAACTTAAGACTTGTCCTTTCTTTTCCAGTAATGGAGGTTGCATCAGGAGAGTACGACGTGGACTTGGTAAAAAGTGCGGAGACTATGACCCAGTTCAAGCCGGAACCCGTCGGCAACTGCAGTTGGGAAAGCCACATTCCTACTATACCAGCACTACCTAACCCTTTAGGTACGTATCTACTATGTTATGCGTAATTAAACTGTGTGCAACCTTAAAACCATCTTCTGTTCATACAAATAGATAATATTCAATTCATTATTAATCTCATAATTTTGAAACATTAAAAAATATTGACAGCTTGCTATTAACAATGTGTAATTGCTATAAACTTGCCATCATGAAACGATTTTTAAATAGTACACTCACATTTTCTTGTTACACACAGATTTTTTTTTGCAGTTCTACTAGGTTATTTACAAGTACCTAACGTACTCTATACGTTTGTGTATTTAGTATTAAGATTCACTTGTACTTCTCATGTTAAGTGAAATGTATTGTTTTTGAGAAATAAATGTCTGTAATATTAGCTGTTGCCCGGGACTTCGTCTGCACATCACTTTTTGTATACAATTAATATTCCGGATAGAAAGTAGTCCTTCTCCGGGTCCCAGGCTAACCTACCATTTTGACAAATTCATAACGAGCGCTTCAGTGGTAAATACCTATAGGCATATTTATACTGTGATAAAGGCGCAAAAAGGAAATAAATAGACAGACAGAGTTAGGTTCTTCCGCATTTATAATTATTAGTATGGATTATGCCGGGGAGCCCGTGGCTAAGTAATAACAGCCACACCGGGTCGATCCATCAGGTTAAGCTACGCTTGCCGGGGTTGGTCCGTGGATGGGTGACCGTCTTTACATATAGAGACTCCTCCGTGCCTCAGAAAGCACGTTAAACCGTTGGCCCCGGCTTTCATTCGTGGATCTTTGACAGTCGTTACGGGTCATCAGAAGTCCGAAAGTCTGACAACCAGTCTTAGCAAAGGGTATCGTATTACCCAGTTACTGGATTGTGGAGGTCAGATAGGCAGTCGCTCCATGTAAAATAATGGTATACAGCTGTATCCAGTTAGACTGGAAGCCGACCCCAACATAGTTGGGAAAAGGCTAGGCAGATTGAGTATGGATTATGCCGATTATGGATTCCCATTCCAAGACCCAAGACAACATGGAAAGCTGTAGTGCTAAAGGGCATGAAGGCGTGTTAGATATCCTAAGTCGATGTCGAGGATACCAGGAAGGCTGGCCCCACCACCATGTGGGATATATAGCCAGGAAGAGAGAGAGAGTATGGATTATGCCGAAAAATTAAATGCAATTAACCTTCTGGCACCTACGGCATTATTTCAGTCATTGAATTAAGTCGTAGAATTAAAAAAGCCTTTGTTCAAAAATAATATGTTATTTGTTATTATTGTGACTTTTAATTTAATACATCATTTTGCCCAAACAAAAAAGACGCCATTTACTAACATAATATATCTATTTATATTTATCTTCTTTTGGGTTTATTTGATTATACTTTATTTTTTGTGATATTGAATATCCGTGCCGTTTTGCGTCAATGAAGGCTGTTTTAAAACAGGTAATTCAGTAATAAACCTACTAATTTCAAAATACCTACCAATTTATTTAAGTTATTGGTTCATATATTACGCTAGTTAAAATTTATAGATCGAATTTTGGACAAACATCTAAAATTCGGAAAACAAAATGATAATGAGATAATAGGGTACTATCAAATGATAAATGATTTTTCAACACACTTGCAGGTAAAGTGGCTCTTATTGAACCGCTTTTAGGTTCATAATGCAGTGTATTATGGAAGCGTGCTTTTTACTTTATATTACCGCACTAGTGCGGTAATATGCGCCACAGATTACTATTTACTAGTCGGAGTAATGACATAGCAGTATAGAATTAGTAAGTACTATCATGGCAGCATAGAATTTATATCCAATAGTAATTCTTTTTGGTGAAGCTTTTTACCAAAGACAAACGCTGAAAAATAAGTTTTTATTTAAAAAAAAAAAACCATTAGAAAAAAAAAACCCATGCATGCCCATGGGATTTTTTTTTACCATAACTTAACATCAGTGGGATACTATACATTGAATTAGTATGAACTATCCTAAAAAAAATATTATACTTCACAAAGTAATATAAGTAAGTATCTGTGGGATTCGCTCATCATTGTATTAATCACCAATTAAATCAACCTTATTGTAAAATATGACTTACAATTGGAACAGTAGGGTTCATATTAGGCTAACTGGTATACTAACCGAAATTAATTTTATTTATTGCAGATATAAGTACAGACTTGAAATCCAAACATATGCTCAGCCCTAAATATAAACATACGAAGCTATCAAAGAACATTTACAGACAATCTGGACTACTGCGACAAACCTGGTTTCTGCTCTATAGGAACTACTTGATGACGACAAGAAACTATGTGAGTACTACGTTACATATAGTACCTACCTACCATTGTTTATATATTTAACTAGCTGATGCCCGCGACTTCGCCCGCGTGGATGTCGGTTATTATATACTAAAACCTTACTCGAGAACCACTCTATCCATTGGTGAAAACAGCATGAAAATCGGTGCAGTAGTTTTTGAGTTCATCGCTTACAGGACGACAGACAGACGCAGCGGAGTACTTTGTTTTATAATATGTAAGGATTAAAAAGTAACAATGTACTCAATAATGTCAGTAACAATATTTCTTAACAACTATGTTAGCAAACTTGACCTACAAACTCCTAACCTAATACTAGGCAGTATATATATAGTTATGAGAATCCCTGCTACAAGCGCAAGACCGATACTGTGGAAAGCATTACACACAAAGAAGAAATAAATACATTATACTATTTAATAAAGAAATTAAAGAAATTGTCATTCTCGTTTTACTTCCATAAGCTTTTAAACAATGCTCTTGAAAAATATGTCAATTTGCAAATTCCCTTTTTGTTCTGAAATTATGCTTTTCCAAACAAGTGAGCGGCAGTTTTCGCGCATCCATTGCTTCTGAGCAAACTCTAGAGTGCGCGCAAAATAAGCCTGCGCGCGATTGGTGGCGCTAGCGTGCTTAACTCTACAGGGCATACTGATGGGATGAATTCAGCATATCATACTAAGACGACAGGTACATGGAATTATTTCAGGAACGTTATGGGAATCCAATTAACCTGATTTGTTTCATGACCTCACGCGCAATATATCGTTACCGTGGCAAAACTCTGTGGGCAAAACCCTCATAGCCGCACTCCCCGTAGCGGAGGGGCGCGCTCGCGCCTCGTGATTTATCAAGGTGAATTCTGAGCATCACGCGTCGTTCGATATAGTATTTTAACATCCATTGCTGGTTCTTTGATTTTAAATTTTTTATTCACATAAATGGAGTGCTGCGTACAGAGAATGTAATTTTACACTGAAATAAAGGAATAGTAACTAAAAAAAAGGAAAAAAAAATGAAAACTTTCCTGAGATTTCCGGTGGAATATGATTCAAAATAGGGAGCTGAATGCCCCCTGTTAATTTGCAGAGGGCTGTCCCTTACACTCTATAAAATGAAATATTTAAAATATTAAATCTTTAGTAATAAGTAATCATAATATTACTAATCTTCTTAATATTAGATAATTAATTAAATAATTCTGTACTTAATTTGACCTTAAATAAACGACAAGACGGTGACATACTTGTTAGTTCCGATTTCAGCCGCGCACAGACTTAACTTGCGAGCACTCTACCTACATGTCATGTTTAATAGCAAAAAATGAAAGAACAAAATTATCGCCTGCTCAGGAAAATATAAAAACGTTTTACATAAAAAAAACAACCGACTTAAAAAAAAAAAACAAAAAAAGTGAAAAATAACTTTAATTTCGAAAGTCGGTGGCAAAAAACGAAAATTGAAAAGCAAAGCACCGACTTCCCAAATTAAAGTTATTTTTCACTTTATTTTTATTTTTTTGAAGTCGATTGTTTTTTTATGTAAAAAGATTTTATTTTTCACTTTTTGTTGTGGTACTTACCCCTGGAACCCCACACAAATTCGAATACCACTACCTGCTATGTAAATAACAGTGACGGAGTCAAATAAGTATCATCTACATAGACTAAGTGGGAAAAATACGTAATGGTTGAAGCTAACTCAAAAACTACGCAAGCAAAATTAATAAAATTTATATGGGACCACACGGGAAGCACCAGCTTTCAAATAAAAAGAGAATCGTCAAAATCGGTTCACCCAGTCGAAAGTACTGAGGTAACAAACATTTTAAAAAAAAAACAGACGAATTGATAACCTCCTCCTTTTTTTGAAGTCGATTAAAAATTCTATTTTCTCTACTTTTCAGTCCTTATTCATGTATCGAGTGGCTGCACACGTGGTCATCGCGCTAATCTTCGGTTACCTGTATCTGGGTGTGGGCAGCGAAGCAGGCTCTGTCCTCGGAAACTACGTCTACTTATACGGGTCTATGCTGCTTGTAGTCTACACTGGCAAGATGTCTGTTACGCTATCATGTAAGTAGACCATTAATTTATAATTATAAACGAATTTATCTATTAAAGATGTCCATAATGAAGAAGAGGCCAACCAACGATCGTCCTCTATTTTTTTTTTTTTTTTTTGAAAATATGTTTTACTGGCTGAGGCCCGCGGCTTCGCCCACTTGATAAATTAATTCAACTTATACTAAAACCTTCATCGAGAACCACTCTATACATTGGTGAAAACAGCATGAAAATCGGTGCAGTAGTTTTTGAGTTTATCGCGAACAGACAGACAGACAGACGCGGCGGAGGACTTTGTTTTATAATATGTAGTGATTATGAGACTTGGCAGTAACATTCTCCTTTTTTTTTTTTTTTTTGTGGGTGGGAAATCATCCCATGACTTCTCCCGCTCTGGGCGGAGCGGAAGGGCGTGTCAGACTTTTACTGACTAAAACCCACCCGTGTTCCTTCATTTGCCTGTTGCCAAGGTCCCGGTATCCCTTTCAGACTTTCCCGCAACCCTGGCAGGCATCGGTCCTATTGGACCCCGTCATTTTTGCTGACATCTCTTTGAGGGGCGCGTGGAACACGACGCGCCATCGACCCGGGCCTGGTCCTTATCGGACGGCGAGCTGCCCGTTGCTCGCCGTCCGCAAGCCCGCGCCTATGGTGGCCGGAAATCCGCCTGGGATTCCCGACGCCCAGGGCGTCTCCAACGGCGGCGGTTAGGGGCGTGAGGGCGCAAACTTTGCCTTTCCCTCACGCGTTCCGCCTCCTCCTTCGCGAGCATTACTGCTTCGCAGAAGGAGGTGACGGCTTCCCATGCCCTCTCGCTCCGTACCATGGCCTGAACCAGGGCCGGACGCGAGAGGTCACCGCCGCCAATCGCCTCCGCGAGGACACGGCGGTGCTCCGCCCAAGCAGGGCACACCTCAACCGTATGCTCCACCGTGTCCTCCGGGCGATCCACACAGTGGTGACACCCGGGAGTAACATTCTCCTGTGCTGCAATACCGCTAATCGCAAACCTACTGATACCTACTTTAAAATTATTTATTTCGTGTTATGTTAACTAAAAAGTCTTATCGATCTGGTAGCCCGCGAAATTCATCTTAGGTATTTTGCAATTTGCAGTTCAGTGTTTTTGCTTATTTGTTCCATAGGAAGTTTTCTATAATGTTTGTCTATTATATATGTTATATAAGTTTGTCTATTTGTAAAAAAATACCCTCATTTATTTTTATTAAATGAACAAGTCTCTGAAAGACTGAATAAAAAAAATGCCGGGAAATTACTAGTACCTGTAGTCGTATTATGAAATATTAATGCCATCATTATTCCACTGCGAAAACGGGGTGGTGCTAGCGGCCTTGTCTAGCTCCGTCTCTCTCTCACACTGGAAAAAAGGTGGCATTAATACTTCATAATACGACACCTTCTCAGAGATTGCAATTATGCAGTAAAAATGCCAGTTGTATGACAATTAAAATTTATAATAAATTACCACCGGGCCTGAGAATGTTACCAATTGATAAGTTTAAAGGTAAAATGTTTGATTGGCTCTTAGACATGTGTTGTCAATGAATTTTTAAATCATACTTTTTGATATTTTAATTTAAAATCTTAATAATGACATTAGTACTTTGACATTATTATGAATTTTTGAACATTGTAATTTGAATTTTGACATTATGATTTATATTTTGGCATTATGGTTTATTCTTTGACATTATGATTTATATTTTCGATATTATTGTTTTTTGATGAAATTCATAAATTCATAAACTTAATACAACATTTCATAATTTTATATATTATTCTTATAATGTACCTAATTCAATGATTTGCATGTACCTACTTAATATTATTGGGATATTTTTGTTTTTTTTTGTTTTTAAATATTTCTACACCAGCCATGGTAGTATGTGTGAAACAGTGTTTAATGTAAGATCTTAATGTACCATATACTGAGAAATAAAATAAATAAATAAAAATAAGAGAGTGGTTCTTATAGGACAATTAATCTATCTTAGAGAGAGCTGAAATTTACTTCAGCTGAATTTTACATTTCTCACCATGACCTGCGTTCTTTAAGCACCTGCCTTATCTAAGTTTTACACTAATGATTAATTATGACGTAGGTAATTGTTTAGAATTTTTAACTAATTTAATCCGTTAATTTTGCGCGATAAATAATCACGTATTCATTCACGTATCGAAATGTATATGAATCTTTAATGAAAAAGGTATTTTGGAATATTTTTGTAGAGTTTTGGGCACGTGTTCTGCGCCCCCCGAAGTGGTATTTTTTGCAAATAAAACATTTATTATTTATTTGTGCAACATTATAATAACTTACAGAATTATAATTCTCGTTAAACGCACTTTAGGTACTTCATGTAAATGACCGTATAATGCATTTTATTATTTACGTCAAGCAATTAGAATGTATAAAACCTATAATGAAAATATATTATATATATTTCGGCGAGCAATATAAATTGCGTACACAATCATAATTACCATAACTTTAATCATTTTTGTAAACAACAACTTTTTTATGTTTCCAGTTCCCTTAGAAATGGACATACTACGAGGCGAATACTTCAATCGATGGTATAATTTAGGACCCTACATAGTATCAATATTAGCCGTCGAATTACCTTTTCAGGTGAGTTTTTTTATTTTACTCGACAAAGCCTTTTCTTGAATTAATGTTGATTCATGTGGCGTCTACAGGGCATACTGTTTTAGAGAGCTAATGTATATTAAATGTTATTCTGAAGCTCACAAATCCTGTCATAGCACCACGCATCGACCGAAGAATAGACGAAACGTCAGAAAACAATCACAATCATTCACATTTTGTCTATTCTTCCGTCGACAAAACCGTTTTCTATGGCGGTCATGCTACGCGTGCAGGTAAAAATCTGCAGACACAAATGTTACTTCTTTTTTTGCATGTACTGTTTAGTAGGTAGGTAATTTATCTTTTTTGACCGCGACAATAACCTACAGTGAATGACCGCAAAAAAGATACATTGAACTTTGTTTAATTTAAAATTTTTTAGCTACAATTTATATTTACATTAAATGTCATTTTTCCTCATAATAAAACAACATATTTTTAGGTTGACGTACATATGCAAAAAAACCTATTTAAATGATATAACTATATTTTAATGTTTTATGATAAGTATCATGTTTGGTACTGTGACTAATGGAGTAGGTACCGACTCGTGCAGACACTCTATGTGACAAATTCTAACTCAATTCAAAAGCCTAATTACCTATCATTAAAAATCCTTGCACTACCAACAATACTATATGCAATACTATACGCGACAATTCTATGTCACTAGTCAACGCTTGGTTGACAATGTACTTATTTTATACTTAGTTCATTGTTAGTCAATTCAGTTCATTGTATTTAAAATGAAACGAAATAACACAATTATGTATTTAGGCCCATTTGCACCACAAATGACTAAATTCGTTTAGCGCAAATTATTAATATTTAAAACCGTAGTTTAAAATATAATTCTGTCTTCACATGATTGATAATAAAAACACGACGAAGGCATTAGCTAGTGATTCATGGTGCAAGTGGGCCTAAAACTACATTATTTTAAACCCAGTTCTTTAATTTCAGATGATTTCATGCGTATCCTACGTGGTGCTGTCATACTGGCTGACTGATAACCCTCTGGAGCCAACGAGAGCGACCCTGTTCCTTGCCACCATCGTAGCCACGTCACTGTGCGCGCAGGCTTGGGGTTATTTCATCGGATCTACTACACCTACTAGGGTAAGATAAATTTCAACATTTTTAATCGCTTCGAAAGGAGAGGTAAGTTAAAAAGCTGTAATTGATGAAGCCAGTTAAAACTCGCTAGATACCTACCGCAAAAACTCAAATACCTTCCGAAGACACAGTTACTCTATCTGCACGCGTAGCGTGACAGCAATAGAAAATGGTTGCGTCGGCGGAAGAAATGACTGATTCACAATCACAAATGTCATTTTGTGTATTCTTCCGTCGATAAAACCCGTTTCTAAGGTGGTCATGCTAGGCGTGCTGGTAGCAAAGGAATTCGAATTTTACTCAGAAAAGCACCATTGGCTCTCATTGACGACTTGTGAACCCATGATTGGTAAATCATGCCCTGCCAGTAAATACCAGCTCCGGGAAATACCAACTTGCCATAATTATAGAGGAATAATGCTATTATATAAGAGCCCACCACACACCAGTAATCCCAGCTAAAAAGCTTGAGCAATTTTAATTCTTAGTAAGTTCTTGGTAAAGACCAGGGATGTTGCGGATGCAGAATATTTTACATCCGCGGATGCGGGTTTTTGTAGGCTCACATCCGCGGATGCGGATTCGGATCTTTATATATTTATTCCAAATGTCACTTTGCGCCAGTGCCGGGCATTGTAAATTCACTAAATAATCTCTCGGCTGCAGAAATCTCGCATAGCATACAATGCTCACTATATATTCACAATTTTACAATAACCCTCGAAACTGAGTCGCCGGCCCCGCCTATTTTCTTTAGTCTCGTCGCGTCGTTAGTCGCGACCTGTGCTACATCCGCATCCTCATGAATATCCGCATCAATTATTGCGGATGCAGATGTCCAAATCGATGTGGAAGCTCCGCGGTTGCCGATGCGGATGCGGGATTCCGCAACATCCTTGGTAAAGACTATTACTACAACCGGAACATCAAAATAACCTATCTCATTCTTTCCAGATCGCGGTGTTCATCGGTCCTGTCCTCGCGTGCTTGTTCTCAGTGTTCGGCTTCTGCCTGGCACTGGTGGACACTCCCTACCAGTTCCGTTGGCTTCATCACATCTCCTACTTCAGGGCTGGCTTCCACGTCGCCGTGCATTCTGTCTACGGCTTTAATAGGACCAGGATTCACTGCTCTAAAGGTAAGATAAAAATGAGTGAACATTGATTGCTAAATCTGCGAAACGACATAGAGGCAAAGACTAGCAGTGGATTACTATAGGCTGATGATGATGACCCCACTAGTTAAGGCTTGAAATTGTCACCAATTTGATAAACTGCAGTTAAATACTTAATTATTTTAGTCTAATTTATAATCCAATTTTTATATCAATTATTATTCAATTTGTATCTTGTTTACTCGTTTATGATCTAATTTATTAATGTAATTTTTTTTTTTTTAATACGTCGTAATTTAATAATTAATGGCTTTTAACACTGTTTTTTTGTGCTAGCGGTGTTAACCTATAATTAATTGTTGCATCCGCAATTGTATCCTATTATAAATAATATGCTGCCTATGTACTGGTATAAACAATTGTTGGTTAACCTTAATAAAAATAAAATAAATTATCTATTAATTAGATCACCATTGCTGAAGCGACGTTGACTTTCAATGAGGATTTATTTCTTGACATAGAAAAATGTTCTACCGCTGCCAAATCATAATCCACATTTACATTTTTACACCAGCTAACCAAAAAATCTTCTTCCAGAATACTGCCACTACATCACACCAAAGACATTCCTCAAAGAGATGGACATGGAGAACGTAGACATCGGAGGCAACATGGCGCTGGTTCTATCCAACACAGTCCTCATGCATATCCTGACTGCAGCAGCTCTGTGGTATAGACTCAACAAGAGATGAATAGATAAGCTTTAGTTTAATACCAGCGTTGGATATTGGATTGGGATCTTTCGTTCTTGTACTTAGTATTAGTTTAGAGACCGCGTAGGCAGGGAAAACTTTTAAAGTGATTGCATGGATTCTGCCTTGGAGGATTTAATATGTACATAGCAAATGTTTTAACTGCATTAATTGCATAGAACGTGGAATATTTGGGGGCCCTATTTCTGCGCGGTCTTGTAGTTTCCTATTTATTTAGTGATAGCAAAGTACTCAGTTTAATTTAAACAGTAATTAAAGTGCCAGGCGCTGGAGAAATGTGTGATAATTTCTGTTTTGTTCAAGCTACCGTATCAGGCGTTTGAATACTATTTTAATTTCATTATCATCGCATTTGCTTAAATAATATTTTTATTTAACCATTCATAGAAACTTTTCATTCGTATCTTTGTGTTTGTAAAAATAGTTTTTCTCTTTTGTATTTCAATTATTTCATCATCTGCCTAGCCTTTTCCCAACTATGTTGGGGTCGGCTTCGGGGTCGGTTTTGTATTTCAATTATTTAGTAAAGTAAATTAGAATTTTTCAATGTATTTAAAGCTCCAATAATGTTACTAATTCTAAGATACTTATGTTATAATCATTACAAACCTTAGTTTACCAAATATTAACGTAAAACTTGGAATATAACAGATCTTATTCCATGACTGATAAAATAATATAACTGTCGGACATCAGGAAACTTCCAATATATAATTAATTCATCTTTAACTGGTGTAATTTCTTTAGCCGTTTTGTTTTAAATTATTTTTTAGACGTTTTTATATTCTATAATTTTTTGTTCTCTTGATCGAAAAACCATCTGTTCCTTTTTAGGGTTCCGTAGTCAACAAGGAACCCTTATAATTTCGCCACGTTCGTCTGTCTGTCTGTCCGTCTGTCCGCGGCTTAGCTCGGAAACTATTGGTACTAGAAAGCTGTAATTTGGTATAAGTATACATATAAATCTCGCCGATAAAATGGTTTAAAAAAATTACGAAAAAAAATGGTTTTAGGGTTCCTCCCCTACTCTTAAAGCAGGAACGGCGGGTTTGTCAAAACCATTTTTGGATTCAGAGAACCGTTTGCGAAATATTAAGCTTTAAAATGCTAATTTTTGTTAGAGTCAAGTGTCCTGGCAGCTAAATAGTTGGTTTTGGATATGTGAAAAAATTCACACCAGTAGTATATTTAACGAAATTAAAAGGAAAACTATCACAGCTAAGTTGGCTCTACAAGTTACCAAGTAATAATGGACCAACTTACATTTGCAGTTGCAAAAACATGTTTTCCCATACATACCGTATGAGAGTAAAAGTTTTTGAACTACAATGTTAAGTTTGTGCTTGGGATAAATTATTCATCCCAACTACGGAACCCTTCATTGTGCGTGGTTTGACACGCACTTGGCCGGTTTTTATGATAATTTCTTTTAAATTATTATCACCGGAATTATGATTGAGCCACACTTGCCTAAAATCAAAATATGTATTTAATAAACAAGTATTATTTAAACAATTTCCGTCATTATATTTTGCAAAGATATAGTGCGAATAATGTAATAGGTAAATTATATTTCTTTATCTGATAATAATATGTTTTAAAGGAATTGTTTACTAAGCTTAGTTTATAATTTAATATAGTATTAATTGAATAGGTTTATTTTTAAACAGACAGGAGCCTTGCTAAAGGATTATTTTATAAAAAAATCATTGTAAGTACTTACGCCGTGAAAAAGTGAAAAAACTTGCAATTACTCTACACTAATATTATAAAGAGAAAATATTCGTACAGCACAACTATTTTCTTAATGCCCCTCGGCAAACTTCACTACAAATTATAAAACAAAGTCCTCCGCCGCGTCTGTCTGTCTGTCGCGATAAACTCAAAAACTACTGCATCGATTTTCAGGCTGTTTTCACCAGTGGATAGAGTGGTTCTCGAGGAAGGTTTTAGTAGATATATAATAACCGATATCCACGCGGGCGAAGCCGCGAGCATCAGCTAGTAAACTATAAACATAACAAACGTGCTCCCAGGATGAAAAGTATCCGATATGTCGTAATCGTAATCCAGGTTCGTGGTCTACCCATGTGCAAAATTTCATCCAAATCCGTTCAGCCGTTCCGTTTGTTATGTGTATAGTTTAAGTTTGCCGAGAGACAGAAAAAAGTTGTACTGTTTTTTTGTTTATACTGAATCAACACAAAAACTACTGGACCGATGTAAAAAAAACTCTTTCACAGATGCTATAATAGCAATAAGTAACATAGGCATAATTTATAAAAATATATAGTTAATGTTTCGTGCACGCTGGTCGTACCACAAATGGCTAAGAGATGAAAATGATATCCAAGCACACTGTCATAGTAGGTAATGTTTCCCAAAAAATATTTGTGTTTGATCGTGACCGCAAGTTTGTTTCCAACTTCCAAATAATTGACCAAGACTTGGCCACATAATGAGATAAATATATATAAGTCCTTTGATAAAAATATGAAATAATGCCGCGTTTCCTTCTGGAGTTTTCTCTATAAGTGGACACCTGGTACCTATCATACATAATCACATAGATATCTTAAAATGATATACCTTCTTGAATCTCAGAGGTGATCAGAGATTTGATGACTGATACGAATGATTAATTAACTCCGACATGTTTTTACCGAATGAATAATAAAATAGATCCAGTGATTATACGCTTTTTTTATTTTAGTCCCCGAGTTTGCCTAAAAATTATATATATCTTTACATATACCTAATGATAGGCTCTTACATACTGGGGCGATTCGTCGCGCGACGCGAATTTTAACAAAACAATTTGCTCACGCCGTACAACGGGCGGCGGCGGCTGCGTCGCGTCTCGCGACGAATCGCTCTAGTATTTAAGAGCCTTAAAGCCCCATTTATACGGTGCAAATTAACTGCCTATGGCATACCATAAAATTGAAGCACTAGCACAGTTTAAACAACACATACATACAATTGTTGACCAATGCGGGTAAACTTACCATACAAATCTGGTATTGGTGTAAACAGCACGTTCAATTAAATCGCATAATAACCTTAGTGAATTTTCAATTTACTGGAAATTCTTGTAAAAAGTAAAGATAAAGCAATAACAAGGCCGACTATACTTAGGGGTTGGGAAAAAAATAATATATAATGTTTATTCCGTTCAGGCGCCTACTGATCAAGTGCAAGTGGGCTTGTCCAAGCCAAAAGTTTATAAACATTTCATATTTTTCACCTTAAATATCAACTCGATCTAGTTTCAATCCAATTTTGCGAACGTCTTTTTGCGCATATCTAATGTTTTACCAATCGTCTGCGTTCGAAAGCAGTTGAATCATATCCCTAAGAGTCACTGAACTTCATTTTCTCAGGCGCTTTTTGTAGGTCGCCGGAGGGCACATAAGGAACTGTGGTATACAGCCGCAAAGGGTATCATGGAAATCATGCGGACCAATACCTAACCGTACTTACCGGAACGTGACGAAATGTGCAATTCTTTTAGCTTCCCGGGCAAAAGTAGTTGAAGACTACCGTGTGGTTTTAGTAAGTAAGAGTCTGACAGACACTTCCACCCGCCCCAGGACATCCAGGAGAATTTCCACACACAAAAAAAGAACTTTTTCTAGTTGCACGTCCCTAACCTTACCAGTAGTTTAGTTATCTACTACTATCTAGAAGATACTAACTACTATCGTTACGACGGCGATACTACGTATTACTGATGGTAGTGCTACTAGTTACTTAATGTGATTGGGATAAGAGTGACGAATTTTCCAATAAAAATATATAGATTTAATCAACCTCTGTTTTATCGGAATCCTAAAGACATACTGGGGCAATTCGACGCGCGACGCGACGCCGCCGCATTGTTCTCCGCGCGCCGTGAGAAATTGTTTTGTTAAAATTCGCGTCGCGCGACGAATCGCCCCAGTATGTAGGAGCCTTAAGTCGTCAAACCTAAATGACGAATTAAGTAGGTACTTAGGCTTTATCGGTCCCTAGATTTCGTGTTATGTAAAAGAGTCTTTGGGAAATTCGTCATATTAATCTAGGTATTATGAACCTAACATGAGACAGGTAGGTTGTTCGCAATAAACTCAAAAACTACTGCACCGATGTTCATGCTGTTTTTACCAATGGATAGAGTGGTTCTCGAGGAAGGTATATATCTTATTTATATCATTTGTCAAGACAACGACGCGTGCGAAGCCGCGGGCATCCGCTAGTATTTATTTATTTATTTATCATGGCACTCCAACGACTAGATCACAAAAACATTTACAGAGAGCATATCATATTATAACTTATAAACTACAGCGAACTTGTCACTTAAAGGTGTGCACAGCACTTACAAAGTTTGCCTATTTATAATTAAAGTAATAAAAATAATAAAATCAATAAGTTAAACATAATTAAATCAAATAAATTAACAATTATAAGATCAAGTAAAACAATAAAAATACAATCAATAAATCAAATTAAGTTAAATAATTATAGTGGGTAATTAAGAAGTTAAGAAATTAATAACTTGTAACAATAAAATCAATATTATAAAATGGAATTAAACAAAATCAATTGTCAGCAATCACCAATCCACGAGTTGCCGTAAAAGATTATTGCGAAATTGAGCCAGCGTGTTGGAAAAGATGTCAATGCTATTGGTGCGAGTATGGTTTTCATTATAAAATATGTCCTCACGAAACGGTTCAATGGCGCTGATCGCCCGAGGTTGGTTCAAGCTGTAAGTGGTGCAAACACATCTAATTTGCGGTCGGACCTGGGTTGACTACTACGGGGAACAGATACATTTAGGTCTTCCAGCAGTTGTGGAACATGAATCAGTCCATTGACAATTTTAAAAAGCATAGTTTGATCCATAATCTTTCCGCGGTTTTCGAGGGATGTAAGGTTGAAGTGACTCAACATTTCAGAGTAATTAGCTGTGTTGGGGCAGATGTTCGATTTATAACGCATAGTATTATGATATAAACATGTTAATCTTACTGACTCATTGGAGTCGTTAAAATTATAACATGTGTTAATATTTAATTAAAAACGTAGTCGTCCGAGGAAGCTTTCCTCAATAAGGTAAAAATATATTATACCTGCCTAACTATGTACCTACTAGGGTTCTCTACATTTAAACTTTTCTATTACTAAACTTTGATATACTTATAAAACTCTACTTCTGAGGTTAAAACTCAAACTCGAAGCATTTATTTCAAATAGACCAATTACAGGCACGCTTGAATTGCCAAGGGATCGGTCAGTCAAAAAGATGAAGCAAGTTGCCCATTACAAAGCGTTTTCAGTGTCATCATCTGCCTAGCCTTTTCCCAACCCTGTTGGGGTCGGCTTCCAGTCTAACCGGATGCAGCTGAATACCAGTATTTTACATGGAGCGACTGCCTATCTGACCTCCACAACCCAGGTTACTGGGTAACAGGATACCCCATGGTAAGACTGGTTGTCAGAATTTCGGGCTTCTAACGACCCGTAAAAACTGTCAAAGATCTACAAATGACAGCCGGGACGTGCTTTCCGAGGCACGGAGGAGTCTCGGTATGTAAAGATGGTCACCCATCCACGGACCAACCCCGGCAAGCGTAGCTTAACCTGATGGATCGACCCGAGCGGCTATTACTTAGTTTTTAGTGTAACTAAAAAAAAATGCAAGTTAAACTATTAATCCCAATTATAAGCGCTCGATCCAACCTATAAGGTAGGTAAATAGCCTTTCCTATGGATCTCCATTTTGAGCCGCTGTCCTGGTTCTCCTTCCAATTCTTCCATCTTTCACGATCCCACGCTTCCTCCTTCCAGTTTTGACGGAACATATCCAGTTTATCCTACCATCTTCTTCGTGGCCCGTCCCGACCTCTACTCACTGTCTCGAGACACCAACACTTTGTAGTAAAAAAATTACACCCTCAAAATTACCTTGTTACTTTGCTACATAAATGAAATTCTACATAGTGCAGTAAAACACTGATTCAGCGCCTATTCCACTATTTTATTTCTAAAACTCTAATACCTTGTTACCTTGCTACATAAGTGAAATCCTACATATTGCAGAGAAATACTGGTTCGGCGCCTATTCCACTATTTTAGTTCTAAAACTCAATTGTTTACAATAAACTAAAATTCACCTACGTATAACTATACTATAATTTACACAAAGGCATTGTTCACTTTCATATATAAAAACAAATGAGGAGGAACCGCTCTTTATTTTTACATAGCTTTATCTTACCTAAACAGCTCGTGATCCAGTTATAAAAATCCGATTCAATATTTTTTGCGATAAAAAATACTACATACGAGTATTACTACGCCTCAACGTTTACGTAATGCGAGTTGATAAAACGCGGAGGATTCCGTTGTCAATAGATAGTTACCATAGTTCACAAGCATTGTAGGTTTAGGTACTGTCAAAACTTCCTGAATTTAATGTGGGTAACAGAAAAATACACATATCAGGTACTAGTGATCAAAATGTGAGTAAAAAAATTTAAAACAGTTTTTTTTTAAACATTTAAAACTATCAAGTGTAAGTTGGGATTAACAAATTTATACTTTTTTTTAAACCGGCCAAGTGTAGCCTTGTCGCCGGCAATCTATAAAAACGGCAAAAAAGCAAGTTTGTTGTATGGAAGCCCCCTTAAATATTAATTCATTGTTTTACTGCGGAAGTTACGAAACCTTAAAAACGATAAAATCAAACAGTTCTCATGCATAGTGATAGATTTCTAAAAATAAAAATTGTGAAATTGTCTTGTATACAGGGCGTACCTTGAATATTGTAGATGGAACATTTTTACTGAAAGAAGACATTATTTGAATTAAAAAAAACAATTTAAACTGCATTCATAGAAATTTAAATAATTACATGGTTGAACCGGGAATCAAAACCATTAAATGAGAAAAATAATCACATGTAGCTTTATCATACTGATCGAAAGGCTTCATCATAAGGATTATTTTTTGCTAAATAATATAGTGTCACAAATAAAAGGAAGACCATGAATTTTACAGTATTTTAATATCCGATAGGTATTTGAAAAATACAGTTTTCATTAAAACTCTTCTACCATGAAGTACCTGTTTTCACACGCAAGAAAACCAGAACATTTTTTTATTTTTTTATTTGTGATGAATGTTATTCCTACGGAATTAGGCATTTTGAATCAATCTTATTATTATGTGATAAAATAAATGGGTACCCTCCTTACATATTATAAAACAAAGTCCTCCGCCGCGTCTGTCTGTCGTCCTGGGGGGCAAGTCTACTAATTTACAAACGTGTCAATGGTCTCGCATTGATGAGTTTTTGACAGATTTTGTATGGCAAATCTGTCAAAAACTCATCATTGCGAGACCATTGACACGTTTGTAAATTAGTAGACTTGCCCTCTGTTCACGATAAACTCCAAAACGACTACACCGATATTCACGCTGTTTTCACCAATGGATAGAGTGGTTCTCGAGTAAGGTTTTAGTATATAATAACCGACATCCACGCGGGTGAAGTCGCGGGCATCAGCTAGTACAATATAAAATGACACAATGAAAACATTGTATTGTGTTAATCACAAAATATCGTGTAAGTATAGTGAGACTTATCTCACTACACACAATATTTGTGACGCGAACTACGCACATAATATCTGCGCGGTTGGTTAGTGAGAAAGTGTTTTGTGTTGATGCATAATTTGCTCTAACAATTGATGCGACGCGATTTTCTTACTTATTTATTAATCTGACGTCAGTAGAAAAACATAATAATAATATCGTTAAGTAGGAAGATGAATCATCATTGATTACGAAAGAAATAAAAATAGAGTAAACAGAAAATTCATAAAAACTTTAAATTCTTGATTTATCCTTACTAATCCTTACTTCCTTATTTTAATATTACGAGTATAAATGCGAAAGTAACTCTGTCTGTCTGTCGTGCTTTCACGCCAAAACTACTGAACCGATTTAAATGAAATTTGGTACACAGATAGTCTAGAGCCTGAGAAAGGACATAGGCTACTTTTTATCGACATACCACACGGGCGAAGCCGCGGGCGGAAGCTAGTATTTTATATAGTTATTTTAATTCGTTTTTTTCTAATGTGGGTATAGGTACTAAACACGTCTACATTAATCCCTCGGGGAGTAGGATACATAGGCATGGTATTATGTTCATTTTCATTAGCTTGACCTGCACCCTAATTGCGGAATACACTTTCAATCACAACCTGAATGATTTTGAAGGATATTCCTAATCCATTGCTTCATAAATATGTTCAAAAATTTGACTGCTCAACAACATGAATCAATCTGCCTAGCCTTTTCCCAACTCTGTTGGGGTCGGCTTCCAGTCTTACCGGATGCAGCTGTATACCAGTATTTTACATGGAGCGACTGCCTATCTGACCTCCACAACCCAGTTACTGGGTAATACAATACCCCTTGGTAAGACTGGTCGTCAGAATATCGGGCTTCTGACGACCCGTAACGACTGTCAAAGATCTACGAATGACAGCTGGGGCGTGCTTTCCGAAGCACGGAGGAGTCTCGGTATGCAAAGATGGTCACCCATCCACGCTTCAACCCCGGCAAGCGTAGCTTAACCTGATGGATCGACCCGTGCGGCAGTTATTAATTAGCCACGAGCCTCTCAACAACGTCAATAACGCAATGAATGTTGTTGAACTGTCAAAATGAAACCCATTGGTACTGTAAATGTGTTACGCAATAACCCCGCTGATACCATTTCGTGTACCATACCATTCATGTTAAATGGATTACACGCATTTCGGATTATAATGTCGCATGAAATGAAATTGTCGCTTGAAATATTTTACACGTTTCAAGAACCGGCAACTCTACAATTATTTGATATTTTATAATTATGTTGTGCTGCAGCTGTGCCAATAGTACGTGTGCTTTTGTTTGAAACTGATATTTTACTCGACATAATCAACAAACGTTAGAACGAGTTAATTAACGGCGTAAATAAAAAGTGCATTTTATGGTCACACATGGGAGCATTCACAAGAATTTGGTATATAGATACAGAATTTATTTATTTATACTTTAAGAACGGAAACTGATAACCAAACTAAGCCAGGGCTTATATTTAGGGAGTCAGTCCTCAAACGTTGAGCATTACAGGGAGACCGTGTCAACGTGAATGCCATGACGTAAATTATTAAAAGTAAAGTAGGTAAACAGTTCATAAAATACTAGCGACCCGCTCCTATTTCACACGGTTTTTGCAACTTGACAAAACATCGAGATTTCTAAGTTAATTGTAACTTTAATAATAACGTATTATACACATGAACCTTCCGGAATTAATTCTATAAACGATGGTGAAAACCTCATCAAAATAATGCGTGGTTTAGTAGAACAACGCAGACATACAGATAAACACGAAAAGCGACTTTAATTTATAATATGTATAGATATAGATAGAAGAATTAATAAAGCTAAAACAAGATTCAAAGACAATATCAATTTGCTAACAAGAATATTTTCCTGTTTGCGTGAAAGTTTTGCGGAATTTTCGCGTATCCAGACAGAGTTTATCAACGCAGTGTTAAAAGATGCCGTAAATATTTCAAGTTTTGTCGCTGATATCGAAACGTGAACTGCAGGTTATTGATTTACATAGTTTTACCCCTGGCGTTTTATTCCAGGTTATCTATAGCGTGATAAGAATAGATAAGTAATGAAAAAGAAATAGATTTCCTATAGTGGACCTTGTAGAGTTCATCGATTGAGTAATGTAACGGATGTAAAAAGACGCTTAACGAAGCCGAAAGTCACCTGTTATTCCCGTTATTGTGATATTTTTTTTGTTCTGGACCATAGCTGGTAACCTCCAGGTTACGGACATATTGAAGGTCAACGTTCTAACGTTTTCAGACGTTTTTTAAAGAAAGCAAGTTTAACTTAATTTTTAAATACCCCACGAACCCTGAACCGTTACATGCACCCATAAACAAAATGTACGTAATGTACGCACTACCGTAAACAGCGATTTTTCACACCAAAAGTAAAAGTCCTCTCCCAGCTATTATTTTTGTGCAATGTTACTTAATTTGATATACAGAATGTGTAGTTGATGGCAATGGGATGGGCCTTTTTACACCCCGTATTTAACTTAATTTTCAACATAATTTGTAAAAAATTTGCCGTCAATAATAATTGTTAATTCCTCTCTCTACAAAACGAATAGAACACGAGTAATTGGTCCGCGTATGTTCTTCACACTTGCAATTACGACATAAGTACTAACTTTTGGATTACCTCATGTTTTTTTATTAAATACCTTGAATTAAACAGCTTGCCTCCAAATGCTCCTATGAGCATTTGGAGGCAAGCTAATGGCAAATCTATTGTCTATACAATAGATTTGTAGACAATAACAACTAGTCATATTTTATCGACGTCGTGAATCGCTACAACAACAATTGTTTTCGGCACAATGGCAGCGGTGTTGCTCCGGCATTGACCGTTGTTGCGTTATTGTTGAGTGTTGTGGCTGGGGTTGTGGCTCTAGTTTTTACAACAGCCTATCTGTCTTACAGCGATAACGGCTACCGGAGCGCGTTACCGACTGCTGGTTCCACAGCTGACGGCCATGTGGGGAGTGGGGGAGAACGACCGATAATCGTCGGCGGAGCAACACCAGCCGCCTGCGCAGCGCAGTTCGCCTTCCAAAGCCAGCGCGTCAGGCCGTCTAACGCGCAAGTGTCGCGCTACCCTTTGTTTACATCGGACGCGTTTCTTTGTTCAAATTAGCGCGCGATGGATAAAGTGCGTTCTGTTGTGTTATAGTTATTTTTGTGTGTGAGTGAAAGTTCTCGAACATGGCCAGCGAACACTCCGAGTCCCAGGAGACCAACTCCACGTCTCTCGTGGAGGACTCGCTCAACATATCGTTTGAAGACATCAGCTACACTGTGCGACATGGTGTCTTGGCGGGAGGTAAGAGAACCTTCACACTATTACGAAGTTTGTTTACATGAGTTTCTATAGTAGCACCCATTAAGCAAGACACCCACTCAGCTTAGTCGATATTATTCAATAATACAACTTATTTTTAAGCCATTAACGATCATTTAATGACATGCGTGCAACGTCTCTAATATTGCAATGTTTTATTAGTTCCACACCCTCTTCAAGATTACAATTTTTACTCTACCAATATTAAACTACGTAGATAACAATGATAAATATACGTGAACCACTTCTTAAGTACTTAATATGTGTAAACAAACAAAAACCACCAAAAACAAAAATAAGGAAAATGATCAAATATTACAACGACCTCAAAAGTATTTTAAGCATACATGTAATACCTAACGGCACTTGAAATTGGAAATTATATAAAAACTAGCTTCTGCCCGCGGCTTCGCCCGCGTGGTATGTCGATAAAAAATAGCCCATTCCTTCCCCGGGATGCCATCTATCTCCTTGCCAAATATCAAAATCCGTTGTAACATATAGACAGACAGAGTTACTTTCGAATTTATAATATTACTATGGATGCAACACATGCTAAACTTGCCAGGTCTGAAAAAAGGCGCTTAAAATTTTCGCACATGTTCTTTTACTCACTCAAACGCCACCTGTCACCATTTGGTTCCCAAAAAATGTTACTGCGCGAATATAGGAACTGCCAAGTTATATCGGCCATATTGTAAGTAGTTATACTGTGTCCTTCGCAGACAGTTGTAAACATGATAGGGCTGAAAATAATCAAAGATATGCTACTGCGTGCTACAAAACAGCACAGTTTAAGTACCTAATGCTTTGTTTAGTAGAATAAGTATCCAATATAAGGCGTGTAACAAAAACCTTGTCCGATCCGTGAGGGTGTGGTTAAGAATCATACAGCATACCAAGAGTCAATTCATGTGTTTTTTTTTTTTTTAATAAAAAAAGTCGCCGCATTTTTTTCAATGAAAATTCAAATTTGACCGGATTACATGGGGCGCGGGCGGCCGTCGTTTAGCAGGTGCCTCAAAGTCATAACTTATGATCTCTGTAGAAAATTTGCTAATTTATAATGAAATTTGGGTAATTTTGGTACTAAAAACGTGAATTGCAAATTGCAATAACTTTTTAATATTCAAATTTATTTTTTTCTGGTATTTTTATTGCAGTACCTATGTGCCCCTTTTGGATCGGACTGGTTTTTTTTACACGCTGTTATGGACAGCGTGTAAAAAAAACCCTGGACGATAAACCGAAGTAAGATCTCAGGTTCAGGTAAAACCAGAAATTAATCCTACCCAAAAATTGCCACTATAAGCACCATTGACAAAAAAAAAACCGACTACTTATACAACATGTTTCTTTTGATGTCCCGTAACTCTAAGGTAGGTAATGGTAATTTTTTTTCCAAAAATACAAAGTTTCAAAGATAACATAACATTGGACTCTCGATGATTGTTTCATTGATAAGTACGAGTAAATCATTTTCATTCAAACCAATCATTCATATTTAAATCTCGTTAATAAAAATCGTTGTCTTATTTCACGATGTTTTACATAAATAATCGTGACATTGGTGCCGATTCTGTTGTTCCTAAACTAAACTAAATTTAAGTTCAGTGCATCTTTTTCTTTCTATTTCATTAAGAAAAGGACAGAAGATAAATTTTAGTTCACTTCTGTCAAATTAATCAGCGCCTGACGTAAATTGACATTGAATTTTAGTAGGCAAGTTTTTAATCACGTCTAAACTTGTATGGAGTAGTAACAGGCGCTGATTAATTTGACAGGACTAAACAAAAATTTATCTTCTGTCCTTTTCTTAATGAAATAGAAAGTAAAAGATGCACAGAACTTAGTTTAGTTTGTGAACAACAGAATCGGCACCATAGTCGAATTATTTTGTATGAAAAAATGAAATAAAAAAAAATATATTGAAAATAATTCATTATGTCAGTTGATTCTTTAACATGGTCTCATGAATACCCTAGAGTTATGGGATATGAAAAAGCACACGTTATAGAGACACCCCTATCTCTTCTGTTTACTAAGCCTTTGCGGGTATATTCCTATAATCTAGGAGAAACTATAGACATTCAATATTTGTCTATGGGTGTGGGCAGACCCGCCACATCTAGTAACATCTAGTACTATACGAATTGTGATAAAAATAAAATAAACAGGCCTTGACTCGGGTCGGTGCCTTCACATTATGTTTCAATCTTTCAACTGTAGATAGTTTTACAGCTGAAACTTCATGGGGTATCACGCGACATTTGACAAGTTAATTACACCTATCCTTAATTATTTATTCAATACTTCAACCACACAAAAGTACAGAGACGGACTTAATGCCATAGGCATTTTTTACCGACTTCAAAAAAGGAGGAGGTACTATGTTCGGATGATTGTTTTTTTTTTTTGTTTTTTTTTTTTTTATGTATGTTCACCGATTACTCCGCCGTTTGTGAACAGATTTAAAAAAATCTTTTTTTGTTCAAAAGCTTATACTTCTGAGGTGGTCCCATTGTCACCAAGTCAGGATCTGATGATGGGATCCTAGAGAAATCGAGGGGAACTTTCAAAAATCGTAAGGGCAACTAGTGCATTCCTTAATTTATTCATTAAGTATTTTACAGCACTACAATTTTATGAAGGTCTGGAGTCGATCTGATGATGGAGCCGAAAGACAGTCAAGGGAACTCCTCAATGGTTTACACCAGATACCTCGTGTTTGGGCTTGATTAATTTGTATTGATAAAAACTTTACACTTTGATGGGTTGTGACTGTCGTTAGGGGTCTGATGATGAAGACGAAAGACAGTCGAGGGAACTCCTCAGTGGTTTACAGCAGATATCTTGTGTTTGGGCTTGATTAATTTGTATTGATAAGAACCTTACACTTGGATGGGTTGTGACTGTCGTTAAGGGTCTGATGATGAAGACGAAGGACGATTAACGGAACTCCTCAACGGTTCACAGTAATTACCTTGTGTTTGGACTTAATTCATTTATATTGATAAGAACTTTGCAACCATATAGGTTGTAAGTGACATTACAGATCTGATTATGGTCACCTTATAATATGATGATGAGGGGAACTATACAGTGTAAGCAAATGTATAGTGTTCACCCTTATATTCTTGAGAAGGCACGGGAGTCTCATTAGCCAGCCGGTTTCGTATAACATCTAAACGATACTTGCGCTGTTCAGACGACTCGCCACTTAATCGTTTTTGAATAAGATTGAGTCGGCAGATCTTATCATTTGGCGACTCCTGCGACAAATGAGAATGCATGTAATTTCTCATCTGAGATAACCTAGCATGAAGAGCTAACGGTGATTCTTGGGAACCGGACATAGCACTCCGTTTGCGATTGTTAGATAGGCGTTCTTTTTCAGTAGTATTAGTCTCTTTAATTCTGTTTTTCTTCATGCGGGCGGCTCCTTTAGTTGGTCTACCCATGGTGATTACAAAAATCAAATTACACAAAAAATGGAAAAATAATAAAACTTAAAAAAAAAAAATTGACCGACTTAAAAAAAACAAAGGTGTCTTTGCTTTTAATTTTAGTTTTTGGCCACCGACTTCCGAAATTAAAGTTATTTTTTTATTTTTCTCTTATTATTAAAGAAGTACTTTTGTCGTTTGGTTTTAGTACAGTAGTCCTTTTTTGTTTTGTTTTTTTTTTAAGTCGGTCAATTTTTACATAAAGTAGTTTTCAGTGGTGGGTGCAATTACGAAAACGAAAAATGAGGAATAAATATTTACTATCCTTTTATTTTGCTTATGGTTCCTAGAGGAGCAAGTCAAGCTAGAAAAGTTGTTAAGTATGACTGTAGATAGTATGATGTAGGCTTTAAAGAAAGTGACAGTCCAAAGATAAGTCGAAAGACTTGTTTGAATCGTGAAATGGTTAGGAAGAAAGTAAACATTGATATTTATGACGGCTAATAGAGAGCTCGGGGCTAAGTAATATCAGTCGCACGGGTCGATCCATCAGGTTAAGCTACACTGGCCGGGCTTGGTCCGTGGATGGGTTACCATCTTACATACCGAGACTCCTGCGTGCTTTGGAAAGCACGTTAAGCAGTTGGTCCCGGCTGTCATTCGTGGATTTTAGACAGTCGTCAGAAGCCCGGCAATCTTTCAAATCTGTGAAGGGATGGATTAGGAACGTCCTTCAGAATCCTTCAGAACCCCAATTTTAGTAGGATCAGCACCACAATTGCGTGACATTATACGCAATTTTGGTGCTGATCTTACTAAAATTGGGGTAGAGGCAAGATGAATGGTGAGAGAAACCTAGCTAGTTTCGGTTAGGGCTCAACCTCATTACACATCAGAGGTCCTAGTGTGAGTTTCTTTTAACTATCTCGATTTTACGCATCGACCGCGTTCGGTGCTCCGATTGGCCCTTCACTGGCCTTCACTGGTGGAGAGCCAATCGGAGCGCCGAACGCAGTCGATGCGTAAAGTCGAAATGGTTAAAGGAAACACACTAAAGCCTCTGAACGTCTTGCCAAGTTTCAATATTGATAAAACTCAGTAGGTACCTATCCTACACGTCCCGCTCATTTGATTGGCTGACAGCTCTCACTATCATTGAACTAATTCTAATGATATGACAACAGACCAAAGTGTGTGGCATTATCATTAACGCATGGTGCCTTATCGTGTTTGGTAGGAATCCCCCATTATTCTCTAGCAATTTCTTAACCATACATGATGATTTGATGAACTAAGAAAGATAATGGGGATTACCTAATTATACAGATCGGACTAACTTACCTAGTGACGTCCGATCCTTAATTATATGAAATAATTTCGCCTTCATGGAAACTGTGTAGTTTGCACTGGTGCACTACTTGCCAATCACATTATTTAAAGATGAAAGCCTTCATCATAGATAAAATTTAAAAAATGTTATCTGTGGTCCGTTCGCTGGCGCGTCATCCTGTCATCTGTCAATTCATTCTTTCAAAGCATATGAACGGGACTTAACGATGACCTGTATGAGCATCGTTTAGTCCCGGTCATAGTGCATACAGCTAAACACAACTTTTAGAAGGGGTTTAGATAATCCAATACACATAAGTAGGTTGATTATTTGGGAAGGGTTGGGACACCATGAAGGCGAAATTATTTCATATAATTAAGGATCGGACGTCACTAGGTAAGTTAGTCCGATCTGTATAATTATACTCATAATTTCGCCTTCATGGAAACTGTGTAGATGTTCAAAGAACAAAGTTGTGTTGGTAATCATTTCAGCATTATTTAACAACTGAACATTGTAGCTAACCATGTTATTCTGAGTTTGTTAGTTACACATTATAAAATATATATTCTATATGAATCAGTAAGCATACATTAAGGTAAAGACAGACTATTAATTCCTGGAATGCTTATTCAGTCTTGAATCAACCAGTGTCATTAGTAATCTAATATGGCACACATCAATTACTTATAAGCAGACAATTAAAATTGACATAGAAATATAATGAGTTTTATGAACAGCCACTCTCTATAGAGCATACAGCCTGTGCAAAAGCATTAGGATCAGTATTGGTCACCTACAAAAGGTTGAGAAATGGTCCAACCAACCGCATTTCCTATGACCTCAACATTGATACCTCCCCCCCCCTCAAAGGCCTTTGAAGTAGAGGCATGTCTGTATGTGAATTTAGAAAAATCTATTCCATTATTATGCATTTAAATTTTGGTTTGTCCATCCACTATAGTTACAGTAGAGGCGGCATGATAAGATTTTCTTATAAAGTTATATTGTATGATTTACAATCTTGTCTTTTACTCTCAGTAAAATCTAAGAAAATGGTAATATCAAGTGGGGTTTAGTACTACCAGGTGCAGAAATTTCACATATTTCTGGTATCTTTATTTAATATTAACCTCATTTTAAGAAATGTTATCTATGTGTCATAATGAGTGACACAGTTTGAATTCTGTGTGCAATTACAAGAGTTAATATGGTAAGGTATATATAAAAAAGTCATTTTAAACCATTGGTTATTTATGAAAGACATGAGATAATCCGGAATGTTCCTGGGGTCCCAAAATTATTTCATGTTTGGGGTTCTTTGCTCTTATTTCAATTATACCAAATTACCCTAAGAAACTTTGACACTGTCATCTGTGCCAATGTGGGGCCTAAAACTAGAGCAATTGCTGACTCAATAGTCAGCAATTTCTCCTGTTTCAATTTTTTTTTTTTTTTTTTTTAGTTATATAATTATAACTCATTCAATATCATTAGGGTATTGGGTGAGCTATACAGCAATCCTTCATTAAACTTAGTGGTCAATAATAATATTACCATGGTGACTAAGCCTAGGAGGGGCCAATATCTTGACTCTGTCAGAAGGGGATCCATTGATCCAGAGCAGTTTCATATCGCTTTCTTGCTTTGCTATACAAGGAAGTTAGTACTATATTAATTGAAGGGATTGGTGTTCCTCTCCTCAGGAAAGCATCCCTGATAATCTTGCGGTAATCAGTGTGAGACTCCTGCACAATGGGTGTGGAGATCCCATTTAACAGTGATTGCATCTACAGAGCATGCACCTAGATCAGGGAGCCATGATGTCATTCTGACACTTAGAATTGGGCTTGTTTGTAAACAGGTTAATCGGGGGCTCACCCAGCTTAACAGCAATTGATTTGAAGGTATATCCACCTCACTTCCATTCAATTTCTATATTTGGGCGTCTAGATCAGTCGTAATGTTTCCTTTAAAACTAAAATAAGATGCATAGCCCATATTTGTCTTTCCTCGCACTATTGTCATCACTGTCTCGTTAATCTTCAGGTGAGTAGAACGAGTACCAATCATCTTATTGATATAGGCAATGGCTATTGTGATAATATCTATACTTAGTAGGTAACACCTCACAGTACCAATCTGGAAAAGCTTGCAAATGTTTTGAGCCCTATAAATGCTGTTAATAGTTCAAGGTAATATATATGGAACTTTTTATAATTACATACCAATCAGTTTGAGAAGCAACAGAATAATATTTCAAGAACAAGGTCAAATTGTTTAAATCCATTGTGATTTATTGAAATGTGAGCAACCTTTGCGTAAATGATTTTGAATTTGATTCCAGTTTTGTTGTATTTGCAATTAAATGATTTTGAATTTGAAATAGTTATATCTCTGCCTAGCCCTTCGGGGAATACAGGCGTTATGTTATTATGGATTTGAATTATAAACTAGTTATGGCCTTGTTATTTTCATTGTTATTCTTTAAGGCTACTGTTCTGTGACCTTTCATCATCTTGGTGTAAAGCAAACCATATTGTACAGCTGGGATGTTGCAACAAGAATACCTAGTAATTAGGCAAACTCTACTATTTGCATTTCCTTATTAGACTTAAAATTCTTTATGAACTGGATAACTATCTTTTCCTGTCTAAGTGAAATGGCCAACTGGACTGAATCTAACAAAAAATTGCATCGTCTGGATTCTAGGGGGCTCTTTTCAGTTTTGAATATTTATAATAAATCCTATATTTCTCATATCATAGTTTGAATAGTAGACACATTTTCTAAACACTTTGCATATGGATCGGCAAAGCATAGAATATTGTGAGAGTATATGACAGAAAACAACCTTTATGACCTCAGGTGACAGACCGCTGGCTTCATGATCCCTGCCAACACACATGGTGCTGTGTCAAGCCTGGAGGCATGTAAACTCTTACAATATAATTATGTTAAAACAGGAACTGGAGATATCTTCAAACGTATTTTGTTATGGGTACCAATTAACATGTATTTATTAAATCTATTGTAGGCAAAAATCATTATTATAGCTGTCCTTTAACCACAGTTAAAGTGGGATTTAACAACATATTTAAGTATCTCCAATTGTCATCTGATTTTGGTAAGAATATACTAAATAAAAATTGTTTTTTGACAGGAAAACATTTTTTAAGGCACCTAACTGTAAGAGATTATTAATTTCTATGGAAATAGGGTTGCTTTCTCTCCAACTGAAGTTCTTATTCAGAAGTTTGAACTGGAAGTTCAATAAAGGGTAGCTTATAACCCTTGATCCACTATGTATGGTTGGATTAGTAGTAATATCCTCCAAACTTCAGGGAAATACTGCAATCCACCAGTCCGTACCTGAGCTAGTGACAATCCTGACTTTAGCAACGTTTGATGGCATTGAATTTATCTTTGAGGCTTATAGCCGAACAAATATTTAGATATTGGTGCCCGCTCCATCAGTTCTTTCATTTCCTTATTAAGGCTGGGTCAAAATCAATGATCTTCATGTGATGCAATCATAATAATTACACACAGTAGTCTAGCTGGGTCAATGTTTAATGTTTAGATTTGAAATGCACTCCCTTGGGAAGCTATTAAACTGTTAAGGCCCTTGTCAATGGACCCAATGGCAGCAGCCACTTTATTCTGCCGCCCCCTGATCCTTTGGTGTCATTTGATTCCACCTTCATTTACTGCAGCGGCCACCCCCTTGTCAATCTTTGGTGGGTTCAACAGGCCACAGATTGTGGGTGCTTCATACCTCTCATAAATGTTGCTTCGCCGGCACATTTAGTTCATTTATCATAACTTTTGACCACCAAAGTGATGTAGCCAACTGCACCCTCAGACCAGATTCTCAACATTTGAAGGCAATGCTTCAGGTTGGGGTATGGATACCATTTCACTCTCAGTCTTCTTCCGGTTGGACTGTAGTGGAATTGACGTAAATACTAACATAGCATATTTAAGTTAAATTGTATACCAATAGGTATCTAGAATTATTGTAAGTATTTTGAAATTTTTGAAGACCACTAGGTGTTGTCTGTTAAGTAAATAAATTTTAATTGGTGGCATTGAGTAGGCTATTTGGTGTCCAGATTCGTTGGCTTTGGTCACGTGACTCACAGCCTCTCGAACGTGTTCTCCTGGTGCAAGTTTGACTATAGTGTCTTCCACGGAAGCGGGCTTCGCACTCATAATAAGAGTTAGGTTCCAGACTGCTCAATTCCACAGCTTACATCAGGTGATGGTGCAGGGATGTTTTTATAACTGAACAATATACCATGGCTGACCTCTCGTGAAAGCTCGTGTGGTGTGGTTCTTTTGTAGTTATGCGGCAGCATAGTTAGTGGTCTCCTGGTTAACCTCTCGTGAAAACTCTTAGAGACTGCTAGGGATCTAGCAGGGATGTGTTTGTAACACTGAACGATACACCAATGGTTGACCTCCCAGTGAAAACTCATGTGGTGCTGTCCTTTTGTAAGTATACGGCCTAGTTAGTGGTCTCCTGGTTAACCTCTCGTGAAAACTCTTTGAGACTGCTAGGGATCTAACAGGGATGTGTTTGTAACACTGAACGATACACCAATGGTTGACCTCCCAGTGAAAACTCGTGTGGTGTTGTTTTTTCGTAAGTATACGGCACAGTTAGTGTTCTCAAGGTTAACCTCACGTGAAAACTCTTAGAGACTGCTAGGGATCTAGCAGGGATGTGTTTGTAACACTGAACGATACACCAATGGTTGACCTCCTAGTGAAAACTCGTGTGGTGTTATCCTTTCGTAAGTATACGGCACAGTTAGTGCTCTCAATGTTAACCTCACGTGGAAACATATTACGGCAACCAAGGTAATTTTAGTAAAATGATCTCAGGTAACGACAAATTGGTAGGTATATCGAGAAACTTACCGGTGTCCATGACGCTTTCATGTAGGTATTCACTCGATTTACCAGTTCTCGCAGATATTCATTCAGGTCCTCCATTTCCTGGTCTCGTTTTCTTCGATATTTTCCCATTTCGATAATTATATCTAAACTTTTTATCGGAAGCGTGATCAGCGCGCGGCACAAAAAAGTACAATGAATTGACAGATGACAGGATGACGCGCCAGCGAACGGACCACAGATAACATTTTTTAAATTTTATCTATGATGAAGGCTTTCATCTTTAAATAATGTGATTGGCAAGTAGTGCACCAGTGCAAACTACACAGTTTCCATGAAGGCGAAATTATGAGTATAATTTAATGTCTTATTGTGTGATTTTAGTCATTTTAAATCATAATTAATTTTCCTAAGTTATTATCCTATTGTACCTACAGCTCTAACTACATTTAATATTTATATTCATCGATAAAAATAAAAAAAAATTGTAAAAGAAAATATACCTTAATTACAATATACCTTAATTACAATACACATTTAATAATTTCTACATTTATAAGTTATATAACTGTAATTTTACATAATAAAAAATATTCTATTCTATTTTATACAAGCTAACACTAACACTAAAACATATAAATTACTAGCGACCCGCTCCTGCTTCGGACGGGTTCTACGACTTGACAAAACATCGAGATTTCTTAGTTATATGTAACTTTAATATTAACGTATTATAATATAACAAATAAACCTTCAGGAATACATTTTCTAAACGATGATGAAAACCTCATCAAAATCTGCTGCGTGGTTTAGAAGAACAACGCGGACATACAGACAAACACGAAAAGCGACTTATATTTATAACATGCATAGATGTACAAGTATACAAAAGAAAAAAGGAAGATATTTTACTTACTAGCTTTTGACTGTAGGTAGGTAAATAAAATATGAAATATGCAGCACTTAAATTAGGTAATCAAATTAAATGCTAGCTCTTGATTCTTCAGGCAAAAAGTGCGTTATGCCCAAGACCCTTTAAAAAGGCTGAATGCATTTTCATACTCGTTATTTTATTTTTTATTTTATTTTATTTATTAGGGACAAAAAACAGTTACATGTTAAGGTTAAAAATTATGAGTCGTAACACAAATAGGTAAACATATAACCCACACCATTGTCCACGAGTTAATATCGAGTTATCGTATGAAATCTGCTACCTATAAACACTATCTGCTTCAATATCGCTACAGATGAGTTTCAGTGACAACCAATAGACGGGTAGTATTAATTAGACATAACACAGATTTTTGTCATAAATTCATCATTTATCACTTGACCATGACCTATTCCCGGAAGAACCTTCAAGTAACAACACGATTTTGATGAAATATTTTCCACATTTTTGCCTTCGAAGACGTGTTACTCAACAAAGAAAGATTTAGGAACTCCAAGAATAGAAAAGCAGTTTTTTTTTTTCTTCTTAACCTAATGTGTGTCCCACTGCTGGGCAAAGGCCTCCCCTTTTTCCTTCCTTATTTTTTTAAATTGTAGATCAACTCCAGTATTCCCGAAATAGGTAATCTAACGCCAGTAACTAAGTAAGTAGCTTTTCCTTAAAGACCGAGCCAGTATTAAGGGCGATTGAAAATTGATTTGCGGTTCAGTATTTGGGTGTACGAATAAATAAAAATAAACAAAAATAGAACCTGATGTCACAAGTTACGATAACAGATCAACCAATACCGCACGGTTCGGTTCAAAAGGACCGGATGACTCAGATATAAAAGTTATAATTTATTTGACATACATGTTAGTTGATAAAACTTTTGAGAATACGTTTTTGCCTATAACAAACTTCAAGAATGAGCGATAAGCCGAGTGAAGTTGACGCTAGTTTTAATATATTCCCGGACACAACCGAGCTACCCTGCATATTTTTGTATAAAAGTCGCTTATTTTTTAAATAATAGTAGTACAAAGATTAAAAAAGTTGTTTTTAACCCAGTGACAATCATTTCCGTATGTTATTGTTCCAAATTCGAAAATACAAAAAAAAAAAACAGTTTAATTGCAATAAGTCTTCTTTTCATGATTTGAAGGGAATGTACTCCCATGCTTCTAAGATGGCAGTTTTCAGCTCCTGCAATGTTTCTGGAGCTGGTTGGTTTCGAACACGCCTGCTATCAGAGCTTAACGTCATGCAGGTATTCTCGAACAATTCTAGCGGTATGCGCCCTTGCATTATCAATTATCATGCATAAAAATAAAATCCTGGCCCACAAAATATAGCATATGGCATCGCATGAGCCTCTAGGCATTGAAGAATATATCGGTCACTATTTAGTGGTGGCAACCGAGGTCCTGTCATAACCTCAAGGCTAGTTTTTCCTTCAGTGGAAACTCCACCCCAGGCTGTCAAAGACTGGGCACGCCACAATAGCGGCGATAAGTCCCCTCTTTGAGGAGTGGATAGAGAGGCGCCACGGCGTCCTCACCTTCCGCCTGACACAGGTCCTCACCGGACATGGCAGCTTCGGGAGGTACCTGTGTAGGATTAGGCGGGAGGAAACGCCCGGGTGTCACCACTGTGTGGATCGCCCGGAGGACACGGTGGAGCATACGGTTGAGGTGTGCCCTGCTTGGGCGGAGCACCGCCGTGTCCTCGCGGAGGCGATTGGCGGCGGTGACCTCTCGCGTCCGGCCCTGGTTCAGGCCATGGTACGGAGCGAGAGGGCATGGGAAGCCGTCACCTCCTTCTGCGAAGCAGTAATGCTCGCGAAGGAGGAGGCGGAACGCGTGAGGGAAAGGCAAAGTTTGCGCCCTCACGCCCCTAACCGCCGCCGTTGGAGACGCCCTGGGCGTCGGGAATCCCAGGCGGATTTCCGGCCACCATAGGCGCGGGCTTGCGGACGGCGAGCAACGGGCAGCTCGCCGTCCGATAAGGACCAGGCCCGGGTCGATGGCGCGTCGTGTTCCACGCGCGCCTCAAAGAGATGTCAGCAAAAATGACGGGGTCCAATAGGACCGATGCCTGCCAGGGTTGCGGGAAAGTCCGAAAGGGATACCGGGACCTTGGCAACAGGCAAATGAAGGAACACGGGTGGGTTTTAGTCAGTAAAAGTCTGACACGCCCTTCCGCTCCGCCCAGAGCGGGAGAAGTCATTGGATGATTTCCCACCCTCAAAAAAAAAAAAAAAAAAAAAAGGCTGTCAAAGACCCACCGCCATAACTCACCCTCTCTTCATTGCAAAATTCCTGAAAACGTTCTCCCTGTCTTCGTACGTCCATCATTGCCATACAGCATAATCTTGGTTTCATCCGTATAAAGAAACTGCCTCAGTTGACTTTAAGCTTGAGACCAATGCAAATGTTCGCGTGAAAACTGTAGGCGCGCCATTCCTTAAGCTCGTGTCAGTTTGGGACTGGGATGTGGTTTCAGGCCACGTTCTTCGAGTGTCCTTCTAACAGTTCGAGCGCAAACAACCAGTCCGTGAAATTCTCGAAGCTGTTCTTGGACCTATACTGAGGTCAGGTGACGATTACGCAGGCTGGTGGTAGGGATAAACTGATCTTGTCGTGCTGTATCGACCCGGTTTCGTGGCCCTCCTGGGGCCGTATTATGAAGTATTAATGCCATCATTATTCTACTGCGAAAAAAGGGTGGTGCTATCGGCCTTGTATAGCTCCGTCTCTCACTCACACTGGAAAAATGGTAGCATTAACACGTCATAATACGGGGGCCGTATTATGAAGTATTAATGCCATCATTATTCCACTGCGAAAAAAGGATGCTGCTATCGGCCTTGTATAGCTCCGTCTCTCACTCACACTGGAAAAATGGTAGCATTAACACGTCATAATACGGCCCCTGGACGGCGCACGAAACCAGTCTCCAGGTATCGATGGTAAATTCTTTGAACGGCAGAACGACTTACATGAAGTTTTGCACCTACCACACGTTTTTAGGGTTCCGTACCCAAAGGGTAAAACGGGATCCTATTACTAAGGCTCCGCTGTCTGTCTGTCCGTCTGTCACCAGGCTGTATCTCATGAACCGTGATAGTTAGATATTAGAAATTGTCACAGATGATGTATTTCTGTTGTCGCTGTAACAACAAATACAAAAAAACAGAATAAAATAAATATTTAAGGGGGCTCCCATACAACAAACGTGATTTTTTTGCTCATTTTTGCTCGATATTGATAACGGTAACAGGTAGACGCTTGAAATATAGTTCTTATAGATAATGGTACGGAACCCTTCGTGCGCGAGTCCGACTCGCACTTGGCCGGTTTTTTTGTGTAACCATCACACGGCAGGACAAAGTGATCTTCTCAAAAAAGCATTAATTATAAAAAATTATACCAAAATTGGTAGATCAGTAAACTGTCGCGAAAACCAACGTAGATATATGTGTCGCGACAAAAAGTAATCGCGTGATAGTCCGAGTCAATTTTTTCTTTATGGGATATATCCGGTGCTTGTTGCAGGCTTCCTGTTCCTCACAAACAGTTCATATATGTAGTTGTGATCTTTTTTATAATTTAAATATAATAACATAACATTACGCGTGTAATCCCCGAAAGCGCTACTGCTGAGCATGAGGTCCTGGGTTCAATTCCCGGGTCGTGCAAAGTTTTATTGGGTTTTCGATCTGGAATTTCTCAGTAGCAGCCCGGAGTCTGGACTTGTGCCCGGTTGATGGCAATAGGCTCACCCCCTATGGGTCTTAAACATAACTGAAAATGAGAGTGTACTAACAATCTTTGAATCTTTGGCCAATATATTACTATACTAAACATACATTGTTCTGCACTCATTGACGGATGCACTCACTGCACTTGAATTCTCTATTGTCTAAGTACATAATAGTATACAACACGATAACGGTAAGTGGGATGCATAGCTAGTAATGTATTATGTAACGAACGCATAATAATAATATTTATTTATAAAAATATTTTTATGTATAAAATTTTAATAAAGGAAATATTTATGTAAACATTGCATGACACACGATGAGACATAAAATAAGTTATATTGTCATTACCTAAGTAAATAAAAATAAAATAAAATATGATTAAAAAACTTCGCAAATTACGGCTAGTTACTATTCCCAATAACGAAACGTTATATTTACCATTAGTAATGTCAACTATCCTAATCGAGGTGAGAAAGAGTCTGCTACGCGTTACGAAAACTACGCTTATTAATTAGTAACATCTGTGAAAGGGGTGATAGACGTGCGAGCAAGTACGCGCAGTTATGGCTCGGCGAGCAAGTACGCGTACTTATGGCTCGGCGAGCTTACTCGCCCGTGTGTCATGCTAAGTACGCGGACTTTACAACCGCTGAGTAAGTTCGTCGGCGATCCAACAGGTTTGACATTTTGCTCGTAGCTCGCCTTGGTTCGCCGTCTGTCATCGCCGCGAGCCGCGAGCCGCCAATTTGACAATAAAATTTTCAACAAGCTTACTCGGCTCGCCGTCGGTGACACGTGCGTCACCGACGGCGAGCCGAGTAAGGTCGCGAACTTAAAAACCGCATACTTTAAGTACGCACGTCTATCACTCACTTAAGAGTAGTCTGCCACATCTGTTACTAATAAATTAGCGTAGATTCGGTAGCGTAGCGTAGCTTACTGTCTTGTGCATTGAAAGGTCTAATAATTAAGTTCAGTAGTTTAGAGAAAATAATAATCCTATGATTACTTAACTTATAAAGCTATGTAGTCGAGAGTAAGTTAATCTTTTATTTATAATATAATGAACCTACATCTGTATAATTTTAGTACTTAGTAAATTTCATACATTTATTTATCTCATTTAACAATATTATCATTATTATAAAGTAGTATTGGCCTGGTACGTAGATGGATACAAAAATAAGCCTGTAGGTACTCCTAAACTGTGGCTTAGCGAAAGTCGTAGCGAATGGCTTGTAAACAAGTATCAACCAAGGTACTATTAAAGAAACTACTTATCTTAAACCAGGCCCTTACGACACATCTCATTTTATGGATCTAATCTTAACCGTTTAACAATTTACCATTAAGTTTAAGATTCTCTTTACATAATGAGTATTAAGGAATGCATGTTCTGTCTAAAGGGCAATCAAGTCGTACAAATTGTGAAAACAATAAGTACGACCGCGTACAACAACGGTTCACCACTTTTCAACCTTATGCCTTTAGTGATAAGGTTGAAAAGTGGTTCACCAATACTGTCCGCATTCGAAAGTACCTCTACCTGGGGGCCAAGTCTACTAATTTACAAACGTGTCAATGGTCTCGCAATGATTCGTTTTTGACAGATTTTGTATGGCAAATCTATCAAAAACGCATCATTGTGAGACCATTGACACGTTTGTAAATTAGTAGATTTGGCCCCCTGAAGTGAAGTCATAATGAGTGATATAGAAATCAATCAATGAATTACAAAATTCTGATATTCAGTTAATCACAAAATACATTGCGAATCATTAATTGTCAAGACAGTTGGTTGGAAAGTATCAAAATACCTATACTAGATTTGAAATAAGATTAGACATTAAAAGCGAAAATGAAGATAGATTTATTTTTTGTATTTAAACTTCATGTACACAGTAGTGGTCTAGCGGGCCATTAATGCCACAAGGCATTCTGTACCAGTCTTCCTTTGGGTTAACAGGGACGTCATTGTGTAGGTGTTCAAAAATAAAACCATTTTGTTTTCGAAATTAATATAATAGGCTAAAGAGAGATTTAATTTACTGACAACAAACAATTTAGTAACATGTCACATTTTGCCTTAAACAGATATAATACCTTCCGCTCCAAGTAGTTACGTTTCCGTGTCCGTGTTGCTGTAACTATATCTACATATAAGCCTGTTTCCATACAAGTTAGCTTCCTTTTAGGTATACTAGACTTCTAAAACTCCATTTTGAATCTCATGAATAGTTTGCAATCATACGTACCTATAGTTAGACCGAGACCGCTGTACCGCGCCGTGAGCGTTGACGAATGAGCGGCGGGACGCCGTGAGCGTTGAGGAATGAGCGGCGGGACGCCATGAGCGTTGACGAATGAGCAGCCTGCACTGCCCCCCATCTCGCCGCACACATACCTATGGCGCGGTACAGCGGTCTCGGTCAAACTATAGTGCGCTAGGCCGCACGGCAGTGCTAACAAAACAAAGCTGGTCTTTTATTCTATTGATGCTCCGTACTAGACTACACCAACTCAAGATCAAAGTGTTACCACTATCGTATGACCTGCTGTACATAAACAGTTCCGTCACTTAGGCCCGTATTACAGAACCTCACTACAGTCAAGACTCAAGCATTACTTAAAACTAGTTTTAACCAATCAAAAGGCTTTAAACGAGTTTTAAGATGCTTGTGTTTTGAGTGAGTTTCTGTAATACGGGCCTAAAGGTATTTTCTGGAAAATGGAAAATTTGAATCAGCAACGCATTATATGCAGTTACATAATAATGTAGTACTACCGTTTGTAAAGATAATGACACAATGACAATTGCTCTGATCATCAAGATTAGATATTCGTAAATAAATTAGACTTTGTAGGTATATGTTTATGTTTATAACCAATATTCTGACAATTGAATCCGAATGATTTTAAACATTAAAAGATAAGAAAAACAAAACGTCATAATCCAAAAAACTTTAATTTACATTCAAATGTTTAATTATTTAATGACTGAACTCATTCAATTCAAATTATTACGGTATTTTATTCATTGCAGTACATAGTAAAATAGTACAATCTCAAATTATTATCCACATAACCAAACAACTGTTTTTTGCTCAAATTACTCGTAGGGAAATTAAGATTTAAAAAAATACTTTTTGCTTTTTGTGAAACTAACGAAATAATGTATAATTATAAATAAAGTAAAATTCTATTTCAACTTAAATTGCTATTGCTATCGTGTTCGTCAATGTTCGTTTAGATTCAGTTTTATTTTATGAATTCACTTGTTATTTATGTCACTTAATTACCTTACGTGTGCCAGATACGCGTCTTGAATCAATCGTAGTATGATTATGGTAAAGTACTGCCTGCAATTGTGAGGGCACTTAATCGTCAACACATATTAATATGCAGGTAAGTAACAAGATTGACCAACTATTGCACTTAGGAAACGTTTATCTCGTGTAACATTTTGTCTTAGTCTACAATAGAAGTATAGTATTTTCGCTATGTATTTTCTGGTGTACAATAAAGTATATATAAATACTAGCTGCACCCCGCGGTTTCACCCACGTAAGTCTCGATCCCGTGGGAATATCGGGATAAAAAGTATCCTATGTGTTAATCCAAGTAATAAACTGTCTGTTTGCCAAATTTCATCCAAATCCATTCAGCCATTTTTGCGTGATTGAGTAACAAACATCCAAACACACAAACACATAAACACACAAACACACAAACTTTCACATTTATAATATTAGTAGGATAAATAAATAATAATAGATGTAGATATATTTAGTGACCTATACGGCTTAACTATTCGTCAAGAGTCATAAAAAAACCCGGCAAAGTGCGAGTCAGAAACGCGCACGAAGCGTTCTGTACGAGAAAAAAATCACGTTTGTTGTATGGGCTCCCATACAATAAACGTGATTTTTTTGCCTTAAATATTTATTTTGTTGTTTTTTAGTATTTGTTATTATAGCGGCAACACTATTTATGAAAAACTGTCTAACTATCACGGTTCATGAGACAGACGGACAGACAGACAGCGGAGTCTTAGTAACAGGGTCCCGTTTTACCCTTTCGAGAGACCCTAAGAAATCGACACGTGTTTCACCACTCACGTCTCCTTAGGATGCCTCGTTAAGAGGTGAAACACGTATCGATTTCTTACAGGGTGTTTTTATGACACAATCAGTAGTCTAGACTTTCAATAAATCCATCTCAAAACGTTTCTTCTTGTTCTTAACAAAAATCCAGACTATTCTGGACTATACTGTTCACGATACACGTAGGTATATAATAATGCAATTGCCAACGTCTTTTATTGTTACAAGCGTTTCCTTTATCTTTTGATAGAATAACTTAGTCACCGTTCCATTCGAGACAGTATGCATTATCGTAAGAGAATATAGATAAGAATTCGAAACTACATAAATAAAAGCTATGTACATTTCCAGTATAAGCTGACCTCGCATTGTACGGAAATCCTATACAATGTGAGATCAGCATAAACTGGAAAAGTATAGCTTGATGTGTAGCCGTGTGTACTAAGTTTTGAAGGCCAGTGTATATTCATTTTCCGCTACACTGCCGAAATTCGTTTTGATTGTGTATGTAATTTAACATTTTGAGCTTATGGCTTAAGAGAGTGATGTAAAAGGATTGATGACTACTGATAACAATCACAAAATTGTTTAAAAAGTAGTTGCAAGTTATCTGCCTGTATACTAAATAATTTGTTCGACTATACGATACACATTTAGTAGTTATTTATGCAACTGTTATATAATAAGGGGTATTTTTTTAGTTGCATACAAGACTTTATCTACACCCATGTTATGAATCCTCTATAAAAGGTTCTTTGTAATACTAATATCGAACAAAAATGGCGGGATACAACGCACGTGAATTTGAATTTTTAGAATTTGAATAAACTACAAGTTTTTTTTTTTAATGACTGAGCTTAGTTAGTGAAACTCGCCTGCATGACAGCGTTCTTTTTTTTAAATGAGTTGCATTATGAAATTTAGTACAACATTATAACACCCGTTTGGATGATATAATGGTTACTATGACACTGGTTGTTTGGCAGTCTTACCAAGGGGTATCGTATTACCCAGTTACCGGGTTGTGGAAATCAGATAGGCAGTCGCTCCATGTAAAATACTGGTATTCAGCTGCATCCGGTTAGACTGGAAGCCGACCCCAACATAGTTGGGAAAAGGCTAGGCAGATTAATGACACTGGTTGTTTTAATGTTGGCAATAAGCTAACTGTTGAGGATTTCTAGCATGGATGTAGATATAGTACATTACTGTCGCGGCCAGCAATAAGGGGATCAAACTCAAACTCAAACTCAAAGCATTTATTTCAATTAAACCATTCACAGGCACTTTTGAATTGTCAAGGAGTCGGTCAGTCAGAAATATGAAGCTAGTTGCCCATTCCAAAGCGTAGTAGGTACCTATGGAGAAGAACAGGCAAGAAACTCCATGGACACTCTTTTAAATCAAAATATTGTTACAATATGTGGGTTACATCATTTATGTTGAAATTATACATGTGAGAACAATTTAGAAAGCACGTTAAAAGCGTCCGCAATTATTACATAAAACAATTCAAAAATTAAAATAAGCCTTGGCAGCTAAGAGATGACCAGTCACAACTGACGGCGCCCGTTCACGAACATGACGCATGGATCAGCACCATTCAGCTCAACCATTTTGAAGGGAGCTAAATGATCCGACACACGCACCACCACCAGCGAGACATTTCAGTGAGCATGACATTCCCAGTCGCCAGGGCACATTCAAGTCAATGAAAGACAAATTACCCGGTAAATGGTAGCTCAATAGTACATAGTACTCACACCTGTGCTATGCAATTATATAATACAAAGGAGATTGAGTTTATACAATGCAAGATGGTCTTCCGATCTTCAGCAGCTCCAACAGTATTTTCGAATGTTAATTAGTTAGTTGTGATTGTGGAGCAGGACCAGCATTAAGCCAAGCATTCTTATCAGAGATGTAATCCTCCAACTTATAATATGCCTGCCTGCATAGTGTGCGTTTTATACAAGTTTTGAATTTCGACTCATTCAGTTGAAGTATGTGGGGAGGAATTTTATTGTAACATTTTAAACAGAACCCCATGAAAGATGAGTCTACTTTAGCTAGTCTGAAACCTGGTTGAACTAATAGGTCCCTATTTCTAGTACTATAATTATGTCTATCACCTCTTTTACTAAAAAGATGTAAATTTTTTCTTACGTGCATGATGTTTTCATAGATATATTGACAAGGTACCGTCATGATGTTTATATCCTTAAACAGTTCCCTTAAAGAATCGCGCCTGCGGAGATTATAAATAGCTCTGATCGCTCTTTTCTGCAGAATAAAGATAGACTCGATGTCTGCAGCCCGTCCCCATAGTAAAATACCGTAAGACATGATGCTATGAAAGTAACTAAAATAGACTAGCCTCGCGGTATCTACATCAGTAAATTGACGGATTTTTCTGACAGCATATGCTGCTGAACTTAGCCGTCCTGCAAGAGATGTTAAATGAGGACCCCATTGTAGCCTTGAGTCGAGCGTGATCCCCAGGAAAACAGTTTTATCGACGAACTCTAGTTTCTCTTGATTCAATACAATCTCGCAATCCCTACTTTTGACATTTGGCAAAGAAAATTTGATGCACTTAGTTTTTTTCCCATTTAATACTAAATTATTAGCAGTGAACCAATTTTGGACCGGCAGTAGGGCGTTATTTACTTCGTCAAAATTTGTAGCACGTCTATCTACCTTAAAAATTAAGGAAGTATCATCAGCAAATAACACCATGTGTGGCTGATTTTTTAATAAATGGAGTAGATCATTAATGTATACTAAAAAGAGGAAAGGACCCAAAATCGAGCCTTGTGGAACACCCATTTTTACTTTTAAACCTAGTGAGTTGATACCGTTTATTTGAACTTGCTGTTGTCTATCATTTAAATAAGATTTTACTAAACTGAGCGCAAGTTTTCCAAGTCCGTAATGCTCAAGTTTCAACAGTAAGGTTTCGTGATCGACGCAATCAAAAGCCTTGGAGAGGTCACAAAAGATTCCTATGGCGTCCTGGGCCTCTTCCCACGCGTTAAAAATGTGTCTTAATAAGGTAACACCGGCGTCGGTCGTACAACGTCCTTTGGTGAATCCATACTGTTGATCGTGAAGGATTTTATTTGTGTTAAAATGATTGAGCATTTGATTCAGCATCACCTTTTCAAACACCTTGCTGAAAACCGGCAGCACGGATACGGGTCTATAATTATTGGTGTCTTTACTGTCCCTGGATTTGAAAAGTGGTATTACCTTACTGTATTTCATTAAATCCGGGAAGACTCCTTGATCCACACACAAATTAAATATTAAGGCTAAGTAAGGCGCTATGGTCTCAATTATAGAGGTACAGACTTTAATGGACATTCCCCAAAGATCCTCGGTCAATTTGATCTTGATTTGCTTAAAAGCTTTTATTACTGTTACGGGGTTAATATGCTTAAAGTTAAATTCAATTGGGCTGGCTGAAACGTTCGCCCTTACTAAATCAAAAGAGAGCGATGGCGAGGAGTTTAAGGTTTCAGTAGTTTTAAGTGGGATACTGGTAAAAAAATGTACAAATTCTTGAGCAACTTCTTTGCTATCGCAAATGAGACCACCACCTGACGTCTCCAGTGTGTAATCGGAATTATGCTATGATTGATGGACGATCGTGAAAATACACATACGACACGATACAACATACGTGAGTCCATCAATTCCTGATTGCGGCCAAGGCCTGTATAGGGCTTTTCTCAAATAATGCGCGGAAATTCAAACTGAGCAAATTAAATAGAAATTCCAGAATCAATGACGAACAACTATAATTTTTCATGCGCCAATATGTTCGTTTGTTTCTTCTTTGTTCTATTTGCAAGCCAATTCGAAATATAAATAAAATCTTTATATAAGTTATAAGTTACCTCCTTGGTTGCCATGTGCTGAAGTAAAAAGTTCGTTCCATTTTAAAATAACACGACAGATATGAATTTTCATAGTAATTTAGTTGACCGCTAAACACGTCATATATGGATTTTCATAGTAACTTTGCTGGCCGCATCGTCACTTGTTTTTGACCAGTACAGCAATTTCGATTTATCTCGAAGAAGGTTATCAAAATAATGTTCGAATTTCCGAGCGTGTTTGACAAAAAATATTATAATAATACGCTCGTTCGTTTTTTAAATCAGTTGTAACAAAACATCCAGTGTCATGTTCAAAGTGAGGTTCGATAAAATTTTAAAACGGCGGATGTTCGTTTGTCTGCTACAAGTAAATGCTCTAAGCCCATACTCAGAACTTACCTAGTTAACCCTTAACGATAGAGCAATAGAGCAAAATCCCTCTGGATAATATTATTATATTATATTATATTATACAACGTGTAAGAGAATAAGCGCAAGACCTGAAAGTAGTTTGCTCAGAATCGGCTTCTGAATCGATTTCCGTCATTATTTATATATGTTAATTTTTCATGAAAAAATCTTTTATTTAACTGAAATTAGAACCACTGCGTCATAACAAGGTAATAAGATATTTTATTTAAGGAAATTTAATCCTTATCTCAAAGGAATAAAGCCTATTTAAATGCATAACCAAATTAGTAATACGCTCATAGCTATCCTATGTGTAGTGCGCGTTAAATAAATAGTTAATTTAAGGTGTGGTTTAATTAAATTAAATTACAGATATTATTTTAGTCTTATAATTTAATATTCTAATTGGGGTGTATGAGCTCTTGCGTTTATTCCGTTACACGTTGTATAAGACATCTCATTAGCTTTGCTATTACATTATTATTATTCCCTCCGGGATGAGTCGCTTTTGATTTCCCTTCCTGTTGGTAATCATAGGGACGTCTGCAGAATAATCAGTTCTAATCCTACTTACTACCAATTGTGTGGTCAAAAAAAGATACTTCTTGTGTTATTTGCGTCTTCCCGCGGATGCGGATGTCGTAGGAGTACATACTACGAAACTCTTTGGTACCTATAGTGTTCGTGGGCGATCGAAAACTGACGATTACCTACGAATATAGACTGAGTTGCTATTACGACGTAATGACAATTGAAAATTAGGCAAACGTTTACACAATTAAGATTTTAAGTAGCCCAAAATGCAGCTGATTTTTTTTCTTGTCACTTATTATCAATAATAGTATACACTTGCCTGACACAGTGGCACTAAGCTAGCATGTATACACCTGCCTGACACAGTGGCACTAAGCTTGCATCAATAAATTTTAGTAAATGTAGTAATAAATTGTACTAAACCAACTAATAGAAGTAGTATTCATAGTTCACCGAACCCATATCTCCACTATATCAATATGGTGCAGTCTTTTTACCGCACCTGCCTACCGTAAGGAGAATCTATCTAAAAACAATCAGACCCTTTTAAAATTCGAACTCAGTACAGTGAGTGACACATTTTCCTATATGTCCTAGGACGCAAGACGATCCTCAACGCGCTATGCGGCACGTTCAACGCTGGTGAGCTGACCGTCATCATGGGACAATCCGGGGCCGGCAAGAGCACGCTCATGGACATCCTAGCGGGATATACGTGAGTCTACTTTTTAATTTTATAATCTACATGAGCGCCATTGTCATTTTTGGCGTTCGAACTTCAAATATAGGCAAACTATAATTGAGGCATGATAGAATTTTGTCTATGTTTGATTGTATTTTAAAACGGTCTTTGAATCTGAATTGAATTGTTTAGGCGTGGTGTCTTGCAATAAAAATATATTATCACGCAATCTAAGTTTAATTTTCTGGAAGAAAGCTCAATTCGGCATTATGTACCGCTTGCACTAACTCTGCCACTGCTAAACAAACCAAAATGATGGAAATTGAATTGAATAAACAGAAGGAAATTATATAAAGTTTCTTGAAGTGAAAACTTCTTTAGGCACTTTGAGCTATTTTTTTCGTGCTGGCCAGTGCGATTATTCTAGAAATGAAGTTGGCGCACTGACATGAAATAAGTATTCATGCATTATCAGTGGACCCGGCAATATAGACAATTATTGAATAGAAAGGTTCGAATTTTAAAAACTCTTTCCACGCTAGCGGATAAAATGCACTTTTGCACTCAGATTTCGAATGATAAACAGACTCTTTCCGAGCTTGTGAGGTAAAAAAACTTTTACCCCGAATACTTTTTTGATAACACGATATTCTGAATACGAGTAGCATTTGGGCATTGTGAATTAATTTGCTCTATGATATTCAGGTCTCTGTAAACAAAATCGCTGATATAGACGGATTTAACAATTTTTGACTGCTATCTTTTACAAAGTTGCAGCAATGGCTGGGAACGTGACTACAATCATTCACATATCTGATATCTAGTGGTATTGACCCACAATATCAAGTAGTGCGCTAATCACCAGACTGATAAAATCACCACACGTCACTAAATTTTATTTAGTTTTCAGGTGTTAGTGATAAACTAAATCACACGTGGAAATTATAGCATGGTAGTAGGTGGGTACATTGTTTCATGTTTGATATATGTCTGGGTCTTAAACTATAAATACACCTATAAATCTACCTATTATTTGTAATATTTCAATAGACTGTATATTAAAGCATAACACACCTATGTCATGTCTATTATATTATCATTAATATATCTTACACGATATCCAGCATACCTTTCTTTTGCTTCGAGGATATCTCGTAATATCGTAAAACAAGTTTAAAAAAAATTCCAGACGGTCATGGCGAATCTTCCCCCTGCTACGTCGTAGCTGCTTGCTACGGCGTAGCGAGTTTCGGCACCGTTGTCAAAATGTATTAAAACGCATCCGCAAGTAAATCCACAAAATCTTGTATTTGAATCTTTGTGTAGCACGATCTTAATTCAGAAATTCTACTTTTTAACCGAGTTCTTCAAAAAGGTGGAGGTTCTCAATTCGACCGTACGTTTTTTTTTTGTGTGTGTTACGCGATCACTCCGCCAATTATGAATCGATTTTGATGGTTCTTTTTTTGTTTGGTAGGTCATGCTTCAGAGGTGGTCCCATATAAATTGTATTAACTTTGCTTACGTAGTTTTTGAGTTAGCTTCAATAATTACATATTTTTTCCCACTTAGTCTATGTAGATGATATTTTATTTGACTCCGTCACTGATATTTACATATGGTAGTGGTATTCGGGTTTGTATGGGGTTGCTACCACAACTAAAAAGTGAAAAAATAACGAAATTTTAAAAGCAAAGACACCGACTTCCGAAATTAAAGTAATTTTTCCCTTTTTTAGTGTTTTTTTTGGAAGTCGGTTGTTTTATTTCTATGTCACAAATTAAAAAAGACGACTATTCTAAAATGCGAGGCTTTAGGAGAATTTTAGTTCAAAGTTCTCTCTTGTCTCAATTACGATAAGGAGATAAGTATATTTAACAAGGTAGGCCTTTGCTTAATAATTATCTACGTATCTATCAAACCTACCAAGGTGATTAAAATGATTGAATGGTTTGATTTTTTATTTAATTGCTTGAGTATAATTCTTTAATTTAATCCGCCTTCGATATCTGCGTAGAAGCATACTGAAATAGATAAAATGTTTTGCAATTTTTTATCAAATCGCACCAGTTCAGGATGTCCAGTGTATAAGAAAGTTGATGATCAGCGAATTAAGAAGTTAATAGTTATTTATGCAACTGTTATATAATAAAGGATATTAAAACACGAATGTGGGTTTATCACACCAGGAGAAGCCGAGTGTGATAATACTCGTAGTATCACATGAATTCGAATTTTTCTAATTCGAATAACCTGTATGTTCTTTTTATTTTTTTATTTCTGTCCTTTGTTAGTGAAAACAGCCTGCATGACAATGTTCTTTTTTTTAAATGAGTTGTATTATGAAATTTAGTACAACATTATAACGCCCGTTTGGATGTTATTATGGTTACTATGACACTGGCTGTTTTAATATTGGCATTAAGATAACTGTTTCAGAAACTTTTATAGAGGATTTATAGCATGGGTGTAGAATAAATATTTTTTGCAACATTTCGAGATATTTTGACACCAACTTATTCACTTTTGTGGTATTTTATATGCCTATCTATTACTTAAAGCTACCAAAGTTTCCCTCGTTTTTTATTTAAAAAAAAGCTATTTTGCATGTAAGTAAATAACGTCCGCTAATATACGATATTAACAATAATTAATTATGACGCGTGTTTCGACACAAGCATTGCGGTCAAGGAGCTAATAGGTCCACTGCTTATCATGCTCTACATGGATGTACACACGGCTACACATCAAGCTATACATTTCCAGTATAAGCTGACCTCGCATTGTACGGGGATCCTACACAATGCGAGATCAGCATAAACTGGAAAAGTATAGCTTGATGTGTAGCCGTGTGTACACTAGGAACGTACCTATATTACACATAATTATACACATGCTTTATACATTGTAGATCTTTGACAGTTGTTTCGTGTCATCAGAAGCCTGAAAGTTTGAAAACCAGTCTTACCATGGGGTATCGTGTTACCCAGTTACTGGGTTGTGGAGGTCAGATAGGCATTCGCTCTATGTAAAATACTGGTATTCAGCTGCATCCGGTTAGACTGGAAGCCGACCCCAACATAGTTGTGAAGAAGCTGGGCAGATGATGATAAGACGATTGTACACATACGTATAATATAAACATAATAAAAAATACCTATTTACATGAGCGTAATAGCAACGATACTTCTTGCTCCAATCATACATACTCGTATTATTATACGCAATAATTATCTACTTTAACATTTAAGGCTCCCGCAGTTAGGCGCGACGGAACAACAACTGTAGAACAATTTCAATGAATTTCATAGAATTTTTTCCACCATAATCGCGTTGCGCCTGTCTGTGGGAGCCTTTAAAAGGGCCTATATAGCTTCCGCGTAACAATTTTTTTGTGGGACCTACCATGACATTGGCTTCTAAAACTTTATTTACATAATAATAGCTATTGCCTTTTTTTTTTTTTTTTGAGTGTGGGAAATCATCCAATGACTTCTCCCGCTCTGGGCGGAGCGGAAGGGCGTGTCAGACTTTTACTGACTAAAACCCACCCGTGTTCCTTCATTTGCCTGTTGCCAAGGTCCCGGTATCCCTTTCGGACTTTCCCGCAACCCTGGCAGGCATCGGTCCTAGCGGACCCCGCCAATTGTGCTGACATCTCTTTGAGGCGCGCGTGGAACACGACGCGCCATCGACCCGGGCCTGGTCCTTATCGGACGGCGAGCTGCCCGTTGCTCGCCGTCCGCAAGCCCGCGCCTATGGTGGCCGGGAATCCGCCTGGGATTCCCGACGCCCAGGGCGTCTCCAACGGCGGCGGTTAGGGGCGTGAGGGCGCAAACTTTGCCTTTCCCTCACGCGTTCCGCCTCCTCCTTTGCGAGCATTACTGCTTCGCAGAAGGAGGTGACGGCTTCCCATGGCCTGGACCAGGGCCGGACGCCGCCTGGTGCGACCTCCCCTGCGCCAGGACCAGCGTGTCGTCAGCGTAGCAAACTACGCTGACGGCCCGCGAGGCCAGTGACCTGGCCCGCAGGATCTCCGCCTGGAGGGCGGTCTTCGCCGCTCTGTACCCCTCGTACAGCTCCGCCTGATGGGTTCCGTATCCGGAGGGCGGAAATAGCTATTGCCTACGACTTTATCCGTACGTTTTTAACATAAAACATATAAAATGTCACCCTGCAATAACGTAGCTTTCCATCAGTAACATAATTTTTGTAATCGGATTAGTACTTCCAGAGATTATATATAACAATACTCTTACAGATATTTAAACAAACAATTTTATCTCTTTATAATATTATTTGGGAAGTTTAGGTCACTAACGAAACACAAAAACATACTAAAAATTAAAGAAATTTAATAATCAGGAGTTTTACAAAAACAAGAATAATGTAAACAAGCAACTAATGAGCAGGTACCTATATGAGCGGAAGTCATTTAGTTTGCCTCGAAGATAATATATATCTCATAGATTTATCTAAGAGAATAGTTAAAAAATCGTTATAGGTAACTAAAATGTACTTAGTTACAAAAGTTCGGATTAATGAATGTACTAATTAAAGTCTCTCTATTATTCAACTTAGCCCAGTGGTAACAGACAGCACTCAAACGGTGAAGGAAAACATCGTGACGAAACCGGCAAGTACTAGAACCAATAATTCGAAGACACGTGACATCTACCAACCCGCACTGGGTCCGCGTAGTAGATTACAGTCCACTCCTTCTCGAAAAGAAGAAGCCTATGTTCCAGCAATGAGATCATTATAGGCTGATTATGTATTATTTAATAGAACATTGTGATACGAGTGTGCTCTATTGGATATTACAGTCGAGGCGATATTATTCGCGCGAGCCACAGGCGAGCGCGATAAGGTAGCCGAGAGTGTAATAATCAATGCACACGCGTTTCATACGACGTTTTTCAACACACTTGCGAGGAAAAAAACAGACTTGTTGTAAGAACTTATGCTACAATAACGTAACTATAGAGATGATAGATTTATAAAGTTTAACTGACCTTTGTTGCCAAGTACTGACTATCCGGAGTTTCTTTTAAAAACATCTAGGTCGGTTGGTGACAATACTTTAAATTTTGTATTGTATGACAATAATTAACCACACAACGAAAACGATAATAAATATTTATTTAAAATCGCGCTGGTTCTTCCATAGGTGTAAATAAGGGCACTGGCAAAACCGTTAGACAGCCTACACAAAAACATGACTTGAATAAGAAAAAAAAAAAAAAAAAAAAAACTGTATCTAAACGTACCATGGTGGAGTCAAATCTATTTATTATTATTTACGCTCTTCTCCCCTACGTGAAATTGACATTTTTAATAATGATTTTAACCACACAACAAAAAAGTTAACAAATATTTATAGAAAATGGCTTTCCGCTAGCGATGAGCGCGCGGGTGTAAATAAAGGCACTGGTAATACCCCTAAACAGCCTATATAAAAATATAATAATGTTAATAATATATAATACGCAAATGGGGTTAGGGTAGTGAACAATATAGACTGAAATAGCCACAGACGATGTAAACCCTTATTTTATAATACAGAATGACATAGATTCATTCCGCACGAACGCGATGGCACACGGGCAGGCCAGCGCGGTTCATCGGGGCGGATCAAGTGGCCTGCGCGCGTGCCAACCGCCGTCTTACCAGAAAAAAGCTCAAGTCTCGGCTCGGGTGTAAATAGAGAATGCTCATTTATAAGTAGGATGGTTCATAATAATTCAATGTATAGTATCACACTAATGTTTAGTTATAGTAAAAAATAATCCCATGGGCATACATGGGATTTTTTTTTGCTTTAGTCTCTTATTTTTTAAATAAAAACTTGCTTTTGAGCGCTTGTCTTTGGTAAAAAGCTTCACCAAAAACAATTTCTATTGGATACAAATTCCATGCTGCCATGATAGTACTTACTAATTCCATACTGCCATGTCATTACTCCGACTAGTAAAAAGTAATCTGTGGCGCACATTACCGCACTAGTGCGATAATATAAAGTAAAAAGCACGCTTCCATAATACACTGCATTATGAATCTAAAAGCGGTTCAATAAGAGCCACTTTACGAGCAAGTGTGTTGAAAAATGTCTTTATTTTTCCTTGCAGATCTTAATATTACTCTATTCGGTCATATTCTAGTTTACTTACAAACTCTTCATAATCGACGACTAGAGTACTTAGATAACGTAAACAAAGGCTGAGGAAACTATCACAGAGTACAAAACAATATAACGGTAGAAACGTTTACATAATACAAAACAATGCATTATCTCACTGCTGTTGTCATACTGACATAATTTCGTGCAAAAACACAACGCCTATAATATAATGTAGTTACTCTGTGGCGCTACCGAGAAACGGCCACAAAGAGACACGTGTTACTTACTGCTCCAAACTTCGATCAATTATAGTGATCGAAGGCTCCAAAGGTCACTTGTTCCGTTAAATCTTATTATTGTTTACTTGTACTTTAGTACGGTACTTTATTGCTAAGTTGAAGTTACTAATAGCGACCAACACATTTTTAAACTTTCACTTGCCCTGTGAAGCGTAATTATGTAGTTCTTTAAAATAATGATTTATTGCTCTTGGATTTGGCTCTTGTGATACAGGAACTCCTAATACAAGAGCCAGCACGCCTAGCATGCCCACCGTAGAAACGGGTTTTGTTGACTGAAGAATAGGCAAAATGACAGATAAACAATTGCAAACTGTCATTTTGTCATTTTGTCATGCTACGCGTGCAAGGCTAAACTGGTGATTTGTCACAGAAATTAAAATAAATAAATAAATTGCTAGTCAGGATTTGACTTTGATACTTAAACAGTTATCACTCGGTTTTACCCAATGTATGGTGTCCACATCATTCACAACGTTTTATGCGCAAATTGACTTCCCTTCTTTGTTCACTTTGACAGTACAAACAGTACCTAAATCTTGAAACAAGTTGACTTGATAAGAGTCTTTCCATTGTGCAAGAAGGTCGCGGAAGGTGTTCTTCCGCAATAAAATTGCTAGTGGACTTTAGGACACTCCGCTAAAGGACTTCAGCATTTACTAAATTGAAATAAAATGTTAAATTATACTAATTTTATTTAAAAACCTACCTCTTTATTTGCGAAACGTACGTTTATTAAGTGATTTGTCATAGCAGGAAGCTACATTTGTTGTGTTTAAATGCATTACCTTGTTTTTGTTCTATTTTTCAAACGTGTTTTAATTTAACACAGTGCAAACAGGAATTAAATTTTATCTTATCTTACTAGTGTGAAGAGAGATTTATTCATTAATTTCATAATTGCTTTAATACTGAACGCTAACATCAACCCTAGTTAAAACAAATATTAAATTCATGAAATTGGCCGTCCTTTTTCATCTCTTCCTATAACGAAACTTAAAATTATTTTATTATTTTCGATCTCTTTAATTAGATTTATTACATAAACGTTGTATTATAATAGTACATACTAATTCCATGCATAAGCCACAGTTTTAACTGGCCAGAAAAGTTCAAAATAATAATTAAAATGCCTTTTAATTTGAATTTTTATTATTTGTTTTTTTTTGTAGTTTGTGGTTTCTGTTGCATTTCCTCTTCTTTTTGTGCCTGTATTATTTTAAAACAATCCTGTATTCTACATACCTATTAAACTGTTTGATACCTAATTATTTAAATAGAACAGTTTTAGTACTGGCCGTCGGCAATAAAATTAATTATTTTCTAAAACAGTATTGTTTTCCTTGTTTATGAATAAGTGGGTTTTTACTTACACGAAGAAAGCAAAATGTTATAATATTGAATGCTCACAAACGATTTCTTCAATCTTGTTCTGATTTGACCTTGTGTTTTGGCTTTGTATTGTGGATCACACGTAGGTAACAAGTCAGTTAATTCAACTCTTTATGATATTTTTTTAGTTTGATATGTGTGGTTTTGATCTAGCATTCACAATATTTTTTTTATGTTTCTCTATCCAACTGTGTCAAGAATTAAATCATTCGTTTAATGCACACA